>CAMZMU010000051.1:60575250-61297583 GCA_947311845.1 Poa pratensis | reverse complement strand
AGTGCTAGCTCTAAGTTGACGAGGGAATATCTCCCCGGCAATAGTGCCAGAAAAATGCTTGTACGTCACACGTCAGTTGGGAACCCCAAGAGGAAGGTATGATGAGTGCAGCAGCAAGTTTTCCCTCAGTATGAAACCAAGGTTTAATCGAACCAGTAGGAAAACGAGGTTTGCTTCGAAGGTGTTGGTGAAGGAGTGTAGTGCGGCGCAACACCAGGGATTCCGGTGCCAACGTGGAACCTGCACAACACAATCAAATTACTTTGCCCCAACTTAACAGTGAGGTTGTCAATCTCACCGGCTTGCTGAAAACAAAGGGTTAAACGTATCGAATGGAAGATGATGTTTGTTTGCATAAAACAGTAGAGAACAATGATTGCAGTAGATTGTATTTCAGATGTAAAAGAATGGACCGGGGTCCACAGTTCACTAGTGGTGTCTCTCCAATAAGATAACTAACATGCTGGGTAAACAAATTACAGCTGGGCAATTGACAATTGATAAGTGCATATAACATGCATGTGTGAGCTGTGGTGTCTACTATGAGATTCATTTGGGCATTACGACAAAGTACATAGACCGCTATCCAGCATGCATCTATGCCTAAATAGTCCACTTTCCGGTTAACATCCGTACCCCTTCCAGTATTAAGTTGCAAGCAACAGACAATTGCATTAAGTAATGTGCGTAATGTAAACAATACATTCATCCTTGAATAAAGCATTGCTGTTTTACCCCTAGTGGCAACAACACATCTACAACCTTAGAACTTGCTGTCACTATCCCAGGTTAAATAGAGGTTGAACCCAACTATCATGCATAAATACCCCCTCTTGGAGTTACAAGTATTCACTTGGCCAAGGCTTCAACAAGTAACGGAGAGCATGCAAGATCACAAATGACATAGACATGATAATATAATATTCAGCTCCACATAGGTATCAATATAAGTCAGATCCCAGCAAACACAACATGTAGCATTACAATAAGATGATCTTGATCATGATAGGCAGCTCACAAGATCTAAACATGATGGCACAAGTGGAGAAGACAACCATCTAGCTACTGCTATGGACCCATAGTCCAAGGATGAACTACTCACGCATCACTCCGGAGGCGGGCATGGCGATGTAGAGCCCTCCGGTGATGATTCCCCTCTCCGGCAGGGTGCCGGGAAGAGCTTCAGAACCCCCCGAGTTAGGGTTGACGACGGCGGCGGCAGCGAATATGTTCTGGATGAAAGGCTCGGTGTTTTAGGGTTTTCACGTCTCGGGGAATAAATAGGCGAAGGGGCGATGTCGGCGGACCCCCGAGGGGCCCAAACCACCAGGGGCGCGGCTGGGCCCACTGCCGCGCCAGGTGGTTTGGCCACCTCGTGGCTCTCCTTCGTCTCTCCTTCGGACTCCGTGTACGTGCTGGAAAAATAGGGACTTGGCCTTTTGTTTCGTGCAATTCCGAGAATATTTCCAGAAGTAACTTTCTGAAACCAAAAACAGCAGAAAACAGGGAACTGGCACTGTGGCATCTTGTTAATAGGTTAGTCCCAGAAAATGCATAAAAGTGATACGAAGTGTATATAAAACATGTAGCAAATGGTATAATATAAGCATGGAACAGCAGAAATTATGGATACGTTGGAGACGTATCAAGCATCCCCAAGCTTAGTTCTACTCGTCCTCGAGTAGGTAAAACGATAACAACAAATAATTTCTGAGGAGACATGCTTTCACACAATCTTGATCAATATATTGCAAGGCTCATGTCATGAATGAAGTGACTCAAAGCAATGATCTATAGTTTGCTAACAAATAGATAAAGAGTAAACAATGAATCATATAAGCAAAAACTTTTCATGAATAGTACTTTCAAGACAAGCATCAAAAAGTTTTGCATAAGAGGTAACTCATAAAGCAATAGATTCAAAGTAAAAGGCATTGAAGCAACACAAAGGATGATTAAGTTTCAGCATTTGCTTTCAACTTGTAACATGTATATCTCATGGATAGTTGTCAACATAAAGCAATATAACAAGTGCAATAAGTAAATATGTAAGAATCAATGCACACAAAGTTGACACAAGTGTTTGCTTCTAAGATAGAAAGGAGTAGGTAAACTGACTCAACATAAAGTAAAAGATAGGCCCTTCGCAGAGGGAAGCAGGGATTAAATCATGTGCTAGAGCTTTTTAAGTTTTCGAAAGCATATAGAGAGCACAAAATAAGTATTTGAGAGGTGTTTGTTGTTGTCAACGAATGGTAGTGGGCACTCTAACCCCCTTGTCAACCAGACTTTCAAGAGCGGCTCCCATGAAGGACGTTATCTCTACCAGCAAGGTAGATCATCCCTCTTCTCTTTTGTTTACACATGTATTTTAGTTTCTTTATAGATGACACTCCTCCCAACCTTTTGCTTACACAAGCCATGGCTAACCGAATCCTCGGGTGCCTTCCAACATTCACATACCATGGAGGAGTGTCTATTTGCAAATTAAGTTGCTTACTGATAAATCAGGGCAAAACATGTGAAGAGAATTATTAATGAAAGTTGTAATTAATTGGGGCTGGGCACCCCGTTGCCAGCTCTTTTTGCAAATTATTGGATAAGCGGATGTATATGCCACTAGTCCATTGGTGAAAGTCTGTCAGAAGTAAATGACAAGATTGAAAGATAAAACACCACATACTTCCTCATGAGCTATAAAACATTGACACAAATAAGGAGTAATAAAGTTTTGAATAGTTTAAAGGTAGCACATGAAATATTTACTTGGAATGGCAGGAAATACCACATAGTAGGTAGGTATGGTGGACACAAATGGCATGGGTTTTGGCTCAAGTTTTGGATGCACGAGAAGCATTCCCTCTCAGTACAGAGTTTAGGCTAGCAAGGTTGTTTGAAGCAAACACAAGTATAAACCGGTACAGCAAGAATCACATAAAAACATATTGCAAGTATTATAAGACTCTACACTGTCTTCCTTGTTGCTCAAACATTTTACCAGAAAATATCTAGACCTTAGAGAGAACAAATATGCATCCCAAGTCTCAACAAGCTCTACGGTAGTTCTCCACTACTAGGCTTTAACTACATGATGCAAGAGCTTAAACATGATCTACTTGAGAGCTCAAAACAATTGCAAAGCATCAAATCGAAACAAGACAATGATCTACAAGAATGCATATGTCTTTTCCAATACCAACTACTACATGTAGCATTTTCTTTCTTCCAAACAAACACCAATAATTTATTTAAACATAAACTCTCCAAATGATAATATAATGCAGCAAGAGAGTATTTATAAACAAGTGCTAACAGCTCGAAGAGATGCATGAAAAACAGGAGCTAAAAGCACTGCAGTAGCTAGTTAAGAATACTCAACAAATATAAGTGAAGAACATGAGTATTCACATGAAAAAGCGGAGCGTGTCTCTCTCCCACACAAGGATTGCTAGGATCCGAATTTATTCAAACAAAAACAAAAATAAAAACACACAGACGCTCCAAGTAAAGCGCATAAGATGTGAAAGAATTAAAATATAGTTTCACTAGAGATGACCTGATAAGTTTGTTGATGAAGAAGGGGATGCCTTGGGCATCCCCAAGCTTAGACGCTTGAGTCTCTCTGAATATGGTTGGGATGAACCACGGGGGCATCCCCAAGCTTAGGCTTTTCACTCTTCTTGATCACATAATATCACCCTTCTCGCTTGATCCTTGAAAACTTCCTTCACACCAAACTCAAGACAGTTCTCATTAGAGGGTTAGTGCATAATCAAAAATTCTCATATTCTGTAATGATACAATCAATCCCAAAGCTTCTGGACATTAGCTACAGCCACCAATGCTTTGTGGAGCAAAGAAATCCACACAAACACAGTAAAAGAGCGAATGCAAAACAAAAGGCAGAATCTGTCAAAAACAGAACAGTCTGGAATGACGAATTTTTTCGAGGCACTTAAGTTGCTCAGATGGATCTGGCCTAAAATAATGAAAGTTGCGTACATATCTCAGGAATATGCGTGATTTTTCAGAATTTTTTGAATTTTCTACAGGGAGATAAGCTCAAATCCGTGACAGCTAAAAATCTGTCACTGCGCAGAAATCCAAATCTTGCATCAACTTTCAATATAGAACTTTACTTGGCACAACATTGCGATAAAATAAAGATACAAAGGAGTTGCTACAGAAGTAACAAAACTCCTTGACTCAAAGAAAACAAAAATAACAGCAAATAAAAACGATGGGTTGTCTCCCATAAGCGCTTTTCTTTAACGCCTTTCAGCTAGGCGCAGAAAGTGAAAATCAAGTGTTGTCAAGAGAAGAAGCATCAACATCATAACTTGCTCTAACAATAGAGTCAAAAGGTAACTTCATTCTCTTCCTAGGGAAGTGTTCCATACCTTTCTTGAGAGGAAATTGGTACCTTATATTACCTTCTTTCATATCAATGATGGCACCAACAGTTCGAAGAAAAGGTCTTCCCAAAACAATAGGACAAGATGCATTGCATTCAATATCCATAACAATAAAATCAACGGGGACAAGGTTATTGTTTACTGTAATAAAAACATCATTAACTCGCCCCAAAGGTTTCTTCATAGCATTATCAGCGAGAAAAACATCCAAATAACAATGTTCCAAAGGTGGCAAATCAAGAATATCATAAAGCTTCTTGGGCAAAACGAAATACTTGCACCAAGATCACACAAGGCATTGCAATAAAATCATTCACCTTTACCTTAATGATGGGTTCCCAACCATCTTCTAATTTCCTAGGAATAGAAGCTTTAAGTTTCAACTTCTCCTCCCTAGCTTGCAAAAGAGCATTTGTAATATGCTTTGTAAAAGCCAAATTAATAGTGCTAGCATTGGGACTTCTAGCTAATTTTTGCAAGAACATAATAACTTCAGAGATGTTACAATCATCAAAATCAAAATCATTATTGTCAATGGTGGTGGAACCATTGTCTCCAATAGTTTGAAAAATTTCAGCACTTTTATCAGAAAAAGTTTCAGCAGTTTTAGGCAATTTCAAACGCTTTGCAGAAGTAGTAGAGACATTACCAACACCAATAACATTACCATCAATAGTAGGAGGCTTACTAGCATGTAAAACATTAGCATTACTAGTGGTGGTGATAGTACAAACTCTAACTATACTATTCTCTTTTTCAAGTTCTTCCTCTTTTTCCCACCTAGCATGCAATTCAGCCAACATCCTAATATTATTATCAATTCGAACTTGGATGGCATTTGCTGTAGCAAATGACTTATATCTTTAACTTCATTAGGCATAACTTTCAGTTTTAGAATTTCAACATCATGAGCAAGACTATCAACTTTAGAGCAAGATCATCAATTTTTTCAAACTTTTCCTCAACAGTTTTATTGAAAGCTTTTTGTGTGCTAATAAATTCTTTAAGCATAGCTTCAAGATCAGAGGACACACTTCTATTGTTGCTGTAGGAATTACCATAAGAATTGCCATAACCATTTGAAGGATAAGGCTTATAGTTGTTGCTACCAAAATTATTCCTATAAGCATTGTTGTTGAAGTTGTTGTTTTTAATGAAGTTTACATCAACATGCTCTTCTTGAGCAACCAATGAAGCTAAAGGAACATTATTAGGATCAACATGAGATCTACCATTCACAAGCATAGACATAATAGCATCAATCTTATCACTCAAAGAGGAGGTTTCTTCAACAGAATTTACCTTCTTACCTTGAGGAGCTCTTTCGGTGTGCCATTCGGAATAGTTGATCATCATATCATCAAGTAGCTTTGTTGCTGCACCTAAAGTGATGGACATAAAGGTTCCTCCAGAGGCTGAATCCAATAAGTTCCTTGAGGAAAAATTTAATCCTGCATAAAAGGTTTGGATGATCATCCAAGTAGTCAGTCCATGAGTGGGACAATTCTTCACCAAAGATTTCATTCTTTCCCAAGCTTGAGCAACATGTTCATTATCAAGTTGTTTAAAATTCATAATGCTACTTCTCAAGGATATAATCTTAGCAGGAGGATAATATTTCCCTATGAAAGCATCTTTGCATTTTGTCCAAGAATAATACTATTTCTAGGCAAAGAAAGCAACCATTCTTTAGCTCTTCCTCTCAAGGAGAAAGGAAAAAGTTTCAGTTTTATAATATCCCCATCCATATCCTTATACTTTTGCATTTCACAAAGTTCAACAAAGTTATTAAGATGGGCAGCAGCATCATCAGTACTAACACCAGAAAATTGCTCTTTCATAACAAGATTTAATAGAGCAGGTTTAATTTCATAAAATTCTGCTGTAGAAGCAGGTGGAGCAATAGGAGTGCATATGAAATCATTGTTGTTTGTGCTAGTGAAGTCACACAACTTAGTGTTCTCAGGAGTACTCATTTTGAAAAACAAAATCAAACTGAATTAAACAAGTAACTAATTTTTTTGTGTTTTTGATAAAGAGAGCAAACAAGACTAAATAAAAATAAACTAAGCAAGACAAATAACAAAGTAAAGAGATTGGGTGTGAGAGACTCCCCTTGCAGAAGCAATTCGGTTTTCCCCGGCAACGGCGCCAGAAAACGTGTTGGTGCTCTAAGTTGACGAGGGAATATTCCCCGGCAATAGTGCCAGAAACAATGCTTGTACGTCACACGTCAGTTGGGAACCCCAAGAGGAAGGTATGATGAGTGCAGCAGCAAGTTTTCCCTCAGTATGAAACCAAGGTTTAATCGAACCAGTAGGAAAACGAGGTTTGCTTCGAAGGTGTTGGTGAAGGAGTGTAGTGCGGCGCAACACCAGGGATTCCGGTGCCAACGTGGAACCTGCACAACACAATCAAATTACTTTGCCCCAACTTAACAGTGAGGTTGTCAATCTCACCGGCTTGCTGAAAACAAAGGGTTAAACGTATCGAATGGAAATGATGTTTGTTTGCATAAAACAGTAGAGAACAATGATTGCAGTAGATTGTATTTCAGATGTAAAAGAATGGACCGGGGTCCACAGTTCACTAGTGGTGTCTCTCCAATAAGATAACTAACATGCTGGGTAAACAAATTACAGCTGGGCAATTGACAATTGATAAGTGCATATAACATGCATGTGTGAGCTGTGGTGTCTACTATGAGATTCATTTGGGCATTACGACAAAGTACATAGACCGCTATCCAGCATGCATCTATGCCTAAATAGTCCACTTTCCGGTTAACATCCGTACCCCTTCCAGTATTAAGTTGCAAGCAACAGACAATTGCATTAAGTAATGTGCGTAATGTAAACAATACATTCATCCTTGAATAAAGCATTGCTGTTTTACCCCTAGTGGCAACAACACATCTACAACCTTAGAACTTGCTGTCACTATCCCAGGTTAAATAGAGGTTGAACCCAACTATCATGCATAAATACCCCCTCTTGGAGTTACAAGTATTCACTTGGCCAAGGCTTCAACAAGTAACGGAGAGCATGCAAGATCACAAATGACATAGACATGATAATATAATATTCAGCTCCACATAGGTATCAATATAAGTCAGATCCCAGCAAACACAACATGTAGCATTACAATAAGATGATCTTGATCATGATAGGCAGCTCACAAGATCTAAACATGATGGCACAAGTGGAGAAGACAACCATCTAGCTACTGCTATGGACCCATAGTCCAAGGATGAACTACTCACGCATCACTCCGGAGGCGGGCATGGCGATGTAGAGCCCTCCGGTGATGATTCCCCTCTCCGGCAGGGTGCCGGGAAGAGCTTCAGAACCCCCCGAGTTAGGGTTGACGACGGCGGCGGCAGCGAATATGTTCTGGATGAAAGGCTCGGTGTTTTAGGGTTTTCACGTCTCGGGGAATAAATAGGCGAAGGGGCGATGTCGGCGGACCCCCGAGGGGCCCAAACCACCAGGTGGCGCGGCTGGGCCCACTGCCGCGCCGCCAGGTGGTTTGGCCACCTCGTGGCTCTCCTTCGTCTCTCCTTCGGACTCCGTGTACGTGCTGGAAAAATAGGGACTTGGCCTTTTGTTTCGTGCAATTCCGAGAATATTTCCAGAAGTAACTTTCTGAAACCAAAAACAGCAGAAAACAGGGAACTGGCACTGTGGCATCTTGTTAATAGGTTAGTCCCAGAAAATGCATAAAAGTGATACGAAGTGTATATAAAACATGTAGCAAATGGTATAATATAAGCATGGAACAGCAGAAATTATGGATACGTTGGAGACGTATCACATAGCTCTGATGAGCTTCTCTGTAATCTCCCTGGGGATACTCTCCCTGCCTGCTGGGACCAGTGTTGTTATTGTTCCCTCCGACTTCACCTGATTCACAGGCTTCGGATCTGCTTGCCTCGGAACTGGCGGAATCACCGGGATAGCATTTGCTCCGGTAAGCGGCAAGTTTTGCCTCGGTGGAATTCTCTGAGGTGCCCCCACCTGATTTCCTCCGGCTCTGGCTCCTTCTCCCTTGTGCGCTGATACCAGCTGCACTGCCGAGTTGTATGATTTGCAGGCCTGCGGATGTCTTGGGTGTGGAAACTGCATGGCCCATCCAACATAGCCTCATAAGTTAAGGATGGCTTCTGGTCACCCCATGGCCTCTTCCCTCTTGATTCTGGCCCCAAGCTGGGCCATTGAACTTCGGATGCTGGCTGTTACCGGCATCTGGCTGGTCTTGGTTTACATGCAACCTGGTTCGAGCCATACCGATAATCCGGTTCTCTCCTCTTGTTACCGAAGTCCTGGCGATCGTTCTGCCTGACTGGCCCGGTCTGTTGTTCACCGGGTATCTTCTACTCGGCTCTCCCGAGTTCAGCAAAGGTTGCATCGGATCACCCAGTGCATAGCTATCCACAATCCGGATTGTCTCGGCCAGAGTGGCCGGCATTTATCGAAATCTGGGCGCGTATGTAACACAAAAAATAAGCATACATAAAGCGAATTCTAATGAAAAACATGAATACACACTCGCAGTCTGGTCACCCAGATACGACTAGGCATGGTCGTTGCCACCCGCAACATGCACCCACCTCTCAGGTATCCATTGCCCATGGCTGCCACGGTCGGGCGTCACCTCTGGATGTGCAGCCGAGGCAGGGCATGGTGGGATTGGGTTATCTCGCGAACAAGGAAAGGGTTTCACGGTGACGGTGTCCGGCTTGATGTTCGTCTTGTTTAGCTCCACAAAATCCGACGAGCTAGCCGTCCTCCTTCTCCACAAGGTTCACAAGTTTCTACTCCATGTCGTGGGCGGACGGTGGAGTGGACGTCGACGGCTAGGACAGAGACGAGCCACGGGAGAGGGGTGGCGGAAAATTTTAGGATGAATGTGGGAGAGGGCAGTCCATTAAGATCTATTTTAACAATTGGGAAAATTTAATGGGTCTGTCCAGTCAAATCCGCCGTGACTGCTGTGTCGGGACGCGTTCACGCAACCCCAATTCCGCCCCATATATGGGTTAGATATAAGTATAGGAAGGAAGTGAGGGGTCTGGTACTGTGCGTGTCTGGGAGCAAGAAAGTGTAGTTCCAAATTCTTTTTTATTTCTGAAATGTGTCGTTCAAATTCTGAAGTACTCTCGTTGTGCCGTAAGGACAAGGCTGGGATTTGATTTGGGAGCCAATAGAATAGCTCTTTTTTTTTCTGGGTAAACCGAGTCGTTGCGTGTGCAAGGCACGGGCCAAGGTTGCAAGGCCCACTATTCCACCACGATGTGCACAGCCGAATGAAATTGCTCTAAAACAAATAAAACTGAACTTCTCAAAGAAAAAAAAACTGAATGATTTCCTCCTGGCCAGTCAACGTTTCCTGGCTGGATTTGTCGTGGTGGTATCACGGCAGATAGCATAGGATGGCTAAAGTGTGGGGCCGATGGACGCTGGTGGAATCCGGGAGAGGGCTAGCGCGTTAAGAAGCACACACGATGAACACACCAGCACACCAAGATCTACCCAGGTTCAGGGCCCTCGTGAGGAGGTAAAGCCCCTACTCCTGCCTGCCTCTCTCTATATATCTCGATATCAAGCGTACAAGCTGCTCCTTGAGCTGTATGTCTCCACAAATGGTGAAAAGCACAAGGAAGGAGATGAAGCTACGGGTGGAAAAGTATGGCACCGTCCCTCACGCAGGAGGGGGTGAGGGCATATATATAGGCTAAACCGAGTTACGGGAACCCCCTCCCGAAGCACTGTAGCCATGCCAAAGGTATGTCATGATGTTACTCCTGTCAGAGACAGGACGTGGCATGCCCATCTCCTGCAGCTCTACAGCACAGCTAGAAAGTACCCTCGGTCAGAGACATTACAGGGCCTGCCCATGCCCCTGCCTCGCAGTCTGTCCCCGGATAAACCGGAGTCAACGGTGGAATGATGGCCTGTCATCTCGCTCCTCACGCACGCCCCGTGTCAGGCGCTTCCGTGCCAGACGTTCCCGTGTCAGACGGGATGCGACAGGAGCATTGACTCCTGTCCGACACTAGGATAATCCGGCATGGATATGCCGGATTCTCCTTCCTCAAATAACCTTCCCTGCACATAAGAAAAACATACAAGTTACCGACATACATATGTCGGTTATGTTATCTCGGGTCCCTTGTCTCGGTCAACATATGCCGGCTGGCTCCAGCATGGCGCCCCGGTCCCTTCTGGCCCGGGTTATCTCGGTACGCCTATGTCGGTTTGCCACTGCACCACACTCTGAAGCCCAGGTATGCCGGTTTTACTGTAACTAGGCCCACACCTGGGCATAGCTTTTACCACACCATGACCCTACCGGGGGTAGTCCCCCGACAGGATTACTATCTCGCGCGTGAGGCGCACAACCAATCTGTGTGATTGGATGGCTGATGGTTATATCTTAGTCCAACAAAGTTTAAATCTTAGGTTTGACGTCGATGTTTCTCATTTAGGCGGAATATTCTTTAGTGGGAGGCGATGTTTTCATCGACAACGAAGCTCCCGTGGTGACTTCGTCAATCTCAAAACCTGATACGCCGTCTCAGTCTCTCGGAGGTGCTCATAGGAGTAGAGTGTGCGTGTGTGCGTTCATAGGGGTGAGTGTATACGCGTGTATATGAGCGACTGCGTTGTACTGTGTTTCGCAAAAAAAAAGCCCGGGCATACGGATGTCACTAACTTAAAGGCACACACAAATATCTCTTCTCTTCTCTCCTATATAAAAGTAAAGTTCGCTTCGTCCAACATCAACACAATTTTGCACAAAACCCCCCTAAGAATTCTGGAAATCAATCCACAGTACCTTCTTACCAGTTCGCTTCACCCTCGTCATTTCCCCGAGTCACGTGCCGAGGGAAGAAAGAGAGGTGAGCGGTGGCCCTAGGGTATGCCGCCGCCATCCGTTCCCCGGCGACGCCGCAGAAACAAATCATCTGCCCGATCCCGTCCCCGATGTCTATATTGTTGGAGAAGAAGCGGCCCACGGGGTCGTCTATTAAAGGCAGGATTCGGTCTCTAGCGCGCCTCTCCCCCAAATCCCCAGCAACGCCGTGCCGATTGGTCGGCCTCTCTCGCCGTGGCGCTAACGCCGCCCCCATCCCGTACGCGAGCCTCCTGGTTGATGCGCCGAATGCGCGTCGTGGGGGTTGATCCGGCCGCGGATCCTCCACCTCATTTCCCTCCACGATGATCTCTACTAGAGGCTGGAGCAGCCAACAACGCATCTCCGGCGAACCGCAGCCCCCCTCATCTTCCTTCTACAGATGGAGCCGGTGCGATTTACGACTCGAGTGGAGGTGCGCCACGATCCAATCGGTAGTCAACAGAAACGGCAACGACAACAACTAAGAGCTGCATGGCTCCAACGACCGCTCGCGAACTACTACGTCTGCCAAGGGCAGGTAAATGCATATGATCTTCAGTTCTTCACCCGACCTAAATTGAAATTAATTAATCTGTTGAATATTTGTTCCCCTAATTTAGCAACCGTTTGCATCTATGCCTACGTCACATGATGAGAGAAATTGGAATATACATCAGCAAAAGTATGGCATGATTACTTGGGTACCTAAAGGGGTTGATGCAGATAAAATTCAAAAGTACAGAGCGATATGTCTTTTGAATGTTGTCTTCAAAATCATAACCAAAATGATTGTGAATAAATTGAATCTTGTAGTCTCAAAAGTGATTAAAATTTCCCAAACGACCTTTATTAAAAACAGATACATTATGGAAGGAGTGGCGATTTTACATGAAGTTCTGAATGATTTACATGTTAAAAAGCTCCTAGGGTCCTTTTTAAGATAGACTTTGAGAAAGCCTTTGATAAAATCAAATGGCCTTTCTTCTTGAAATGAACGGATTCCCTAGCAAATTCAATGATCTGATTATAAAATAGTTTCTGGAGGAAATGCTGGGGTGAAAGTGAATGCTGAGACAGGGGGATCCTCTTTCCCCACTGCTCTTTGTAGATGTTTTAGCAATCATGTTGGAAAGGGCGACAATGAACGGGGTGGTCTGTGGTTTGTCCTGTCATCTGGTAGAAAAGGGAGTGTCGATATTGCAATATGCGGATGACACTATCCTGCTATTGCAAGATGACTTAGAGCAAGCCAGAAATCTCAAATTTATTCTTTGCCTCTTTGAACAAATGTCTGGACTTAAGATAAACTTTCACAAAAGTGAAGTTTTTTGTCTAGATATGGACCAAAGTAGGAAAGAAAAATTTGAAGAGATTCTAACTTGCAAAGGAAAAGGTTTGACAAAGTGTTGCGGACAAGAACCACCAACTGCCTTTTATTTAGAAGAAGATAAGACTAGCCATAGTGGGAGTATCATAACTAGTATCATGCATGTCACGTTAGTAAAAAGATGACGTGTCACTGCAATTAATGATGAGAGAGAGGGTAGTGGTATCATAGATAGATACCGCAACGTAACGGATTTTAAGACAAGATGCGTGTACAACCTAATAAATACACTAGTATATGATATCACAAATATGTTACTACCCAATATGAAAATATTAACATAGACTAGTATCATATGCATGATACTAGTGTATGATACTCCCCACAAGAACACAAACTAATAAATAACTTCATACTCAATTTCAGAAGAAAGTAGAACTTTATTCTTGGTTCCTCAAAGGAAATATTTAATTTAGATTATGATGAGAAGCAAATCATCACACGAAAAAATTACAATCAGATTAGAGGGAAGGGCGGCGGAGCACGGGTCGCCCCTGCTGCGGTGTCTTTGGCAGAAGATCCTTCACAGTAAGTCTTGCAACGATCCGCTGTCCAGTAGCAATGATCTGTTATTAAACAGCAGTAGATCAATTCTCCGTTCGAGGATCTACGGGGGGCGCACAGCCCGGTCGGTAAACTGATCTTATTTTCCTTCTCCATGCCTTCCGTGACCCGGCCTATGGAATGGAAACACGAACAATCCATCAACATGCCTATTATTCCATGCTTTATCGACGAACAAGGAGTAACTGGCCGGTACAATAATCACTTGCAGAGAATGAAATTGTGCACAGAACGTTCATGCATAAACTGCTCGAGCACTACATCAGAAACAAAAACCAACTGAAAGTATTTCCCCACACAAAAATAGATCTATCAACTGAAGTAGTCGGGTGATGCAACTTACATTGTGCATGGCTAGTGAAGCACACGAGAAGAAGCAAGAGCAGGATTGGTGTACGGCAGGGGTTTATGAACTTGTCCATGAAGATACTACGATTGGTGTAAGTGTATAGTATATGTTTTCTTATTTAGATCAACGCAGTGGCGTGTACCCAATGAACACTCGGTAGGGTAGGGGTGTCCTGGGTCCTTATGTACTCAACAATTAGCAATTATGTACACAATTAAAGCCTGCAGTAAAAACAGATTTCTAGAATCGCGACATTTCTATATATGCGGACGAGAAAATTCTTATTGGGATACTTTCCCCCAAAATTAGTTCCAGGAGTAAAAGAAACAATAATCTCTCCTATCTAAAAGAAGAGTTTTGTTCCTCTCGTACGTCAAATCCCTTCGTCCACCAGATTTTTTTTCCCGTCCGTCCTACCACACACAACCACCAGCGTTCTCCTTTACGATCAATTAATGAGCGGGATCAGGGGACAAGGATGGGCGGAACAATTCTGGGCAATCAATCCCGCATGATCAGGCGAAGGTACTTCTCTTTGCCGTCCTCCTGTCCTTCTCCTCCTCTTTCGCCGAGAAGACGAGGACGCGGCCCTCCCGCCCCGACGCTCTCCACCCCGAGCCCTCCCCGCGGTCTCTCAGCTCTATCTTTTCTCTGCCTGGTACGGCCCCTCCAACTTGCAGAGGACAGGGGCGACCACCACTCGAGCCTCCGGCGACCGGCTCATGTATGGCGCCGCCGCCCCTCACCCGCTCCTATCCCTAGCCTCTCTCTCTCTCTTCTCGGTGTCTCCTCTCTCTCAATCTCACTTCTCTCTACAGGTACGCGCAGCGAGGAGCAGAACAAGGGCGACCACGAACCGAGCCGCCGGCGTCCAGCACAGGTTACGGCACAGCCGCCCTCTGCCCTCCCTTCTCCAGTTCTCCGGTTCTCCCTATCCTCCCACCGATGTTCATGCAAAGTCAGTGTTCCTCCATCAATCGTGATGCCATTTTTCTCTCTAAAAATCGTGATACCATTACAGCAATGCAGCAGTACTAATTCACCGTGATTGGTTGTTCAATACTGGACGCTAATGAATACGCAAATGTGCAGGTTAGGGATCTTCTGAGTTCTGTGTGAAAAGGGTTCGTTTAAGAACAAACCAGATTGGATACAGTTCTTGATGGATCCCATGAAGGTGCATATGAATGGGTACTTTGCTGGCGTTATTTATCTCTGTATGCTTCCCCATAATTTGTTTAGATGTGCATGCTCTAAAGCCATGCTGGGTCCTGACTCCTGATACATCATTTATATACCTTCAGACTGTCTGAAGTTTTTCATAACCTGTGATACTTTGTTTAGCTTTTAGGGCAGATACATATATGATATAACATGCAGTACTCGTACTCTCTTCTTTGTTTTTATAGGTTACCACTAATTATCTGTTGGGAAATTTGGGAAAGACATACGCGGACACATTTGGTGTGGTTGATCTTGACGGTTGATCTGTCCAAATGACATATCCTAGAGAAGGACGCACTAAAGGCTCCTAAACCAGCAGATGGAGAGATTCATATGTGAAGAAACTTTTCCTCAAGCGAACAACGTATTATCTATATGTCCACTGGTGAGGAACTTTTATTTACCTTTCGCTGTTGCTTCTGTATAACCAAAATATTGTCCTGGTAAATTCTGAACCCTTTACTGAATGTTAAGAACATGATGGTGGTACAACCTCCTGTTTATGTCCAATTGGATCGATGAGCCATAAACCAATGAAAGCGGAGAAGTTTGTAATTCTGTACAAAACTATTATCACAGAATACTAATTTAGCATAATGCAAGAGCTTGGAATTTTGATTTCAGGTTTTTCTTGTAGAGGCCATATTAGAATTCCCAAGATTTCTCAAGTTTGATGCTGCCCCTCTGTGCTACAAAAAAATTGTATTACCATGCAAAAGTATAATTGGTTTTGTAGAGGAAATAAGATTGTAATTGCATATTCCTGGAACCAGTCATTTCACTACATAGCACATAAAAGTGTCTGCAATGCATGCAGTTCACATTAGACATCTTTTTTTTTCCAGAAAAGAGATAGTAGTACATACCTTTTTTATGAAGCAACAATTATTATGAAGCCAAATTTGAAATAAACATTACCTTAGAAAGCAACATGCCTGAAAGTGTACTGCATACAAGTAACCAACTGGCTGGCTTGACGTTTTTCTTTATTGAAGCACTAGAATATGAATAGGCAGTGCTAGAAGCTCCCACACGTACCAGGTGTGGTCTGTGGAAGGGATTATAAGACCAGAGACCATGTAAATTAGATAAGTATTAATGGTCCATCTATCGGTGAATCTGTTCCCGTAAGAACTAAAGAAGCATATTACGCTTCAGTCATGTTGCGTGCCTGCATGAGTATTAGACTGAACTACACATATTTTGGGCCTTCCAAGCTAACTGATATCGCAAGGAATGCAAACCGAACTTGATACTTTTCATCGATTGAGTTAATTAGAGTTACAGTAAAAGGTTAGTATAAGCAAATACACGAAGTGGTGGTGGTGGCAGTGCCGGCGTAGTTCCTCTAGCCGATCTCGTCCAAGATCACGATCTGCTTATATATTGATAATTAATTAATTGTACAGATTCAGATTAACGTGTGCGGTGTAAGTCCCCATTAGGAAAGTGCCATTTGAGCAAACTGTTCATTTTTAACATATAAGTGGTTTCTATATGTTTCATTAGCCATATTACAAATTCAGTGCAATGCACTGAATGAAAAAGTGCTCCACTGTTTAGGAATTTTGTTACTTTATTTTTATTGGTAAGTTGAGCTATTCTTATGAACTAATATATCTTTCTTTTTCAGAATGCCATTCTATTCTATTATGGCTTATGGAATCGAGCATGGCAGGGCATGCTTGTAAAAGCACCTTTATATCCTCCCAGTAGTTGTGACGATGATCTGCCTTGTGACACCCAGCATCTCACTAAATATAGCTGGCCGTAGTAGAGGCTCGTTTTTCAGAGATGTAGTCAATGCCGGAGATTACAGAAAAAGAGCATGTCCTCTTAATCTTTTATTTTAGCTTAGGCATTTTTTATTTCCTTATTGGCGTTCATTCAGTCCTGAATACGACCTCAAACTTCACAGAATGGCCAGATGCGATCAAGATGTTTCTGAACTATTGGACAACTTCATGTATACATTGTTGTATTGAAGAAGCCAGATCTATCAAGCTCGCCTTTTTATTTTCGGATGATTTTCGTGAGGCTTTGGCATCGCCGGTGTTGGAGTGGATGATTCAACGGACGGTACGCATCGGATACCCCCTTAAGATCTATTTGCCTCTCCCCGACCACGGAGGGAGGGGAGGAGGGGGTGAATGCCTTGTGAAGTGAGGTGAGATGGCGATGGCGACACATGTCTATTGGCACACCGCACGTGCCATGGACGTGTTGAAAGTGGTCAGTTTTTGTGACACGATTTTTTCTCACCCGTTGCAACGCACGGGCATATTACCTAGTAGAGGTAAATTAAAGATTCATCTTTACTATTAAAGGGGAGTTGGGGTCCGTACGTTGGTACGTCCCAGCTCCCCGTTTCACCTGTGCCGACAGCCCAAAGTCCGATTCCTGAACCTCCCAATAGAGCTGAGTCCCGATCGATCACGCGGCGACCAGCAACGAGGTTAAGAAGGAAAACATGCAAAGCCTTTGTCCTTCCGCACCGCATATATCTAGAGCATCGCCGACATGTCGGCTCAGATCAACCGGCGCCTCCCCGTGACCTCGCCGGCAAGCGCCAGCTCCTGCCCAACACGCTCATAATGGTCCACAAGATCACCAAACGAGGCCAACTGCCAGCTCGAGGCGGCAACGGCGAAGAGGATGAGCGGAGGGTGCTGTCGACGGACGTGATCGAAGATCTCGACGACCACAACAAGCCCAAACACCCGCACAGGGCGCTGTTGTCCGCCGGCGCGTTCCCTATCTCCTTCCAAGGGTGGGTGCCGTCCCATGCCCGAGACTGATGCAGCTCGGCACCGCCAGTCCTGTCCCGCCGGCCCCCTATCCCCGATCATTGCTCACACGATGTTTTCTGAGTCACTTGCAGTGGTTGATGAGCATCTGCACGTTCCTCACAGGCTCCTGCATTATCCATTAGATCGTACACGTATACGTTTTAACCTGGAGATCTGACTTTAAGAAGTACAAGCCGGTTTCAATTGCCGATAACGACAATGAAAGGGAAGAGCAGGATGACCTTGAAGGCTTGAAGAAGCCAAAAACCTAGAGGGCGACGTCCCAGCCGTCTCCTTGGCGGCGCAAGCCAACTTCAGTGCCTTGAACAGCAGCAGCGCAAGCCAACTTCTGATTTTGGGTCCTCTTTCGAAGCTAGGAGCTCATACATCCTCAACATCTTCGTTCGAATTTCTTTTATTTCGTCATGATTTTACCCCATGGCGCCATTGATCACTTGGGCTGTAGGGCGAGCTTGCTATTCCCTGCGTGGGTCGAGAATGCTCCAGACTTTGTCTTCATTGTTTGTAGCCTACCATACAAACTTGTAGTTTCTAATATGATCTTCTAACATTGTGGGCACTGGTCTAACAAGCAAGCGTGTCCACTGCATTTGTTGTTATAACACAGACATTCCTTGAGACTTTACAAAATAAAAATGCGTGCTCGGGGGAATAGGAAGAAGACAACAGTGAGGACTAGGAAGAGGAAGTAGCAGTTTGATGTCATCTGGACTTCTTTTAGCGCTTGGATGCCATCCAGCGGTTATTGAGAGAAGAGAAAATAACTCTATATGCTGGTCCACCTTGAGACCAAGATAACTAAACATTAGAGGAATTTTAGTTGGCTATAGCTGATGCGGCTTATGGCCTTCATAAGAAATGAACGTTGAAGAAGTCCTAAGCACATATATTTGTGATTAGTGACACAAAAGTAACAATAAATCATCTTTGTACATACGTAAATTTCATTATGCAAATCATCGAGCAATTGTTAATAACACGTGTTCATGAATCATAAAGACCATTCGTCATTATTTCAATATATTTCATATTTATGTAACAAAGCTCGGGCATGTAAATATTATGTTTACACGTGAGGCGCGGAAATAAAGAAATTTTAGAGCCCGTAGCAACGCACGGGCATTCAACTAGTTCAATATCATATTGGAGAGTACTCACTCCGTTCTCTTTTAATCTACGTTCTATGAAAATTCGGACTTTTTAGTCCAGCAACCTGCATTGCTCCTAGACAATTTTTCAATACCGTAGAAAAATTTTCATAGTGCTCCGCCATCCCATCTAATTTAAAAAAATGAGTGGATCAGTGGTTAACAACACACAATTTCAAAATTTTGAAATTTTCCCGATTTGTTTTTTTTGTACCACCCAAAATACAACATATTTTAAGTTAAAATTGGCACTATTGTAGATCTCGATAGTGTCTACATCTGTGATTTTTTTTTTTTGCGATTTTTGGAAACTAAAAAATGTCATTTTTCGAACTTTCAAAAAAACGAGTCCTTGTAACTCGGGTTCCAAAAATCCACTCCTTACTACAGCGATTACAAAATAAACGAGACGAGCAAATCTTTGAGATCTTCAACCTCTTTCTTTTTCCATGACACAATGTTGTACTTTCTGAATGCAGCCGTAGAACAATGATAAATATACCAAACCACAGACATGTGAATACCAACGAAGCTTCTCCCATAATTTTAATTTTGATCCGCAATGCCAAATCTCCGTGCACGCACGCAGCCATTAAAGTAATCAACCAACATCGGCAAGATTAGCAACACTGGTATTGTAGGGAAAAGCAACCGAACAACTTGGTCGACGTCGTTGGGAGCCGAGATAACAAATCACCATTGTTAATAACGTAGTAGCCGGGACAGATATTGCGAGTACAATCCTGCTCGCAGCAACCACGAGAAAAAAGTCCAGAATCGATCTGACAAATCAAGATCTGAAGTACCTAGGCAAATATAATCTCAACACCACCATTGACGCCGGTAAAGAGATCTCGTCTAAATTTTGTTTATTAGCTCGTAGCAACACACAGGCATTCAATTAGTCACCACTTTACCATGGCAGGTGATGCACGGCACACTTTGCATGAGCGAACAACAATACAATATTCAGATCACAATTCTACGGCTGGACGCAATTAGCCAACAAGTTGTCACCGTTGACACGTACCTCTTGCTAACCCGTACTTGACCCCTGCCTTATCTTCTTGCACGGCGGCAGCGGCCTGCCGCACAGGCACAGGTTATGCGCGTACGCCGCCGCTGGGAACCGGTTGAACGGTGTCGCTTGTGGTATCGGCCCGCAGAGCTTGTTCCCTCTGAAGCTCGCGTGCCGGACGGCAACCATTCTCGTGAAATTTTCCGGTATTCTCCCGACGATGACGTTGCTGGAGAGGTCTAGCCACTCCAAGCTCGCCATTGCCGCCATGGTTGCGGGGATGACGCCCCCGACTCTGTTCCGGGAGATGTCTAGCTTCTCCAGGCCGCGCAGCTCAGAGATTGAGCTCGGTATCTGACCTCCAATGGCGTTCCTTGACACGTTTAGCCACTTCAAGCTCCCGCCGTCGATGAACTCGGGCAACATACCGGTGAGCTTATTCTTGGACAGGTCGACGCGCCACAGCTTCGGCAAGCGAAACAGTGATTTGGGAATGGGGCCTACGAGCAGGTTGTGGTCGACGGCGAGAGAATTCAGAGACCGGAGGCTGCCGGTCTGTGGAGGAATCCTGCCACTGATCTTGTTATGGCTCAGCGACAGGTCGGTAAGGTTGCCCAAGGAGCAGAGCGACGCTGGCATCTCTCCGGAGAAGCTGTTGTTGCTCAAGTCCAGCAACGCCAGGCTCTTGAACTGCCCAAGAAATTCTGGGACAGCGCCCGACAACACGTTGTTGCTCAGATCGAGGTACGCCAACCTGAACAGATTGCGGTAGCTCGACGGCACCGCGCCCGCGAGCCGGTTCCCGGCAAGATTGACCTGTTCGAGGGCATGAACAGCTCCCAGCTCCGGCGGCAGCGGCCCATCCAGCCGGTTGCCGGCGAGCGAGAGGTACCGCAGGGAGCCCATCTTGGACAGCATCTTCCCGGGAACGCCGCCGGCGAGCGCGTTGCCCTCAAGGTATAGCTGCTTCAGCCGCGTGAGCCGCGAGAGGCTGCCCGGGATGGCGCCTCCGATCCGGCCCATGTCGCGGATCACCATGACCTCCAGGAACTCGAGGCCGCCGAGGGAAGGGGACAGGGCGCCCTCCATGTACCGCCCCCGCTGCGACTCCAGGTGCAGCGCCACGACCCTCCCCATGGCGACGTCGCATGTCACGCCCTCCCACCCGCCGGTGCAGCAGTCGTCGCCGGACCACGTAGCGAGTATGCCCGTCGTGTCGACGGAGATGCCGGCCTTGAAACCGAGCAGCGCCGTCCTGTCGGCGGGTGAGCACGGCCGGCCATGCCGGTTGCCGCATGCCCTGAAAGCAGAGTGGCAAGCAAGAGAAGCAGAGCACGTCGCGCCAGGAGCTTCAGAGCAGCCTGCATTGCTCCAGAAACAGAGCACATCGCGTCAGGAATATTTGGACTGGTCACTGATTCACTGGTGAGCTATGCGACCGTGCACAAGGTATTATAGTTGGACTTGGTGGCGTGCATGGGATGGAAAGGAGCCTCATATGCATTTATTTTGTTCATGCGTTGGGGCCTCTGCGGGGAGCCTAGTTTTGAAGCCTGAGATGCATGTTTGAATTTGGCGCGTTTTGAAGCTCAACTCCTCACGTGCATGGACTGTTGAACAGGGCCAGTTTTCCATGAACCGTTCAAACCAAGCACAAGATTACAACAAGTGTTGGTGCTGCGCACCACACATTTATCATCTGATTGGTTTAGACATGTCATTTGTTTTCATCAAATCCAAACTAACCGGTAATTATTGGTTGATTGCGCATGAAGGAGAGCTAAATAAGTGCATTCCAAGATAGCTGATACGTTGCGCTATGTTCGCCACAAGGTAGCCGAGAGCGAGGTGCAAATCATTCACTTCAGTCCGCGGATTGGGATAACGACTGCCAAAGATGGTTCTGATCATCGTTCGCAACAGGATGGTCAGTGTACTTAGCGTGCTTGAGTTACTCCTTAAGCAACAACTGAGCTTGTTAGTTAAGGGACATACGAAAAAGTAAATCTAACGAAACAACAGAAATAATCTAACTGTGATGCATGTGGAGCATATGTACTGCTGATCCTCAATGATAATTGACGTTGTGTCCTCCCGCCGTACGATTCCTCTTCTAGTTTTTTGAGCTTGCAGAAAATCGTTCACTTTAGATCCCACTTCCTCATGCGGTTGTACACGTGAGATAGGTGAGCTAACGGCCACATAACTGTAAAATAGTAGATAAACAGATTGTATCCTTGTAGGTGTCTCTGTCTGAAATCCCTTGCAATTTGACCCCATTAGACACAAGCCCACATATTCATTTGAGTTCATAGGTGGATAGAACTGGTGACCACGTCATGGCTTTCTTCATTTGCATTGTTAGGTACTCGTACTTATCAGGCCCGGGCATATACCGAAGCGGCTGAGCTCGCCTCCACAGGTTATCCATGCATCTCTGCGTTGGGAGGCAACACTAAGCTAACCTACATATCTAGGGAGTTAGGCGTTCCCTACATAGATTGCCATTGTAAGCATGAATCCTGAAAATCTAACACATCACTAAATCAATGCTAAGTTTGTACCAACATGCTACTCTAAACCAGAAATCACCCTTATTCGTGTAATGCAACTTGAATAGATAAACACACTAGAAGATCAATGAACTACCGCATTATCATGTAGAACAATGATGAGCATGTATGTGCACAACTGGAAAGTTGATACAAGGATGAGAACTACCGTGTGTAGATCCAACACTCGTAACAACGATAAAATTATACAGGGATGGAAAAAATGAAGCTCCTCCATCCTAACATAGTAATCAAGATACCATGATCTACCACACCAGTATAGAAATTCATGAAATAGACATGGAAAACCTGTCGTACGATCACATATGTATCATTCTAACACAACAACATCAACATCATCACTGTCAACAAGCGAAACATACCCTACTAAAAAGTTGACATCTGATTAAACACACCCTCACACAACTGAAGTCGGCAAACAAATCATAGAACTTTCAGATCTACTCATGTCTACCACATGATCATAGATCTAGGCTACCAGACATAGGGCTTGATGTTACTTACATCATGGAACCGGCGGCTCAGGAAGAAGACTTCTCTGAGAATAGTATGAGGAAGGGTTGCCGCCGCCGACCACAACCTAGCATAGGAGGAGATTGTGCCGCTTACCTTTTCATTGGTGAAAAAAATTCTAAGAAGATATTCATTGGACTTGTGTGCTCTAGAACTCTCTCACTAAAATACCTGAAGTACCTACATTGGTCACAATACACATAAACAAACTACAAAAATATTGTATCTTGTCTTGTTCTTTCTACTCCTTTTGATTTAGAGAAAAGTGTAATTCAGAGAGACATACTTTTTAACATCACAACTAAGCTCTTGAAACTTTAGCCGATTTTTGGCCAACATAATTTATTTAACTTTAGTACATTGGTATCTGTGATGACAAACAATTGGACATTATTATAACATACATTAGCTGTTAATATTGAGTAGCCCAGTTTTGCGCAATTTAGTTAGTAAAAATTAATAATACACTAGTTAAACGTATTCCTAAATATACATAAAAATGACATATGGTTAGTAAAGAGAGTGGATGCACAACCCCATGACACGTTTTGAAATCATCATGAATGAAAATTGAGGTTCCCATTTATATGATTTGGGTTTTCTTACCATTTTCTTCAACCAAACATATATAACATATGTTTCAAGACAGAGTAAGAGTATATGTTTATTTACAACATGAGTCAAAGAAGAGGTAGAAAAGTTTATTATAAATATATGAGAAACATATGTTAGGTCCCTCTAGGGTGGCAGCGATGGCGAACACTCCGGCCTCGTTCCTCGAGGTGGCGGAGGACGCATCGCTCATCGACCACGTCTTGGAGAAAGGCCTCAAGGTCGGCCAGCTCTCGGGACCCACTAACAAGTTCACTACGCTGGAGGTCGGTGAGGAGGAGGAGGTCGTGCCCATGAAGGCAGCGGGAGGCACCCATGGCCTCCACCCTGTGGGCGCGGCTGCCATCGCGGACAAGGCTGCTCCTGGCGCGGAGGAGATTGATGCGGCAGTGGCTTAGGCACGCGCGTACAACTACACATGTCGATGTAATACTTTTGGTCACTAGCTTGGTTCCGTTCCGACGTCCTCGCCTTTCTTTTGCTTGGTTTTCTGCTGCGTTTAGATGTCGCTGAGTTGATCGGTTATGTTTCTTCCAGAAGAAACTATGGGTTGCTCTTATTTCGTTTAGCTATGAGACCATGAGATGATGGATTGGATCACTATGCTAGCTGTTTTGCCTTAAGTGAAATAGATCATGGGTAGTTCCAGTGTTGATTTCGATCATGGGTAGTTCCAGTGTTGATTTCGATTCTATGTTCTATTGATTCTCTGTTGTGATTGCTCATTAAGCATGCGGCTGGATTTCGATTATATGTTGTACTACATATGCGTGCTGGATCCTTTAGATCTAATCTTGGTTTATTGTCACGTATTTTTTTTTATCTGTGCGAAGTACGAGCTTAGTTTCGGCCTCTGGGAGACATGTAAGTGGGCACGGGCTGCCCCACGGTGCGGTCAAACCAAGCCCAGTTAGAGCCTGCTACCGCTGCCTAGCCCCGCCGCATAGAGAATTCGAAACTCCGTGGTGCCCGCGCTGGCTAGAGGAAGCCCTCCACCGACGCCACTCCAGTCCCTCCCCCTGCTAACCTTCTCTAATCGCCTCGGATCCATCATCGCAGGACTTCTCAATCTCCTTGTTCCTGAAACAGTTTTTCCCCAAGAGCTTTATGTCTGCAGTGAGAAGAAGACGACATCAGGAGAGAGCTTCATTTCAGCAAGAGTGTGTGTAGCACATACGTCTCTTTGTTCTGCTCGACATCTCGAGCAGCTCCTTGAATACCTCGGCTCAGAGGACCATAGGGCTTACTGAAGTATGAAAGATCGAGGCAACTATGTTCTTGTGAACATTCATTTTTATCCCCTTGTAGATCAGAGCATTCTGATTTTTTTTGCCGACCTGCTACCAGAAATCAGTCATTACTATTTTGTTTGCGGCCAGAAATAATCTTACAGCAGCACAACAGATAATACAAAAGGGGTAGCAGAGGGATTTCACACAAGCTGTCGGCCATAGTGATGGAATATTCAAGAAAGTTTTGTCTATGCATGGTATTAATAGTAGCTGTGGATTTTCAGGAAGCTCGAAGCCGGAAGACTTCCGAACACGCCGTTGACGTCCATACTGAACCGCATGGCCAGACAGCTAGGAACTATATTTGACATAATCGTTAACATCAAGCTACATGCAGTTTACACCATGCGTCATAGGTTGTAGAAACTTACCTTAAAGGGAAAAATGCTCAGAATGTGAAAATTCTGTAGAAAGTGCACTACTGCACTTAGAGCCATTTGTTGTCAGAGATATTGTCCATGTAGTGGCTAGTTCAAAATATTTGAAATGAATGAGGGAGTACAAAATTTTACCATACATGTTTTTACATAGTTGAAAGATCTCAGCAAACACCTCGCTGGCAAAACTGGCAAGCTTGAATTTACGCCAAAAAATATATCAGTTGTTGATTACCAAAGCAGACTTTGATGTCCCAATGGTGCCCTTTCTTTTTTAATCCATATGTAGCACGCTTAGTCAAAAAGAAATCGGTATCCGTGGAGAGGAAAAACCAAACATGAAATAAGATTGAGCATCTGCACGTGTTGTTGATCGTGTGGAAAACACCAGCTAATGCCATTTGAGATGTGTTACTGAATCTTGGCACATGTCTGATATAAACAAGAATGGTATCGAGTATATAAGATGGTAACAGAACTATGAATAATCAGCAAAGCAAGGTGAATATGGTACTCCCTCCGTCCACAAAAAGATGACTCAACTTTGTTCAAATTTACATGCATTACACATAAAACATGTCTAGATGCATGCAGATTTGGACAAAGTTGAGACGTCCTTTTGTGAACGGAGGGAGTAGTTGATAACCTGCGAAAGCAAGAAAAAAAAGATGAGATAATGAAATCCATATGTGCACCAAGTTAGCGCAGAGCAGTACCTCGTCTTACTGACAGAGGAGTGATTCTGACTATGAAATCAATCCAGAAATCAAAGAAAATGTGGAAATCGAAGGAAAGGTACCATCAGACATCAGGACATAAACATGTAGAGGAAGAAACAGTTATACCATAAGCTGTACAGCCCGTAAATATATCCAGCAAAATTAAGCGATCAACAATGATACTAGAGAATGTTGTAGCCTGGATAGAATCCAGATAATTAATACTCCATGCCCTTGTTTTGGGATTATATATTTTCGATGTTGCAGGGAATAGGCAGGGACGACTGTCTTCAGGAATTTCTTAGAAGATATTTGTGTTACAAATACACCACCTGCTGGAAACTGCTACACAATTCTTGATACTTGGAACACATATACAGGCGCCAATGACCTGGGAATAGGTGTGTTCCCGCCCTGCAGCCGATTTGGCCGCGACAACCGTTGATGATTCAGGGTTCAGAGACCTGTAAACTTTCCCTTTTGTGTGTTGGTGAGAGCAACAAGGTATTTTCTTATATCGTGGCGACACATTGGGCATGTCTCTGAGTGGAGATTTGGTGCTCCCGTGCTCGAGTGATCTCGCCTATATAACAAAATTAAAAACTGTATTTATTAGTTTTAAAGAAAATCTGAAAAAATCATGTATGTTCTCAATGATATATACTGCAAACGTGTAAAATCTTAATGCAAAATACTTTACGGTTTGAGCTACACAAAAATGACAAATGTGTAGATCTGAGTATAGTGAACAATATGTAGTTTCAATTTTTCATATTTTGTCATTTTCGTGTAGGTCAAGATGTATTGTATTTTGAATTGAGATTTTGCAAGTTGATAGGAAATTTCATTGAGGACATGCATGATTTTTTTCAGATTTTATTTGAAACTTTTAAATATAGTTTTTGATTTTTTGACATGGGCAGGATCACTGGAGCTCGGGAGCATAAACCACTTTCCGCATGTCTCCGCCTTGTAGAACCATGGCTTTATACACTCGCGGTGGAAGTAGTGAGAGCACGGCAAGTTAGCAACCTCACATTTTGTTGATCTGCCAAATCCTCCATACATACAGTACAACACCTTAAGCATTCGGCAGGCATCGTTGCACCCACCGTGTCAGCAGCGGCCTCGTGCATGTCCATGCACGCAAGGAACAACGCTAGACAATGTCCGCACAGATGGCGAGAGTCATGCCGCGGCGCGTAGTCTGAAGCCTGAAGAAAGCTCGCTGCCGTTCCCCTGGGCCCTCGAAACCAAGGAACCCAAGTCCGTATTCGCTACAGCATATACTGTGGCGGAGGAAGAACTCGGGTGGGGCGGCATTAGAACGATGTCAATAGCGTTTCTTGCCTACAATGGAGACGAGGACGAAGCCTTTTGCTGCTCTCCTTGTGGACTTCCTTTGATTTCAATGGGCATTTTTCCCTTGGTAGTTAACTACTCCAGTACTCAAAGCTGAAATATGAAACCATTCCCTTATTTGTTTCGTCCATTCATCACAAGTGATTCATGCTACATATAGCACATGAATATGCTACACATGCAAATGAAATACGTACATCACACACTTACATTATTTTTAGGTCGATGAAACGACATGCAATACAATATCTGGAGGCATAGACAGATCTGCCCCTTGCACCGTCACACGCATCAAATCGTAGGGTAGATATCGTAGAAGGCGAGGCCGCACAAGCCACGCGGGTCACTACCCTCCCTCTCCATCAAAATGTACCCGTCCATCCCCCATGACTTGCCATACGAGTTCTTGACGATCCAGTACTTCTTCCCGGTGGCAACGTCCTTCCCGTACCCAACGACTAGACGATGTGATTGTACCCATACCCACAGGGACCCGAGTACACGCCGCCCTTGTACGTCTGAAAGCTCGCGTTTGCCTCGATGCTGATGATGACGGGCTGCTTCACCACCGCCTCCATGAGACTTTGCTCATTGCGCGCCACGGAGCGGTAGTTGTTCACGGTGACGGCATAGTGCTTGCGCTTGATTGCATCACAGGTTCCAATCTTCCCGGTGTACGGGTAGTCGGCCTCCGTGGTGATGCCACCATTCTTATGTGTTGTGTTTGTGTCAAATATTGTGTACGTGTTGGGTTACGTTTGGACTTAGAGTTGTATTAGGTGTGGATAGGATACGAGTAGTATCAGAGTCGAACTCTTGTACCCTGGGCCTCCCATATAATGAGGGGAGCACCACACGTGTAACTCATGACGACTTGATAGCAACAGGCACGCAGGGGGAGCCGGCGGCTGTGCCGGCGCCTAGGGCGGCCAGGTTGCGGTATCAATGGGGAGGAGCGCCCGTAGTCATGCCCCGCAGATGTAGGCGAGTTCGCCGAACTGCGTTACCAAATCTCGGTGTCGTCATCTTGTTGCAGATTGCTTGGTTCTCGGTGGATTGATTTTGCGTCTACTACAATAACGATTGCTTCGTTGAGTTTAGACGTATCCCAATCGCCTACTCGCCCGAATACACGGACGACGCCCGATCACAACATCTGCTCTATTCCTTTAGATCAACAATCCGCACCTTCGACAACGACGTAGGAGCGTGAGGGCTGATGGTGTCCGTACTCTGTGGCGTGGAAACACGTGGCGCATGGATATGCGTGCTTCGACATGCGGTGGCGCGGGGCCGATTCAAGATGGAGTGCTTATGGGATCTTGAGGTAGGCGGGGCGCGGGGTGGACTGCTCATCTACCATGGAGTCATGTTGAATGTGGAGCTGGAGTCTCTGAGGGAGATTTCATTCGGCTGATGGAGGGGCTACGGTGTAAGGTACCGGAGAATCGGAGTCTAGTCAGCGGGAAGGCGAGAAGCACGTCAGTCGGACTGGACGTCAGGGTTCGAGAGATACGTGGAACTCGGCATCGGTCGGGGATGACTGATGGTTGTCTGCAGTGGGGCCTGAGGTGGTGTGGGTTAGCGACCCAGTAGATCTTGGCCAAGATTGCGGATGCTCGACGCGGTAGCAGCGACGAGGCGTGCGGTAAGCACGGGACATGACGACAGACCAGGGCACGGGCGGTCAGACATGTTGTCGGACATGGGTGCAGGGGTGCTGAAGCAGTGTTGGCGAGTATCGGGTTCAAGTTGGTGACTGGGTCTATCGGGATGCCCATCAAGTGATAGACAAGAGTCGGCCATAGGGAATCTGAGAAAGTGTTGGAGAGTCTGAAATGTCGGAAGCGTGGAGAGTACATGGCCGTATATTCTGTGATGTTCAATGCACATGGCAAAGTGCGGATTACTAGATACAGAAGGAGGCGGAGTGCTATAGCTGTGGGACATGTAGAAGACTATCCAGGATGAGACGACTGTGAATTTGACTCAAGGTGACTAAAAGGCGACGGTGAAATTCCTTCAAGTTGGAAGCATTTTCACGCAGGTCAGCGATCGTGTGTGATGATGTTGAAACGGGAAGAAGGGACTACAGTTGCAGGTGGAGTCATGTGGAGTCTGGGAGTAGCAGTGGAGCTCATGGAGACAACTCAAGTCCGGGGTACATGGAGGTTTGACGCATTGACGAATTCAATGTGGTGGACAATATTCGCCAAGGTGGAGTTTGTTGTGTTTGTGTCAAATATTGTGTACGTGTTGGGTTACGTTTGAACTTAGAGTTGTATTAGGTGTGGATAGGATACGAGTAGTATCAGAGTCGAACTCTTGTACCCTGGGCCTCCCATATAATGAGGGGAGCACCACACGTGTAACTCATGACGATTTGATAGCAACAGGCACGCAGGGGAGCCGGCGGCTGTGCCGGCGCCTAGGTCAGCCAGGTTGCGGTATCAATGAGGAGGAGCGCCCGTAGTCATGCCCCGCAGATGTAGGCGAGTTCGCCGAACTGCGTTACCAAATCTCGGTGTCGTCATCTTGTTGCAGATTGCTTGGTTCTCGGTGGATCAATTTTGCGCCTACTACAGTAACATTATGGATCCACAAGACAGCTTTGTTGGCGTAACCCGTCGTGCAGCCGTAGCCGCCACAGTCGACAAGCTCTTGCTCGGACAGAGACACCAGCTTCCCGGTCTTGATCTGCTGTGCTCTCTACTCCTGCTACTGCTGCGAAAGCCCAGCAAGATCCTGGCCAGCCCAACGTAGAACAAGTCACATGTTTTAGTAGGGAAATTCAATAAGATTCTATGATCGTGGGATCCAGGAAAAAAGTTCTCATGATTAACTAGTTTTAGTTTCACCATGCACGATTTTGTCAGTCGGACTGTGTACGCGTACTGAGGATATAATTAACATGCATGTACTCCGTAGTAGTTGGTTTAACCTCGTCGTATTGCTATATAAGTCTTGCGGCAAAGAGTGCAAGTCCGAGTGACAAGTTCTTTTTTAATTCACTTGCACGTTTGCGATCTCATTTACATGAATCCAGCCTCAAAATCGGTATAGATGTGACGCAATTAAGGCAATCAACTTCCAGTAATTAAGAGATACTATATAAAAAAATGTTGAACTGGAAAAAAAGGATATATCATACTTACCGCACGTTCCTTGATTTTTGACGGGCGTGACCGCACCCTTGGTTCTCCAGTCAAAGCTGTCAGGAACCGCCGCAGACAGGTTGCCGCCATGCGCGGGACGTCCCTCGGCGACATCTCCGGCACGAGTCGTGATCAGCATCTCCTCGTCATCCTCCTGGTCACTCATCTCCGGGGGAGCATTGAAGCTGCCGGTATATGTGGCCAGAAACTCGTCGCTGGTGAGGTCGGTGAACTGGTTCTCACCGAGTGTGTAGCTGAGGCTGCCCTCCCGGTTCGTGGCCTCGAGGCTGCCCTCCTGGTTTCTTTGAATGTGTTTAAAGTGAAAGAATTAGCGGAAGCGGTGCTATGGGTCCTTATTGGGCTGACCGACGGTGAACAGAGTGCAGATACTTCTCGCAATAAGCGAAAAATTGCTGCGCTACTTTTTTTAAGAGAAAGTTGCTAGCCACTCCGTACTAGGTTGCTCTTTTGCCTCCCAGTGGTAGACAGAGCAGAGCGCATATGGGGCCCTTTGTTTGGGCCTGGGGAGGCCGCCCCGTTCGCACCCTAGTATGTCCTACTATTGGAGACATTCTAAAAAAAAATGCCATTAGAGATATACTGAAAATTTTAACACCAACGTCAGAGCAACCACAGCAGAAAGTTGCCAACAAACCGTCACACGACACACCACCAAGTTTTGGAAGGAAAAAAAATCACTAATATACATCGCAGGAAGAAGTCTTGTCAAGCACAAAAAAAACTCCTTTGCTGAACATCAGAAAATCGGCTCAAAGATTTGGGCAATTGCCACAAGATAGGTTGCCTCGGGTGACGACATTAGCAAAGACATGCTCTACGGGTATTTTACAACCTTACTGGTGCTAACAGAGGATACAATCAGGGAGAAAAAGCAATAACACATGGACGGCCAGCTAGACTTACAACACACACAAAATCCTATCCCAGCGTGCTCCTCAAGTGTGTAAGTAACTCAGGGGCAAAAACTAAGGCATCTTTTGGCCCGTCGCAATGAGTTCTTGAGCCCCTCTAAATATTACAACCATTGCCAAAAAGAAAACTTTTGAGACAACAATACAGGCCATTGAGAATCAGTCCAGCGGCACATTCTCTTTGATCGCCGCCGACAAGTTTGTAGCCGCCTCTTCGTTTCTTAATCGGAACAAGTATGGACGAGCTACAACATTGCCGCCATCTTCTTCACTTGACTGCGCATCCTGGAAAAGCACGGGTCAGAGTCGTACTAGGATATGGGCTGCACAAATCCGATAGGGGCTGACCTTGGTGCTTACTGAAGTGTGAAATATCGAGGCAACTGTGTTCTTCTGAACATTCGTTTTTATTCCCTTGTAGATCAGAGCATTCAGAAGAATTTTGCCAACCTGCTACCAGAAATCAGCCATTAATATCTTGTTCGTGACCAGAAATACTTCTACAGCAGTATAACATCTTTTGGTTTCTGATATAACTCTGATTCATAATGAATAAAGAGTATGAATTTGTCAAAAAAAAAAGATAATAAGAAAGGGGGAGGGGGGCATTTCACACAACCTGCCAGCCAACTGATAGAAATTTCAAGAAAAAATTGTCTATGATACTAAACACTGTATGAAACCTAAGAGTCTGAATGTCTGATCTACTTTATAAAAACAGAATTTCGGCAAAACACAACATTTGTAAAACAATTGCAGGAGTGGAATATTTTGCAGAACTATATGAGAGATAGGCATTTCAACTTTGACATACAATGGAACAAAAAAAATACCGCCACTGAACTGAAGACAAATGAACTTGGATTATTATATATATATCAGCAGAAAAGGGAGGCACATACATCATTTCTAATAACAACTGTTGGGGTGGACTCTTTCGAAGCTTTCTCTGCACCCTCTTTACATCTGATAGAGAGCTGACCGACACCAATGTCTTTCCAACCCTTGGTAGCATCCTCGTGCTACATGAATGGAAAAGGATGTGTAAAATCACATGCTAAGCATATTTTGCAGAACACTTGGATAGTAGCACCAAGGAACACAAGCTATAAGTCTAAGAACAAAAGTATAATGTTAAACAGCGATGAATGGAAATTATACCTTCACGTACACCTTGCATTTGGCTTCATGAACAACAACTATTCCTTTCTCTTCTGCCTTCTTTACAGAAGGGCTGCCGGGTTGCTCAGCTTCGGCGTCTGATCATTCAAACAAGAGTAGAATTAAGTATTGAAGTGGAAAATGCATTGGAACTGAGTGAGCACAATGATGGGGACTGGAAATGAAAGAACCTACTTTAATTAATACAACACCAAACATTCCAGATATGGAAGAGACAACAAAAAAAAGTATGCACACCCATCCCTGTCCCTGTGTGCGCTCAAGTCAACTGTTACAAAAGTTTAAGTTACACCATCATCTATGCAAAACCAGTATAGCTACCGCCTCATTGCAAACCACCTGATATTCTGCTGCGTGGGACCCTACCAGGAAATACACGTCAATGTGACATCTAAATTAGCCGTCAATGGTCAAGTTGGCATCTTGAGTGGCTCAAACTCACTAGTTTGACACCTTCAACCGCTTACCAGCACTCCTGCCTCCAGCCTATGCCCATGCCAAAGCACTGCATGACATATCGTGCCACACTGCCTCATCTACTGCTCATACTCCACCCCGACAGAAAAAAAAAACAGAAGAGCAGTTGCAACAGTGACATGTCGGCCTCGACATCTCCCAAGCCAATCTTAGAAGAGGAGTAATGCAGTATGAAAATAAAATGGCTCACTGACAGCTTTAGACATTTACTAGACTACTATAATTTTAATTTTGGGAGGGACACAATTGTTGCTATATTAGCCGTGATCTCGTTGAATGTGACATTGGGGCAAGAATCCAAGCTGTTAAATCAATCAAACAAAAAAAAATCTCGCCTTCTTGCATGACGAACTGCATCTTAACTGAAATCTCGAGCACTACTTGAGAGTCAGGGGGTCTGGGAGATTGGGGATGATATGGTGACGTGGTACAGTGAGTTGATGTGGGAAATGCTTTTTGCCACTGTGACAATGTTAGATGATGCCTGCTGCCAGCAGGCCAAAACCACCTACAAAACGCCGTTGAGGGTTGACTTGCACTAATTTTAAGAGATGAGGGAGTTCCTTAGACTGTGTATATAGCTGAGGGTGTAAACTGAATTGTCATGATGGGGGTGGGGCAGCAAATTAGACTGTTGTATACCTTCATCCGCATCACCTGAAGCTTCAGCAGCATTTTTATTTCCTGATAGAGAACAATAAGAACTCATTATTTTATCGACATAGAGGCCCGTAATACAAAATTTATTTATTTGGTACGTCATCGTCAATAGAATGATCAAATTGTCTTCATCATCTAACAGGATGGGGAAAAGCTGTCGTTAGGCAAAACCAAGGAATGTCTAAAGCAAATACATCTTTTTCTTTTCTGAATTGCGTAGAAAATGGTAATTTGATATTTCGATCAAATGAAAACAGAAACATGAATAACTCTGGGGCACTTGATATATATTGATTAATATTAGCTCTGATATGTATTTGTTTGTCACTACTACAAATGATATTATATTATGGAGTCCTTTGGTAGAATATAAATGTTTGGCAAGAGTAATGAATTGGTCGACTATGAAATAAATAGTGAAAGGCCCAGTAGCTTTGGCTGGGTTGATGATATATCAATAATACAACTTAGTCCTCAAATGACAATTAAGTCATACCAGTTCTAAGCTTTATCATTCCATTCAAATATTCCAAACAAATGTCACAAATACCATATATCTGAAATATCGAGTGTGTTGGCTACTTATACATGTGAAACAACCAATTATAAGAAAGCACTAATGCGAAGCAAAAGAAAAGTAAAATACCGGTGAGAATTGGTTGCTGGTTCACTGAAAACAGTGTTGGGGCTGGCATGCTAAAACTCTGAGAACCTGGAGGGGAAAAAATGGACGGAGTAGTTTGTGTGAAAAGCCGTTATTTCCACCAAACTGGAAAGTCGACTTGCTGCTGTCGCTAGGCGTGTCCTTGTTATCAAATATGCCTGCACATCATTATGACACAACTAACATAAATATATAATTACTAAGTCTGCACAAAAATACAACAAGCATAAATGCAATATGACATACTCCTATAAAGTACAAACTGGTGAATAGTAATACCGCCAAAAGCTGCCGTTTTCTTCTGAGAAGAGAATGAGAACAGATTTGGTGAGCTTGAGTTCTGAAAAGTCAGGAGCTGGATCCTGTCGTTGACTCTTCTGTCCATTGTCTGATCCTGGCTGTACCATAAACTTGCTATTGACAGTTGCCGGTGAAGTAGTCTTCTCATCATTGGCTGGACTTGGGGATGAAACAGCTGCCGTACTTGCTTTATTTTGCCTAAGCCAATTGACAACATCCTTGAATTGTTCCTGAGAGAGAATAATATGAAATCAAGACATTACGACTTTATGAGAAAAAGTCGAGTAACAGAATGTTGACGTAACAATTAAAGGGCCAAAAGGCCAAACAAGCATACCTAATAGGTGCTGTGTTAGAAAATAGTATGTGCTGACTAAACAATACTCCATCCAATTCACGAAAAAGTAAAGTTTTGGACATTGACACATTCATCACAATCTAACTTTGACCATTATTTTCTATTGCAATATATGTATAATGACCAACAAAATTATAAAATTCTGAAAATATTTCTAGAGACAAATCTCTGTATAGAGGGGGTAACCAACTAGATAGGTGTTCAAAGTTTGTACTAAACATGTCCAAAACGTTACCTTTTGCAAACTAGATAGAGGGGGTAACCAACTACAAATAAGTTTCATGCTTGAGATGAAAGGGCGTACCCAGTGCCGAAAGCTCCCACACATTGTGGCGTCTGGAAAAGGGAATTTCTAGGTAGCCTTTCCTTGCTTTTATGCAAAGAGGCAGATTCGAACCCAGGACCTCCAGACACAAGTGGAGATACTCTACACTCATGCTTGTGGAGATGACAACTGATTAATTAGTTACAGAATTGAGGAGCTGTAACCTGGCTCGGAGGGCGTAGCCATGCCCAGCAGGAGCTTGAGGGCCAACGAGTACTGTATGCGTAGGCGCTGTTGAGGCAACAGGTAGGAGGGGAGGAGAAGAGTTTAGGGACGAGAATAACTTCAGATTCACGTACAGCCATAGCTCCTTATATATTGGAGACTGCACAAAGCAACAGAAAGGAACTACAGAACTCTAAGCCTAATCTGATATGAACCTATCAACCCACACTTGATACAACTCCAGGATCAAACATAGCCACTGCTGTTTCGATCCCAACTGCTGCTAAGCTGCAGGTTATCCTGCTGCTGGCTTGGGCTTGTGCATGCTATAATGTATTCCCACGTGACATGTTTTAATATTAGTACAGTGTGTCAGTTTCACAGTCAACCTAAAAACTTAGCAGATTCTACAAATCTAAATTGAAACAAGGGCATGTGGAAGCTCGATATTCCTACTTTAATTGCATTGTAACACGGATCATCTTCATGTTGTGAACACCGTTGATATCTATTTGTTCGAAAATACTTAATAATTCTCAACTAATCCTAACAACTCAGGGAATAAGTTATATTTTCCATATCGGAATCCTAACGTTCACAAATCCACAAGACATGCACGTCATGGACAAAAAAGCTCATTGTGACAGTGATACATTTTACCAGTGGTGACATGAAGATATCAGATCTCTATTTATGCACTGTTAAAAAACACAAAATACCCTGGTGAAGCTTACCATGATTTCAGAAGCGTGGGATATGTAATCTTTCATGCCATCCTCCCAAAGTTCGGCTGGATGATTTTGCAACTGTAGTTGTACCCAGCTGCTCAAAATAAACATGTAGATGAGTATTTCTCACGTCTCACCAGAGCGAATATGCTGCATGAACGCTGAAAATGTAACTTCTAAAACTGTATACACACAAGGATCTTAAAAATATGGCAGCAACTAAACATTCGAAACCTTTATGGGATGACACGGGGCTAGATTATTCAGAAAAATAGAGAGGATGTAATAAACAAGATAGGAGGACCATATTTATGCAACAACAACAGATTTCAGACAGATATGACACAAGACAAGCTAGCAAGATGATGAACTGTCCAACCTTGCAAACTGGGTATTTAGCGCCCTGACGTGCTTGCTGGCGGCCTCAGCCCGCCGAGGGTCTAGAGCAGCGGGTCCAGCCATCAGATGCTGATGGGGAGATTCTGCGCTGCGAACGTCCATTGCTCACTCTCCTACCTGATAGCTGCAGCATTGCAATAGCAAAATGTATAGTTTTCTACAGCAAGATTAATAAACCAACAGAGACATCTAGGCCTACAATAGCCATGTTACAAAGCACAGAGGTACAGTTAACAGGCTCATGCGTAAACAACCATAACACAAACTTTGTATTGTGCCGCAGTACTGATACACATGTCATGTGTGACTGTCTAATCAAAACAAACAGTAGAGCCACTCTTTTACCATGATGCTTAGAGGCTAGAGCATGCGTGTTGAGCTACCAGAACATTTGGAGCTGATAACCCACGATTAGGGGCGGATCTAGACGTTGCGAAGGTCCCCTGGTGGGATTTAACAAAGAGAGTAGTAGTAGCTGGGTAGAAACAAGCTCGTACCTCAAAACCAGTGACCTAAGAGTGCGGGGCGGTGTGGAAGGCGACGTCCCGGCGAGGAAGAACGGGGAACGGCGATGGCGGCGAGGCGTGAGTGTTTGGAGCCGTAGGGGATGGGAGGCGGAGGAGGGGGAGGGGTGGGAGCAGGAACGAGGAGAGGCCGGGGAACGGCGATGGCGGCCGCGCGTGGGGGGAGGCGTCGGCGGTGAGACAGAGATGTAGGGCAACGGCGAGGGATTGTGTGTTGGGCCGCAGCCTTGCCTTGGTGGATCCCTTTTTCTTTTTCTTCGGCCGTTACAAATGTTTTGGGTCAGCCGTGCCACGTGATACGGCAATGTTTTTTTTTGTTTGCTAAAATACGGCAATGCATTTTCCACGTGACAGGGCAATGTCTTATCATAAACCCAGGCCCGGTTCTGGCCTAGGCCACCTTGTGCACCGTACAAGGGCCCATGATTTGGGGGGCCCATCCCTACATATATATGTCTATGTATATTGGGTATTTGTGGGCTAAAAAAATTAAAAAGCATAAGGCCCAAGCGCACTAGGAGAGAGGAAAAGGCTGTACGCCTGTACGCAGCTAGCTAGGCCAATCCATCCATCATCGATCAGTCGATCATCGACGATCAGTCGATCAGCTCGCAAGCTATTCTCGCCTCTCCAGGGGCGGAGCCAGGATTTGAGCATGAGGGGGGCGAACTTTTTTTTTTTGTCAAATATATGTTTTGCATGTGAAAGAAAGCTACATTATGTTAGTTTGGAAGTGACTATAGGTCCAGCAAACTTATCGCACTATTTTGTAGTTAGTTTGATCTCGATATATTATAATATATGCTTTCGCAGCAATTTGTTTTCAGTATAAACTATTTTGTACATATAGTACTGAAAAACTTAGTCTCCCCGTCTAAAATAAAACTTAGTCTCCCTCCCCAAATCAAGAAAATTAGAAAAGAATTGATCTAGATTAATCCTTTGCTTCATGTAATTCCACATTAGGAGACAAGGCATCATGGTATTTATAATGGGTCATAGTATATATGTAGTTTGTAATGGATCCACAAAATACTAACTAGAAGTTAAACCAACTCTAATATACTATATATGAGATGTACCTGATCAAAGTATGCGGCGTCCGGCGGATGGATACACTGGTGGTGACGGGCAGCAGCCACGACATCGCCAAGATCAACGTGCAACGAAGGTCCGATGATTTGATCACCACCGTGGGGTGGAGCGGATGCTTGGGTGCTGGCTATGCCCTAGCCTCGACGGCGGCAATCATAGCAATATTCTAACGGGGAGCCAATGGATCGATCACCAGGTCCAGTTGGTAAGACATGCATGTACGGTTGTAATGTATCCATTCGAGGCCTGAGGCCAGTAGTTTTATCAAATAGTAACCAAAATGGGCTGTTGTATCTTGTATGCCTGTTGGGCTTTGTCTCACGCAGCAGAGGGAGATGCGCGTGCTCCTTTGTTTCTTTGCCTAATGGCCGAATACTAATCGGAATTAGCTGTCCTATATACCATACTAAGTACCAGTACTACATATGATTTTTGTTGAGGGGGGCGAAAGGTTAGGGGGGGTCTGACCCCTGCTAGCACCCCCCTGGATCCGCCCCTGCGCCTCTCCTCGCCTATTTGTGTTCTCCGTTCGTCTTCTGCCGTCTTTCGTTTCCGCCAGAGAAAATTGGACCGCCGAACCAACCAAGCTCGGAAACGGAGCGCCCTGCCCCTGTCCGGTTGCAGATCGGCGTTCGGCGATCATCCTCCTTCGTGCAATCTCTCCTCCGCTCCCGGTGGCGTATATATTGGTATTGCCCTAGTCTAATTGATATGGTCCTAAATTACAATTTTAGGTGTTACAATGCCCTAAATTAGAAGAGAATGTTATTTGTTATAATTTGTAACTCTTTTAAACTTTCTGTCGTAATATGACAGTGCTTAATCGCTTATATCGATTATGTATGAATGTCTCGGAATAACAATGTGTGGTTGGATGTAAACTTTCAATATTTTACGTCATATGCATAGTTATATAGTAGTTGGGCCAATTTTTCAACCTTGCACTAGGTCCCTAAAAAATATAGAGCCGGCCCTGCATAAACCTGACACATAATAAAAACATAAAATAACATTGATACACAAAACTCGCACAAAATTTGTTAGGGTTTTACAACCGGGTAAAAAAACTCGCACAACTTGCACGGTGGGTGTAAATCGGTACACATTTGAAAACTATGGCGAAGCGATACACTAATTTGTTAGGGTTTTGTAATTATCAACTACTCCCTCCGTATCAAAAAATATAAGATGTTTTAGACATTTCACTATGGACTAGATACGGAGTAAAATGTGTGAATCTACACACTTATACGCGTCAATGTACATCCATATAAAAAAATGATAAAACATCTTATATTTTGATACGAAGGTAGTAGTTGAGAACTAAGTTAGCGAACAGTCGAGTTCTAGATGGTCCAATCAGTATCGTGATTTGTGCCATTTGAGTTGCATGTTGGCCTGCAACCGAGATTATTTCAGTTGTCACTAGGGTTGCAACTGGGAAATTTGTCCTGAATTTAGATTTGATTCATGCTTCGTACGAGATATGAGTTGCAATATGAATTGCAACCGATATTTGATGACATCACCTGACTGACAACTAAGCTAATTCGTATTCGACTGAGAATTAGTCACAGCAATACAAAACTAGTCGAAATCGTTCTTGTACATACACGTGTTGTTCTTTTTCCCCAAACTCCATGAGTTCGACGGAAATCCAGGTGACACCCTCAATATTTTGAAATGTAATTTTTTTTACATGTCCTGACCTCCGTTACCTATACTGTCCACGCGTGGTGCGTGTGACACCGGTGGAACCTGATATTTGTAGCCGCCACGGCGGGGTTGGTCTTCATCATCGTCCTGAGCTTGCGTGGGAATCAGTGAAGGAGCTAGACTGGTCGTGGAGCCTATGCAGCCATCCCGACCCGTCCTTGCTAGCTAGCTAACTCTGTCGTGAATCGCGGTGCTCATCATGTTGTAGCGTGTCGTAGGTCGTTAGGCTGCTCACAATGGGGAGTAACATAGAGTAGTAACATGCTGATTTTACTAGTCTATGTTAACACCTTCACAATGGGAGTAACTTATATGTGGTGTCATATAAGACCTTATTTATTAGGCTATAGACACATTTTATCTTGATAAGTGTGATGTTACAGTAACTAGCTAAGTTGCCCCAAACACATCTCTCCTCATTAATTACATGCCACATGTTACTAGCTAAGTTACTCACATTGTGACTAGTCTTATCGTCGGTGCTCACGTTGTAGCGTGACAAGCATGGTGCACGACTTGGACATCCTGATCAATCAAGCTCGCTCATCGTCCGCACTTTGTGGTGCCGTCTGGGAGCCCAAGCACAACACATTCGACGAGCTAGCTAGCAAGGTCATTCGGCGGCATCGTTGGTGACCCTAGCCTTCGCACCGTCGCTTGTACGGTGGAAGGGACGAGCGAGGCGGTAGCGCGACATCTGGTTTGGGATTATTTTTTTGGATAATAGGAATTTTATTATGCAAGCATCAAAGCCATGAACATAGGGGTATCTGCACCCGAATTTTGAAAATACTACCTCTGTATCAAAATCTAAGATGTTTTATCATTTTTCTGATGCAAATTTATCTAGACGCGTATTAGGGTATTAGTTTGTAGATTCACTCATTTTACCCCTATCTAGTCCATAGTGAAATGCCTAAAACATTTTATATGTTGATATACGGAGGGAGTAGACTTTAAGCGTGTTTTTAAATTTTAAAAAATATGGGTATATCTCCGTAAATAGCATAAGTTTGGCGAAAAAATAACTTTTTACTGTGCCTCCCAAAAGATAGGTGCTAGAAAAAACTTTCCGTGCAAATTATAAGTCTTTTTGGGTGAAACTTTCTGGGAGTATATAGAACGTGGAAATGTACGCGTGCAACTATGTTTTCGAAATATTTTGTATTTAAAAATGTGTTCTGGGAAACAAGGCAGATGCCCCGTGTTCAACATGTATTTTCCCCGGTTGCATGTCCTTCATTTTTTTTCAAATAATAGGGGTCGCCCCCCAATTCCATTAACATGAAATCAACTAGCAACAAACACATGTCTAGCATGTCTGCAGTTTTTGCCGGCCAAAGTACGGCAAAGAGGGGTCCAAAGTAGTACTTCCTTGGTTCCACAATATAAGATGTTTTAGTCTTTTTCCACGTATACATGCACACACATGTGTCTAGACACATTTACGTGCATGTGTTTATTCTTTTTAGTATGAACCTAGACATGCATGTGTAACACCTAAAACATCTTACATTGTGGAACGGAGGGGTAGATATTATTACATGCCCCGCTAACGAAGATTGCCCAACAGGGTGACGATGACAGGTTGGTTGAGTTTTGGCATACGGTCGTTGCTCCGACTGGCCAGCGAAGCATTAGCTCCGGTAGGGGTTTCCTCAAGAACCGCTCTGCTTAGTCGTTGATGCCAAGCTCGAAGTTATCCGCAGACACGGAGGAGACTGATAGAGCGCCCGCAAACACAACCGAAGGTTTTAACATCCGCAAAATCATGGGTGCCTTACATTTTGGTACAAATGGAGCATCTCAAGTTCTCAACTTGATAAATGGATAATTCACGAAAACAAATTCACGAAAATCAAGTTTAGTTAGCATTTTATTTTCTTGAAAAGTTCAGTAGATTTTACAAAAATCTTTGTAAGTAGATATTCATTTTATTTTTTGTACATCACATTTTGTTTCATTGACCGGTAGGGGAATTATGTACACCAAATGATATTAAAGACATTTGATAAGAGCAACAAACAACAATAACAATAACAACATAAAAAACAACAAGTACATGTCAACACCAAGCAAGTTTGGGGTAGTGTAGAGTTGAAACCCATAATAAGGTTTCAAAACCAAGTTATGGTTATGTCACGTGAATAACTAACTTCCGTGACCCTTGTCCATGGCTAATTCTTTGGTGATATTTTAGTTCTTCGGATTTCTCTTAACATTCTCATCATGCTTTAGCTGGTCGATATGCACTGTTACTTCCGTAGCACTGTGTTGTATATGACCAAATCATTTTAGACGATGTTGGACAAGTTTCTCTTCAATCGGTGCTGTCCCAACTCTCTCAGGTATATCATCATTCCAGACCCGGTTATTTCTTGTGTGACCACATATCCATCTCAAGATATGCATCCGTTGTACACTTAACTGTTGGATATGTCGCCTCTTGATTGGCCACCATTTTGCGCCATAGAACATCGTCTACACAATAGATAAGAGCATATCAAATAATAAATTTCACATATGCAAACATATTATAATTCATATCATTTTATTTTCATTGGTGATTACTCTAGTTTCAATACCAATTAAAGCATGCACATTTTGTTAAATTTTGACTTGCTAGAAAATTTTGATCAGGAAAAAGTAATGGCATTGGTTCGGTTTATATTCTAGAAGTTTCCATATATATATTCTACTTAACCATATACTAAAAACCACCTATGAGATATTTGTTAGATCATACTATTTTTATAATTTTTTACCATAATTGCGTATAATTTATATAGAATATGCTTTGTAAAAATAGTTATAATAGAATTTTGTTATTACAAAACACGATTTTATATGTTTCAATCATATTACCAGTTATGTGATGAAACTATGTGAACAAATAGAAAATTATATACTTGTAATACTGTGACATGCTAAAATAAGATGTAGACAAGTATAAAAAATTAGTATAAATTGTATTGTGTGTGTTCTTGATTTTCCGCGGACTCTTCTGATGACCCGGTCTTCACAAATCAAGTCCGACGATTAAACACCAACAAACCACATGGGTTGCAGGGTCACACTAAATCTCTCGCACAAAAAACACAAAAAATATAAGAACAGAATACAAGAACATTAACAACAGTTGATTCGAAACTCAGAGATCTATTACTCCATATATATTTCATAGATTTACAACTCAGCACAGCAGATCTACTTGGACTCGATCCAACACGACAAGAGATACATTGATAGAATGCGCAACACCTGGTTTGGGATGTTTTTTTTGAACAATGGGCATTTTATTACTCAACATAAAAGGCATGAATGTAGGGGTATCTTCACCCATTTTTTACAATAACCTTTAAGCGTGTTTTAAAAATTAAAAAAAATCGAAAAAGATTCTACAGGTATATCTCCGTAAATATGTGTGGCATAAAGTTTGACGAAAAAATAACTTTTATTGCGCCTCCCAAAAAGACAAACTTCGTTGCTAGAAAGAACTTTCCACGAGACTTTTCTTGTCTTTTTAGGCCAAATTATAAGTCATTTTTCGGTGAACCTTTCTGGGCACACAACGTGGAGATGTAAAGCTTGCAACTACTTTGCGAAATATTTTTACATTTAAAAATGTGTTATGGGAAACAGGGCAGATGTCCCGTGTTCAAATATGTATTTTCCCCGGTTGCATGGGCTATATATGTCCTTTGTGATTCGAGTCCAACAAGTGGAACTCATCCAAACTTGACTTGTATACTGTTTGATCTTAATTCTTAGAGCTGTGCTTGCCAGGGTCGGGCCAAGAAACATCATCGTATACGTTGGTATAGCCCAGCAGGACACCGGTGAGCGGTCCATATACGCCGGAGACTTTTGGCCTCTCGCGCGGGCGTTTGATGTCTGATCGATCGATCTTCTTCTGCAACGAATCAATAGTCCAGGAAGATCGTCGATCGATCTCAGAAGAAAGCTCAAGATGGACCTCGCGACGGCAAGTTGTCCCGACATCTACCGGCACGACCTGGTGAGTTTCGGGCCTGGGCTCCGGGACCGCGGCGTAGTTGAGGGACAGGTCACGGCGGTGGAAAACGACGGCACCTCTTCCCGGCCGGTCCGCACGTTCAAGATTCTCCGCCTGGATAACTCCGTCGTGACCAAGAAGGCCAGCGACCTGACGGTCATCGACCGGAGCTACCTGAACCTTACCCAGGTGGTCGTCTCCGCGGCCGACGTCGGCGGCCAGATCGGCGTCGTCACCGGCGCCACCACCGTGCTCGACCTTGTCAGGCTCAACGACAGCGGCCAAGTGGTGGAGGCCGTCAGCGGCGTGTCACCGTCGCGCGTGCGGCGCGTCACGGCGCTCAGCCTCGGCGACCTGGTCGTGTCCGGGCCCTGGCTCGGCCAAGTCTCCCGCGTAGTGTCCGTCGACGTTGACGTCTGGTTCGACGACGGCGCCGTCTGCACTGTCACCGACGCGGAGCACAAGATGCTACGGCTAGCATCGGAAACCTGCGGATGTTACCTCCCTCAGAAGAACAGTCGTTTCCAGCCGGGGCGGCGCGTCTGCAGAAAGAACGACCGTAGTACTGTTTTCAAGGACGCCAGGTGGCTTCGCGGATCCTGGAACGCCGACCGTGATGTAGCCATAGGCACCGTCGCTAAGGTGGAGGTGTCCGGCGTCCGCGTCCACTGGATCGCGTCCACGCACTGCGGCACCAACCGGCGGCTCATCGACGCCTCCGCTCCTCCGGCGTACCAGGACCCTCGTGACTTGACCTTCTTCTTCGTGCTTACAACAATTTCGGCTGGGGTCCACCTGACCGCTGTTTCTTTACCGAGCCCGGTTCGACACACGGTGATTCAGCTTTTGCTCATGATACTCAGTTGGAGGAGGAGCAACATGACGGATGCTCGACCGACGATAAAGACGAAGAAGCAGCGGATCTTCCACTAGGACAATGTCATCTTCAAAGGACACATAGGGGTGCGGGCTCGCCGAGGAGCCCGGGGCACATGGATAGGTGGAGTTGCCCATGATCATCGCCAAGACCCGCACCTGCGTCGACGTGGTGTGGCAGGACGGCACACGGCAGCGTGGCATACCATCGGAGTCCATTGTCCCTTTCGACATCATAAACGAGCAAGAATTCTTCCCTGATCAGCATGTGGTTGAAAAGGCACCTCTTGAGAACACGACCTCTAGTAGCAACAATGGCGACGTTGCTTCAGATGGTAGCGAACCGGCAAGGCGCGTCGGCGTCGTCAGGAGTGTTTGTTGCAAGGACCAGACGGTGAATGTGTCATGGTTCAAGGCGGTGGCCTGCCCTAACGAGGGGAGGGAGGTGGAGTCCAACGATACCGTGAGCGCGTACGATTTGGAAAGGGCTCCTGATGACATTCCTTCCCATGGAGACATCGTTGTTCGCCTCCTACCATCAAGATCAACCGACGACGGTGAAGCATCAGTACAACAAGAATCACAGAGCAAGACGGAGAAGAGTGTCGCCCCCGCCGATCTTTCATGGGTGGGGCATGTTATTGACCTTCCTGCAGATGGCCAAGTGCAAGTCAAGTGGGGTGATGGTAGCATCTCAACGGTACGTGGGTGATGGCAACTAGTACTTACCTGCAAAATTTGATTAAGAGATATGTTTAAGTTTTAGGCTACATAAAAGTACAGATTATGTGTATCCATAATGGATGCACCTTTTCTGTTATTGATCCACATATCTGTTCATGTATGTGTTCATTTTTTGTTTAAAGTATGCTCTTCTATTTCCTTGAAATATCAGTCTAAAATTGGCCCCGGACACCCTCATTGTAACTTTTGTTATGTTGACATATCATTAGCTGTTATTGACTTGACTGAACATGATGCAGGTGTTCTCCCATGAGATCACCGTCGCCTATGAGGACGACTACATGGTACTAACGGATGAAATAAGTGAAGACGTCGACACCAATGCACCCAAAGAACGGGCTGCCGTTAGCATGGTACCTATTTATCCAACATTGTACTACCTTTACACACTTCTACCAAGCTCAGTATCAACCTATCCATACGCATCTATGGGCAAAATGCTAAAATAGTGTGGTTCGAAGTATTTTAGATGGGCTATTTAGATAGAATTTTCATAAATGCATAACCGACAGATAAAAGGTGGAATCCACTCTTTATAATGAATATCTAGTAGTAGTAAATTATTGCGGGAGGAAAGCATTCACCAATTTATGCCGCTATTTGATTCTAGGACAATGATCAACGAAATCCGGTCGAGGATGGCGATGGTGAAGGTGACAGTGATCAAGCCAATGAAGAAGGCCCCACAACCGCAGCCACCGAGGAGTTACGTGTAGCCACCGAGGAGAACTTTGGAGTGCCCACAACCGCATCCAGAGAGGAAAAGAATGCTATTGATGCTACCCGTGATGACCAATCTTTCTATTTCTCACGTTTCAATGTATTGCAGTGCCCTCCAGATCACCATTACATTGAAATCACTGGCGAGGTATTCATTTTTTTTCTTCTTGACAATGAAGGTTTACTGGTCAGCTATGTGTTTAGAAAAAGGAATTTCATTATCCTTTGACCTCTCCAAATGCACACATGCTATCGCTAGATGCGGCCTTAACATTTTCTTAACTTGAATTTATATGTGAACTCAGAATATGCATATTACCGAATATTACATAACTAACACCATGTTTATATAACAAAATACAGGGCGGTAGTCGTGCAAAGAGTTGGGCCAAGACAGTACAAAAGGAATGGAAAATTCTAGATAATAACCTACCAGGTACCACTCGGACATATTTTTCATGGTTGCACTATGCACGCATGTAGTATCCATGTCCCAACGAAACGACAACTTCTTCATGTGCAGCGACCATCTACGTGCGAGCATTTGAGGACCGCATGGACCTGCTCCGGGCGGTGATGGAAGGCGCGAGCGGGACGCCATACCAGGACGGGCTCTTCTTCTTCGACCTCATGATGCCTCCGTCCTACCCGGATGTGCCACCCCAGGTGTGCTACCACTCATTCGGCCAACGCCTCAATCCAAACCTCTACGAGTCCGGCACGGTGTGCCTAAGCCTGCTCAACACGTTCTACGGCGAGGGTACCGAGGTATGGTCCCCGACAATGTCAAGCCTCCTCCAAGTCCTCGTGTCCATCCAAGGCCTTGTCCTGAACGATCAACCATACTACAACGAAGCCGGCTACGAGACCCTGGTAGGTACACAAGCGGGCCGTCGCAACGCGCTGCCCTACTGGGAGAACGCTTATATTCTCACCCTATGGTCCATGCTCCACCTACTCCGAAAGCCGCCCCAAGGATTTGAGGGCTTCATCAAGGACCACTTCCGTCGCCGAGGGAGGTTCGTGCTCAGGACATGCGAGTCGTACCTACAAGGATGTGCTGATAAAATGCTCTTGGGAGGCGCCAATACCAATGAGGCGGGTCGCGAGCGGTCTTGCTCGTCTGGGTTAAAGCTTGCACTAGCCAATGTGATACCGAGACTCGTGGCGGCCTTCAAAGAGATTGACGCCGAGGGGTGCACTCGAGAAGCCGCGAGTCCCGTTGACACATTCTCTTAGCACCAATTATTAGACAAAAGGAGTATGTACGTGGGTGGTATAGACTTATGCTCTTTTGGAAAATTTGACATGAAATTTCAAATATGTAATAGGCTTAATTTGGCAGATTTCTTATAATTTGAAGCAATCTTGTAATTGTTAGTTTTTACTTTTTAGGTAACACCAGGAGTACACTGAATGATAGTGTCCCTACGCGACATGTCATTATCTTCTGAAAAGGCAATGAATAGGAAATACACACTATATACTTGATTAAACACGCATGCTTTTGGACATGTGGCGCTCTCAGCTTGGAGGTTCATCTGATCTAGATCAATGTCCACCATTGTATTTTTGATTTATTCTTATGCTTGTTAATTACACATGCTATTTTTTTTTTCCTTTTGTGCTGTCTAGGCCGCCTCTTTTCACAAGTCTTTTCGTTCATTTCGAAAACTCTCTACATATATATACTGTATTTTAGTAGTTTAGTCGGCCGGTGATTATAGTAATTTACTCAATAATAATTAATACAAATGAGTAAATAATATTAAAATATGACATTGAGCTTCACATGGAATATATTTATGTATACACTCATTTACAACATACCATGAGCATAATTAGAAATTTAATTTATAGCTTGGGCTACATGTAGCCTTTTTTCGGGAAAACCCCCCAAAGAAATAAAGTTTCACAAAATTATGAAAAAAAAGAAACACCTGGATGTAGTCAATGATGTGTACCATAATAAGCCTGCAATATCTCAACGTGAATTGTATTCTACACGCAAAAATAACAAAATCTGAGAAGTTTTGGGGGTTAAAAAATATTTATTGTTCACGATACTGTTTGATCTTTATCCTCTAAAATATTTCTATCATGGCCAACTGATTTTGTTGAATCTCATCCAACCATACCTCGGAAGTGAAGTGACATCTTCCATTTCCAAACCACGGGCCATAGAGACATGATGTTCATTTCACATCTCGTAGAATTACGAGAAACTTTCCCTAAATATTATCTGCCACGAGCAATACCCACGAGTCCACGACTTCATACGCTTCTTGGTGCTCGAACACTCGCTGCTCGGCGACATCCGTCCATTGCCGCAATCCTTTATCGATCGCTTGTCGCATCCCTCTGCGCCAGCCGCTCTTTGCCAACATCGTGGATGAGAGGTTTAGGAGGAATGGGGCGAAAAATATTTTAAAAATATATTTACAGGTTTCCAAAATTCTGAAGAAAGGCAATGATATATCATGCATGCATGGAAAATTGCATGAAACATTATTTAAATTATGCACAAAAATAAAAAAATCTGATAACCTTTAGAGACTGAAAATATGCATTTTAGTGTAGTTCATAATAGAAATAATTTTGCATTGCGATTTCCCATGCTTGCAGGATATATCATTGGCTACATCCATATTTTTTTGTAGATGTTTTTTTTAAATCGTAAATATGATATTAGAAAAAATAATAATTGAAGAGATCAGTAGAGCTTGAGAAGCCAAAAATCTCTACCCACAAGTTTGCTCTTTATAAGTAGACAAGTAGTGACGAAAAATGTGATCTAATCCACAATATTACGTAATACAGCTCTTGGTGAACTTTTTAATCTGAAAAAAGAAAACATATATAACACTAACTGTTGTAGAACCAAAAAAATATGAGTAAAAATTACAGGATCAAGCGACTTGGCCACAGCCGTGACATACGTCTAGTGTGTGGTGCTGAGAGCCATATGCTTGTGGAACTCTTCGCACCCCTCGGCACCGATCTTGGCGAAGGCTGCCACGAGGCTGGGCACAACCTTGGCGAGCGCAAGCTTTAACCCGGCTGAGCACTGATGTTCCCTACCAGCTTCAGTGGCATGGGCATCACCGACAACACATTCTTGCAGCCGCGCGTCGCATATCTTGAGCACAAACCTTCCCCGGCGGCGGAAGTGGTCCTCGACAAATTCCTCAAATCCCTGAGGCGGCCGGCGCAACAGATAGAGCATGGTCCGGAGGGACAGCTGGTAAGCATTCTCACCGTAGGGCAGCGCGTTGCTGCGGCCCTCTGGTTTGCCAACTTGGGTCTCATATCCGGCCTCGTTGTAGTATGGTTGATCGTTGAGGACGAGACCCTGGATGGAGACAACAACTTGGAGGAGACTTGACGTTGCCGGCGACCAAACCTCGGTGCCCTCTCCGTCGAATGTGTTTAGTAGACTGAGGCACACTGTCCCGTCCTCGTAGAGCACTAGTAGGAAAATGCCTACCGCTGGCGGACGGAAATGGTCTACCGCTGCCGGACGGGCGCCCGCCAGCGGTGATTACGCCAGTGGTAACGTTTTAACCGCTGGCGGGCGGCCGTCCGCCAGCGGTAAGGATCGTTACCGCTGGCGGGCACTACTTCTGCCCGCCCGCGCGAGGTTTGGCAGCGCTGGCGTGCAGCCTCGGCCGCCAGCGCTAAGGTACCACGGCCGCCAGCGGTACGCCTCGCTGGTAGGAGTTCTGAGAGCGCTGTCCGCCAGCGGTACGCCTCTCTGTCCGCCAGCGGTACATTTTCGTGGTATTTTTTTTAAAAATAACGTATTACAGCAATATATCAAATATAAATACAGTATATTCAGGTAGAGCCGACCAAAATGACAATAGTACCACATATAGATGACCAAATTGTGATACACAAATACATAAGTTCATTATCACATGCATTACAATACCAAAATAAGAACCACAATGTGATACACAAATACATAAGTTGTCATACACAAATACATCACATAAATGATAGAGAACCACAATGTTTAAGAGAGGGCGTGATCGATGAAGTTGGCGTTTCGATCATCCGGTTGTTGTTGCTCTCTTTCAGTGGCTTCAAGTCCTCTTGGCGTTGACAACTTCCCCACTAGTTTCTTCATTTGTAAGTATAAACAAAAGGCAAATAAAAATGTTAGCTAGCAACTAAATTGTTCACATGTCGTGCAGAAATAAACAAAGTATACACAAAATAAACTAAGCAACCTTGGAAGAATGCATGCCTCATACTTAGGTTCGGACACACAAATTCAGAGACGGCGTCATTGAAATCCAGTGGGATGCAGAAAATGTGTATTCGTGCATATCACAGGTTTCACTGACGTCGCCTCCGGATCACATAGTGCCACATCATTTTAATCATCGGCATTGTAAAGGAATGAAGTATTATTGGAAGACTTAGACAAAACAAGATTCAAAAAAATATTATGCCTCATACTTCGAATATTATTGGAAGCACACAAGGAATTCAGATAACCTTGTTGAACCAAGTAGGAGGCACAGAACTTGTATGTGTGCATGATACAAGGTTCAACAAACTATCAGAATTCATGTAGTGCGCCACATCATTTTAATCATCGGCATTGTAAAGGAATGAAGTATAATTGGAAGACTTAGACAAAACAAGATTCAAAAAAATATTATGCCTCATACTTCGAATATTATTGGAAGCACACAAGGAATTCGGATAACCTTGTTGAACCAAGTAGGAGGCACAGAACTTGTATGTGTGCATGATACAAGGTTCAACAAACTATCAGAATTCATGTAGTGCGCCACATCATTTTAATCATCGGCATTGTAAAGGAATGAAGTATAATTGGAAAACTATAGCTAGGCAATTTAAGAGAGATGGTGTAAACTAGAGCTAGGCAATTTAATTTAACAAGAGTACTAAATCGACAACACACCTTTCACTTCTGGCTGATCGTGGTCGGCCTTGACATTGGCTTCGGCGGGAACGGTTCAGAACCATTTAGAGAGTTGAATGGTCTGTCGTCACACTGTTGTGCTATGCGATTTTGTATATCGACATTAGATGGGAATGCACCTTCGTAGTAGAACACCCCGGATGGCGTTGCACGACAAACATCCGTGAAGATTATTGAAGCAAACCTCTTCTGGATTAGAGCAAACTTTTCCAGGATATCAGCATCAGTGGATTTCGCCATGTCTTTGCACCATTTATCCATAGCAACTGGAAATTCTAGTCTTCGGTAATTCTGTAAGAACTGCTCCATCAGATAGATGACATACCATGCCTCCGTCGGACTGCCATGCGCCTTCTTGATGCAGGGTAGATCCACTTTATGGACGAATGACATCTTGCCTCGCTTAAGGTTTAATCTTCTTACGATGCCTTCATTTTGATAGCAGTAACCGTTGAGAGCATCACCGAGAACACAACCGATGTGCTTGTAGTCTTTCTTCTTCTCTTCACTACCCGCATCGAGATAGAAGGCCTTCGACTCTTTAGGGTACAGAACGATGAGGGTGCCGTCTTGGTTCCTGCACAAAACAATGAAAAGAAACCATCATTCGCACTTATGCAAAATTAACGATAAAACGTACGAAAATATGTTATATATGACTTACTTGGGAAAGTAAGGCATGAGAAAGATGTTCTTTCTAGTATTTGCAACGAAGATATCTTCGATGAACTTTGTCACGCGTGTCCTACCCACCTGGGTGCTCACATAGCAGTCGGACATGTAGTAGGGGTCGATTATCATGATGTCTCCGGCCGACTTCGCAACGACAATGCCGCACATATATATATCATCTCCACAATGCCGCACACATATATCATCTCCACAAAGGCAAACATATTTGAAATGCCACAAACAGCCACAATGCCGCACACATTCTTAATTTTGAAACCCTAATCTATCAAAATATTGGGTTGGGCAAACCCACAAACACCTTGTGGGTGTGGGTGCTAGCTAGGAGGAGAGGAGGGGTGCGGCCAGCTTACCTTGGCCGGGCGGCGGGCTGAGGTGCGGGGGCGCTCGGGGCCGTCGACGTGTCGTTGCCGCAGTCACGGTCGCGGTCGGGGAGGTCGATGCGGGGCGCGCCGGCCGTAGACGTGGGCGCGTCGGCGTTCGTTGGGGAGGCGTGGATGCGCGAGAGAGAAGGGCGGCAAAGGCGCGAGAGAGGAGGACGGCGTGGGCGCTCGGGGTGGCGTGGGCGGCGGCCGGTGGCGACGGCGAGCAGAGGCGGCGCGGGAGGTGGCGGCGGGAGTGGGGAAATTTGGAGAGGGAGAGGGCGCGCGTGGGGAAAAATGGGAGGGAACCGCGCAGGGGCCACATGTAAGTGGCCACACATACCGCTGGCGGACGGAGAAAAGGGCGCGGGCGGGCCCCACATGCAAGTGACCGAAATATACCGCTGGCGGACGTCGTTATCCGTCCGCCAGCGGTAAGGTCTGTTATTTTTATTTTCTGTTTTTCTATTTTTCGTTTATTATTTCAAAAACTTTTTGTCTCCCGCGCTTTCGTGCGCTTTCACACTTTTCATCTCCTGCGCCGTTGTGCGCGCTTCAATTAATTTGGAAGATGATCGGTCGCCGGCCGCCGTTTTAATTGTGCATTTGGAAGATGATCGGTCGCCGCCGTTTTAATTGTGCATTGGAAGATGATCAGCCGCCGCCGTTTTGATTGCTGCCCGGCCGCTGGCCTCCCTCTCTGCCCACCGGCCTCCCTCTCCACCCTATATAAAAGGCCACTAATCCATGGCCTAAGCACACACAAATCTCTCTCTAATCCTCTCTCTCTACTATATATATTTCCAATGGATCAACCACTCGCGCTCGTTCCATGGCCTCGGCCTCGGTCTCGGTTGTACTACTTCCCCAAGGAGGGTATGAGGTTCAAGGTGTGGTCACCCTCCGTGCATCACGCGTGGAGAGGTGGATCCGTGACGTGAAGAAGTTATATCTCGACGCCGCACCGATCAAGTGCGTTGGACTCGACTGCGAGTTCACCGACGCTCTACCGGGTCCACAGAAGAATCTTCCACCCGAGAAACAGCAGCGCGCCGCCGTCCTTCAACTCTCGGTGGCGACCGAGACACTTGTCTTCCAGATCTGCTGGGCTGATCGGAAGCCGCAGCTCCTCGTGGATTTCTTAGGTGACAAGACCATCAAGTTTTACGGCGTGGCTATCCACAATGACTTGCGGATGCTGCGCTGCTACGGAATTGAAATTCCGTCCGCGGTCGACCTCCAGAGGGATAGGCGGAACCCAACCGGCAATCCTACTCCGAGTCTTGTTGCTCTCTCCAATGCTATCATTGGGACAAAACTGGCCGAGAAGAAGAAGAAGAAGAAGAACGACGACAAGAACGACAACGACGAAGAAGACCTCCGGATTCGTGGATGGGGCAACGTGCCATTAAGCTACGAGCAAGTCGAGTACGCCGCTCTTGACGCTCGCCTCGGCTTCGAGATTGCGCGGAAGTGGGATAGTCTAAGTGGCTATAATACCAATGGTGACCGTCTTAATGTCGTTGATGCATGAGTAGTCTATATAGCTAGATCGATGTGTGTGTAAACATGCCGTTGTGTCTTCTCTCATATATATGTATCCGGTTGCAATATTATTTAAGGATCGAAATATTTGGATTTCATATCATGCATTTTTTCCGATCGATCGAATTCATCATAAATATTAATTACTTTAATTTGTAATTTCGATTTACCGGAGAAAGCCGGGAAAGCGCGGGGAAACCGTCAAGCCGCGCGCGAAACTGGGAAGAATAATTAACCGTGAAGCCGGGAAGCCGAGAAACCATTGTCAGTGTACTAGTTGCTATGTGAAATGATAAACTTGATTTTCGACAAAAATTTCACAAACATTCTTCACAAAAAGCACTATCATGTAGAAACATCTACAAGTGATCAATTCGATCAAAATGACCAAGTTATGTTAATTCTCAACGCATAGTTTGTGATAAAGTGCTCATATTCGACACATAGGTGTGTCTTGGTATAGGAAGCAATGGTTCCTAAGGAAATTTATAGATTGTTTTTATAAATATAATTTTCCTAGTTATTTGTATTACAGGCAAACTTAGCGCTGGCGGACGCTCTAGTGTGCCCGCCAGCGGTACCTAACTGACCACTGGCGTACCATTTAGCCTGCCTGCCAGCGGTACTGTCACTATTTTTTTTTCGAACTGAGCTCAGCCGCATCCACTACTGCTGGCGGCCCCTACCTTGCGTCCGCCAGCGGTACGTTAAGTACCTCTGGCGGGCATGTTATGTGCCCGCCAGCGGTAGTTTGCCCCGCCTCCTCCCAGATTTCTGCTCCTACCGCTGGCGGGCAGTGTTCCTGTCCGCCAGCGTTACGTCCAGAACCAGTGGCGGACACGAAAAACCGCCCGCCAGCGGTCGTAGCGCTGGCGGACGAAACTTCTGTCCGCCAGCGGTACGCTGGTGGCTATAAGCCTTTTCCTACTAGTGGAGGTTGGGATTGAGGCGTAGGCCGAAGGAGTGGTAGTACACTTGGGGTGGCGCAGCCGGGTAGGAGGGCGGTAGTTGGAAGTCGAAGAAGAAGAGTCCGTGATGATACGGCGTCCCACTAGCGCCCAGCATCACCACCCGGAGCAGGTCCATGCGGTCCTCGAACACTCGTACATAGATTGTATCTGCACATAAAATTGTTATAGGTATTCATTTAAAACCATGGACTGCGCATTTAGTAGTGTATACTCTCATACCTGGTAAGTCGTTCTCAAGAATTTTCCATTCTTTTTGTACTGCTTTGGCCCAACTTTTCCGACGACTTCCGCCCTGCAATTCCTTAAAACTGGTTAGGCTTTGTGTTGTGTTTTGTGTCAAATATTTTGTACGTGTTGGGTTAGGTTTGGACTTGGAGTTGTATTAGGTGTGGTAGGTACGAATAGTGTTAGAGTCGAACTCTTGTACCCTGAGCCTCCCATATAATGAGGGGAGCACCACACGTGTAACCTATGACGACTTGATAGCAACAGACACGTAGGGGGAGCCAGCGGCTTGTGCCGGCGCCTAGGGCGGACAGGGTTGCAGTATCAATGGGGAGGTGCGCCCGTAGTCATGCCCCGCAGATGTAGGCGAGTTCGCCGAACTGCGTTAACAAATCTCGGTGTCGTCATCTTGCTGCGGATTGCTTGGTTCTCGGTAGATCAATTTAGCGCCTACGACGGTAACAATTGGTATCAGAGAGAGTTTGAAGGCTGCGGATTGTTGATCTGGAGCATGTCGTGCAGTCGGATACTTTCGGCTGTGTCGGACTGGACAGTCTGACAGATCGAAGTGAGGTCGGTCGGACAGAAGACGGTGAAGATCAGCGACAACGACGTAGGAGCGTGAGGGCTTATGGTGTCCGAATTCTGTGGTGTGGAAACACGTGGCGCATGGATATGCGTGCTTCGACATGCGATGGCGCGGAGTTGATTCAAGACGGTGTACACGTGAGAACTTGAAGTCGACAGGGCGCGGGGTGGACTGATCCTCTACCAAGGAGTCATGTTGAAGGTGGAGCTGGAGTCTCTGGCGGAGATTTCACTCGGCTGATGGAGGGGCTACGGCGTAAGTGCGCGGAGAGTCGAAGCCTAGTCAGCGGGAAGGCGAGAAGCACGTTGGTCGGACTGGACGTCAGGGTTCGAGAGATACGTGGAACTCGCCATCGGTCGGGTATGACTGATGGTTGTCTGCAGTGGGGCCTGAGGTGATGTGGGTTAGTGACCCGGAAGATCTTGGCCAAGATTGCGGATGCTCGGCGCGGTAATAGCGACGAGGCGTGCGATAAGCACGGGACACAGCGACAGACCAGGGCACAGGCGGTCAGACATATGGTCAGATAGGTGTGCAGGGGTGCTGAAACAGTGTTGGCGAGTACCAGATTCAAGTTGGTGACTGGGTCTATGGAGATTGATGCATCAGGTGATAGACAAGAGTCTGCCATAGGGAATCTGAGAAAGTGTTGGAGAGTCTTAAATGTCGGAAGCGTGGAGAGTATATGGCCATATATTCTGTAATGTTCAGTGCACGTGGCAAAGTGTGGGTGACTAGACACGGAAGGGGGCGGAGTACTATAGCTGTGGGACATGTAGAAGACTATCCAGAATGAGACGACAGTGAATTTGACTCAAGGTGACTAAAAGGCGACGGTCAATTTTCTTCAAGTTGAAAGCTTTTTTTACGCAGACCACTAGTCGGTGTGTGATGGTGTTGAATGGGAAGAAGGGACTACAGTTGCAGGTGGAGTCACGTGGAGTCTGTGAGTAGCAGTGGAGCTCATGGAGACAACTCAAGTCCGGAGTACATGGAGGTTTGACGCATTGACGAATTCAAGGTGGTGGACAATATTCGCCAAGGTGGAGTTTGTTGTGTTTTGTGTCAAATATTTTATACGTGTTGGGTTAGGTTTGGACTTGGAGTTGTATTAGGTGTGGTAGGTACGAGTAGTGTTAGAGTCGAACTCTTGTACCCTGAGCCTCCCATATAATGAGGGGAGCACCACACGTGTAACCTATGACGACTTGATAGCAACAGACACGCAGGGGAGCCGGCGGCTTGTGCCGGCGCCTAGGGCGGACAGGGTTGCGGTATCAATGGGGAGGTGCGCCCGTAGTCATGCCCCGCAGATGTAGGCGAGTTCGCCGAACTGCGTTAACAAATCTCGGTGTCGTCATCTTGCTGCGAATTGCTTGGTTCTCGGTAGATTAATTTAGCGCCTACGACGGAACACTTTGTTTAGTGGTTTACAGGTTTAGTATTTTCTAAATTGAAGTAATTAAAAATTGAAGTATTCCAATGCCTGGCTAAGAAATATTATATTTTTTTCTTGTTTCTCAGTTTTAGAACAAATTAAGAGGGTCAGGCCTATTTCTCCGGTACTTTCAAAAGCACAGTTTTGGAAATACTTTTGTTTTTAAACTGAACATGCCAAAGTATTGTAAACTGTAGTAGTATTTTTAGAAACCAAAGTATGATGAGGAAGCTTTGAAAATACTGGGCCGCAAAACACACCCATAAGGTTCTCTATCTGTACAAGTGAAATGTTTTGCAAAAGAAAAGGAATCGTCGTAGTTAAGCAGATGGTTCTAGGCTTCTAGCGATAGACAAAACCATATATGTGTTGTGCTTGTAAACTTTTTTACTTTGACTCTTAAATACCCGCCGTTGTCCATGTTATAAGAAATAAAATATTACCTGCTCTGGGTTGTCAAGGTAATGGTGATTCTCAGGGGTGGTCTGCAATACATCGAAACGTGGGAAGCTGAACGATTCCTCACAGGAGCAGGTGTTATCCGAGACCTTCGTCCCATCCTTCGCTACGGGATCGTCGTTTTCGTCATCGTTATCGTCTGCTGGGTTCTGTAGATCATACTCCTAATAAAAATCTTTACTATTAAATGGGAGTCTGCGGTCGTGATGGTGCGTTGTGGTACGTTGGTACGTGTCTGCCCGTTTTCTGCCTCGATCCATCGATCGCCCCTTCCTCTCGCTAATATGGGCCGGCCGTTTCCTTCAGAAGCCCACTGGTTCGCCGACAGATTTCCCCTACCTGTCTACCCCATTCCCTCTTGTGCGAAGCGAGCAGAGCGGCTAGGGTTACGCTGCGCCACGGCCTCACAGCGTCACCTTGCACCTCCACCCTCGCCGCTAACGCGACACACCATCGCGTCCCGTCACCGCCACAAGCCACCGCGTCCCGTCGCCTCCACGCACCACTGTGTGCCGCCGCCACCTACTGCATTCACCATGATCTAGACAGGGAGGGACGAGGCGATATGGATCAGGAATTGTGTTCGCAACTTTGCATCGAAGTCGTCAACGGGAAAACTCAGCTACATCGGGAGGGAGGCAGGATTTATTAGACAGGACAGGGGAAATTTGTGATTGACGATGAGGTGGAGGCCCCGTTTGGTACTTTGGTTTCGTAGGATGGTTTTGATTCCCTCCGTCATGGTATGTGGCCATGCACTTCCTTATTTTCCCCAGCTGCTAGCTAGCTAGCACCGGTGGGAGTAATTACTCTCGAGACTCCAGATTGCTTTCACATTGTGTCACATAAGCAAAGGGTGATATTTACCTAGCCATTAACTCTAGGATGGTTACTGTTCAATGATTTTTTTTAATGTTCTGCTGTTCAGGAATCATCTTGGTTTCCTGATTCGTAGCCAGAATATTTAACTTATTCAGCAAAGGTAATTGTGTTACTAATTGAGCGTCAGATAGAAGTACTAATCTTTTCGATTGAAACTGGTTTGATAAAGGTAAATTTAGTATAATCATCTATATTCGTGGTAGGCATCAGATGCATATTCATAACTAACTAGCAGTGAGTTTTTCTGAAGAATGTATTTGATGAGTAGTGAGAATTAGATCAGAGTTGTTTGGCACAGTTAAGATATTCAATTTATATAGCATTGTATGCATGAGCAATGAGAATTTTCCTTATATACAGCAGCCTATCCAAATCTCTACAACATCTAAGCTCCCTGGGATTGGAGCCTTGTGGTTCATCCACGTTTTGGGCCCACAGGTCAATGACTCGTTTGGATAGATCGTTCTCAGCTGTTGCGTGTACCCCGTCGCTGCGCGTGGGCCAGGTTTGTTTGGGCCCAGACGTCGCTGTGAGGGCGTGCGCGTGTGTGGGTGGTTTAAATGTGACTTTTGTCTGCGCGCGTGGCCAGGTCGGTTCGACGCTCGGTGGAGATGCGTGGTGGATTGGGGTACAGATGTTGCTCTCTTCTTCCTCCTGCGGTTGGACGGCAGATGGATTCTTTATTTCGCGTGGAGTTGAAATAGATTTGGTTGCTTCTCGTGTGTCTGGCCGTCGGTGGTTTTGGGTCTGCATCTTGGTGGTGGCTGGATCTATTTTTCTGTGTAGTTTCTGTGTTCTTCTTTAGATTTTGCTCATTTTTGTTCTACAGCTCTGGTTTCGTTGGGATCTGGAGGCTCTTCGGCGTCCTTGGTTCATGGCGGCAATAGGCGCTACGGCGGCGGTGGCTGCGTTTTGCGGGTTATTTTTCACTGTTGCTTTCTTCTCTTTTATTTCGTTGTGTAGATTTGTTTTTTCCCCATGGTTCGTCGGTGATGCGCTGGCCGTTGTGCATGCGCAGTGATTTGCTGGTGTAGGCGAAGGTGGGCGATTCATGGTTGGGGCGTGTAGATCTCATCGTTGCCCGGTCTAGGTTTTTTTTTGTCGATTCTGATGGCATTTGTGGGGATTTGATTTGTCTACGTTGTGTTCTTATCGCTATGGGTATCCGATCTGGATTTGCAATCTGGTTGTTTGCTTGTGCTTTTGGTGAAGTCGCTTGCTATTTGTCGTTTGTCCTCGCTTCGCCAGGAATTTCAAAGACCGATTTTTGGCTTTTTTTGATTGTGCGTGGTCTTTTTCCTCTACCGTCTCTCACTTTTTGATCTCCTCTATGCGCTTGCTCAAGGCCTGGGTTCTGAAGTCGCCGGCAAGGAGAAACACACGGCGACATGGTGATGCGCTCTTCGCTCCTCCAGCAAGCTCCTCCTTGACGCTTTGGTTCTTGGTTCGCTGGCAAGGACACGGGGCGACGGTGTGGTGTGGTGTCCCTGCTACAGCAGACTTTGATTTTAGTTAATTGTTTGTGCTGGTGAATCTCTTTACAGATTAAGACCTGGAGCTCCTTTCTAACTCGTGTGTCATTCACCGGGTAGGAAGGAGGAGCGCCACCTCAAGGTATGCTTTACGCGCTGATGTAACGTCATGAACTTCTGAATTTTTGTGAAGTATGCTTTCTGAAGTAGATGAGATCATCAGCTCCTCAAATTATTGTTTGCTTTAAAGATTTTCAACAAAACGATTTTCATTTTTGCCACAATCCGCAACACAAACATTTATTTTTCGTAGTAGGCTTGGGGGAATTTCCTAGCACTCAGACACTGGTGAGCCGTGCATAACAATGCAGTGCAAACAAGTCCTCCAGCGGAAGCTCCCACTGCTGACACCAACTATAATCACAGCTGCGGCCGATGGAGGCAGCCAGCGCATAATTTCCTTGGAAGTACTGATTGTTTACTCTATATATTTTTTACTATGCGGTGCTAATTGTGGTTTTCTAATTCTCCAGTTGTGGACTGTAAATATCTGAAACAACACCTGCTATTTTGTTGGGTAAGTAATGGAAAAGAATGTATGCTTGCGTCTTCTGCGCTCATATCTATCTGTTTTATTTAATTGCATGCAACATGGAGGAAAGTCATTGTTCCTTCTGGAGGAATAGATTTAGGTTGGTTTGAGAGGGCCAACCTCACATAATTTATGCATATAGTACCAACTAAGAATTGTTAGGGTAGTTTATAATACAAATGTTTGCGCTTGACTAAATCTTCATTTAGTATGGTTTACAAATGGTTACTTGCATTCTTACCAGCACGATTGCACAAACCAATTAAAGTTGATGATTTCTTCTAACGCCTCGATGTACATTACAAACACTTTGTACTATTTCAAATGCCCTAGCTTAAGCCTTTACTGAGAAAATATTTAGCATAGCGTGATCTTACTTTTTACATGTCTTACATATCATTTCAATAGTTTTTTCCTTCTGGTAAAACAAATATAGTTTAAGGCCTCTAGGTCAATTTAAATGCCAAATGCCCTACTTTAAATTCATCCATGACAACCTGTTGCCTTCTCTCGTTTCTTTTGCATTAAATTGTGTTCTTCTCTCAGATAGGTTGCGAAGATTTGCATCTGATGTTCGGCGCCGGCATCATGCCATCAGTATACGTCAGATTGTTGATTTATCCCATCTCCCAGTTCTAATTACCACTCCGGTTAGATATAGGATGCCAATCTTAAATGAGCACTAGCTATTGTTGGTGATCTCACTCAGTTTTCTCTTACCACATAATTTATTGCCCGATCTCACGAAAATATACAGTGATGCAATGGTTTGTTGTCGTCATTAGTAGATAAATAAGAGTATTTGATTTTCTCCTCTGTAAGTATCCTTGTCTGAATCTTGCAATGGAGACAAATGTTTGAACGGTGTGGGGTGTGCCTACCAAAAGACATATTGTCTTTTGATCCTCCAAGAGTAAGCCAGTGGCTAAGAAACTTTTATTCGTTTCTCAGTTTACCATGTGCTGTTTAATTTGTTAGGGCTCATTTCTTGATGGTTACTTTAATTTGTGGGACTAAAAAAATGAAATTCTTTTTGTTCCTAGCTTCTTAACTACTTCTGTTTTGTTGTGGTCTTTAGTTGCTTATTCCTGTTGCATTACTATAACAGACAAAACGGGTTTGGTGACAACAAAATATCCTTAGGTGCATTATTACTGCAACAGTCATCTGTCATTATTCATGAATTACTCTATATAGTATGTGTGTGTTGATGCTACAATGGGTTTTCATGCAGAGTGTGTTGATGCATATTATGGAAATATACTTGATAAGTGGCATGCTTGTTCATATGCAATTATAACAACATATATTTTGTCAATTAGTTCTTTTTTTGTTAAAACATCCTTTGCATTATTTGCTACCTTTTGTATTTGTCTGCTACGTAATATCACCGTTCCTTGTTTTTTTTTGGTATATTCCAGTTTTCCAATTCCATTGTATCATCTCTTCCGTCATTTCCTTCAGGTACATGAGTATTCCTTTATTCCCCTTTTGTCGATATTGGCTATTAGTTTTGGCTCTAGGGATCACCACGCCATTTATTTCGATTAGTTCTCACTTAAGTTTGATTAAAATTTAGCTTCTCAGTTTACTACATTTTTTCGTGGTGACAGACTTTTAGTTGTTGTTTGTTTCTCTGCCTGCTCGGTAGAAACATGCTACGAGATAGGATAGGGAGTATCATTGATTTCAGGTGAAATCAATTGGATGTTATCATTTCCTTATATGTTTAGATTTGGCCTTTCTGTTCTCTGCATTTTTTCTATCTATCTTTAGCAAGAGATGTTCAAATACGACACAATTTAGCTAGCATGTGTGGGTGCTTTCACTTCTGTTATTGGCTGCCCAATTCCGAATGATTGTTTTGAGACAGATTATATGCTACCATATGGAGCATTCGCATGAGTTCTAGATTTTCTCTATTCTCTCCTACCTCGAGATACACATGATTTCATTTTAAATTTGTGTTCTTGCAAATTGTATTTTTTTATGATGCACATTCTATCAGCCCTCAATTAAAAATCCAAACACGGTGGTAATGGTGCGAGAAACATATTCATGTGTGCTTTGTCATAACATCCATTTGTTTTTGAGGATATTGAGAGATTTTCTTGTATTAAGATTTATACGTCAGTGGTTACCGAATGGTATCAAATGTAAATACATCTGTTGTACCAGAATAACAAGATAATACTCCAACTTCACATTGTCATATTTATGTTGACGATCAATGCATTTTGTGGATTACGTTACTATCTTTTTTTATTTTGAAAATTTATTCCAACGCTCAGCCATGTGATTTTCTTGCTGCAGGATTAGTTTTACAAAAGAAAAGGTGGTATATTGTGATGACCCTGGTTGAAATAATATCACATGGTATACGAGTAAAATTACAAGATACTTATGTGTTTGCTTTTCTATTTACGTCTAAGATATGTGTTTGCTTTTTTTTTCAACTCACAGATATCATATACTACCTCTTCTTACACTTATATTGGTATTCGATAGTTTTGTCTACTGAGCCTGTAAATCATCAGATGTTGGAAGTGTTCTACAAACATTATGTTATTTACCTTTCCTTCTCAAGAAGATTTTGCGTGTGTGTACCATAAGCAAGCAGTATTACCTGGAACAACCCATGCATAAACTATGTCTTGATATGCATACTGCAAAGCACCCAAAGATCACTTAGCTTGCCCAACACACGATATTGTACCATTTTTTTGATGTATTAAGTCATTGTTAGCAAGTCTCCCCCATAAATGTTCTTATGGTTTTTCAATTCCCATCCAAACATTCATTTTCTCTCGGTTATAATGGAGCGGGCGCAGCAACGCGCGCCCTTCCCTTCTAGTAGTGATGAAAGGTGCAGGCCCATGCAGTTATATATCGTGCGCTCCGGCATCTCAATGCGGGAAGGAGGATCAGAGGGGTTGAGATAAAGGCGGCACACTTGGATCAATCTCTTGCCGGCGAACTGTCAGCGAGGAGCGTGTCACCACAACAGGTCGTTGTCCCACATTTCTGGAATGGGATCAAGGATAGAATCTGGCTGCAGCAATGAAGATGAGTATGTCTATTTCAAATCTTCTTACTGTACAATTTGCAATTTGGTGTTGTTCGCTGAAATAATAGGTCAATTATGCTTAATTTCATGGCCAGTGCTACGCGCCAGTCAGGTGTAGCGATGGTTTGCTACAGTCGCCCTCCGCGCCGTCGGATCGAGTTAAGTGAATCAATCTCGCGCGTCCGATCTGTGTAGCAATAACGTTTCGCGTGTAGCACTTTTTTCTGTGTATGTAACATCGTATGTAGCAAAGGAAAATTCAGAAAATGCTGTGTTCGATAAATGTAGCAATAAAAGTCAAACACAACATTTTTTTTGTCGCATGTAGCATTGTGTGTAGCAAAAAAAATCAGATCCATAAAACTTGCGACGTGTAGCAAAACGAATGTAACACTCTAAACACAATCATGTAGCAAAAACCAACAAGTTATGCAACAATCCCAATTTGGATGTCACTTTTGCAGAAATCATTGTAGCACTTTGCTCTGCTTAACCAACAAAAACCATGCTCATATGTAGCAAAATCAATAAGAACATGTAGCATCGAGAAAATCCCCAGGATGTACTAACCTCCACCAGCGGCCATGGAGCCACAGCCATGGCCAATTCGAGCTCTTCGGCCACACATCAAACTCACCGGAGGTCGTCGGAGCCAGATCAAATGACCCGCATCCCTGGCCTCCTCGGCAACAAAAGACGTATCGTCGAAGCCCCCGGCGGTGGAGCTCCCGGGGAAGGACAAAGCAGGGCATCGGGGAGCTCCTCCCGGCGGCGAACATAGATGGGGACGACGCCGGCAGGTGGCCTTGGATGCGAGGAGCTGGACAGCTCCCGACCTTGCAGAGCGGGGATATCCAGGGGCGGTGGCTCTAGGGCGACGACGGCGGTGGTCTCCGCGGCGGCCGGCAGCCGGTAGGTGGTGGCGCAGGCGGCACACGCCCGATGAGCAGGAGGCAGGCGGCGCGTGGCCGGAGAGCAGGAGGACGAGCGAGCTACGCCTGGGGATTGGAGGTAGGGGCGAACCTGTACGTGTAAGTCCGTCCGTGCGTCACGAACAGGTGCGTGGCTGCATGCGCGTGGTAGAACGACCCGGCTGTAGCTACAGCCGGGTGATAGATAGCATTTTCCTAATTTCATAGCTTAATTTTCTATTGCGTGAATCATAGAGTTACTTGAAGGAACTGTAAAGTTTGATGCTCCAGAAACTTTAAAATTTACACTTTTGTACTGATAATTATATTGTTTTTGTGTAATTCCAAAAGAATCGAGGAGGATAGCGGATTTGATTGGGTTTATAAACCAGGTGCTCCAGAAGTTTGATGCCCTTGATTTATACACACAAAAACCTACTTCTGCGATTTTAGATGAAAGCCTCAGTATGGATGTGAAGCTACTTAAGTATGTTTGCACTAATTTGAGATTATTCCCGGATCTCATTGATGCGATACTGAAGTTGGTTCTCATGGAAGTTTAGCGTTTATTTTGGTTGAAAGGCCTAGAGTCAAATTTTGTGTTTGGATGGTTATAGCACTTCCACTTGTGAACAAAAGCATATCTGGAATTTTTTTTGTTTGGTCCATGATTTTATTTTAATGTTCGCTCTGTTTCTTGCTCTTTATTTTGGTTATTTAAGTAAGGGAAGTAATTTTCGTTTCTGCCGTGGTAGTATTAGTATCTGGTTTGCGGTGTGAATAAAGTTTATTGTTTGGAACCTCTTTTAGGATTAATCTATCATTGTACCAATCACTAGCCTTGGCATGATCATAGTGTTGTGCTTTATAACATAATATCTGAATGAAGGTCGGGTACATCAGTATGGGATTTCGTCCAAGATGCTCATCAAGTGTCTCTCTAGGTGGGGCATCACCAAGTTCTTCCCGGTCTAGGTATGTGAAGCATGAAGTTGTTTTCTCTTTTGGCTGAAGCATTTATATGATTATTCTTCCCATAATCATATAAGTTATGTATCCTTCGGCTTTTATGAAAAGCCTTCAATCTACAATATATCTATGAACATCTGTCAATTAAAGAGGCGTTTAGTTAGAGAAAGTTGAGAGGTAGTTGACATGTGTTCCCAGAAACTTCTTGTTAGTTACCTATATGTTGAGAGTAGTTGACATGTGTTGTTTCAGAAACTTTTTTTCTGCATTATAATTTTTGGCATGGTATGGTTATATAGATCTGTTTGGTGCATAAACTGACTAGAGGCAAAGTAAGCCCGTTCATCTGATGATGCTATTCTAAGTTTTGTAGCACAACTTTGCCAACATAAAATCTCCTAGAGTTTTGAATATTGCAAAATATCACATTGTGTCTAATCAGTGAGGGGAGATTAGCAACACCATGACCCACGTGGTGGAGTATTTGTTCTGGGGCAAAGAGAGAGAGTACATGTATGGGGTAGTCCTGGAGAGCAAAGAACTGGGCGAAGACAATTTTGTACGTGGATCCTATTCAGAAAATCATTAGAACAAGAATTATGAATATTTCTACATATATATTGTTAACTTTGTGAAATATGCAATGTTAACCTGGGAATCAAACCGTCATGGGCATGTCTTTATTGTAGCAACTACACGATTTGAGTTTGCTTCGATGCACACTTCAGGCTTCTTGCAGATTTGGAGTTGGGGACGAGCACCCCTTGCGGCGAGTTGGGGACGAGCACCCCTGGCTTAGAGGGACATATTAATTATCGTGGAGCTGTGGCACCTTGACTTAAAGCCTCTGGAGGTGACATTGCTGAATAGAGATCGATGGAGGGATTTTACAGCTAGGTATTGGACAACCGAGAAAGAGAAAGTGGTGGTGGGGTACTGCAAATGAGGAATAAAAGGTCCATTGGCGACCAGGCCAGAGAAGGGAGGAAACACAGACACGGCGGAGGAGGAAGACGTTGTGGAAATGATGCTCATTAGTTCTGTATGGCTACGCTCGTAAGATGATGCTCATTAATGTAAATGTTGCATGCAACCATAGAGAAAGAGCATCACATTAAACATGTTTAATTAGACCGAAACTAGAGAGGCTTTCTACAAAATTAATTATGAAATTTATTCCTCCCTCCGATACAATTTATAAAGCCAACAAGTAGTTTTCAAAAGACATAACTTTTGTAACATATAATTCATATTTTGTTGACCAGATTAATTGTCAAGCCTAAATTGCATGTATGCCTTATAAACTATACCGGAGGGAGTGGTTGGTTTTATTTCCATGCTATTTGAAAATTGAGAACTGGTCTTATATATAAAACCGGAGGGAGTGTTTGGTATATTATGTCTTTTTGTGGAGACATTAGGCGGTTGAGCGGGGTAGAGGAGAAAGAAAACACATACAAGAAGCAAGGTGGGAGTATAGAAAGGAGGGATGAGGTGAAAGCCACTGAAGAGGAATGAGATAAAAAGCCAATGAAATAGAACAACAATCAATAAATTTACATATCCGTAGCAACGCACGGGCATTCACCTAGTTATATGTAAGTTTACAGTTCAATAGACGTACCCACACAAGTTGTTTGCCAAAGTGGACAATGTTAGAAGGATAGATACCGTGTTGGCAGCAGCCGGCTCTTCAGGTGCATCATCGATGCCGTCGTCCTCCACCCGTTCACCCATTTCAGTCAACAACTCCATGTAGTGCTCCTCTAGGACGACAACGATCTCATCAGGCGACACCTGCGGCACGCTCAATCAAATCAACAACAGCTAATAACGGGTTTTGTTGAGACTAGAGGATGTATAAAATCGTCGTAAGTTGTAGGTCCATAAAAAAGTAACAGAAAAAATATATCCACGTACTGTCGATATGCTGCCATCACCCCACTTGACTTGGACGTGCCCACGAGGAAGATCGACAACACGCCCCACCCACGAGAGATCTGCAGCAACGATATTCTTATTCTTCTTCTTTTTGCTCTGTAACGATGCGCTAGCACTGTCGTCCGTTGATCCTGGCCGTAGGAGGCGAACAACAATGTCTCCGTAGTAAGCAGAGCCGTTATTTTTTAGATCATATGCACTCACGGTATCAGTGCACTCGGCCTCCCTAGCCTCGTCAGGGAACATCCCCGCCTTGAACCATGACACGCGAACCGTCTGGTCCTTGCAGTGTGCCGTCCTGACGACGCCCACACGCCTTGTCGACCCGGTTTCATCAGCAGCAATGTCGTCCTTGACATCGTGGTCGCCGTTAGTATCAAAAGGAAGACCATTCTCGATGACGTGTTCTCCCGGGAAGAACTCTTGCTCATTCACGAACTCAAAGGGGACGAGGGTCGCTGAAGGTATGCCATGCTGCAGTGTGCCGTCCTGCCATAGCACATCGACAGAGGTGCTGGTGTTGGCGACGACCATAGGAAACTCCACCTCCACATGCCTCCTCAGTTGCTTAGCATAAATATTTACCTCTTTCTGCTTCGTGGGCGTTACCACATGATCAGCAATTGGGCCTTCATGGTTATCATCAATCACGTCCTCCTCCTCCTCCTCTTGCTCTTTCTCTTCCTCTTCCTCTTCCTCCTGATCATGAGCGCAAGCCGCATCCCCATCGTTATCGTCTGTTTTGGTGGAACTAGGCTCTCGAGAGAAGCAGCGGTCAGCTACCCCCCAGCTGCAAATGGACGCGGCGCAGTAGAAGGTCAGGTCATCAGGGTGCTGGTATGCTGGAGGAGCGGATGCCTCCACAAGCTCCTTGTCCGTCCCACAATGCATCGACGCAATCCAGTAGACGAGGACGCCCGATGTCTCCACCTTGATGACGGTGCCTTCGATACGATCAGGATTCCAGTGGCCGTTAAGCCACTGTGCCGCCTCAAAGACGGAACAAGCGTTTTGCCCGGTGACGCCCTGCCCCGGGTAGAAGTAACAGTTCATTTGAATCCGGTGATGAAATAGTTTGCCGCAGGTGTCATTGTCATCGGCCACTTGCTGTAGCGTATTGGGATCTGCGTTGGTAACCTTGCAGACGGCGCCATCGTCGAACACGACGTCGACATCGACAGACAACTCCACAACCCGGCCGAGCCACGGCCCGGACACCACGAAGTCGCCGAGGTTGAGGCTCCTGACGCGCCGCAGGCTAGAAGGGCACACGTCCTTGATGACCCCGGTCGCTATGCCGCGGTTGTCGAGCTTGGCCAGGTCGAGCACGGTGGTGGCTCCGGTGACCACGCCGAGCTGGCCGGCGATGTCGGACGCCGACCCGACCAGCTGGCCGGGTTGCAGGTGGCTCCTGTCGAGCACCCTGATGTCCCGGGCGTTCTTGTGCACGACAGAGTTGTCGATGAGGAGGATCGGGAACGTATCGACGGGGAGAGAGCTGTTGGTCACCGTCGCGTCCTGGATAACTAGCCCTTGGCGGAGGAGCCCTTGCCCGAAACTCACTTGGTCTTGCAAGTAAATGTTAGGCGTTGTTGTCGCGGCGACGACGTCCATCGTCGTACTTCCTGACTTGATCTAGATCGATCGAGGTGTCGACGTTCCGGTTGTAGATATTGCACACGAGGGAAGCTATATATACCCCTGCCGGCACGTTTTCGTGTAGCATATAGACTCGGACACGAGGAACCGACCGGTAATCGGTACTACCAGTAAATTATGGTAGGGCTAGGGCGCCCACGAACTCCTCTTCCTCTACGACTACGTATTACTGCCGTTCCTCTGCTCATGAACGTGTTTTAATTAGGTTTTTGGGTACAACTTCAGATCATAACCGATCAGCCCTATATATATATATCTCTACTATATAATCTACTATATAATATGCGTTGACGACATGGTACGCGTACGTCGCGGTACTTTTGCATTTTAGTCCCTTCATTATTTCGAAATCGACCCGCAGTCCTTTTGTCTTGTACCCGTTAGTCTCTTTTTTGTCCACGCGGAGAGAGGAGACGAGGCGAGGCAAGCGGCGAGCGGCGGCGCCGTCTTTCAGCGGAGCAGTCACGCCACCGGAAAAGGCTCCCTGGTCCAGCTCTGATGCGTACTCCATCCGGCATGTGCTCGTGCACAGGCTCTGCGAGACCCGCGTCCCCGTAACCGCCGTCGTCGCCCCGCCAACTTCTCTCGCTAATTCACGCCGGTGCTCTGGTCTGATCCGGAACTCGGCACGCGGATCTTCGCGGGGTACCGCCGCCCGCCCTGCTACTTCAACACCGACGTCGTGGTCGTAGACCTCCGGCGCTGGCGGGCAGGAACACTACCGCCGGCGAGTGGTGGATGGAGATCCAGAAAACGAACTGACGAAGAGAATCTACGAGCTGGGCTCCCTGTCCCCTCTCCTATTCTTCTTTGCCGGTGAGGTGGAGGTCGTCGATCTACGGTGGAACCATCACGACCTCAGCGCTGACAACGTGCACGGCAGCTGCCGCCCGCTCGACAACGGGGCCGTCAGTCTGATGCATTGCTCAGGGCATCCTTTTTCGTACAGCCTCTTGACGGATTTTTTTACTTCCAAGAAAAACCATAAGTTAGCATGTATGATTGATGAGAGAGACAGGGACATTGAGGAGCTTCAGCAATAAATTGACGCACTGGAAGAAGTTAATCTGGGCCCAAAGCTTGATGTGTTAGTCCTATCAAGTCAGAGGTTGAGAAATCCATTCTAGAAGTGAACAACAGGTACTCTGAACTTGTTGAAGTCTTCGACAAAAATCTCTTGGAACTCGAAACAAGGCTTCATTTCTTTAAACAGAAGTACACATGTAGAGAGCATGAGATCATCGAAATATTTGATTAAGATGAAGCAGATTGGTATACACTAATTGTGGAGAAGGGAAATGCTATTGCTGGCATTCAACGAATTGAATCTGTTCAGATTAATATAAAGCAAGAAGGAAAATGTGACTGCTGACATTCAACTAATTGCTGAATTTGTTCAGCTTAACATAAAGCATCTTCTTGTGGTTGTCATCCAAGCTCACAGAAGTTCAACTTGAGGTCCAGCAACTAAATGGTTTTGCAGAGAATCTGAATTCTTTAAATATCATCCAAGAGCATGGCAGTTTTTTGAGAGACATGCCCATTGCAGTTTGGGAAAGAGAGCTCTGAGGACAGGCAAATAAAATTAGTGGAGCCGGGGTGAGGTCGTGGACCACGGATCCTGGGAGGTCGCACGCCGTCGCTCTGCAGGTCGGAGGTGGAGGCCGGCTTGGTGGAGCCGGATCCGGCGCCGCCATGGCCGGATTCAAAGGCCTCCGCGCCTCCCTTCTCGCCGGCGACGCGGCGTCCCTCCCCGACGGTGGGAGGCGGCTTGGTGGAGCCCGAACCATCCCGTCCGCAGCGGCAGCAGCCCCATCGGCAGGGGCGACCACGGGGACCAGATCCGGCGAGGAGAGCCCGTCGTCACCGCACCTCCATACCCGACGTACGAGCCTACCCCTCAACTGCTTCCAGCCGACATCGACGTCCGGCCATGGAGCTTTGCTGCGCCATGGTGGTAGGGATCTGGGTGGTGTGAGAGAAGGAATGAGAGAGATGCGTACAGTGAGCTGGGTTTGGTTCAGGTCGGAGAGGAATAAAAAGGTGGACCGGTGGCTTGCTGGCTTCATGTGAGTATTTTTTTTGAAACGTGCTCTTGTTGTAACGCCGTTTTGTTTGGTGTCTGCTCTCGCGTTAGAAATTTGTGCTCTCTATAGACGATCCTACGGTTGGATGGTGGTGCGTAGCTACCCACCCGGATAGCCCACTATTTCCCATTACAATAAAATGTCTTATTATATATGTGATGCACATATGGTGAATTACAATAACTTTGATCTCTAAGTTAATTGGTATGCATGGAAAGCGCGAGTCATGCCTAAGTGAAATAATCTGCTTCTCCTCCTTGCCAATACAATGATTTATTGTATGAATTGAACATATCATGTTCAAATGGTATAAATTTAAAATCAAGAGTTAAATATAAGATGTTTGACTCAAAATCGGTTATTTCTTAGACCGTCAACACATATCTATTTATTTTAGACCCGTTGCAACGCACGGGCACTTTGCTAGTATATATAGTATATACAAAGGTCGACCCAATATACATAGGCAGCCGCCAATTAAAATACTTTGGACACATTTAGAGAGTGCAGGTGAGTGCACCCACACAAAAAAGGAAAGCTTTTATCCTCACATGGTCTATACAAACAAAAGAGGAAAATTTTCTATCCACCCCACCCCAGCACTTATATATGGGCAAGAATAAAATCATGTACTAGACAAACCAGACCACCTGGCATGCATTAATCACACTTATTATTTTCTTAAGCTATAACTTTTCAAACCGTGTCGAAATTACGATTTGTTTTCCCTTTATAAAATACTCACGACGAGATTTCAAAACTAGATAACTCTTGCAGATGTTTCGACATGTTTTTCTAAGCCTCAACTTTGGTGCGTAGATACGGCAACTTCGCCACAAGTGAGGAGGTAATTTTCTAAGCATCAACCTTGGTGCACGATAATCTCAACAAAAAAAAAAACCTTGTGCACGATAGAGCAACTTTGCCACAAGCCACAAGTCAAGAGGATGTGGAGGTGGAGTTTCATATGAGCAGAACGGGATTTTTTTTTTTGGCATACCGAGTTTACTAGATCATGGGAGCCGAAAGACCTCTTTCGTCTTTCTCTCCTTAACCCGACGTGGTGGGACTAAAATACCTGAAAAGGGTCGGTGTATTGCGGGCTCATGCTAGACTGCACGCGCCCAAACAGAGTAAATTTCACCATGCGTCCAAAGATTTATCACGCAGCTTCAGATTTTAAAATTTCCAATTACGGTTGTACGGTATAGCCACGTTTTTACTGAGTCTACGTAGTACTAGTACAGTATATTTAGCTCTACTATGTTGTGTTTGTGTCGAATACTGTGTATGAGTTGGGTTACGTTAGGACTTGGAGTTGTATTAGGTGTGGATAGGTACGAGTAGTGTTCGAATTGAACTCTTGTAACCTGGGCCTCCCATATAATGAGGGGAGCACCACACGATGTAACTCATGACGACTTGATAGCAACAGACACGCAGGGGGAGCCGGCGGCTTGTGCCAGCGCCTAGGGCGGCCAGGGTTGCGGTATCAATGGGGAGGAGCGCCTGCAGTCATGCCCCGCAGATGTAGGCGAGTTCGCCGAACTGCGTTAACAAATCTCGGTGTCGTCATCGTGATGTGATTGGTTGGTTCTTGGTAGATCAATTTTGCGCCTACGACGGTAACATACTAACATACTATGTAGTGATGATCTTTTTTTTTTTTAGTGGACTATGTAGTGACGATCTGAGCAGTAGCATAGGACAGATATACGCGCGGGCTGAACGTTCATATCTGTGTTGTGTCGCATCCTGTCGGCCCATGCAACATGGCGCATGCTCCGACCTTGTGGTCTCACAGCAGATCTTCCGTGGGCTTGCAACCGTAGCGGGTCCACAAACCATCCCTTGTGCTGCTCACTACTGTAGCCCGGAATGATCAGCCGATCCGTCGGTATTCTCCCTCAGCTTTGTGTCGCGATGACCACCACACAGAGCTAGTACACACATTTGCGTTGCATGGGGAAAGACTGAAAAGAGGGGCTAAAAAATATGTAAAGGTACTTTAACCCCCCCCCCCCCCTCGCTAACATGTGGTTTTATTTAGACCTAAAAGTGAGCTGCAATGTTTTCTGTTTAAGTTGCGCTATCCGATCGGCTCTAATACAATGTAGAATTGTATGCAGTGCACGGTTCACACCCCCCAAAAGATTAATTTGATGGAAAAATGAGAGACATAGGCTTACTTTAACATCAACATTCGTATCATCATCATCATCATCATCATCATCATCATCATCATCATCATCATCATCATCATCGGTATCCTCAGTTGGCTTCTCTTGAATAACTAGTTCTAATTTCTTTTGTCAGGATTCCGAGAGAAAGTACTAGTTATTTTTTCTATCAGTTGGTCCTTTTTGGGATTCTACCTGTCCATTTATGAGTTTTTCCTATTCCTTTTATCACATCCATATAAATTAGTTTGATAAGACACTTAAAATATGGTCAATATGGGGAACAATAACAGAATGTGTCTTTGGCTCGCGAGCACCAAAGATGATGGTAACTTATACAAGAATTGAAAAAAACTCAGATGTAGCTAATTATGTTTAACATAAACATGCATAAAAATCAATTTCAAATATTTTGTACTTTGTGCTACACAAAAAATGACAAAATATGATAAATTTGGAGATGTGAAAATATGCATGTTCAAATCCACACCGTTGTCATTTTTGTGTATTCTAGAATTTAAATATTTGAAATTGGTTTTTTGCACATTTGTGGACTACAACATTGGCTACATCCGGATTTTGTAATTTTGTAAAAAAATCGTAAATATTTGTGTGAATTTTTTAAACCACTGGAAATTGAAATGACGAAATCTCCTCTCGAACAAAAGCATCTAGGTCTATATGCAGGTCGCATCAATCAGCGCGAATATGAAGACCAGACCCTGAGTTGAATTGACTTTTCATTTGTCTCCGAAGATCCTGTACCATCTCTTTAATGTCAAGTTAAGGAGAAAGATCTGATTGTGCCGCCGGCCGCTGAGTATTCAGCGATTAGGCGAGATCGATGTCGAGCCACAGTGGAGGTTTTTTTTTGAAACAGGTCAATTTTAGCTATCGATTATTTGTCGTCCACGCCTTTTTTTTTGTAGGTTTTAGCGTCTGTCCTCCACGGCTGGTGAGTGCTGAGCAGCGTGGTGGGCTTGGCCTTGAACTGTTGAACTCGGCCTCTATTTCTTCTCTAGATTTTACACCAGAACCATGGGCCTTAGGCAGAAAAGAACTACTCCTACTTTATAGAAGAGTAGATGGGCCGGGCCCTCTGCCACTATGGGGCCATGGGCGGGCGTCATGTTAACCCGCCGGGCCGGCCCACTGCGGTGTCCTACTAATCAAGTAGCATCATCCACTAAAAAAAAAGTAGCATCAACCCAATGAAATGCATGTAGGATTGGCGTGAACCAAATCATCACGCCCTGAGAATTGCATACCACGCCGTCTGATACGCAAAGATGGAAGTTACTTCGAATATACATGAATGCAAGGTGATACACAAAGAAGGAAAGAGCCCGTAGCCAGTTCACACATTTGATGGAACTAACAACGTGTTACACATCAGATTTTTTATTAACTATAGAAATCGATATTCCCGTACTTGAAAGAACATGCAGCAATTAAAAGTTAGTATCAGAAAACATGTGACGGTGAAGGATTAAACTTCGGGTCAAGATTAAAGAAAACCATTAACTTGGAGAAACCAAACAAATACTTTGGCCTACGCACCACCTTTCAAAGTAAATATCAACGCACAACCTAAGATCATGGTAGAGATGGTATTCACGAAAAGCCTTTCCGCATACGATCTCAACACGGTGGTGTTTGATTTCTTGAAATTGTTACGCGAATCCACCAGTTGCTTCCTCTTTCTGATTTCTCGTTGCTGTTTCCTTAGCGCTTCATCAAGAGGCATCTGCAACAAGTGAGACCGGGCTCTTATCCCCGGTCTATCAGCTAACGGCACCAACTAAAATAGCCCCGCGTGCAAGCGACGCTCTTTGTACTTCCGGATGCTGTCCGTGATGGTTACTAATGAGTTTTCAATGGTGAGGCGATGCTCCTTGTAAGCTTCCCACGTAAGCATACCTCTCCTCACCGGTTCATTGTACTCCTCAAAATTCACTCGCATGCATGTTTCACGGTACAACGGTGTGGTCTTGAGCTTATGCGAACGGTCACCGAATGAGAAAGTACCATTCTGGTCACGGTGGCAAAGTCTAAACCTTTTTCTTGAAATCTTGATTCTATTTCTCCGATGGTTGTCACTGCGCAATATCAAAATATGATAAGCGGTATTAGAGAAAAGAAGGACATGAGTCCTTTACTGTCCTTTTTCCCCCAAAAAATGGAAGTACCTGGCCTCTGCATCGAAGAGTATTCAAACAATGTACAGTTTAGCAAGCGCATAAGGTCGATACATGAATCAACCAGGTATTAACTTTCAAGTCTCTTAGTAGCAAGCAACGACTCTTTTACTGCTAGTTAATTTTCTACAAATGCTTCGATTTGCATAATCAGATAACTAGCACATGGACTACACCATGGTTTATGGTTATGAGACGCGCCAAGTAATATGGCGATTTATGAACTTCTTTTATACATCTATGGATCGAAGCACAATTCTTCGTGAAAGCCGTTAAAATTATTGTGGAATTAGTCTTTATGAAGTAGGGAGTGTGTTAAAGAACACGCGATATTCAATAGTACTCGCAAAAATAATAAATAAATTAAGGTAACTCGTGGAGAGAAAAAAGGATATTACAAGATAGGATACGTACCTGACGTCTCGTCTCTTGTCCATTACGCCGTTGCTAATCAGATTAGGGGCAACGCACTGCCGGGAAGCGAAAGTATTTCAATTTGCCGGCTGGCGATTGATGTATATATTGGGTCGACCTTGGTGAGGTTTTTATATGGCGGCTCGATTATATATACGAGTCTAACCGTGGACAAAGCTCTCTCCCCGTCGACACGTTCCAGATCCTCCTCATCGACAACTCGGTCGTGTCTAAGAACGCCAGGGACATCAGGGTGCTCGACAGGAGCCACCTGTTCCCCGGCCAGGTGGTCGGATCGGCGTCCGACATAGCCGGACAGATCGGCGTCATCACCGGCGTCACCACCGTGCTGGACCTCGCCAAGCTCGACAAACGCGGCATAGCGACCGGCCGGGTCATCAGGTGCGTGTCCCCGTCTAGCCTGCGGCGCGTCAGGAGCCTCAACCTCGGCGACTTCGTCGTGTCCGGGCCATGGCTCGGCCGGGTTGTCGAGGTGTCTGTGGATGTCGACGTCCTGTTCGACGATGGTGTATGTAGGGTTACCAACGCAGAATGCAAGACGCTACGGCTACTGGTTGACACCCGCGACCACCACTATCATCACTGGATTCAAATGAACTGTGACTTCTACCCGGGGAGAGCGTCACCAGGAAAAACCCTTGTTCCCTCTTCAAGGCTGCACGGTGGCTTAATGGCTACTGGAATCCTGATCGTAACGCAGGCACCGTCATCAACGTGGAGACATCGGGAGTCCTCGTCTACTGGATTGCGTCGATGCAGACAAAGGCGCTTGTGGAGGCATCTGCTCCTCCAGCGTACCAGCACCCTGATGACCTGACCTTCTTCTGCGCTGCGTCCGGTTGCAGCTGGGGGGTAGCTGACCGCTGCTTCTTTCGAGAAGCTAGTTCCACCAAAACAGACAATAGATATGGGGATGCGGCTTGTGCTCGTGATCAGAAGGAAGACGAAGAGGAAGAGGAAGAGGAGGACGACGACTACGAGGAGGATGACCAATGCTCTAGAAACAACCAGGACGTGATTGATGATAACCATGAAGGACCAATTGCTCTTGGGCTACCGCCCACGAAGCAGAATGAGGAAAATATTTATAGGAAGCAACTGAGGAAGGTCTTCTTCGAGGGGCACAGACGGGAGCGACGCCCACAAGTCAGGAGGCATGTGGAGGTGGAGTTTCCCATGGTCGTCGCCCACACCAGAACCTCTGTCGATGTAGCGTCAAGACTTAACCCCTACAAGACCAAATTCCTCAATAGGGCCGGATGCGATGCGCTGGTCAAATCGGTCCTCACTGCCCTGTCAATTTTCCTCCTCACGGCTATCAAGGCCGACAAAGCAACTTTGAAGGCTTTTGATAGACTGCGCCGGGCTATGCTATGGGCTGCAAGCGACACCGTCACTAGTGGGAAATGCAAAGTGAGCTGGACAAAGGTGTGCCGCCCAAAGGCGATGGGGGGTTTAGGAATTCTCGACCTCGAAAAATTCGCAAGGGCCCTTCGGTTGCGATGGCTGTGGTTTGAGTGGACGGCTCCAGAAAAACCTTGGGTGGGTCTTGAAACACAAAATGATGACACTGATAGGGAGCTGTTTAATGCTGCTACGAGCGTGACTATCGGGGATGGGCTCACCGCAAGCTTCTGGTCTTCATCTTGGCTCAATGGGACCACTCCAAGTTCACTTGCCCCCAAAATCTTCCAGGCATCAAAGAAGAAGAAGCGATGCATTAAGGACGCCCTTGTCAACCTCAACTGGGTCGCAGACATCGCCGTTCATGAGTTCACTCTAGAGCACATCTCGCAGTTCGTCAACCTTTGGGATCTTCTCCAGGGTATTACGTTGGACCCTGACACCTCAGACACCATCACATGGACGCTTATGTCGAATGGGAAATACTCGACGGGGTCGGCTTACAAAGCGCAATTCATTGGATCCAACACCTGCTCCTTCAACAACCTAGTCTGAAAGATTTGGGCTCCCCCACCCCCCCCAAATGCAGATTCTTTGCCTGGCTTGTGGTGCAGAACAGGCTCTGGACGTCTGACCGTCTCGCTAAGAGGGTTGGCCTCACACCCCTCTCTGTCAGTTGTGCAGATGCCAAAACGAAACTGCAAGACACATCCTCTTCGAATGCAAATATTCAAGACGAATTTGGCAGGCGGCTGCCTCCTGGCTCTCCTGCCCTTCCTTGGTTCAGGACCTGGGAACTGGACGTCCAACCGTCCTTGACTATTGGCAAGCGGCCGTCAAGTCTCCCACGGCGCACCCCAAGGGTCTCATGTCAGCAGTTACGCTGATCACCTGGGAACTTTGGAAGGAAAGAAATGCTCGCGTTTTCAAGAACACTTTCTCGATGCCTTCGACTCTCATTGAGAAGATCAAAGATGAGAGCAAGGACTGGATTCTGGCAGGTGATAAGCCGCTCGCTGAGATTGTTGCTTATAGGCGACCGCTCCATGAAGATATGACGATCTACCTCTCAGAGAGACCGGACGGTGTTGGTTGATTGTTTTAGTTCTTTGATTCGGCCGTGTTATGTTTGCTTCTCCTATATCAATATAAGACATAGCTTTTGCCCCGTTTCAAAAAAAAAAGAACCTCTGTCGATGTGCTATGGCAGGATGACACTCTGCAGCATGGCATACCTTTTTTTTTTACGGAAAAGGCAGTCTAGCCTGCTTTTCATTCAATTAGAAGAGTGTACAGGAGTACAAAGGGTAAAAAAAGAAACGCTACAAAAAAGAGGAAAGTCTATAACGAGCCAACTGTAGACTGCAAAAAAACGCAAGGGCAACCAGCTAGTCAGGTTCCCTTGGTCTAAACAGCAGGTCCGCAGCATTGGTCTTCCCAGCGTCTCTCCAGCATCTTGCTTCTTCTAAAATACCCAGAAAAATGCGATTAAGAGGCTCTGCTTTGTTGTTAAAAATTCGGGCGTTTCTTTCTTTCCAAATTGACCACCAAGTTAGATGCACTACAACAGTCCAGCTTTTCTTTATCGTATTGGGGAGCCGTTGATGAGCAGACCAAAGCCAGGCCTCCAAACTGACAGTGTTGGTTGTAGGAACCAGATGATTGGGTAGAGCAACTATGTGGATGATCTTCTGCCAAAGCCTAATGATGACAGGGCAGGAGGTAAGAAGGTGCATTGCGGTTTCAGGCACGCTGAGGCAGAAAACGCAGGCTGCATTGTGAGGCCAGCCCTTCTTTTGAAGACAGTCAGCAGTGTGGCATTTGCCAAGGATCGCCAGCCAACCGAAGACGCGGCATTTGAGCGGTGCCCCACTGGTCCATACAATATCTTTGAAGCACGAGCGGATGGAGCCTTCAAACTGCATTTCATAGGCTGAAGTGGCACTGTATTTACCATTATTTGTCCAGAGCCAAGTGACCGTGTCCGGCGTGTCGTGCTGCAGCTGCACTTCATTTAAAACTTCACAAAGCTGGAGGAATTGGCGGAGAGCAGCAACGGAGAGGTTCTGCTTGAAATGTCTCATCCACTTGTTGCCAGTGATGGCCTGTGCAACGGAAAGGTTACGCTTGGTACAACATTTGAATAGATCAGGTGCAAAACTTGCAAGGCTGCAGTGCTCAGCAGTCCAGGGATCGTGCCAAACGTTGATCTTTTGCCCATTTCCAAGATTGAACTTGACGGCAGAGATGAACAAGCTTTTGGCACGGTCATCCATTCCAAGAGGCAGCCCAGTCCAGGATTTTTCAACGTCAGTCCAAGTGAGCCACAACCATCTCACACGTAGAGCGGTAGCCTTTCGCTGCAGATCAGTAATACCCAGCCCTCAAAAAACAGTTGGCCGACAGATTACATCCCACCTCACAAGGCAGCGCCCACCGGTGGGCAGCTCGTCGTTGCACCAGAGGAAGCCACGACGCAACTTATCGATTGCTTTGATTAGCCAAACCGGCGGGTCATGGCATACCTTCAGCGACCCTCATCCCCTTTGGGTTCGTGAACGAGCAAGAGTTCTTCCCGGAAGAACACGTCGTCGGGAATGGTCTTCCTCTTGATACTAATGGCGACCACGATGTCAAGGACGACATTTCTGCTGATGAAACTGGGTCTACAAGGCGTGTGGGCGTCGTCAGGAGCCTGCACTCCAAGGACCAGATGGTTCGCGTGTCATGGTTCAAGGCGGGGATGTTCCCTGACGAGGCCGAGTGCATTGACACCGTGAGTGCATATGATCTCAAAAGGAACCATTCTGCTAACTCTGCTTACTTCGGAGATATTGTCGTTCGCCTCCTACAGTCAGTATCTACAGACGACAGTGTTAACGCAGCGTTACAGGGCAAAAACAACAACAAGAAGAAGAATATGGTTGCTGCTGATCTCTCGTGGGTGGGGCGTGTTGTTGATCTTCCTCGTGGACATGTCCAAGTCAAGTGGGGTGATGGCAGCATATCAACCGTACGTGGATATATTTTTTCTGATCCTACAACTTAGAATCTTACACTCTCTACTCAGCCCATTAGCTGTTGTTGATTTGATTGAGTGTGCTGCAGGTGTCGCCTGATGAGATCGTTGTCGTCGAAGAGGACCATTACATGGATCTGTGGACTGAAATGGGTGATTGGGTGGAAGACGACGACATGGACGACGCACCTGAAGAACCGGCTGCTGCCAACACGGTATCTATCCCTCTAACATTGTTCCCTTTGGCAAACAACTGGTGTGGTGTGGCTACGTGTGCTGAAGTGTAAACTTACATGTAATTTTAGGACAATGATCAACAGAACCTAGCCGATGAAAGCGATGTCGAAAACGACGACCCGACAGTGACGAGGACAAGCCTTTTGGTTTCTGCAGTCCGGCATTTGCTCCAACTGACTGGCGACTTGGTGGCTCGAGGTAAGGGATATCTGACCAACCAGCAGCCGCCGTCGTCGCCAGAGGTACCTGAGCCAGCAACGGAGACCATCGCTGCTCTCGTGAGAAAGAACGTTGTGGATGTGAACTGTCATGATTTTGCGAAGGATGGGACGAAGGCCTCAGATACCACCTGCCCCTGTGAGGAATCGTTCAGCTTCCCACGTTTCGATGTATTGCAGATCACCCCTGAGGATCACCATTACCTTGACAACCCAGACCAGGTAATATTTTCTTTCTTATAACATAAACAATGGCGGGTATTTAAGATTAGAGTAAAAAATTCACAAGCACAATACATCTATGGTTTTGTCTATCGCTAGAAACCATGTGCTAAACTCTGATGATTTTTTTTGTTTTTTTTTCGAACCTCGGCAATGCCTTTGATTGATAAAGTCGAAAAGAGTTGGACAGTTTATGAGGGAAACCGGCCGAAAACCGTACAACACAACGCACCACACCGGCCCAAGCCGCGCCCCAAAAAAAACGAGTCGACGACTATGCCGCCCTAGCGAACCATAGACGACACAAACACGGCGGAGACAAGCTCAACGCAACCCGGAGCCGCCGCTCCGACATCCACACCGGCCCCAAGGCCACGCCCCAAAACTAGTCGACGACCATGTCACCCTAGCGACCATAGCCGACCACCAACACGGCGGAGACGATCTCAACGCAAGACGAAATCCGGAGCCGCCGCTCCGACATCCACACCGGTCCGATTGCCGCGCACCCCCTAGCCGAAGACGAACATCCAAAGCGAGGCCCCAAGAGGGAAATGACGCAAGAGCGCCGTCCTCGCCCGATCCCGCGAGGGATCAAGGGTTTCCCCCAGAGAACCCGGCGTGGAGAAGCAAAAACACCACCTCGACGATGCCTCCAAGAAGGAAACGACGCCCGAGGGCGTCGCCATCGTCAGCCCCGGCCAACAACCCGGGCTAGGCTTTCGCCCGGCAATGTGTCGCAAACCCCACCGACCGCCCGTCGGGGACCAGCCAGACCACCATCATCGCTTGCCGCAACCACCGCGTCACCCGAAGCCACGGCACGCCGACCACGGCCCAACCGCAGCCGCAAATCCGGGGCCGCCGCCCCGGCTTTCCTCCTCCCCGTCCTTGCTGCCGCTGCAGCAAGGGGCGCCGCCCTGGCCACCTCCTCCCGACCCGCCCGCCGCCCACTGCAGCCTCCTCGCTGCAACCCCGCTCGGCGCAAACCCCGTGGCCCAGATGCGGCCCACGCGGGCCCATCCACAGATGCCGCCGACGCGCATCCTGGCCGCGTCCCCTGGACGCGCCCCGCGACGCCGCTGCCGAGCCACGACCCGACTCACGCCCGCGCCGCCGCGACTCCCGGCGAGGTCGACCTGCCATCCGGATGGCCAGGCCCTCCCCACCCCCGATCCGAGCGGTAGGCCCCGGATCCGCCACCCCGCAGCCCGTGCGGTCCCGGAGCCGCCGCTCCGGCTTCCTAGCGCCGGCGAGGCGTCGTCGCCGTCCCAGCCAGTCCCGGCGCCCGCCCACGCGAAGACGGCGAGAGCACCACCCCGACGCCAGTTGTGTGGCGTGCGGGGAGGCCGCCGCCACTGCGGCGCGAAGGCCGGCGGCAACAGCGGCGGGGAGGAGCAAGGGGGAGGAGGGCTGGCGGCGGCGCGGTTGGGTCGCCCCCGGTGTCGCCTGGGAGCGACACGGGAGGCTAGGGTTCGGTTAACAGATGGATTCTCTTTGATTGTGGTCGATTTTTTTGTTTTGCAAAACCGTTCTGCTACAGATAGTCAGATATAGAACATTAAGGGTGTGTTTTGCAGCCCCGTATTTTCAAAGTTTACTCATAATACTTTGGTTTCTAAAAGTACTATTACTACAGTTTAAAATACTTTGGGGTGTTTAATTTTAAAAACTAAAGTATTTCCAAAACTGTCCTTTTTTTTAAGTATTGGCGAAAGAGGCCTGACCCTCTTAATTTGTTCTAAAACTGAGAAAGAAGAAAAACTATGATATTTCTTAGCCAGGCATTGGAATACTTCAATTTCGAAAATACTAAACCACTAAACAGAGCCTAACCAGTTAACACTCTTTTTATGGAAAATGCAGGGAGGCAGTCGCCAGAAGAGTTGGGCCAAAGCAGTACAAAAGGAATGGAAAATTCTAGAGAACGACTTACCAGGTATGAGAGTATACACAACTAAATGTGATGTCCATGGTTGCAAATGAATACGTAACAATCTTATGTGCAGAAACCATTTACGTACGAGTGTTCGAGGACCGCATGGACCTGCTCCGGGTGGTGATGGTGGGCGCGAGCGGGACACCATACCATCACGGACTCTTCTTCTTCGACTTGCAGTTGCCGCGGTCCTACCCGGCTGCGCCACCCCAAGTGTACTACCACTCCTTCGGCCTACGCCTTAATCCCAACCTTTACGAGTCTGGGACCGTGTGTTTCAGTCTCCTAAGAGCAAATACAATAAGGCTGACTCAGCCGGCTATAGCGTGTGCCAGGTCATTTAATTCCTATGTGGCAGAGAGAGAAACGATGAGAGAGAGGGAAGCGGGCGCTACTGCAGTCGCCCGGCTACAGCACAGCTGACGAGGAAAAGCAGCGGCTTGCAGCTCATGCTGCTGGCGCTAGGCCGACGCTAGCTCCTCCCTGCCAATTGCATGCATCCCAGCCAACATATTTAATACTCTAAATCTTTAATGAAGGCAACCCAAGAGCTAGCTTATAGCTAGCCTATTATACTGCTTAGCTTTATGAGGACTCTATAGTGACATGGCATGGCTTTGTAGCCGGCAGTCGACGGCATTATTATCCTTGCTCTAAACACATTCGGCGGTGAGGGCACCGAGGTTTGGTCGTCGGTGACATCAAGCCTCCTCCAAGTTGTTGTCTCCATACAGGGCCTCGTCCTCAATGCCCAACCATATTACAATGAGGCCGGATACGAGACCCAAGTCGGCAAGCCGGAGGGCCTTTGTAATGCGCTGCCCTACAGTGAGAACGCTTACTTTCTCACCCTCCAGACCATGCTTTACCTGCTGCGCCGGCCGCCCCAGGGATATGAAGAGTTTGTCAAGGACCACTTCCACCGTCAAGGGAGGTCTATTCTTAGGACATGTGAGCCATGTCTCCAAGGTTGCGTTGTTGGCACGCTCATGGGCGACACCAATTGCACTGAACCGTGTAGGGAGCGACCCTACTCAGTCGGGTTAAAGCTTGCGCTAGACAAGGTGGTACCGAGCCTCATGGAAGCCCTCGTGGATATCGGTGTTGAGGGTTGTGGCGATTTTCAGTTCTAGGAGCTCGAGTCGATTAAGACATGCTAGTAGCACTACTTATTGGACATGAATATGTAATGAGGCTGGCACATTAGACTAACTATATATGCTTGTAGTTAGTCGTATTTTTCTGAAAGGGAGAATTTTTTTTTTGGTCTCATCTAATTAATTAAGTTTTAAAGAAACAATTCATCAATTTAATAGTGTTTGCAGACTATCGTACACCCTCTTATTACAATGCCTACTTTAGAGGTAAAATGTCCCCGGTCACCCAATTCCTTGCTTCTTGCTATCTTGGCGGCGACGATGATTCGCATTGTAGATATTTGGTGGAGCACATGCATTTACCCCCTTCCAAAAATCCCGAGTGATCAACATAACAAGAGAGGGAATGGCTTTGCAACCATTGCCGGCTCCAAAAACGAAGGATTGGCACCACGGGTGGATCGAGGGCTTATGATGCCAAGTATCGGTCATGATCTGGTGCCCAAACCAATTTTTGATGGCTTTCCAAACTCAATATAGTATCAACATTTGAGAAAGATGTGTGCCACAAAGTTGGCTTAATTCACAATTTGTTAATCCCTCTTCTCAAGTCTATCCGATGTCCATATATACTTTTGGTTCTATAAAAACTAGTTGTATTTCTTTTCAGTGAAAATAGAGTTTAGCAATCGATTACATGTCCGGTCCAAATATATTTTGGACCGTTCAAATTATAAAAAAAAAAATATATATATATATAACTTATATTCTTATTTTTTTTTCAAACTATGGACCTAATGTGAATGTTTCCACTATTTGGATGACATAGTGCAAACTTATTTTCAAAAGAACAAACCCAAACTGGTTTTGACCAAACAAACACTCATTTTAAATGAACGAGACCGACTGCGGCGGAGACACAACACACACTTAGGCAGAACTCGTGAGTAGCGGCCCGCCACCGCCGTGAAGGAGACCGACGGTGGCAGCGACACAAGTTGCATCCGGCGCTAGGGTTTGAGGAGAGGGTCACAGACGGTAGCGGTGAGACTGCATGCGGACCATTTGTTCGTCCACTAGCCATTCAAATCAATCACTCGACCGGGCGTTGTATGCTTGCGTGCCTAGTTGGTCCTGAGATTTCGGAGGCCTGGGGCAAACTGGAACGTGGGGCACTTTAGTATAAAGATTACGATATTTATCATTATATGTATAAATAAAATATTATCGATAATCAGGTAAAGTGCATCCAAAAGTAATATTCATATAAAAATAGATATGTGCCTTTTGTTCCAATGAAGCTTATACATGAGTAATATCGTGGATTATCAAAACACATAAAAACATAGGGAAAATAGCTCTATGGACAGAAATACGCATGCTATGGAATCACCAAATGTAAAGTGTTACTTAAAATGTAAAGATTTGCTTACCCTAGGTTGAATCCAGGCCCGTCGATGGCCATGTGCGAGGAGCTCGACCGAACAGGGCCCCCAAATTCCAGGGGCCCTCGAATTACTAATACCTAATACATATACATATGAAGTTTGCAGCCCAGCACATGCCAGCGCTAGTGCGCTACTAGGCCACGATCAGTTTTTTTTTTGGCCCAGCACATGCCAGCGCTACTAGGCCACCAGGCCACGATCAGTTGGTCTGATCGCTATCGGTACCTTGTGTGGCCAGACAGAAAACGAATCGATCTGTGCTGCGTTCCGCCGTCCGCGATACAGAGAGACCGTGAGAGCGACGGTCGCTCCAGATCGCCGGATCGCCCAACAAAAATTGACCTCGTTTCGTCGTTCGTCGGTCTAGCGAGCGCCTCTAAAATCACAGATCAGCGAACACGCCTGACAGCCTGAAGGTAGGATCGCTGAAACTTGCAAGTCTGCAACCTTGTCTCTTCGTGTCAAATTGTTTGAATTGTTTCGTTAATTTGTTAATATGAAACAGGACGGATCATGAACAATATGAGAAAAACAAAGTGTCAATCCGGAGCGGAGAAGAAGAGGAAAAGAGAAAGATTGGAAGCAGCAGCTCAGTCGCAAAAGGGCGCTCTCGATAGATTTGTTGTGAAGGAACCTCAAATTAATTGAGGAAATCAACCTCCAATTGCTAATACTGATGTTGCCCGTGGTGACGATATAATAGAGGTGGATACTCACACTGAAGAATTTGATGAAGGTGACGCTAATATGGATGATGAAGGCGATGGTGCTAATGTTAATGATGATGCTAATGTTGAGGATGAAGGTAATGATACAACTATTGGTGGTGACAGCAATAGTTCTTTTCAGCCGAATATATTTGACCCAAGAAATTGGGATGGTCTTGATCCTAAAATGATTGATATTTTGTTGCAAAAGGGTCCTAAGAGAGACTTGTCTATTGAGCAAGGTCCTAAAGACACATTAAATAGAAGCTTTTCTGCATCGGCATACAATAGAAAGCTCCCAAATAAAGAACCATGTGATAGGGAATGGCTTGTATACAGTAAAGAGCTTGACAAAAAAAATTGTTTCTGCTGCAAATTATTAAAGAAGGGGCTTGTGAGAGGAAAGTTAGCAAATGAGGGTTTTAATGACTGGATACATCTTAGCATTAGACTTAAAGAGCATGAAACTAGTAGAGAGCATGTCACAAATATGAGTTCATGGTATGACTTGCGTATGAGGTTCCAGAATAATCAAACAATTGATAAAGTTGCTCAGCGGGAACTTGACAAGGAAAGGGAGCATTGCAGAAAAGTTTTGTTTAGAATTCTTTTGATTATACAATTTCTTGGTAAGCACAACATAGCATTTCGTGCCAGCAATAGCAAGTTGTATGATAATAACAATGACAATTTTTTAGGACTGGTTCAAATGTTGGCTCACTTTGACCCGGTTATGAAAGAGCATATTGACCGCATCACCAATGATAAAATTCGTGATCATTATCTTGGCCCTTCCATCCAAAATGAGTTAATAAGTTTGCTAGCTGGTGCAATCAGGTCTGTAATTATTGGAAAGATAAAGGAGGCGAACTACTTCTCTGTTATACTTGACTGTACTCCATATGCAAGCCATCAAGAACAAATGTCTTTGATAATAAGGTATGTTGATACATCTTCAGATTCTGCTTGCATTCAAGAATCGTTTTTAGGATTTTTGGTTGTGAAAGATACCACTGGGCAAGGATTGTGTGATGCACTAGAAGAGAAATTGAAGAGTCTTGACCTTATATAGCAATGTGAGAGGGCAGGGATATGATAATGGATCGAATATGAAAGGAAAACATCAAGGGGTACAAAAGAAAGTTTTGGATATAAATCCAAGAGCCTTTTATTCTGCTTGTGGTTGTCATAGTCTGAATTTGACACTATGTGATATGGCAAATTCTTGTCGTAAAGCAATATAATTTTTTGGAGTTGTTCAGCGCATCTATACAACATTTGCTAATTCCACTAAGCGGTGGCAAATTCTTAAAGATAATATTACAGGATTGACTCTCAAGTCATTGTCATCTACTCGTTGGGAGAGTCGTGTTGACAGTGTTAAGGCTATAAGATTTCAAATTTCAGGAGTAAGAGAGGCTTTGTTACAAGTGGCTGAAAATGATAAGGATCCATTGGCTAGTAGTCAAGCTCAATCATTGGCAGAACATGAACTTGGCGACTTCGAATTTCTGTCGTCATTAATCATCTGGTATGACATATTATCTGCTATCAATATGGTCAGCAAGAATCTACAGTCAAAGGAAATGCTTATTGATATTGCAATTGATTCTGTACAGGGGCTGATTTCATTTTTCACTAAGTACAGAGATAATGGCTTGTCAAAAGCATTGGAATCTGCAAAAGAAATTGCAATAGAGATGGATATTCCTCCAGAGTTCCGCACCAAGCGTAAGATTAAAAGAAAAAAACCATTTTGATGAGGAAGCAAATGATGCGTCTGTTGATTTAAAATCTGCAGAGGAGTCTTTCAGGGTCAACTATTTTATACCTATTGTTGATCAAGCTATAGCTTCACTTAACAGAGATTTGAACAGTATCAGGGGTATGAAAAAATATTTGGTTTCTTGTTTACTTCAGATCGGCTGCAATCCATGGATGATGATAGTTTGTCGGCTGCTTGCACTAATCTTGAGAATGCACTTAAGATTCCAGAACATGAAGATGAACATGGGAATAAGATTAAAGAGCAAAAAGATATCGATGGAGCAGAATTGTTGGTTGAGTTTATCTTTTTTCAGGATATGCTTGAGAAATCCATGGGTCCTATTGATATTTGAACTTTTTGAAGAAGCCCCTATTATCCTGTTGCTAATATTGCATACAGAATTTTGTTGACAATTCCTGTTACGGTTGCATCGGCGGAAAGGAGCTTTTCCAAACTCAAGTTGTTGAAATCTTATTTGCGTTCTACTATGACGCAAGAAAGGCTCAATGGATTAGCGACAATAGCACTTGAAAATGATATCCTAGACAAGATTAATTATGAAGATATAATTGAAGATTTCGTTTCAAGAAATACCAGACGATGATGCTTTTTAGTAGAACATGAGGTCAGTTTGTTATTTAGTGGTACTTTAGTAGAGTTAATATTTGATAAACGATATAACTATTGTGGATACTTGAAGCAGCAAGTTTCAGACGCACTCTTTTCCTTACCAGGATACCTACGGGGACTGGAAGGTTTTTAATGAGGCGGCTTGCTAGCTTAATATATTGATTTTGAATTTTCTTGATATGTTTCTATATATTGTTAAAAATAACACATCCTCAGTTAAGTAATAAAATAAAATTATTTTTAGTTGCTATATCATTTGAATTTTCAAATTTCAAGATCCCATTTTGCGTTTCGCACCGGGGCCCCGATTTCTGGAGAGCCCTGGTTGAATCGTAGTGTATCATTGGATGTCGCTCACGGAGAATCCAAATCCTCCATCTGAACAGAGGTGTGAAAACCCTAAACTCAAAGTAGAGAGGAGACCTTATTCTTGGCACATGGCATGACGAGCTTGGTGATCGATCCCCTTGGAGAACTCTACCATCATTCCCCTCTAACAAATCTAATGGCACGCAAAGGAAAAAACATCAGTTAAACTAGCGAGAAGTAGAAATTGATCTGGATCTGGGAAACAAATTTCTACCCGTACAACCAAGAAGACGAGCACAACAGATTTGGGAAGCGTAGTGGTCGAGTGGAGGGTCCAGATACAGGCGCGATGGGGCGTCTCCACGCGCGAGATTATCAAAGGTGCATGTTCGTCTTCTGCTTAGCAAGCAAGGCCTGCTATGGAACGCGCTCATTTTAGGCTAGGCTCAGTGCAGGACAGAGAACATAGTTGAGGGCCCTTCAAGTCTGGGGCCCGGGGTGGCCGCCCTGCCCTAGGGGCCGGGCCGAGGAAGATGTGTTTTTTTGTTGCCAATGGACAAAGTTTTCCTTTTTTTCTGAGGGGCAAAGTTGACTAGACCAAGGGTAAGCAAATCTGTACATTTTAAGTACTCCTATACGTTTGGTACACGTATCATGTGCAAAATATGCATAAAAGACTTTCAGGATATAACAGTTAAATTTGATTTTGTGCATGATTTTTTAGATTAAAGGGGTCTTCCACCGATTTTATTGAAACCACCACACAGAAACAGAGTTTGAGCGTTTCGAGGCCACATACAGCATGTGAAGCCAGGTTATTTGTGCATGATTGCCTAGTAAAAAAAAGATCAAAATTAAATTTTAAATATTAAAGGCCATGTCGTACAAAGTGTCATCTTTTGTAAGTCTGGGGAGTACGTAATAGTTTAATTCTTTTAGAACTAAGCTTTATTAGTTAAGTGAAATTGAAACATACAAAATCCATAGTGTACTAGGGATGAAAATGGTGCGGAATCTTTCCGACTTCTCGGAAAAACGGAAACGAAATGAAAATGCAGAAACATAATTTTGCAAAACCAAAATGGAAACTTATATGCGGAAACGGAAACAGAACACATATTCCGGCGGAACGATGCGGAAATTCCGTTTTCGGTAATAGGAAACTTTTCATTTTTTGCCATGCTGTGCTTTCCAAATCCAGTAGTCCCAGTAATTTTACTGGAAACATTTATAAACAATCCAAGATATGAATAAAAAATAATGGATCTGAAGCGACCATGTTTAATCCTTATGTACTCGCATATCATGTCCCTCTCGAGTCGTTCCCAGTTTGACATTCAGTGTTGCACTAATAGTGTTAGGGTTGATAATAGGTATTTTTTTAATGTTGCCAGAGTTGATAAATATTCACACTATATTATATAGTCACGAAATCTCGTTATATTTTATTTCATATTAGAAACATGATAGGTTTGTTGGTTTGATTGAGTTCTCCTGCATTGTTCAAGGGGTTTCTTGGTTCTGCAAACACCCGCTTTATGTTCGTGTCCGCACCATATTCGGTCCATATCTATTTCGAAAATATTTGTTTATGTACTAGTTTACATCGTTTATGTATTCGTTTCCGTTTCCCCAAAAAAATGACAACAAATGTGGCACCACCCAGTTCCGTCCGGATTCTATTCCGTTTTCATCCCTAGTGTACACCAACTAACAACAAAAGAGTTTATACTCTATAAGTTTCCATAAGTATGCTTACTTAACCATATACTAGAAACATTATTGAAATATTTGTAGATCATACTATTTATAAATTTACCATAAATACATATATTATGCATTATAGAAAAATAGTTTTATAATATAATTTATTTACAAAACACATTTTATATGTTTCAATAATGTTACCAATTACGTTGTTAAACTATGTGAACAAATAGAAAATTATATACTTGTAATACTCTGACATGCTAAAAATAAGATGTAAGAAGTATAAAATTTAGTATAAAATCTACACGAACTAATCAGACACAGCAAGATACATTGACAGAAATTAACTAAAGGTAACACTGGATGACACGACAGACACGAGAGGCTTCCACTTTAGGAAGATGGAACGACGCAGGTTGAAGTCGGACGTCGACCGCCCACCCGCTCGGTGACGACTAGGCCACCATTGGATGAACAAATAGATTCCACTTTGAAAAATGTATAGATAAAAAATAGGTTTTTTTTTTTTGAGAAAAAACATATTTTAATTGCTTAAGAAGAAAACGTAGTGTTATTTTTGTTGGGCCGGCCGATGAAGGAGTCGCTTCAGGCGACCTGACCAGTTGCATCGATTGAAAGCGACGCATAGGAGCTCCCCCAACAGACCATTGGGGAAGGAAATGAACCATGCACATCGGAAAAACAAACTCATGACCAGACAATGAGAGATCTGACCAAAGCATGCGGCCCTTGAGCACTATATGTCGGTCGCTGCGAGCTGGAGTACCACCTCGCCGCAGTAACTTTCGTAAAGGCTGGCTCGGTTATTTTCCTTTTCCGTTTTTCTTTTTCCTTTTCCGTTTCTTTGTTATTTTCCTTTTTTGCGTCTTTAGTGTTACTTTTCTTTAATAATCGGAGCAATACAAGAAATTTTTCTTTGTTTTTTCTTCTATCTTTTGGGAAATACAAGGCTTGGAATACTTGATATCTGCCCTTTCATAAGTAGGTGATAACTTGTACGTCCAATTCCCACCTTATAGTTGTAGTAAAACAAATAAGTAGGTGACTAATACAAGGTTGGGATCAATATGGCCAAATGCTCATGTTTGGAAGATTTGAACTTCACAACTGAAGAAAAAAAAGATTAAAGAAAAGCTAGAGGCTTCAATTTAGAGAAACTGAAAGATGGAGGACGCAATGAAGAAGCATGAAGAATAGAAGGATGTGATAGAAAACGAGAAGAGAGGATAGAAGAAGAGAAGAACATACTTGAACAAAGTAAGATGGAGTTGGACTCGCGTCATGCCAATATGTCGACAAGTACAAGATGAAGACATATGCAACTCAAATTAAGATGAAGAAATAAACAAACATTCCATTGAGAAGAAGACGTGTCCCCATTATGCATTGGGAGTTACATTTATATATTTGTGACTATAGTTGCCATGTTTCTTTTATCTATGCGCGCAGTATAAAGAGGTTGTATGTTTTTATTAAAAAACCAGTATGCATGTAATTGTATGGATTTTAGGAGTGAAAGTTAAGGATCTTGATTGTAGAAGTCAACATTTGGGGTTGACGCACGTGTCCGCGGACAGATAGCGGCCGGAATTTGTCAAGTCATGTGTGAGATTCCAAGAAAAAGAAAATCTGAAAGTGCATATTTCCCCCATGCGTGGTTTTGGTAATTAATGACAATCCTTATGGACGAATGTTTGCATTGAGATATCCTTATAGATATTGTCCATGGGAAAAGATTGGAATTCATGTGTTGGACTCTAGAAGCTTATATGATGACCAAGTTTATATCCAAGGGTTTATATGAAGAATGGCCATGTGAAGAGTTGAGCTTATTGCAAGTATGGCTTGGAATAGAAGATTGAGTGAACATTCATGTTACTTCCAAGCCATCATATATATCAAGATAAGAAGATGAAGTGCAATTGGATTAATGAAGACTCTCCCATCATGGTATGGGGAGTATTTGGAGAAGTCTTCATCAAGCATGTGCTATCAAGCACAACCAAGAAAGGTGTTCCAACTTGAGGGAGTCAAGATTGTCATCATCTAGCTCAAGTGGAATGCGCAAGGCAAAGGTATGATCTTGATAGGGTTTCTATTTTACCGGTCTCATGTTGTTAGTTCGGAGACCGGGTTATAAGATAGACGGCGTACTATCAAGAGGGGCTCTCAAGTGAGTAACTTGATCGCATCTTTGTGGAGAGCTCAAACCTTTCCATACATGGCATATCATCTTTCTTGGTTCTTATTTGGCTTTTCTCCTTGTTGGGTTTTGGTGCTTGTCGTGATCTTCATGACAAGCCAAAGTTCTTCGAAAACGGTTTTTGGGTGGAAAACTTGTTGCGTTTTCGTGTTGGAAATATTATCGGTTTATCCTTTAGGAAAGTTCCACACCTTCCCATGTGTGGTGACTTTACTATATCTATGGTCCTTTAGGAAAGCTCTTGTCGTTACCTTTCTAACAAAATTGGTTTCACCTGATTTGGACTTCAAACGAGAAAGTTATTGGGTTTGCAGTTTTATCTGATTTGTCCGTCTGGCCAACCTTGCCGGGCTCAAGGCCGGGCTTGAGGCCGGCTCGGGAGGCTGGCTCCCTCGGCCACCCTGCCGGCCTCCTGTGCATCTCCAGGCCGGGCCAAGGCTAGGCTCGAGGCCGGATCCCTCGGCCACCCTGCCGGCCTCCGTCGACACGCAAGGCCGGGCCAAGGCCGGGCTCCCTGCCTTAGCCGGCCTCCAGCAGATTCCAGGCCGGCCTGGCCGGGCCCAAGGCCGGGCTCACGGGGAAGAGAAGTTTCCCCTCCAACGGCCACTTTTCTGCCCACCTTTTTAAGGGGCCTTCTTCCCCAAAGGGTATCTAAGTTTTCCACCTCGTTTTTTCTCTCTTATCCCCACCATTGTTGGCCTTGGAAAACTTGCTCCTCTCCCAATCCCTCCATGATTCTTTCATATCTTTGAGGAATTTGACAGAGGAGATCTAGATCTACATTTCCACCAATCCATTCCTCCTCTAAGTGAGGGGAACCTAGTAGATCTTGATCTTGGAGTTCTTGTGGTTCTCTTCTTTGTTCTTCCTCTCTTCTCCCCCATAACATTAGTTGCTTTTGGTGGGACTTGAGAATAAAGGATTTGAGCACTTGTGCTCTTGCCATTGCTTTGTTGCATCGGTTTGTGCTCTCCACGAGGATTCATGAAAGTTGAAAGTTTGTGACCTTGTTACTCTTGGGTCATTGGACCCTAGACGCTTTGTGGTGGTTGAGACCTTTTGTGGTCACTTGTAGCCGTTCGGGAGCCCCCAATCCAGTTGTGGGTTGTGCCCCGGGTTGTTGCTGTAAAGGCTCCGGATTCTGCCTTGAAGGATTCCGATGGTGGAAGGTGAACCGAGCTTTTGGGCAAGGTTCATCGAGAATAGGGTGAGGCCATTTGTGGCGTTTGAGTTTGAGACTCACACCCTCCAACGAGACGTACTCCCCTCAAAAGGAGGAATTCGGGAATACAGCATCGTCTCCGCGTGACTCGGTTATTTCTATACCCGAGCTCTTTACTTATGCACTTTACATTGTGATAGTCTTCGTGTTTGAAGTATTCTATTGCTATCACCTTGTTGCTTGTCTTGCTTAGCATAAGTTGTTGGTACACATAGGTGAAGCTAGTTTATTTAGGTTGTTGGCTTGTTAATTTAAACATCTAGTTTTATTCCGTAATTATCAAGTCTAAACCGGAAAAAATCTAATCGCCTATTCACCCCCCTCTAGGCGATATCCTTGTCCTTTCAAAATCCTCGGGCCGCTCTGTTGCTGCATGGTTGTGCTAATAATGAGTTGCAACATGGGCTACAACTGAAAAAAAACATTTGATTGCTTCATGATTTCCCATGTGTTACAGCATGGGTATTAACAAAGAATAGAATTCCACTGAAAATTAGTTACTCCCTTTTATTAAACTAGTAAACATGCCCGTGCGTTGTAACGGGACAAAAAAGTTTGCATCATGAAGACGCACAAAGCGATCAAATAATCTACTAAGACCTAGTCAGTGACATATAAATGTGTCGCACCACCATCGATTCGCGGCACCGGCGAAACATGTAAATGTTGTACATTGTTACAAGTCACTGACATAGCTTCTAACAATATAAGATTGTTTTACTCAAGAAAAAACTATAACAAAAAATCCTAAGAGTGTTGATTTTTCCTTTGAATGAACTGGTAATGTACTACCGAAATTGCACCAGTTGATAACCCAATCGAATCACTAAAATGCTTAACGTATCTCAAACCTGAGAGTGATTCACAATGCTTAAACCTAAATGTGCAGCTCTTCAACCAAGAAAAAATCGGATACATAGCCGGAGCTGGACTTACATGATCACCGGACGGACAGTGCTGACTTTCACGTTGTCAAACATTAAAAAGTGAAACAAAAATGCTTAATAGCATTCATTTGATGATGCATTTATTAGGAATTCATAATTTATGGTTTAGAGCATTTAGTTAGCTAGTAAAAAAATTCAAAAGTAAACTGATTCAAAGAAATTCAGACAATGACCGAACTAAATAAATAATATTTTTTTCTAAATCTAACAAAAAATAAAAAAAAATCCTGGAGTGAGATCAGTCTGTCTTACTCATATCTCAACAGAAACTGCCTTCCAATCGAAACTGAAATCAGCCGCTCTGATTCATATCTCAAACCTCATCATTGTTCATTGCTTAAACCTGAAACTCCGGTACTTCAGCCTGAACCGCTTCACGTGCGCCACCAGCGGAGCGGCGCCGAGGTGGGACACACCACGCAGCGCGACGAACACCGCCTCCTAGAACTGATCCCCACTGCCCATGACCGAGTGAACGCGAAGCATGACCTAGAACCTGGCGACGACGGCGGACGCTGTCAGCACCACGACGAAGACCTGCGGCTCTCCCCTCAGTCGAGTCCGGCTTGTCGGCACAGTTGCCGTTGACTATGCTATGCGTGGACTCGCGCCTCGTGCCCTTGTCACGCCGGCGAGACATGGAACGCGAGGGAGAGGATATGAGAGGACTTGGGTCGCGCCTAGAGGAGGATTGCAGTGCATCGGCCCTGCTGCGGCGCCGTCGATTCGTGGCCGCACACCGGACGTGCCGCACCGGCATGTAGGTCCACATCAACGCCGCAGGATGGCGCATTTGAGAGCGCCGCCGTACCGGCCGTGGGCCTCTGCCCCGTGGAGCGTCATGGGCGATCGGGCCGCTGGGAGTATTGCCGAGGTCTCAGCCACGAGCGCCGCCGTCGTCCGTCGACTTCGCCGCTAGCCGAAGTGAGGATTCAGGCAGAAGGGAGCAGGGTCGAGTCCTGGACGACGACAAACGGCGACCTCAACTCATCGCGGCGACATACGAAATCAACGACGGACTACAGGCGCACGCCGAAGTGACGATGCCGTGCGTGGTGCCCGTGGAGGCCTTCATCTCGGCGGCGTCGGCTCAACTCATCGCGGCGACATATGAAATCAAACGGACTACAGCGCACGCCGAAGTGACGATGTCGTGCGTGGTGCCCGCGGAGATTAGGCGAATCGATTTGGTGGGATTTTTTCCAGGATTTATGTGGAAAATCGCGCGCAGCTAAGAGGGGCTATATAAGGGCGGATTTTCATGGAGAGAGGGCAAGAATATGAATCTGATTTGATTGCCGAATCGAGTTTGGTAGGAACTCGTCTTAGTGCCCAATGGTGCAGGGAATCGGGTAGGACTGGAGGCCCAGCTCCGTTCGACACAGGAGATTGACGAGAGAAAATAAAAATAACAAACCGGCACAACTTAACCGGTGGCATGGTGGGTAATTACCTACAACTTTAGGGGCAATTCTAACGAACACAAGAAGCCGTCCTTCCTTTATTATTAGGTATATTTCATGATTGCCTAGTAGTAAAAAATATTATCAAAATTAAATTTAAATGTGAAAGGCCATATCCTACAAAGTCTCATGTTTTGTAAGAGCGTAGGGAGTACGTAATAGCTTAAGTCTTCTAGAATTAAGCTTGAGTGAAATTGCAGCATAAAAAATCATATACACCCAACTAATTAATAACAACCATGCATGCCACCCAAGTCACTTCAGGTGACATAGTGCACAGGCAACTAATTTGGTTTCTTCCGATAGAGGTTAACAAATCGAGTTACTTTTCGGTAGTCGGTCTTCAGTAAGCACGCATGCAGGGGATAAAGCATTGTATCACTAGGACATGATCAACAAATCATACGCTAATTAATTATATCTAAAAAATGGACCGCCAACTTTGCGTTCAACACTTGAACTAACTCTAGCTACCGCTCAATCATTGTCTAGTGGACAATACCGGTGAGCACACCATCCTGAACCACACTTTTTTTAAATCCTTTTTATGTTCAGGTGCTCTGCCAAATTTCATCAAAATATATAGGAAAAAGAAAAAAGGTACTATCTTATGTGTACGAGAGAAACTAGATAAAAAGCCAAACAAAAATAGAAATAGTAAAACAAACACCGATGGCACCGCCGATCCTAGCCTCCGCCATCTAGCACAAACCATCAACCGGAGTAGGGCGTGAAATTAACTACTCGACGACGGCTCGAAGAAGGAAAACGACACCCGTGAGCACCATCGTTGCCGGTATCTAACGCCATCGACTCAAGAACTTGCAGATGTGATGGAGGCTACCGTCGACTGTGAGGGGAGGATACAGGGGAAGGGGGTAGTGGACGAGTCGCTCGAGTCCGCGCCCATGTCGCATCGAGGAGGGAGGGACGCGGGGGTTGTGTTTGGTTTTTTCACCACACCAAAAGGCACTCGGAAACTTTAAAACGACGATAGTACGACCGACTCTGATGTCATGGATTCAACAATGACATGTGTGATTACATATAAATATTTGCATGATCAGATGATGACTCTCCACGGCCTACAAAGTGACAAAAAAGAAAGCAAACTTTCTAACTCATCCCACTCATAGGCACATCATACTAATTAGTTGGGAAAGCTTTATGAAACAATCACATTAATTAATTAGATGGGAAAGATAACAATGATGGATAACTTTCTTCTTGTGATCATGCCGTGGTTATGTGCATATTTGGGGGTTCCACATGTTGGGGTTGCAATGTATTCGCATGTGAGAATATTCTGTTCAGTTCTAGTATTTCATCTAATGCCTGTCGTGGATGCATGTGCCTTTTTTTCTTCTCGACAACTAGTGTTTCTTTTTAACTTTCTTGGTGTAATCATGCTGTGATTATGCTTTACACAATTACATGCAAACATCTTGCATGACAGACTCATGTTGTCATATGTTCTTGTAGGAGCGAGTAACTATATATGTATTAGAATGGAGTACTTTTTTAACTGAAAACTAATCAGGAGTGAGAACTAGTATCACGAGTTTATAAAGATAAAAGGATACGATCGAATCTACTTGCAAAAGGTCTTTCTATTGAGCAGAAAAAGGAGAAAAGCAGCATGCACCTTAAAATACCCAAACCAAAGATCACGAAAAACAGGCCAGAAGCCCAGAACCGACTCATGTACTCCGAGTCTCCGATGTGACGATCGAATGGATTTTATATTTTTGCAAACGATAAAATGGGGAAAAATTTGCGACCGATCCTGCTCACGTCAATTGGACGTGTGTTGTCGTGGCAGACATAGAGGAGCCGAAAGGTACGTCTCTGGTGCACTTTGGCGACGTCGATCGAGCTAGTGATGCACGCCGGCCGGCACTGATAAATCCACCGGAGCTTCGTCATTTCTACAAACACTTTGACGTGTGCTCGCTTCAAGCGCACGCACAAACGCCCGTACGAGCGCCGCCAGGACATCCCAACCATGCACCGCGGCACCACCACGATGCTTCTCGTCGCCTTCGTCTCCCTCAACGCGGTGATCACCTCCGGCGCTTCTGCACCTCTGAGCTTCCACTACATCTATCCTCGCAACTTCACCACCGCCGACGCCTCGTCACCTCCTCGCCGCGACGGCCGCCCCTCCCTCGCGCTGCTGCACCGCGACGCTGTCATCGGCACGACGTACCCATCGCGACGACATGCCGTCGTCGCGCTCACGGCAAGAGACCGCGTGCGAGCAGAGTACCTCCAGCGGCGCTTGTCACCGTCGTCTTCGTCAACATATCTACCGACGACGACGACGGAGGTTGGCTCGGAGGTGGTGTCCGGCATCTCCGAGGGAAGTGGCGAGTACTTCGTCCGCGTCGGCGTGGGGTCGCCGCCCACCGAACAGTACCTCGTCGTGGACTCCGGGAGCGACGTTATCTGGGTGCAGTGCCGCCCCTGCTCACAGTGCTACCCGCAGGCCGACCCGCTCTTTGACCCTGCCGCGTCGGCGTCCTTCGCCGCCGTGCCATGCGGCTCTGGCGTGTGCAGGACGCTTCCCGGCGGTTCGTCCGGCTGCAGTGCTGGCGACTCGTGCCGCTACGAGGTGTCGTATGGCGACGGGTCGTACACGGAGGGAGTGCTCGCAATGGAGACGCTCACGTTCGATGACGGCACGCCGGTGCAGGGCGTCGCCATCGGTTGCGGTCACCGCAACCGCGGCCTCTTCATCGGGGCGGCCGGCCTGCTCGGCCTTGGCTGGGGACCCATGTCCCTAGTCGGGCAGCTCGGCGGAGCGGCTGGCGGCGCCTTCAGCTACTGCCTTGCTTCCCGCGGTGCCGACGCCGGCGCTGGGTCGCTCGTGCTTGGCCGGTCGGACGCCATGCCGGTGGGCGCCGTGTGGGTGCCCCTGCTGCGCAACTCCCAGGCGCCGAGTTTCTACTACGTCGGCCTCACGGGGCTCGGCGTGGGCGGCGAGAGGCTTCCGCTCCAGGCCAACCTCTTCGACCTCTCCGAGGACGGCGGCGGCGGCGTGGTGATGGACACCGGCACGGCCGTGACGCGGCTCCCACCGGACGCCTACGCGGCGCTGCGCGACGCTTTCACGGACGCCGTGGGCGGCGGGCTCCCTCGCGCGCCGGGCGTGTCTCTGTTCGACACGTGCTACGACCTGAGCGGGTACGCGAGCGTGCGCGTGCCGACCGTGGCGCTCTACTTCGGCGGCGACGAGGGCACGGCGCTGACGCTGCCGGCGAGGAACCTGCTGGTGGCGATGGACGACGACGGCGTGTACTGCCTGGCGTTCGCGGCGTCGGCGTCCGGGTTGTCCATCCTCGGCAACATACAGCAGCAGGGGATTCAGGTCACCGTCGACTCCGCCAGTGGATATGTTGGGTTCGGACCAAACACCTGCTAACTACTGCTACCACGTATGGACATAGGTATACAGGATGAGACAGTATAGTACTGTATATATGTTTCTCTATAGAAACTAATTACGATTGTGTTGAGAGCATAGCAACTTGTAAGAGTTTTAAAGTTATATACAACTAAATAATCAACTGAAAATTAAAGTAAGAAACTGGGGCTCCCAGATAGATGAAGCAACAGAGTAACACCACATAGATAAAGCAACAGAGTAACACCAGTCTGTTTTCACAAACAGCTTCATCTAATTCAATTAGTTTTGAGGAACGTAAAATTGAAAAAGGAAACCAAAAGACTGAAACCAAAAGAAAAGGAGGATCTAAAGCAACCAAATTGGTCTTTTGTGCTCAGCAACATCACCTTGAGTCCCTTCACTTTTTTCCGGGCATTGTCACCATGACTAAAGAACACATGAGCCTCTCAACAAAGTAACCGTGAAACGAAACAATTGCAGCGACCCAGCTCACTTTGCTTCATCACAGAGACGGCGGAGTTCGCCCTTGACATCATCCATGGCATTCAGCTCTGACAACAACAGCTCAACTAGAACTTGCACTCTGAAGGAGTGGATGTCAGACTGCACCATATATAGATGGGTATTTGTTAATTCTATCTGACCAAACTTGCAGGTTCTTTCTTTTATAAACTCACTATTATGATTTACGCAAACCTGGTTGAAACTTTTCGATAAGCGCTCGCCATCCCAGAGCTCAATATACTTCAGAGCAAACAGGGAACATGAACATCTGAAAATACATAAACTGTTATCAGTATATAAAAAAACCGTGATGGATGAAGCTGATAATCTCCAAACATACCCATCTTCCTGTGGTGGTATGTCATAGATTTGCATGACAGGCCAGCTTGTAACATCTGGCACTTCATGGAGGCCTCCATTCATTACTATCTCTAGGAAGTTTTTAATCCATCTTATCTGTGTCCACAAATAAACTTTAGGATCTAAACTCATCAGCTCTGCAGATCGAAAGTTTGTATCCGACAACATTATAATCAAGAATTTGTCACCATGTCATTTATTTGGCTCTGGTACCGTGAATACGCCCTCACTGAATCTAAAACTTGAAAATGTTTGCTCTTGTTGTTGACGACCATCACAATCATGTGGTTCTCGATATTCATCGGGAGAAAAACCTACATAAACATTTTGTTTTCAATTTTTTTATTTCCTTATTATTAAGGGTATACTTCTTTTTCTCTCACTCTTACCAACTCACTCTGAATCAATAACTTTGCTTGATCAAGAAGATTGACGCTCCCCATCTTCGAAACATCTCCGTTGACAATGCTTGTAATATGTTGGGCCCAGTCCAAATCGTAAACGAGAATTTTTTTATTCAACACGCAGTTGGCACGACGACGTGAAATTATCTTAATGTATGCATTCGTCACCTGCAGATTTAGTTTCCATATACGTAAATATCGTTCTTAATTAGTACCATCTTTGTCAGTTAATCAGTAAATAGAAAATTCACCGACTTACCATATTAGGTATGAATTTCTCTCTAACGTCTTGAGTTTTGTCGATGGTGAGGCACTTCAAACTACGTGCATTCAAGCGATATCCGTCTACGTCAACCAGCATGCTGTTTGGATTTAAACGATAATGATTCTCCACATATAGTATGCAAGTAGATTCTTCTTGGTTTAATCCTAGAACGCAGACAAAATAACTTGAAAGAGTTAGTCACAGAAAGCTCATTTGCACTTGATAAATCTTGCATTACGATTATTTTTGGGAATCTTGAACTGAGCTAGCCAGATATGTTGTGAGGCACCAAATGAGTAAATCAGGTGGGGCGTGGGCCTTTGGTCCAGATTCCGTCCAACTGAGTAGACTAATGGATATCCGAGGAAACCCCCTCCGTTTGACAATAAACCATGTTTTTATTTTATTTGAGTACTTTCTCCAACATGCATGCAATTTTAACTATTATTTTTTATCATAAAAATGTGTTACTGAATAACTAAATGCTTTTTTAACCAAGCAAATGGTGTTACTTTATTACGAATTGTATTAAGAGAAGTTTCACTGCTTATGTTCTACCCTCTGCTCAATAATATATGATGTTTTAGACATTCCAATGCTGACCAAATACAGAAAAAATGTGTGAACTATCCACTAAAGTACATCTACATATGTACGAATCAGAAAAACGCTTAAAAACTTTAAAAAAAACTTATATTTGGTAAAAGAGAGAGTAGCAAGTTAAAACTTCCAATTACCTTGCACTCTAGTTGGTTGTAGTGGATGGCCCTGATGAAGCTCCGGGCGATCACTAGCTTTCAAACATTTTTCTGAAACACAGATGTAATATGTTCTCATCACCCACAATGAAAAGGAAGGTCAGAGAAATACAAATCCGATGTGTGTAGGTGGCAAATGTGAGAGACAATGCCTGTCATATGTGCGTATACGGAGAGGAGTGGTATGAAGTAATTCTTACTCCGATCCAAAATATAGCTGTTTTGGGGCATGCATGTCATAGTCCATCAATTTATGGTCAAACAGGCTGCCTCACATGAAACGACCTATGCATTATGGATTATGGAAGAATATTTTACGATAAACCTTGTAATATCAATCTTATACTTTTGCATGTTAGTAGTAATTCTTTAATTGTAGATGGTCATATCCACACACGTTTGGCATTGTAGGGCTTCAAATATTAGATTGGTGATTGTAATTATATGATTGAAGTTGAATATGTGCATTTATGGACTAGAATTACATTCGAGAATTGGTTTAATTACCGATAAGATCTGTCGCCCGGCTCAACGCCACCTCAGTGTGAGATCCTACCATTTATTAAAAATATAATCAGCATTTTACTAGAACAACTGGGATCTATTAAAACTTTAGAAGGGTTTATCATACCTGGAAGTGTGCCCGAAGAAGAAGGCTGGCTGCAAGAGAAGCAAAAGAGACAAGACAGCAAATCAGGGGCTATATATGAGTAGTAAAAGAAACTAGCTAGACCCAATATTGTTATATGTTTGGAAACCGTAAATCGATGTATACCTTCTTTTCTTGTTACTCTTCATGTTGTTAAGACCGAGACAGAGCTTGGCAATAGCTGATGCTTTTGGGGGGCTTGCTTTTTTCCTCACGTGTCGACGCCTCTGACTGCAGGGACTATATATATTTCGATCAAATGCGTCCAATACATGATGATAGAATTCATAGTGTACACGAAGAACACATGATGTAAACCCACCGGCTGAAGATGGGAAGAATTACGTCGTGTGGCACCTGCGGTATTACCACCTCGTGCCGGCTCAGCCGCGGGGACTCGAGAGCCAAGTCGGTGGCGACCGACGACGCCTCCTTCTTCATTACTTCCCAGTCCAGGGACGCCCTGCATGTCAGCATGTATATATATATACTTATATAGAGAATGCATTCATGCAGGCAAGCGTAAAGGGTCGCTCAAGCTAGGCGTTGTGTGTTAAATTGTTGAAGTTACGGCATGCATGAATTCATGACACGTACGAGTACGTACCTGTATAGCGGGGAGTTGAGCACGGTGACGGTGGTTGCATAGGAGGAGAGCTCGGCCCTGCGGCGGATGGCTGTGAGGAGGGCGACCTCAAGACGGTGCGGCATGGCGGATGCCACTTCGACGGCGGTGGAGCTGGCGGTGTTGTCAAGGCTCCGGAGCGCGGCCAGGAACAGGAAGAGGGCGAGGGCCTCGTCGTCGTCCCGCTGCAGCGGGAGGAAGGGGCGGACGTAGCTCACGGCCTCGCCCCACCGCCCCTCAGCCACCAGCTTCCGCAGGTGTGCCGCGCTGAAGATCGCGTGCTGACGCTTCTGGTCCAGCTCCTGGATCACCCTGCACATATGCATGCAGCGAGGCAGTTTAATTAGCTGCGGGAGACGAAGCACACGAAGGTGCATCGTGCAGGAGTACATACGAGTGGAAGGCGGCTTCAAAGCCTTGGTTGTGGAGGTAGGCGAGCAGGCGCCGGTGACGGAGCAGCCTCACGCAGGGGTAATCGTCGTCCGCCGTGCCGGCAGCGGCCACCTTGGAGTTGGATTGCATCGTCGCCGTGCGCCTGCCCACCAGCTGTGAGGACGATCGTCGTCGACGCGAGAGCCCGGATTGGGTTCGCTAGCTCTCGGGGAACAATTTAAAAGGGTATGCGTATCATGCACGGCACACACGGAGCGAGCGGATTGCGCGTAGGTTTCTCTCCTACTCCCAGGCCCTCTCTTTGAATCTTTGGTTGGGCCGGGCTGCATTTATTTTCGCATATATATTTCGTGGCCTTGCTTATATGTTTCCTCCTGTCGTGCACCTGCTTGTATATATGTCATAAACATGCACAGATATAACAGAATACATACATTCCCCGTAAATTGATATTCACTATGGCATCAGATCCGGTACCATACTTGGAAATCCACGTTTACTTCTGCTGCCTACATTCTTTGGAACATTTGGAATGAGCGGAACAGACGCATTTTCCAAGGAGTCCAGAAAACGCCGGCTGTCGTTGCTTCACTAGCCCGGCACGAGATTGCAAGCTACAGGCTTGCCCATAGAGAAGTTTGAATTTCTTGTTGTTTCTTTGTGGAGAGTTTGTTCTTAACATGTTCCCAGGTTGAGTTCGTGTAACATTACTTGTTGTTTTCTTCCCCCTATCTAATAAAGCAAAGGCAGAGCTCCTGCCGTGCAGTTCAAAAAATTGTGGCATCCACGATCTCCACTTGGGATGGTTCTGAGATTTTTGCTAAACTTGTCCGTGGATAATTTTACTGAATTTTAGAAATTACCACGCACTATCCATGGGCGTTGGCATCATGGCTGTCCATCCTCGGCAACATTCAGCATGAGAGGATCCCGGTCACCGTCGACTCCGCCAGCGTCTACATTGGGTTCGGACTTCGGACCAACTACCTGCTAGTTAGTAGTTACTGCTACCATGTACGTACATACTACTAGTACATAGGATGGGACCGTATTATATGGTATATTTGTATGTATAGAAATTAATTACGAGGAGTGGAGAGATCACGGCAACTTGTAAGTGTTGCACGAAAGAACAAAGCGAAATAATTGCGGATATGTAGCTAATTACAAGTCTTTTGTTTCTCTTTGTCGCACATCATCGAGCCTGAAGCTGCACATTCTTTTTAGAGTTTTAAAGTTGTATACAACTAAGTAATGGACTGAAAATCCAAGTAAGAAACTGAGACTCCCATATAAACATAGTAAAGCCACTCTGTTCTTACAAACAGCCTCATCTAATTCAATCAGTTGGACAGAGAAACTCAGAGTTGCAAAATTGAACAAAAAGAGAAACTAGGAGCTGCAAAGTCGTTCAAGGAAGGGATAAAATCTCAGGGCTGCAGGCCAGCTTGTGATTGGACTGAAACCAAAAGAAAGAGAGGGTCCAAAGCAACCGCATTGGTCGTCTGTGCTCAGCAACATCACCTTGAGTCCCTTCACTTTTTCCGGGCTTCTCACCCAAAAACCTACTTTGCTTCATCCAAGATACGGCGGAGTTCACTCTTGACATCATTCAAGACATTCAGATCTGATAACAACAGCTCAACGAGAACTTGCACTCTGAAGGAGTGGATATAAGACTGCATTAGAGATAGGTATACGTCAATTCTATCTGAGTAAACTCGCAAGATATAGTTAACCACACTATTATGATTTATGCAACACGCAGACCTGGTTGAAGCTTCTGATAACGCTCGCCATCCCAGAGCTCAATATTCTTCAGAGCAAAGAGGGAACATGAACATCTGAAAAAATATATATATCAGGGAAATTGAGCTTAGTGTATAAAATACCGTTATGGATGCAACTGATAATATCAAAACATACCCATCTTCCTGTAGTGGTATGTGATAGATTTGGTTGACAGGCCAGTTTGTCACATCGGGCCCTTCATGGAGGCCGTGAGTCCTTGCTATGTCCAGCAATTTTTTTATGCCTCTAATCTGTGTCAACAAATTAACATTAACATCTAACTTAATCAACTCTGCATCTTGAAAGATCATATCGAACAAAAAAGATATCAAGAGTTTTTCACCATGTCATATATTTGGCTTTGGTACGACGAATATGCCCTTGCTGAATTTAAAACTTGGAATTGGTTGCTCTTGTTGTTGACGACCAACACAATACTGTGTGCAGTGACACCCATTGGTAGAAAAACCTACAGAAAAATTATGGTTCAACCTTTTATTTTCGTTAAATTTAAGAGATTATTAAATCTTTCTCACTTTACTAGTTCACTCTGAATCAAAAACTTTGCATGATCAACAAGATTGACGCTCTGCATTCTTGAAACATCTCCATTGACAATACTTTGAATATCTCGGACCCAATTCAAGTCGTAAACGAGATATCTTTTACTCAATACACAGCTGGCACGACGACGTGAAATTATCTTAATGTATGCGTTCGTTACCTACAGATATTTTTGCATGTATGTGAATATCGTACATAGTTAGTATCATTTATGTGACTAGGGATTTCTTTTACCCGAGCTCTAGTGCTCCCTCTATTATTAAAAATTTGAAAAATATATTTAAAAGTTTCAAAAACACCTACAAAATTATACATGTTCTCGATGATGTATCCTATGGACGTGAAAAATCACAATGCTAAATACTTTTTATTCCAACCTACACAAAAATGACAAATTTACATATCTGGGTATAATTAGCAATGCATAGTTTCAAATATCCAAATTTTGTCATTTTTGTGTAGCATGTAATATAAATATTTTTACATTGAGATTTTACACGCTTGTAGTTTACATCGTTGATAACATGCATGGTTTTTTCAGAATTCTTTGAAAATTTTAAATATAATTTATAAATTTTCATAAATAGAGGGCGTACCGGAACTCAGGAGTCCAAACGCATATATGTCCGTTAATCGATAAACAAAATTTTAATTTCACTGACTCACAATAGTTGGTATGAATTTCTCTCTGCCGTCGTGTGTCCTGTCGATTGTGAGGCACTTCAGATTTTGAGCATTAAGACGATATCCGCCTATGCCGACCAGCATGGTGTTTGGATTTAAACGGCATTGATTCTCGACATACAATATGCAAGCCGACTCTTCTTGGTTTAATCCTACAAGAGAGACAAAATAATGTGAACGGGTTAGGCAGAGAAAGCTCATCTGCACTAAGGTGGTCCTTGTTTACAGAAACTCATGCGCTGAGCTTATTTTAGGGCACATTGCACTGAGCAAGTCAGCTGTGTGATGAGGCACTAAATGAAAAACTATAGAGGGATTATTTAAACCAAGCAAATGTTGTTACTTTATTAAGATTTAGCGTTATGAAAAGTTTCATTGCATATTTTCTAGCAAGTTCATCTTTCTAAGATTAAAACAAGTTCGACTCGGTTACCTTGCACTATAGTTGATTGTAATTGATGCCCCCGATGAAGCTCCGGACGTTTACCAGCTTCCAAACATTTTTCTGGAACACATATGTGTATCACACACAAAGAAATTAAGGAAGGTCAGAAAGTATAAATCATACGTACGTGTTCCAAATGGGAGAGGCAGTGTCATCACATGTGCGCTCAAGTAAAAGGCTATGCGCACATACAGAGTAGTGTGAAGTACTTCTTACTCAGATCTAAAACATAACTCCTTAATGACATGCATGTCATGGTCCATCAATTTACTATCAAACATGCCGCCTCGCATGAAACTAGGTAATACATTATGGAAAGTACATTTTTACGATCAATCTGTTAATATTTAAATTTATATCTTACATGGTAGTAATTCTTTATTTGTAGATGCTCAAATTTAGAAATGTTTGGAATTCTCAAATGAGTTCAAATTTTGGAAGTAGCAATGATAAGATTGATGTTGAATATGTATATATATACTAGATTAGATTACGTGAGTAGTTCTAATTACCGAGAAGATCCACCGCCCGGTTCAGCGCCTGAGCGTCGGATCCTACAAAAGCAGGGATCCGGATCATTTACTGGAACTTCATGTCTTCATATATGTAGAAGGGTTTCTCATACCTGGATTTCGTGCTGGAGAAGAAGGCAGGCTGCAAAAGGAGCAAGGTGTATATATATAGCTCAGAGATAAGACAAAAAATGGAGGGGTTATATATATATGAACTGTGAAATAAATTGGGCAGAATTAATATAGTTCCGCAATTAACCGACGTACGTACCTCCTTCTATTGTTACTCTTGTTGTTGTTAAGACCAAGACAGAGTTTGGCAATAGCAGATGCTGTTGGGCGTCTGGGTTGTTTCCTCACGTATCCACGCCTCCGGCATGGACTATATATATCGTCGTAAGGCATGCATTATGTGAAACATGCATGATCAGAGTTTTCATTGGAGAAGTAGTATTATGGAGTACGTAGAGATGAAGAACACACGATCGTCTAAACCCACCGGAAGAGTGGAAGAAGCACGTCGTGTGGCGCTGGCAGCAGAACCTCAAGTCGGCTCAGCTCCGGGGACTGGAGCGCCAAGTCGTGGGCGATGGATGACGCCTCTTGCTTCAGCGGTTCCCAGTCCAGGGACGCCCTGTATAAATAGGCATGCATTTTTTTCAATAAAGAGAAATATTAAAAGTAGGTGTAAAAGGATGATGATCAAGGTGTTGTTTGTTGAAATTACATACGTGCGATGATACCACTACGTACCTGTATAGCGGGGAGTTGAGCATGGTATCGACGATGGAGGAGAGCTTGGCGTGGCGGCGACAGATGGACACGAAGAAGGCGACATAGCGACGGTGCTTCTCTGCAGCGATCACGTCGACGAGTACGTGGCTTGAGCCGGTGGCGGCGGCGGCGATGCTGGCCAGGGTCCGAAGCACGTGGAGGAACATGATGAGGGCCCGGGTCTCAGCGTCCCTCGGCGGCAGGGTCAGGAAGAAGCCGTGGACGTAGCTCAAGGCGTCGCTCCACCGTCCCGCAGCCACGAGCTTGCGCAGGTGCGCCGCGCTGAAGATCGCCCTGTGCTGACGCCGGCCCAGCTCCTGGATCACCCTGCAAGTAAGTACGACGCATGGAGTTTATTAGCAGCAGGACGAAGCTAGACGAAGGAGCATCGCGCGTGCAGTAGGAGTAGTTACGAGTGGAAGGCGGCTTGGAAGCCTTGGTTGTGGAGGTAGGATACGAGGCGCCGGTGACGGAGCCGTCTCACGCAGGGGTAGTCGTCCTCCGCCGCGGCCATCTCTGATTGCATCGTCTCGCGTCTGCCCACCAGCTGTGAGAGCTGACAACGATCGTCGACGTACGCGAGAGGCCGGGTTCGGTTTGCTCCCGGGGAACAGTTCAAAAGGGTATATATCACGCAGGGGAACGAGGGGCTATATTTATTGGGCATAGGCCTCCCTCCCTCCCTTCCTCTCTTCCTTCCTCTCTGAATCCTTGGTTGGAGCCGGGCTGCATTTATTGCGCATATATAGGTCGTGGCCTGCTTATGTATTTCCTCCTATCATGCACTTGCTTTTATATACGTACGTATATATCTCAAAGAAGAGGCAACATATCCCTGTGTATCTTGAGACTTAAACTCTCGTGTATCCTTATATCCATCCATCCCTGGCCCCATTTAAATCGCACGAACAATAATCTAGCATGTTCATGTGAACAAAAATTATTACCATTTTCATGTTATACTTTTTTAGTCACAACGAATTTTGATTTCAATCTAACGTGGACATCAGATCAGGAACGAATCAGTTTATATTAGTACTCCAGGTGGCCACGGGCCCGTTGTCATGAAATTAACACATGCCCGCACTGATTTCGTGGTGACATGAGTCACATCTCACATGACATTTGTGACGGTTTGTGGAAAAAAAACAACCGGTGGCCAAAATGGGTTTTGATAATAATTTTGGGAGTACTTTTTCGCGCAGAGCACCACAAACGTCATTCTTATCACGAAACTTGACAGTTATTCAGTACACTTGTATATGTCGAGCATGTGAACCCGGGAGGCTAAACGGCACTCCCTGAAGTTTGGCGCTAATCTCAGAACAGTGCAGGGAATGTGTATTATGTCATAGTATATATTTGCCATCTTGGCAACATACATATCATGTGCATCCTTGGCAACATCTCAGAATTTGCGTGCTTGTAAAGTAATACTAGTAATAAGCTTTTTATTACGTACTGTAGATAATTCAGTCGTTGCTGGGGGTTAAGTTAACAATAGGCAGCACGGGTTACACAAAGCGCAAGCCGGAGAAACCATTTGCGTCCCAGCTTTGCAAGCATAAATCATCAGGCCAAAGTTCAAGACTCACAAGAACCTACGTGGTCGTTGACACACACACACACCGAGTGCAGCTTAATTTAAACATCTAACTGCGCACCACGCCGCCCCTTCCTTCCCGCTGCCGCCGTGTTGTTGTCGTCGAGACCGTCGCTGGGCGGCGGGGCTAATGATCCGCCAACGCTCTGGTGGTGCCCGTCGGCGTCACAGTAGCCCTTGAGCATGTCCCCCTCCTCCGGGGTGAAGCCGATGACGGAGAGCATGGCGTCGGCGGCCCAGCAGCGCTGCTCGATGACGCGGATGGCATGGCAGCATCCAGGCCCCAGGTACGCCTCGCCGTTGAGGAAGAAGAGTATGATCTCTCCCGTGCACGACTTGATGTCCATCAGTGCCTCCCAGCACTGCTGCGGCCCCTCGCCCTCCAGCCGCTCCGCCAGGCCTGCCGCCCGAGCGGCCCGGACGAATGTTGCAGGACGAGCGCCGGCCGCCGATGCGGCGGCGAGAAGAAGCAGAAGCGCCGGGAGGAAAATGCGAGAAGAAGAAGCCATGGACGCTCTTGATCGGCTCTAGCTAGCAGCGATGGGTGTGCGACGGTGGGATGGGTACGTGCTACCGTGTGAGATGATAGCTGATGTATTTATATACAGGACTGTATAGTAACGCTCTGGTAAGCCGAAAAGGCTTCGGTTGGTGGGCATGATGACCGTAAATGGTTCAGTCTGGCGTATAATTAAATCTCACAGTGAGAAAGTGGAGTGCTAATAGTAACCGACCGAATCTGAAAAGCTCCGTTATGTACAAGAACATCGCTCGCTAGGAATCCCGTTGGATATGGTGCAAATATCACCGCCTCTCCCACCATCCGAACTTATTGAAAATCTAAAGTTCGTCAATCCGATTAAATTAGCAAATTCCATCCTGCAGACGCCAAAAAATTGTGCTATTAATTGTAACATCGTTGTAGCATTTTTCTTCCGCAGTGGGTCAAAATTGTAAAAAGAAACATGGAACGTTCTCAAAATGGGACCTGTATACTATCGTTAACGAACAACAGGTAACTGTTGCGGAGGTTTGGGACGGGAGTGACCTTAAGTTCACTTTTAGACGAACCGTGACTCCCGAGTTATTCAATAGATGGTTGGAACTTGTAGCCCTTATCCAAACAGTTCAGTTATCTGACTGTGAGGATCATCCCTTGTGGATGTTTCACCCGACTGGAGTGTATTCTGTTAAGTCCTTTTATGGTTTTGTAAACTTTAGAGGGGTTGTTCCTGTACACACTCCGGCTGTTTGGGGTTTGCATATACCCCCACGAATACATATTTTCCTATGGCTTTTGGCGAACAATAAACTGTTGACTAGGAACAACCTTGCTAAATGGCGGGAAGTTGATGATCCAACATGTTTGTTTTGTAATGAACATGAATCATCTTCTCACCTCTTTTTTTATTGTATTGTTGCTAAAGTCTGCTGGGAAGTGATTTCTTCCATCTTTGAAATTCAAATTGGTGATGACTTTGAATCAGTAGCTAGATGGTGGATTAGTGAGAGTAAAAATTCAGTGCTGAATATTTTTTTCCTCTGCTACATTATGGACCTTGTGGTCGATGCGTAACAAACATTGTTTTCAGGGAAAAAATTGGCCAGGTGTCAAGGTGGCTTTGGGAAGAGTATCGAATCTGATCAGAAGTTGGAGGATCTTGTGCCTGGACAAGCACTCGGAAGTCGGAACTCCTCGATGCGAATCTACTCAAGTTGGACTATCGGAGGGGGGAGTTGCTCAGGATCGCTGGGATCTCTCCCAGGTGATGCTGGGTGCGCTTTTCCCAGGATCAGATGCTGTGAAGCTTTGGAGCAGGAGCAGGCGTGCGAGAGGCTAATTGCCAACACCAAGCCATATCTTAATTAGCTTCTCTAGCTTTTCTCTTGTGTCTGCGATCTTGTTTTAGAGTTTCACCCAGTACCTTTCACTTTCGCCCCTGTTTTTGGTTGAGTTGTAATAACTTCTGCTACGTGCAGTTCTGAATCACTGTGAACGCTGTGGTTGCATGATAATGGAACCTTGTAATATCGGTGTAGCATCGTATCATCAAAACTAAGCCTGTGACCTCACTCCCCTGCCCCAGACTCGGTAGTGACAAACACGGCTTGCTGGAGCCCCATTGTCGCATAAGGAAGTAACCACGTCGTGTGGCCAGGTTGTTGTGCTCGTTGCGACACACCATGAAGAAGCTGCCCAGCAGTGCGCGTGAGAGGACTATCTAATTACCAGTGCACTAACTGGTAGGGAGCAGCTTGACTGCAGTAATGAGCCCGGTACACATGACCCAAAGAAAAGGTGAGGGTCTGTTGCGCGGTCCAGCGCCGCCTCAGTGTCCGATGCTACAGTTAAGTAGTAAAAGAATAGGAGTCATCATTTACTACAACTCCGATATATATACATGTACGCTGTCGCTAAGACATGCACCCTATGCCTAGCTCGCTACAGCAGAAAGGGAACCGCGACAGCTTCATCTAGGTTAGTCTGGTCGACACCGTCCAAGTATTACGTAGGCTTTGTCGCACTAACAAAAAGTACTACGAGCCTGCAAAACAAACTAAAAAAGGCTTAACCTCACACTAGGCAAAGGCTACTCTGTATCCTTTTAGGCTGAAGGGAATAACAACAGCTAGCTTTCCTCATGTTTATACTTCTCATCTCGTCCTAACTAATCTTGAATACAGTGACCATATCTAGGTCGCAAAATATAGCACTACAAAAGTATAAAAGCACTTGGCAGACTGCAACAAAATTCCTACTCATCTTTTCCATTCCCCGTGGAACCAACCAACAAACCAGGAGAGGAGAAAAAGAAGCATCTTTGATGCTGGTCTTTCTGTTACCGAGATACAAGAGGCTCCAAGTACGTCAATAACAAGCAACTTCAGTTTGCGCTTTACTGAAAGTGATTCCTGGGAGCGGTGGGATCGACGATGGGGAATCACACCAAATTAAATTCATCGCATTGTGAAATCCCTCACCACGGTTTGGCCTCCTGTGCTGTTGTATAATAAATAAAATAAAATGGAGAGCGTCAGATAGGACCAACAGAGGATTTCATTTGTTTGACTTTTGTATCTAAGGATGGCTAAAAAACTGGCATCAGAGAAGAGTTCCAAGCAGTGTAATGCATACTCCAATTAAATTTGCATTCGACAAATGGTATGTGAAGGGAATTTACATATGACACAAGTAGGCATCACATAGAATTATTCATGCTAGCAGTTCTTACTTAGGGTGGTTAGACTGGTAACGGAGACTTCCAAACGAAGTAATGCAAACTACAGACAGTGTAGCATGCTAACGAATTTTGTGATCCTGTGTATCAAGCTACCATACTTGCTTTGGCCGATAAAACAGATGTAACATATGCAGGGATAAAACCATAGAATGTTTAAACATAGACAGAAACTTACGAGCACTCCAAGTGAATATTCAGACACCGTGGATTCTCCTCGCTTGGTGAGATCATCACAGAACCTTCTACGATTTGATCCTGCGTCACCTCTATAGGGTCAGGGAAGTAGAAAATAGTCTGCAAAAGATGATAAGAGCACATTACATAAAAAAGGGCATGTGGAAGTGAAGAAGTGAGGTGTTTCGTTGAGTAACAGGTCAGTTTTCAGAAATCAGAACCTGGTGCCAGTGTGTTGCCTCATCTTCGGGAGCTGTGGACAGCACAACTGTGCTATCTGATCCTCGACTCCTTTTCTTACGAATAATATCAACTGGATCTGAATCCGACGACAAATTTTGAGAAGACTCTGCAGGCCCATTGAACTCCACCTCAAACCAGAGACCAAAGCCATGAATTGGGGCTTCACATCAGAGGAAGGAAAGTTTCAGATTTCTTGTCAAGCAACTAAGATAGACTAAAGTATAGATTGGAAAACAATCACCAAAAGACCAAGAGGTATTTTCTAGATCGAGTATAATAATGAAAAATACAGCTGACGTATTATAAAATGAGTGGAAGTGAAAAATGGTGTGATCCTATAATCAACTCTCATAATTCATAATGGATTAACGGCGTCTTCTCTATTTTACAGCTAGATTCTAGTCTTTTTAAATAACTAAGAATTTATAGATAAAGAAATGTAGAAGAACTAGGTTGCTAACTTCTCCTATACTCTGAGATTCGAAAAGTACATGAAGGGCATCAAATAAATAATTAAGACAGTTACATGAAAAAAAATCTACAAGACAGATTATGTGAAATAAAAGGGATGACACAACCTTATTAAAAGAGCATCCAGAAATAAAATTATCCTTGCTATAGCAACATGAAGAGATACACTGCCAGAGTGCCAGACATAGTGATGTACTATTGTGCTGTTAGCTTAAGTGGCAGATAAATGACATTGGCAACTTGGGTGAAACTAAGAGTATGAAACCACAAGACATGCTGCCTGGTGATGATCAAGTACTGTAGTGCGACTCAGCGAAAATCAGCACTTGTTGTTTGTTAGCTCAAGTGATGACTAAATTCCTTTGTCAGCATGGAGGGAACAAATATTGCTAAGAAGCTGTATAATAAGATAAATATCAGAGCATCAAACATGTCAACGAGATATTGCATCGCTAGAAACAACGTACCTAGCACTGAACCTATATAAACCCCCAATTTTAATAGAGCTTATGTAGCAAGTGCAATATCTAACTCCATACTAGTAAGACATTGAAGTACTTACCATCCAGTAAAGAATTAGAGTATCACACTATCAGATCCTGTATCAACTAAGTAAATATAGGCCCAAGTTATAAATGCTATCATAATACAAGTAAAAAAATGATATCATAATACAAGATCATGTTATTAAAATAGCTGATTCAGCGCACAGGGAGTGGAAAAGCACCAATAAAGCCACATAAATTACCTAACATCATTGAAGAAACTTTGTATGTTGTGGTGACAGATTTGAATTCCTCAACCGTGAAAGTGTAGCAGTCAATGTGCTTGACCTGTGACAATTTGCAAGTACACATGACCCGAGGTGAAGGTTAGAAAGGTAATTACAGTTAAACCAGTAAGTCGATAAATATGGTTATTTATCTGCTAGCCTTGTCAAAACTCACCACAAAAGGCCAACTTATAACATTCTCTCCACCGATTAGTTCAATGGAGGGCTCCTCAGATGCAAAATTTTTGGCAAGTGGCACAAGAGCAGACACTACAACAACAAAGTTGAAAATCAAATTACAGTTTGCAGAAGTTGACATGCAACATCAGATACTAACAGCAATATACACTAAATCTGAAAATAGAATGACAACAGCTTACTGTTTATCCCATAAACATCACACCAGAAATCAACACAGCCTTCATATCTATCAGAATTTGTTATAGGCGCCATAAAAAGCTGGGAATAAAAGGAACCATAAGCATTCAGATTAGGCCAATAACACACCAAAACATGGTTGGCGTTTCATCATGGAGGTGGCAATTAAGTTTCATTTCTGCAAGGACGAATAGTTTTCTACCATATAATGTCTCCTTTAAGAATAACAGTTACTTCTGTCTGCATAGACTAAGAACAAACATAAATAAATGACTAAAAAAATAGCAAATAACTAATGTATTTACTGGTCCAACTTTTGTCTGATAGATTTTGCACTTATTGTGTGGGTTCGTGTGTGACAAATTTCCATATCATAAATATACCGTAGCATGAGAAGGAAGGATAAGACCCCCAGGCTTAAGCCATTTATCCCTAGCAAACAGAACACTGGGCAGCATACTCTACAAAACAAAGCAGAAAACATAATAAGTTAAGAATCGACATAGGAAATGCAAACAATCAACATAGGCTACTAGAAAGGCACCTCATAGAGAAGCATATAGCCCATCCATTCTGATATTATTACATCAACCTTCTCCTCGATTTCAACATCCTGCACTGCCAACTCAAAAATAAATACAAAAGAAGCAGTGAAGATAAAAAATAAGAATGTAATGAATGAAAATATAAATTCATTCTCAAGAAGAATAGTTGACCAGAGAATTTGCATACAAAAATACTAGAAAATACAAATTATATGTCCTGATTCTGTTAGCATTACAATCGCTCTAACAAACCCAACTCTATAGAAACTACATATAACTGGAAAATGCAAATAATTCTTTCCATAGAGAAAGTTTATGCTTGTTCATACAAGGAAAAAATTAACCCCAACACAAAATGAAATAATTATTTATAACAAAGAACAGATGTAAAGATAGAATCTCACCTCAACACGTCCATGAATGACCACAATCTTATCAGCTAAATTGTTCGCTTTAACAATCTCACTAGCCTGCACAAAAAGGAAGAGATTCTATAAGAACAACCTTCCTGCTACTGGACCATACTGGATATAACAAGAAACTAGGTGAACAGTTTCAAATACCCTATGTGGGAAGTAGGTTGGAAGTAAATGGTTCACGAACACATGTCAACAGATGACGAGAAACAAAAGAAGGTTGATATCAGGTATATCTTCACAACATGTTACCTGGGTAGCGATTTCACTGGCATCCACAGCATATACCTGCAAGAGCATTTGAAGAGATGCACAGAGGGAAGCTCACTGTTAGAAGGCCGAATATGATTCGCGGACAAAATAACTAATTTTATACTTGCGTATACTACAGGCAATTTCAATCAAAATAAAATCTGGCAGAAGATAACTGTTATCAGTCATCCTAGATACATGTCAGCTTTGTCAGGACAAAGAATTTGTGGATGAAAAACTGAACTGGTTTTCTCAGTCTTCTGATAGAATGAATAACTGAATATGGTTTGACCTTGAAATCCGATCCTGTACCACTAGGTGTATCACATGATGAGAGCCATTTTAATTTAAGCCACTGACAAGCAGAGCTCTGGAAGTGCAAAACTACCTTTGGATCCCAGCACACTACCTATTACATTGCAGTTGCAGTAGAGTAGGATTCCACTGATTAAACATACAGGGTAAACCTAATTTTACATGGCCTAAACGATCAGAATTAAGAACTCAGGAGAGAGAGAGATATCTTTCAAGACAAACACGGAACGCCTAAAATGACCGGTTATGGCAGCAGAAGTATCTTGTATCTTACTCGTTTGGCGCCGGCACGAGCGCAGAACACCGAGAGTATTCCAGTCCCACACCCCACATCCATCACAACCTGCACACATTATAGAACCAATAACCACCGATATTTAAAAATCCGCAATCAAATCCCCAAAACTCAACAGCACCCGGCCCAGATTTGCCGAGAGCTTATCCTACCTTGCCCTCGATGAATTTCTGGTGGTGCATAATGGCTGCTTGATAAGCGTCGGTCCTGACCCGGTCCTGCCAAAAATCGAAACAGAACAGACGTCATTTCACCGAAACGCGACTCGGACTCAGGAACACCGAAACGCAGATCAGAATCCCCTCGCCCTGCTTTCAGGGGGTCTAGGGTTTAGGGTTTCAGCGGGGAGAGGGGGCGGCCGAATCGGGCGTGGGCGTGGCGTGGCGGCTTACCTTGATCATGGCCTCGTGGATGCCGATGTGGGAGTAGGACTGGAAGTAGACGCGGTCGTGCGCGTCCAGCGCGGCATCCCCGGCCGCCGCCGGGGCCGGGGGGCCGTCGTCGGTGGCGGCGGAGAGGCGGGGGCGGCGGCGGGCGAGTGGGGAGTGGCCGTTGAGGTGCGAGGGCAACATGGTGAGGGCGAAGAGGGGGCGAGGAGAGATTCGAATGGCGATTTTGCTGATGCGCTCCTCCTTCGCGAGCCAGTTTGACTCTTTTCGTTTCGAATTTTCAGTTCGATTTTGTTCTGCCTTCGCTTTGCCCGTGCGGTTTCCATGCGAATAATTTTTTTGTTGATACAGGAATTCAAATTGGCTCCCAATCTCACCTGCTCCTGGCTTAATAAACAAAATCAAAAAATGGTAAAAAAAATTCAAAAATCTCTGAACAAAATTGTGTGCCAAGTTTCCTGCTAAGTTTTCTAACATCGCCAGAAGTTTTTAAGAGTTTTTGAAACGTTTTACAATTTTTTCAGATTTTTTATTTAGCCAAGAGCAGGTGAGCTCGGGAGCCAAAAGGGCTCCCTAGTTATACAAGTCTACATACATCAACTTTTGGACAAATGGAAGTCATCTATTTTGGAACGGAGGGAGTACTACTCTTGGAGAGTGTCTTTGACTCCGAACTTCAGTATTACCTCCTTTTTAAAATATATTTATGAGTTTTAAAATAGAGTCAACTCGAGCGAGCAAGATAAGAAAGTGGAGAAGTGGTTGGTGGGGGAACCCCACTAACTGGTGGTGCGGAGCAGTGGGGCGATGCACGGTGAAGCAAGGTGAGGCGGCGATCAGTCACAAACCACGCGCCCGCCCCATGGGAGTCGACCATACTACCACCGCCAACCTGCACCCACGCCATCAACTCATCGTCTGACAATCTGAGGCTACGAATGAAACTAGGTGTCGGGTTCCAGATCCGCCCCACGCAGAACCACCTCTTAACTTGACGTGATAACAGAGGACCGCTGACCCGACATCCAGGTGCCACGTACTTCAACCAAAGTCCTCAACGGGCACCCACGAAACTCAACTGACGACCAACATAAAGAGATCGTGATGTCTATCGTCGAAGACATCACAGCTACCCGGCATCCCTCGTGCCGCCACACCTAGCTTTATCGTCACCGCCACGAATATGACAACGTCCAAATCATCACCGTTGCCCGCGAGATAACCGTCAAAACGACATAGCGAACCTAGGTAGCCGCCACCGCGCAAGGAAAGGAATACCACCGCCTTCATTCACCTCCCGCACCGCCCACAGCTTAGGGATGATACGTGGGATCCTGAGACATGCCACAAGAGGAAATCACCACCTCCACCGTGATCCATTGCCAACAGGATAAAACAATGTAGGTGACCTCTAATCTGAATACTACTTCATCCGTATCAAAATATAAGACTTTTTATCTTTTTTCTGCACACATGTATCTAAACATGTTTTAGTGCAAGGTTTATTTGAATCTTGCACAAAAACATGTCTAGATACATGTGTGTAGAAAAAGGCTATAAATTTTTTATATTTTAATACGAATGGAGTACAATGAAAATTTAGAAGAGTTTCTATGTTTATATTTTGAAAATTCATTTTAAAAAAAGTGCGCAGCCATGGCATTTGTGGGCCCCACCCGCTCTCGGACGCTCGACCCGCTCAGCAACCACCCTCGATCCTCGCCCCTTTTACCCAAGTCGGACCGAACCCTGCTCCCAGCGACTGCAGTTGGCGAGACATGGCGACGACGAGCACGACGGAGTCCGGCACTGCCGGCACGCTCTCCGGCCCCGTGGAGTACTCCGGCGCGAGGCGGCTCCGCCACAGGCTGCCCCTCTCCTACCTCTCCCAGCAAGGCCTCCGCCCGACCTTCCAATCGTAAGTGATTGCGCTTCCTCGTCTCGTCCTACCCGACCCCACTGCTTGCTGCTAATGCGGCTAGCCGCGTGCAGGACGGTCCGGCAGACGGACGCGCGCCCGTGCCTGGATCATCTGCGGCGGCTGGTGGCCGGGGGCCTGTGGGGCGGGTCCCTGGACTACCTCCGCCGCTTTCTGCCCCGCGGCGCCGGTGACGACATCGAGGCCCGCCCCATCCTCCTCTTCCTCCACGCGCTCTGGGCCTTCGCCAACATCGCCGTCAGCGCAAGCGCAACGCACGCCACAGTGACGCCTGCCACGCACGTCCACGACTTCAACGTCTGTTTGTCCGTCAGCCGCAGCTCCAAGCTCCGCAACATCCTCACCCTCATCCTCCACTCGCCGCATTTCAGGTAGGCATGTAATCTATTTTCTTAATTTTTTCCTGTAATCCCCCTCAATTGAACCTTAATTGGCTTCTGATCTGTTGTTGTACCTGATAGAGCCTCGTTGTCTGAACTATATGCAGGGCCAACTTGAACTGGGGCGTGATAAGGGACAAGGCATCGTCGATGGTCTGTGACTTGGCTCATGAGTCTCCAGAGTTAAACCGCCGGCTGCTGCCGAGCGACCTACCGACCCCGTGCGATGTGGTTCCCATCTGGTTTGTGTATTCCTCTCCTCTGACATCAAACCTGTTTGGTTTTAGACAGTGTTTGTCAGACCATGTTTGGCTACAAAACTTGTATCTCCGGTATAGTTATTGAAAGGGCATGGCGCCCCCATGTGTGGTTTTTGGTAATTAATGACAATCCCTATGGACTAATGGTCCTATGGACTAATGGTTGCATTGAGTTTTACTTGTAGTGTTTGTCCATAGACCATGCTTGAACTCCATATGTTGGATTCAAGGTTGATGCCATGAATATATTGATATAATGAAGTATTTGGCATCAAGATCATAGAGTTGAGCATATTGCAAGTATGTCTTGAAGAAAAGAATTATGTGATCATTCATGGTTATCTTCAAGACATCATCTATTGAAAAGAGAAGAAAAGATACAAGCGCAAGTTCAAGAGGAGCATCTCGAAGAAATCCTAGGCTTGAAGCTTGCCACCCATTTAGAGATAATGTTCATGTGAAGATGTGCCTAAGAGAGGCTCTCCCATAGTGGAGTATGGGGAGCAATGTTTGAGTCTTCACCAAGCGAAGCGCAATCAAGAAAGGTGGTCCACTTGAAGAGATCAAGATCGACGTCATCTAGTTCAAGTGGAATGCGCAAGGCAAAGGTATGATAGGGTTTCTATTTTACCGGTCTCGTGGTACTAGTTGGGAGACCGGGTTATAGGATAGATACCGTACTATCAAGAGGGGCTCTCGATTGAGCTTTAGCGTATCATTTGGAGAGAGCTCAAACCTTTGCATACTTGCCTTCATCATCTTTCTTGGTTCTTATTTGGATTGTCTCCTTGTTGGGTTTTGGTGCTTGTTGTGATCTTCATGACAAGCTCAAGTTCTCCGAAAACGGATTTTGTATGGAAAACTTGTTGCGTTTTCGGGTTGGAAATATTATCGGTCCACCTTCGAGATAGGGTCCACACCTTCCCATGTGTGATAACACTCGTCGTTACCTTTCCAACGCAATTGGATTCACCTGATTTGGAGTTCATACGAGGAAGTTATTGCATTTCAGGCTTTGCTGTTTCTGTCTGTTTTGCTCAAACAGGGGAATCGGATTATCCGATCAACCTTGATTCGGATTATCCGATTCTCAAGATTGCTCGAATTCGGCTAAGGACTTTTATAGCAATGCATACTGGAGCTTCTCGGATTATCCGATCCACCTTGATTCGGATTATCCGATTTTCAAGTATTGCTCGATATTGGCTAAGGACTTCTTGCATTCAGTTTTGTTGCATCGGCACTGGAGATGTTCGGAATATCCGATATATGTTGAATCGGATTATCTGACTCAGTCGGATTATCCGATCCTAACTTATATCGGAATATCCGATTTTCCTGGCTGCAACGGCTCTTTTTCTGGGAGGGGTATAAATACCCCTCCACCTACCTCCAGCCATGTAGCTTTGCTGAGCACGAAAATTGCCCCCATTGTTGACCTTCTTGAGCTTAGCTATCTCTCAATCCCTCCATGATTCTTGCCTCCATTTAGTGGGAAAAGAGAGAGGAGATCTAGATCTATTGTTCCACCAATCCATCTCTCCTCTAAGTGAGAGGAAGCCTTTGGATCTAGATCTTGGAGTTCCATTTGTTGAGTTCTTCTTTGTTCTTCCTCTCTTCTCCCCCCACAAGCATTAGTTGCTTTTGGTGGGATTTGGGAGTGAAGGATTTGACCACCTCTAGTGGTCTTGCCTTCATTGCATCGGTTGCATCGGTTTGAGTTCTCCACGGTGATACGTGGAAATCGAAGTTGAGAAGCTTGTTACTCTTAGGTACTTGGGGTGCCCTAGAGCTTGTCCTCTTGGGTACTTGGAGTGACCTAGACGGTCCTTGTTGATCTCGGAGTTTTGATAGCTCGCGGGATAGTTGGGAGCCTCCAATTAAGTTGTGGAGACGCGCCCCAACCTTGTGGGTCTTGTGGCTTTGGGAGCCGCGGGATTCCGGTGAGAGCCTCCAATTAAGTTGTGGAGTGTGCCTCATCCTTGTACGGGTTCGGTGACCACCCTCAAGTGTCCCATAGTGGCTCGTGGCACTCTACATTGGTAGAGGCACGAAGGAGATTACGGTGTGCCATTTGACGGCTATTCGGGGATCACTTTGTGACTCCGCACCGCTCCAACGGAGACGTAGCTTCCATTGGGAAGTGAACTTCGGGATAAATCATCGTCTCCAAGTGCCTCGGTATTTCTATACCCGAGCTTCTTACTTATGCTATTTACTTTGTGATAGCCATCGAGCTTGAAGTAATATATCTTGCTATCACATATTTGCTTATCTTGTCTAGCATAAGTTGTTGGTGCACATAGGTTAACCTAGCTTGTTTAGGTTTCGTGCTTGATAAATTAAACGCTAGTTTTATTCCGCATTTATTCAAGCCTAAACCACAAAGAATTTTAATCGCCTATTCACCCCCCCCCCCCCCCCCCCCTCTAGGCGACATCCGTGTCCTTTCAGTTATGTACCAATTGCATGCCAACGCTGATGTATAGTGTTCATCTTATTCTTTTGCTAGTCCCCGCCGAATGCCTTATGTGAAACAACCACCCGGGCAACCCCCAGCACGTGCTATAACCAAGCTCTATCTCAAGAAGAGGAGGAGGTATAAACAGTATGGAGGAGACCATCAAATTTTCACATGATATTCACACATATTGGTGCTAATTCCTTGCTTTTTGCAGCCTGCCTTCTTTCAGCCCTCAGCCTGGTATAATATTTATCCTCCTCTTTACCAACATCTTCTCTTGGCATGAGTTCTCATATAACCTGTACATATGTCAGAGCTCTAGTTAATGATCCCGGCCTATGTTTTTTGATGACAGGAGTCGAAGACAGGTCACTGAACCAGGTGGCGGATCTTATCAGTAAGACTATTTTGCATATTATTCTATTTCCAGCTTATATGTGCATCAGTTAACCTCTTGTTCATAACATTTGGTAGCTTAAACTGGCATATAACTTAACATGGTATTCCAGTTTTGTGACATGATTTTTTCCTATTCTCCCTTTGTTTGGGAAATCGCTTGGATTATGTGGGTTCCTATCTGCTGATAAACTGATGTGGTGATGTGCAGAGGAATGTTTCAAAGCTAGTGTGTCTCTGAAGCTGCTCCGATCAAGTAAGGAGCAAGATCAAACTAACTCACCTTACTTTGTGCCTTGCATCTTGCTTGTTTACTAATGTGATGCACTTCACTTTGTTACCACCAGTTATTGTATCTTACAGCACATAATTCATGTTTGTTGCTTTTGAAATTGCTAGGTCAGATACTTAGATTTATGTTAAGGTACTTTGTACTGTGGCTTATAAGCTTGTGAAACTTCAGATGCTACACTCTGTGGCATCCCTCGTCGTTTGTTCCCTAAGCACATATTCCCCTATATTTACAAGTTGCCCTACAAAATATGCTGTGGAAACACCTTCCCATAAATTCGCCATTCTGTTTTTCTTTTGTTGGTTGCTCATTCAGTTTGTATACATTTTAAATGTACATGGTAACTCGTAATAGCACTCCAATGCAGCAGCTCATCAAACTTGGTGCTCTTCTCTGCATTTTTTGGGTGCCTGGAAACCCACTATCATTTCTACTTCTTTAGATGAGACTGAATGTCTTAGTTCTCTAGTTGTGATTGTAGTACTTCATTGATTGATGATCAAGGCTGGAAACATCTTTCCCTATAGTTTCCACTTCCATTCCTGTGTTGGCCTGATAAATGCAGTGTTTATTATGCTTCATGTTGTTCGTTGCATTTTATAAATGTCTTGTTCCCCGATAACACTTCGAACTACCAAATTGGTTCCGGATGCTCCTGGTGCTCCATTCTTTAATACCAAGATTAGCACCTTGACGGACCCTGCTAAAAACATTGGCACCTCATTAGTGCCAAATGCAGGTAAATTAGTTAAACGCCGTGTTTGGTTACTTACCGTCATTATTTAACCTGCAAAAAATGGTTTCAGGTGCAAATTCAGGTTAGTTATTTATATGTTTTGATCATTTTTCAAACCTAGATGATCCTCCATCTGCATGATTAGTTCAGGAGTTGTTTGTTGTTCCTATAGAACATTCAGTGAACCTATCAGGGACTATACCTATAATCGTTAGTTCTAATAGTTAAATTCTTCACAGGTGCTCCAGTCTCATACCCTGCTAAAACCTCCGGCATCTTATCTGCAACAGATGCAGGTAAATTAATTGAACACCCTCAAGTGTTTTCTTTCAATATAGAGACTCCATCTACCTAAACTGATCCCTACAATTGTTAGTTGTTACATAAACTCCATCGCAATACTAGTATTTGACCATGTTATTCCTTCTATCCTTCTACGATTTTGTTTCTGATGGCATTGCCAATGAAGATCTTCTTTTGTTACTCTAGCATTTGTTATATGTATGTACATTGTAGTCCCAGGATTGCACTTGCATCCATTTGCTGGTAAGCTTAGGTACTGCAATCATGTGATGCACCCTGGTAGACCTTAGTCAACTTTGTATTTTCATTTTTTTACGATATACACGTCCCACTATATTGATCTTATAAAAAAGCAATGGAGAAAATAATAATATTTTTGCATTAATACAGAAAAAAAATAAGAAAGTAACTTGAGTTTAGACTCAAATTTTTATGTGCACGGCCACATCCTTCACATTTATTTAATCTTTGAAATGATGACTGTTAAGATCATAAGCAAATTTTGGTTTTAGTATTTTAATCCAGCGATACTAAAGAGTATTTGTGTTGGGCAGGAACAGTTAACACTTTCCAGGGTATCGTTACGAGAAAGCATCCAAGGACAGAACTATCAGCTGTTCAGGAAGAACCTGATCTGAAAAGGCAGCGGACATGTATCAAATAGGTAATGTTTAGTACAAGTGGCTGCTTTTAGAAATATGACGAGGAATACATCAAATTCCGATTGAGACTTGTAGCAATTAATATGGTGGCTAGAAACGAGTTATACTTAGGATGCACGACTTGAAAAGTTAATTAGTTTCCTGCTGAAAATATATAACTAAGTTGCACTGCCCCACAAGTATTCTTACCGAATATTTTACTGGTTCCTAATGGCTTTCCGAGTAGTAACTTACCAGTAGTACTAAATGGATCGAAGGGTAGCCACAAAACGGAAGAATCACGCACGGTCACACAATACCTGGAAAGGCATATCTGTAGCAATACTGTTTTTAGCTACACTCTAGGGTACGACCTGGCACCAACTGTAAGTTGCATGTAGTTTTGTACTCCCTCCGTTTACAAAAGGATGTCTCAACCTAGCCAAAATGTGTATATATCTAAACACTAAATCATGTCTATGTACATACAAATTTGAGCTAGGTTGAGACATCCTTTTGTGGACGGAGGGTAGTATCTTGGGCCCTCTAAAAGGACCGCTTTTGTGTCCGTTCATAACGTGTTTCTTAACAAGTAAACCGCGGCCGCCATTTTCTTTATGTGATGCACTATCTTGTACGTAAGGTGCTGTGCAGCACTATATTAACTTGCCAGAATACTTGCCGAGTGCAGGCAACGGATCTGCTATTGACGAACGCGGATTGAACTTGACGGTAACTGCTAAGTGGTGGTCGGCCTACTGATGTTGCTCCTGATGTCTGCATGCATAAAGAATGTCGATAAGCTCCCGGCGGTGTTGTAGATTAGGTGGTACCTGCGCCATGTTATGCTGATATGAACTTGAGGATTCTTCGTAGTGTGCTTGCTTGTTGTATCTTAAGTGCAAGTAAGTAAATCAGATCACGGATGTTATGCTAACTGCATCCTTAATCGTGTTGGTCAGCTGTCATGTAATGCCACTTTCTGATATATATATATACGGTATATGATATGAATCTGCCTGTGCCAAGTAAGCTGCTTTGAGTACACTATTCTATACAAGTTGGAAGAGTTTGATTTAGTAGTTGTTTGCACTTGCAAAAAGTTTACAAGAAGGAAATTATCTTTGGAGAAGTACATGCACTATAATTTATTTAGTTGCTCTTTTTAACTTTTGGAGTTTCAATACTAGATGTAGCATGAATAGAACTAGATCGAGAATTGGTTTGATCAGTTCTTGTGTAATGCGCGCCACATGTTTCTGTTAAATATACTTCTACTATTATATATAAGGAGTACTCCGTATATGTCATCACTGGTGTCAAATCCTTGAATTTGCCCATGTCAGTAAGTTCCCATGTCAAGGATAGTTACTAAAGATGATTTGGCAACCTGTGTTGACGCACAAGGCAGTGAAAGCCCTCCTCTGTTCCAAGTACTCACGCCTGTTTCAACTGTCGCCTACTCGGTGAAACCTCTTTATTCAACAGAAAATAAGGTTATATCAGACAAAAAAACGTATCACACGAACACTGGCACGTGAAAACAAGTTTACATAATACATAGCATATGTCCGACATGATCAGAAACAAAGTTGCATAAACCCCCTGAGTTCCTAACTACAAGACTAACAATCCTCAAGTTGATATAATATAGCAAATCCATCTTCCCTCCACCACCGTGCCTTCTTCAGCTTCAGACTCCATGCGCATGGGATTGGTTGCACTCGGCAGCAAGTACCCCGTCAGGTGTTTACCACCGGCATGGCCTCCGGGGTTTCAGCAAGCTGCAAGACTGCCCAGTGGAGAGTTTAAAAGTTAGAAATGATTCATACAGTCCCTTGGCTAGTTGGTCATTTCATGTCTTCCAAACGCTAATCATGGATATCAACTGATTCATCAAGGTTTGAAAAAGGCACAAGAAATTCAACCTGAATTTTGTGCCGATGAGATCCCCGAGTTTTTAGCCTGATTTGTCAAGCTACCAGACATGATATGTGATGAGGCAGGAGCAGCTGAAGCGAATTTTGGAGTTAGAAACAACAGTAAGTAGCACATCTGCTGATTGGTTGGAGTACAAACCCATATAAGACAATTTCAAGAGGCTAAGCTAAATGATAAAGCAAGTATGGATAAATTACCTCGCCCAACCGACTGAAGCTGCTTCTGAGGCTTACCAGCTTTAATACATTCGCCTGTATCAATTACCATGTATATAAGTTAATCAAGGAAAGGATAGGAAATCCACACATGATGAAAGGGATTTCCCGAAGAGGACTAGTACAAATAAAAACATAGGTATAATCTTCTAGTTCTGCTGGTTAGGGCGAGTACAACGGGAGGCGCTAAGCGTGGGCGCCAGGATTTCATTCCCGGGCTTGGAGCAGTTACGTCGAACAATCCCAGGCAAGGGGCACTTATTATCTGGCGTCGACGCAAAGTGTTGCGCCTGGCGCTTAGCTAGTTTTTCGCTTGTGGCGTGAACAGAGGGCTGGATTAGTTGGGCAAACAAGCGCTTGAAAGCTAGGTGCGCATTGGAGCTCCAGGCTCTTGCATGGACGCTAGGATTTTTTGCCTAATTCTTTTCCGTTTAAGCGCCTAGATAAGCGCCCAGTATTGTACATACCCTTATTGGAGTAATCATTACCTAGATGTGATCTCAAGCTACCAAATGCTAAGAACATGACGTTCAGATATGGATATGCAAACAAGAATCATACTTGTGAAACACTAGTTCACTTACCGATAAGACTTGCCACCCGATCCAGCGACTCATCCATGAGTGCTGCCATTAGAAAACACATACAAGGATCATTAACCATGGCATGTATATGTCGAGGTTACAAGAGGTGTACTTGTTTCATACTCCCTCCGTTCTGAAATAGATGACTTTCATTTGTCTAGATATGGATGTATCTAGACTTGTTACACATCTAGATACATCCGCATGTGGACAAATGAAAGTCATCTAATTTGGAACGGAGGGAGTAGAAACATGATACGTTTGTTATAAGAGAGAAGGATATGATCATACCGGAAGTATTTGGGGGGCTTGAAGAATGCAGCAGACTGCAAAAAAAGCAACAAATCAGGGAGTATACGCGTGCACAACTCTCAAAGATTTAATTCATGACAATTAATTAAGTATGCATATGTGGCCAATTCTGTACCTTCTCCTCTTGTTGAGATAGAGCTTGGCGATGGCAGGTCCTGGTGCACGGCGCCCGGACAGTCGTTTCACGTGCCGCCTTGGACGAGGACTGGTGAAAGCAAATTAAAAGATGCTCATTTGCAGGGCAATATATGATAGCATCGGCGTTGGTATATGCAGGAATCAGATGAAGATATGGACAAGACAAGCAAGCAAAGCAAAACCCACTTGATGATGGGGATCAGGTGGTGCGGGAGGAGTAATTGGCCGTCGATGGGTAGCTGCATCAGGCGATCCAAGTCCGGATCCTCGCGAGCCAAGAGATGCGCAATGTACGACGCCTTGAGCCTCGCCGGCTTCGAGTCCAGGGCGGCACTGATCGATTAAGTAGGTTCAGGTTGATCAGAAAAACAAAAAAGCAGAACTAGAGGAGGAGTGGGGAGTGGGGAACTGAGTAGGTAACTACCATTGTGCCGGTGAGGCGAGCATGGCCTTGACGAGGGAGCAGAGCTTTGCGGAGCGGCATATGACCGTGGACAATGCCATGCCGTGCGTGTGCGCGCCGGATTTGACGGATCCGTTCCTGGCGCCGGCGGCGACGTTGGCCAGAGCCGAGAGCGTGTGGAGGAAGAAGTGGAGGGCGTTGGAGGCGACGGTCCTGCGCGAGTTGAAGCGGCCGAGGTAGTCCAGGGCCTCCACCCACTGCCCCTGAAGCACCAGCCGCTGCAGATGATTGCCGCACAGGTGGGCGTCCGTCTGCTGGACCATCCTGCATCGAGAGACGGATTAGCAGCAGCAAGCAATCGAGGTCGAGGTCGAGTCAGGGCAGACGAGACGAGGGAGCTTACGAATTGAAGGTTGGGTGGAGGCAGTTCTGGGTGAGGTAGGAGAGGACCAGCTTGTGCCGAAACCTCCTCGCGAAGGCATACTCCCCCCCGGGGCCGGCGAAGTTGCCGGCGAAGTTGAAGGGCATCGGATTGCTCGTCGCCGTCATGTCTCAAGGAGCTGGGTTGGGTCTGATTTGGGGGAAAATTCCAGTGGCGAGTATTTATAGACTGGAGTGGGACGATCGACCGTCCGAGACCGAGTGGGACCCACACACTTCCTTCCTTCCTTCACCCGGCTTCCTTTTCGGTAGAATTTTATTGGGCCAACCGGGCCTTCTCTTTACAGCTTTGTCGGTGCAAATGACACTCCGACCTAAGCGAACATATCACACTCAAAAAAAAAAAAAACTAAGCGAACATCTGATCAGAGGGAGTAATTTTTTCTTTCCCTAAAAAAAATATTTTTTTTCTGGAGGATGCAACATAGTTTTTTATGTCTTTTTCGAAGGTTACTATCCATTGATAAGAAATAAAAGATTATTAGGTTTGTGAGAAAAGCCGGTCCAAAACACCATACAAGACACACACACATGATGCTTTCGGCATATAATGCACACCCACACAAACAATCACGTGACAAGGACACTCCTCAGCCAATCACAACAGTCAGCCTCTAGATCGCATCACACCGTGTGCAATACATATCGGAGGTATGATCCTGACTCTAGGATGGCACGCGTCGACATAAAACCCACCCATATCACCTACAAGAAGTCGACGAGTGGATGGACGGATCTGACCAGACGTGGACCAAGCATTGTTAAGAAGACACACACATGAGTGTACATTGCGCTCTAGAGGCCTACGCTTCGAGTAGCGTTCAACACAGACTACACTTGTTGTCTTAGTACTTCCTTGCAAAAAATCGTGCACATGCATACCAACTTAATTCTATCCTACGTCAAATAATAGTTTTCAATCACTGCACACTTAGAAGGGTCCAAGATAGAATGTATTCTTAAGAAACACATTTGCTTTCATGTCATGAAAGTTTAACTTAATTCTTAATGTCCCTTATAATCATTAAAATTGGAGAAAACTAACACAAGAAATCATCACAGGCACAAAATGATATTATACATGGACAGATTTTGCTGGACGGTAGACCCAGTTACTTCTCACAAGGTCAAATTATGTATATCATGCAGTTTTAAACAAATATGGGGTTGATATTATTTTAATAGTCCTGGCCGATGAAGCCAGGAATCATTGTTATAATGACTTCATCAGGACCTTTCAAAAGTATTTATTTGAGCAGCTGTAAAAACTTATCAGGATAATAGGCCTGAATGGTGGAGCTTAATCAACGAGCACCAACATTTATAATCTACAAACTTCCTAACAGCTTGCTGGCCTCATTTTGTAGAAGCTTCCAAGCGGCATCCACATGTGTCTCCTCGGTCAAATGTGCTCCAACTACAAATCTCAAGACAAATTTGCCAGAAAGAACCTGTTGAAGACGAAAGTACCACAACAAAAATTAGTGGATATTTTTGCTTTATGAATAGATATCGAGACCATTGAAGGGTCTGCTAATAACGAACCGTATGTGATATGAAGATCTTTCCACTTGAGTTGGATGTATCCATTGGGCTGTAGTTAAGGTTACGGCCATTGTCCTCCTCAGGAGTTGGGGGCAGAAGGCGGAAACAAACAAGGGAAAAGTTCCTTGGGGTTACTACCTAAATTAGTGAAGTAAATAAGAACTCCATAAAATAGAGATTTCTGGATCGACCGAGATGTGGACGTGCTTGCAGCGGGGGGCTTCGTCCGTGCCGGCGGAGCTGGCCACCAGTTCGGGGCCGCTGCGCACCGGGGAGCTCGTTGGCCCAAGGGGGCTTCGTCCTGCCGACGTGGGGGGCTTCCGCCGACAAGGAAGGATCACTCTGCTGTTAGCTAGCTGACTGAACGATCGACCGATCCGTTCTAGATAGCTAGATACCTGAATGAACCTGCAGTGTACTCTGTTGCAGAGCAGACCTGGTTCATCCGCCTACCTGAAAAAAGAAGGGACAAAAATTGGAGCAATATCCGGGAATATTCTGTTTTACGGTTCACGTTTTCTGTCTCTAAGCTGTCCGCGAGGTTTGCAACCTTAAAAACACGTTTTATGCGTAATCAAAACCGCGCACCGCTACACCAACTACGGAGCGGAGCCGCTGCGTGCTCTCCTCTACCGCACGGTAGAGGAGTTCGACGTCCCGAAGGCGTGCAGCGCGCAGCGACGAGGCGGGGAGCTACTCCGGCACGTGGATGTGAACGCCGAAGAGGAGGCGTTGGAGAAGGAGCTCCCAATCGAGGGCTACAATCCGACCGCTTTCGCCTCTACCATCGGGCCGGAGGATTTCGTCCCTGAGAGCTCCGTCGACGCCAACATCGCCATGCTATGCCAGCGCACAGTGAGGGAGAAGGTGGAGCTCCAGAGGCGTCGCCGCGGGGACGAGCACATCGACGCCATACTCCTCGAGCAGGGGGTCGCTGCAGAGCACGCGGAGCAGGAGAAGGCGGTGGAGTGGGCCTGCATAGCCGAGGCGGAGGACAAGATGTTCGTCGACCTCGTCTCCGGCGACGAGTGAGCGTCGCCGCCGCACCCGATGGCTCCAGTGAGAGCTAAATTTTGTAAACTAGGGTTTAGGGTGGCGACGCTTAGATTCCAATATGTGATCATGTACTTTTGCCAAGGATAATGAAGAAATCGTCATCACGTTCATCTGTTTGTTCCTGTGAATAGCCAATTTTTTAGTTTACAGCTTGTTTTTCTGTTTCTGGTTTGCGCGATGTTTTTTTAACCTGTAAAAGCGGCAAAACCTGATCTGTATCTCACGTTTACAGGCCGGGGGATACGGGTACTGCTAGAGATGCTCTAAAATTGTGCGCGGTAACTCGGCCACCTTCATTCCGGCCGAAATACATACATGTTCGAGAATCAGTGTTTGTTATTTGGAAATCGAATAATGAAGCTTCAAATGAAAGTTATCTGCTTATGTCTACCGATGTTGGAAATTCAACGTATAAGACTTTCAAATGTTTGAAAGATCGAGTTTGGAGCAACATCAAAGGGGGTGTGTTTGGTTGCCCACAAGGTACTCCAAACAAGATCTGGGAAGCAAAAATGACTCGTTTACTTGTCTTGCCTGCTTCACAATCTTGACCCCACACAATACTAAAAACACACCCAGTCGGCTCATGAAGAAACATGTGAACCGGCCGTATCCAGAGCGTGTAGATTTAGGGACGCGTGCCCTAGCTCCTTCAAGTTTGGAGATGGCGCGAACTCGCGCGCATATCTCGCCAGTATCTTTGCACAAACATATCTCACGGTTATGAATTTGGCAGAACACTAAGCTAATTCTACTCTGAGAGTTAGCAAAACCATTTCTTTAAACACTACATATTGTGCTACACATCTTACATGTAAGACACTGCTCCTGATTTACATATGCATGACAGGCGCTACGATGAAATATAATAACTGATCACAATATTTTCCCATGCAAATACAGTGCATCTCCAACATGGACCTTCAAATATATCACATATACCAAAACATAGGGGGGCAAAACATGATTGAAGGAAGAAGTTAACCATCATTGTCATCTTTCCAGCTAATTAATTATATCGATCGTTTGGTAGAGCTTTCTCAACTGATCCATATGAGTCGGATGAGTGAGAAAGGTTGGTTTCTTTTTGGCAACTATGTAGGTCGTGACGTGGATCACCGAACATGTAACTATTTATATGCAAGCGGACGTGTCATTGTTCAACCATGACATACAAACGTACGATTATCATTATAGAATTTAGCATGAATAGTATCATTTTGTTTTATCCTTTTGTGACACCGGTGAAAATATTCATGTTACTTTGTCTTTTCTGTTTTTTAATGTTCCATTTGAATTTGGTTTGGAAATATTTGGAGGTTGTATGCACATAACTTGTGAACACACACACGTTTTCGAATTTTTTTACTCGTAAAACATTTATAATGATTTTTTAATAGCAACACGGAGAGTGATAACACTGGATACATCGTCGCGCTCTGTATCGGCTCCGATTTGAACCATACGCGTACGTAGCAGGTGTTCTCTCCCTAAGTGGGGATTGGGGGATGGCATGCTGTCGGCACAGCAGACACATGTTCGCTAGAGCCTAGAACCTGCTCAATTTTTGGCAAGCGGTTGGACTCCTACTCCCTCGCCGGACAGTATCCCGTTGATCTGATACCACAACCCCTCCTTCTGAATTTCATTCGCTGCGCAGGTGAATCCTGAAGGTCGATCGCCTTTACTAAGCAGCAGCAAGGCTTGTCCAGGTATAGTAATTTCCAATTTCTTTTCTTGCTCTTGCAGACGAGGTCTTCTCAATCGCTAGCTTCAATTTCAGAACCTCCTGCGCTTCTGCTGCTGCTGTTATCGGGATATGCTCATATGCTGTCTGCTGGTTCATATTGATCGCAGCTCTCTGGCAGATCAATTAACCACCAATTTGTGGCGACAGAGCTGTCAAGGGGCACGGGCTTAGAGAGAATTGAGTCGCCGCAGTAGGTGCACACAGCGGGTCAAAACCAACATTAGCGCCTGTTATTTGCAAAATACGTAGGTGAGTAGCGATCTTAATTTGCTTGGTAGTAGGGGGGGCAGCGTTTTGGCACCCAGGTGCAGCTAGTCCTGATATCAGGACCGCATAATATGTCATTTGGATCTGTGCCTGGCCTATTTTTTATTCAGATACGGAGTGCAGAAAGTAACGTATTGATGGCACCTGTATTTACAGCGACCTACGACGGGCCCAGGAATTGACGGGTTTCTCTGAATCTACCCCGTCATGTGAGGCGACCTGTGACGGAGGCGTGGGCACAGAATGGTGGACCGTTGGTCCTGAACGACATGAACTAGGGTCCGTGATACAAGAAATTTATTATCAACGAGAATGGCTCACTCAGTTTCTCCCCCCTGCGCTCATATATTAAGGAGAGCTGGAGAGGCATGACCGCATGAATCTGTGCATACATGCATGAGGCCGGAATAACTAACAAGTAACAATCAACAACTATGACAGCGGGTATGGAGCACACCTCCAAAGCTCCAATGGCTGCCGTGATCAGTGATGTGCAGCAGCCGCGACGTCGAGCGCCTCCATGGTCGGTCGGGAAGAGATGCATGCCGCGGTTCATTTTTCGTCCTTCGTCGTCTCGATGGTGACTGCGAGGAACGCGACCACATGGTCTACATCCGCTCGGTCAGTCCTCACGCGTGTACTAGCTATGCTTGAAGGCACGAACAAGCAAATGCACGGCTTGCTTTTAATTTACATTGTTTGATTCTTCCCTGGAACACATGCAGGGGTGTTGATGTAGAATTATACATGGCCTGAGAGACTTGGCATTGACCATCTTGTGCCAGTACGTAGCACTCGGGATCTTACAATTAGTACTTCCCTGTGTAGTTCTCCGACGAGCTCCGGCCAATGCAGTGACCCTACATGAGGGCAGGGCCCGGACGACCAGTACCAAATGGCACCGGCACCAATCTTGCATTGGCATCGTTCCGGCTGGCTGTACGCCAGTGAGCACCGAAGTGGCAACTTCTTCTTAATTTGTAAGCTGCTATGATGAAGAATGAGACCGCTAGCATGTTATGGGTGACATGACAACGGGTAGCTCCTGAGGTCGCCTCCGGCCTGTACAGACCCAATGTTATAGGCTGACCAGCACGCTGGCACCTTGTTCGGCAGAAGGATCCTCTTACACCCAGCCTGCTTGTTTGGCTGCTCCTTCTCCCTCTTGGGGACTTGGTGTGTGTTTGTGTCGTCTACGGGTGTACTACTCCTGTGTGTGTTGCCACCGGAACTTCAAACTTCAGGTGCTGCTCTATTTTGATTGATCACGTACGCACGCTTACGAGTAGCGAAATTACTCTGCGTCCGATACTTTCGGTACGATTCTTGTACGACATATGCATCGGACGGACCATGTTTTTTTTTTTTGAATTAAAAGGGTTTTTCCCCGATTTCCATTAATAGAAACCAGATTACAGAATCCACCATAACGCGGCTCCACCAATACAAACACAAACCCAGCAGAAATAAAGGGAGTTTTTCTTACAGTCTCAGCAACTTCGGAATTACTCTAAAAGAAGCCTAAGGGACTAGACAACTAGACGAAAGGACTACTAAAAGAGAACTAAAAGTGCTTCGCCGCCAACTCCAGACGCTCCCAAGACTCCCTCCTTTGTCCAGCTTCTCGCAAAAGCAGCATCACCCATTGTTCAATCTCAATCTCCAGGTAGCCCATCCTCGCGCTGCCCTGAAGATCTCATCCGCGACTCGCGCCAGTAGCTTTGCGCCCCGTTGCAGCTCCATTTTTGCGTCCTCCGATCCCTGCAAGTTTGCCCACCAATCAACCCAATAACAAATACGATGTATAACCTCGATCGGCTCAGATGGCCATTTGTTCTCAAAGCATGCCAGGTTTCTAGTTTTCCATAAACCCCAGAAAACAGCAGCTATACCCACCGTCATCAAGTTTTTCGAATTCCCATCAAATCTATCTAGGTAGTCAGTGAGACAGTGTTGTGCATTGGCAAACTGGCAGTCAAAACCAGTGGCGACTGTAACAACATTCCACACATACCTAGCTAGTGGGCATCTCAGGAAAAGATGATCAATGGATTCATCTTGTCCACAGAAGAGACATTTTTTTGAACACGAACCTCCTCTTTTTAACAAAACGTCTCTGGTTAATATACTTTTTCTCAGAATCAGCCACAGAAAGGTTTTAATCCTCAAAGGGAGTTTAACCTTCCATAAGAATTTATAGGGTACACTCACTGAAACCTGCATAGCTAAGTAAAAGGATTTGACAGAGAAGGTTTTGGTGGCAGAGAGCAACCAAACCAATTTGTCTTCCTCTGTATTTAGCACTGTTAGTTCACAGAGTGTCAACAGCTTCCTCCATTCCTCTGCTTTAACTCCTGTAATCGTTCTTCTAAAGGATAAGGAACTTAAACCACCGGCAAAAGCATCCTTAACAGTTATATTATGGTTATTCGAGATAGCATACAGTCTGGGAAATTGTGAGGCAAAACAAGTATCTGAGATCCAAAGATCCTCCCAGAATCTTGTTTTTGCTCCATTCCCAACTACAAACTTACAGCATGACAAAAACAAAGGTTTGATTTCCATAAGCCCCTGCCAGAAGTGAGAATCCCCTTTTTCCTGAGAGCATGCTCCCAGAGTGGTGTTTCTCAGATATTTGTTGAGTAAAATTGTTTGCCACATTCCATTTTCATTAAAAAGCTTCCACAGCCATTTACCTAAAAGCGCCACATTCATAATTTCTAAGTCAATAATCCCCAATCCTCCTTGATCTTTCGGAAGGGACACCGTTTTCCACTTTACTAGATGATATTTCTTTTTTCCAAGGAAATTACTCCATAAGAAGCTCGACCTAATCTTGTCAAACTTTTTTCTAGGGCCCACTGGGATCCTATAAAAAGATGACATATAGAGTAGGATGCTAGAAAGAGAGGTATCTATCAACAAGGATCTTCCTGCTATTGACATATTTTTACCATCCCAACAGCCAAGTTTCCTCATCAATTTATCCCCAAGCGGATCCCATTCACTATTATTTAATCTGGTTTCATCAACAGGGATCCCCAGATATCTCATCGGCATTTTTCCAACTTTACATGTTAAAATTTCTTCGAACTGATTTTGTCTGTCTTGATCCATACCAAGACAATAAACTTCACTTTTATGAAAGTTTATTTTTAGTCCCGACATTTGCTCAAACAGACACAGGATAAATTTGAGGTTTCGAGCTTGTTCCAAGTCATCCTGTAATAACAGGATCGTGTCGTCTGCATATTGCAGAATCGACACGCCCTTATTCACCAGGTGACAGGACAAACCTGTAACTACGTTGTTTGTTGTTGCTCTGTCTAGTAATATTGCTAAAACATCAGCTGCTAGGTCAAAGAGTATGGGGGAGAGAGGGTCGCCTTGCCGCAACCCTTGGTGTGTATTAAAATAACTACCTTCCTCCCCATTAACTTTAACACCAACTTTCCCGCCCGAAACTATTTTCATGATCATATCATTAAATTTGCATGGGAACCCTTTCATCTCGAGGACTTGTAGCAAGAAAGGCCATTTGATCTTGTCAAAGGCCTTCTCAAAGTCTATCTTAAAGAGAACCCCGGGGGCTTTTCTAACATGTAAATCATTCAAGACTTCATGTAAAATCGCCACCCCTTCCATTATATATCTGTTTTTAATAAAAGCTGTCTGAGTGATTTTTATCACTTTTGGTACCACCAAGGTTAATCTATTAACAATCATTTTTGTTATGATTTTGAAGACAACATTCAAAAGACAGATGGGTCTGTACTTTTGAATTTTGTCCGCGTCTACCCCTTTTGGTACCAAGGTGATCATGCCATAGTTTATTATGTCAATGTTTATTTTGTTGTCAAAGAAATCATTTACCAAGGAAAATAGTTCTCTGTGAACTATGTTCCAAAATTTCTGGTAAAAGTCTGCATTAAAACCGTCTGGTCCAGCCGCTTTGTTTTTCTCCATACCAAACACTGCAGTTTTGAGTTCTTCTAGGCTGAAACGTTTAATTAAAGTTTCGCTTTCTTCGGTTGTAATTTTATCTACTCCCGCAGTGTCTAAATGAATTCGAGTGTGGTCAGGGCGACCAAAGAGTTTCTTATAAAAGCATGTGATATACTTTTTTAAATTCTCTTGGCCCTCAATCACTCCCTCATCTTGATGCAAGGTAACTATTCTATTTCTTCTCCTTCTCCCATTTGCTTTAGAGTGATAGTATTTTGTATTACTGTCTCCTTCCATTAATTCCTTTTCCCTCGATCTCTGTTGCCATTTTACTTCTTCCTCCTTTAGAATTTTATTGAGATCAGTTCGGTACTGTTGTAGGCGAGACCAATCGTCTAACGACAGTCCATTTATCTCACTGTTTTTATCCAATTTGTCGATATCAGCCGTAAGCTTCTTTCTGGCTTTTTTGTTAGCACTTTCGCAGTTAATGTTCCAGCCCTTCAAAGCTTTCCTAACATTCCCAAATCTATTTTGCCATCTATCCATACTCGAACAACCTCTAACTTCTTGATTCCAAACCCTAGTTACGATGTTTTCCAGGTCTTCTCTAAGGAACCAACAGTTCTCAAACTTAAAACCTCTCTGTATTTTAACACCGATCAGAGAGTTCTCTAGTCAAAGCTGTTACTGTTACCAGAGGGAAGAATTCCTCCCAGGATGGGGAGACCAACACCCTGTCTAACAAAGCAAAAGTAGGGTCCTCTTGATTATTGGACCAAGTGTATTGTCTCCCACCCAGCTGTATCTCCATTAATTCACCTTGGGCAATAATCGAGTTAAACAACATACTCCATCTATTAAAACCACCTGGTTTGTTTCTATCACTAGCTCGTCTAGTGAGATTGAAATCTCCTGCTATACAAATAGGTATCTGTGATTTTTTAATGATGTGAACCAACTCTACTAGAAATTTTGCTTTTCCAGTAGGTTGTGCATCCCCATAAACTATCACCAGATTCCAGGTCAGATTTTCAATTTTGCTACGCACTAGAAACCTGATAAAGTATTCTCCCAACTCTTTTTCTAAAACATCAAGAGTATCTGTGTTGACACCTAGTAAAATGCCACCGGAACGACCTCTGGAAGGTGTCCAAGACCAATCAAAAGGTATTTCTCCACTATAGACAGCAAGGTTGATTCGGAGAAATCCTGTCTCATTGTCTCTTGGATGCCTATGAAGTCCAGTTTATATTTACTAGCCGATTCTTTAACGTAATCACGTTTTCTTTTATCTCCTACCCCCCTTGAGTTCCAGATAAAGCCGTTTAACATTTCTTCTTTTTTTCTTTTCCCACGTCTCCTAACCACCGTTCTAACAGGTGATTTAACATCATAAACCTCAATCGAGCGTTTATTTGTTAACTCCTTGCTAGGACTGATCATTTGTCCTCCCAAGAAATTACATTGTTCCATTTCAGTTTCCATTCCTTCTCTATTCATGGCAATGAGATCCTGTAATATAACATCTATATCACTAGGATTTAGATGTATATCCTCAGGTTCTGCATTGTCAGCTACACCTTTTGCTCTCTCTCCAAACATAGATACTCTAGCTTGTTCTTGCAATCTAACCAGATTCAAATTATGTTCTACCATTTCCACAGAAGTTCCAAGATCTACTCCTATTAGTCTAGCAATATCTAAAAGAGTATGATCATCTGAATTTAAAACTGTGGGAATGTCTGAACTGTTACCTTCTCCTTTGTCCATGTTTTTGGCCTTAATGTTCTTGGCGAGGTCCATCACAGGCATGTCTTCTGGATTCTTTGTAGCAAGCCTGTCACTGTACCTCAGACTCAGCTCTTCCTGTGAATTGTTCTCTGCATTTTTTCCACGCCCAGTAATTGCTTTTACTTGTTCACTGAATGTCTGAGATGCCTCACCATCCTCCTCCAGTTCATCATCCGAAAGCTTCACTCTCTCTGTTCTTCAGATTCCTCTGTGTCCTCATTGGTGCCTTCTGTATTTCCCAGGCCTACTGTTTTGTTTGTCTCCAAGTCAAGCTGCGGTAGGAGCACTTTCCCAGATGCTCTTCCTTTGTTGATTAGGATGTCTGCCTCGTCTTGCTCCTTCAAGCTTTGTTCCCTTTCTTCCAAAGCCAGCCTAGTCCGAGTACTGGCCGTTACTTGCTTCTCAGTGATGATAAGTTGCTTCTCAGTGATGACGGACCATGTTATATAAGCAAACGAGCAGGTTTAGGAAGCGCCACACAATTGGGCGATCTCGTATTAGCAATATATAGGGTACATGCCTTGGCCACCAAGGGAGATCACAACAAGATCAACAACCGAATCAGCTATACAATATTCGGTTTGTAGCCTAACAGACATACTATACATGATACGTATGTATACAAAGCATACTTTAACATCCCCCTCAGTTTGTGCGTCGGATGGAAGAACGCATAAACTGGACCGAAAGTCGGAGAACAGCTGCGAAGGCAAGCCCTTTGTCATGATGTCAGCATACTGGTGGCGACATGGCACATGAAGAACCCGAACCTGCCCAAGAGACACCTTTTCCCAAACAAAATGAGTGTCGATCTCGATGTGCTTGGTGCGGCGGTGCTGAACCGGGTTAGAGGCCATATAGACAGAACTGACATTGTCGCAGAAGACAACCGTGGCAGCAGCAAGGGGTTGATGAAGTTCACCAAGTAATTGACGTATCCAGCAGCACTCGGCGACGGCATGGGCCACAGCTCGGTATTCTGCCTCGGCGCTGGAGCGAGACACGGTAAGCTGCCTCTTAGATGACCAAGAGACCAAATTATCGCCGAGATAGATGCAGTACCCGGACGTGGAACGCCGTGTGTCCGGGCAGCCGGCCCAGTCAGCATCGGAGTAGGTGGTGAGCGACGCTGTCGGAGAGCGGTAGAGATGCATGCTAAGGTCGAGAGTGCCCTTGATGTAGCGTAGAATTCGCTTCACCAAAGCGAGATGGGGCTCGCGAGGAGCATGCATGTAGAGGCACGCCTGCTGGACGGCGTGGGAGATATCAGGCCGCGTGAGCGTGAGGTACTGGAGGGCACCCGCGTAGCTGCGGTACTCTGTGGGATCAGCAAGAGAGGGCCGTCGGTGGCGGACAGCTTGCTCTTGGCATCAATGGGGGTAGCACATGGATGGCACTCCACCATACCCGCACGCTGGAGAAGCTCGACGGCGTACTGGCGCTGGGAGAGCACCATGCCGGCGTCCGTCCGGGTCACCGAGATGCCGAGGAAGAACGACAGAGTGCCCAAGTCCGTCATCGCGAACTCGGAGTGGAGCAGCTGCATGAAATGGCGAAGAAGCCGGTCCGTGGAGGCTGTGATGATAATGTCATCTACGTAGAGGAGGATGTAGGCGAGCTCGGTGCCGTGCTTGTAGATGAAGAGCGAAACATCGGACTTCGATGCAACGAAGCCAAGGCGGTGAGCATAGAGTGCAAACCGCTGGTACCATGCACACTGGGGCCTGTTTCAGGCCGTAGAGTGATTTGTGTAGACGGCACACGTAGTCGGGGGCAGCGAGCGTCGACGAACCCGGGAGGCTGCTGGCAGTAGACCTCCTCGTCAAGGTTGCCGTTGAGAAAGGCATTCTTGACGTCTAGTTGATGAACCGGCCACGACCGCGAGACGGCGATGCTGAGGACGACGCGGATTGTAGCCGGCTTGACGACCGGACTGAAAGTCTCGTCGAAGTCGACGCCCGGCTATTGAGAGAAGCCGCGAACCACCCACCGATTGTATCGAGCAAGGCGGCCATCCGAATGAAACTTGTGTTTGTAAATCCACTTCCTGAAACAATGTTAGCACGAGCCGGGCGAGGAACAAGGGACCAAGTGCCATTTTTAATGAGAGCCTCAAACTCGTTGTTCATAGCTTGGCGCCAATGCGGATCGGCGAGGGCGCCCCGGTATGTTTTGGGAATGGGAGAGGGAATGGAGTGGGAGGCCGATAGGTTGAGACGATCAACAGGCTTGAAGAGGCGCGTTTAGCATGGGTGATCATTGTGTGGGTGTTCGATGGGGACGGCGGACGGTGAACAACGACCGGAGGTGAAGAATCACTCTCGTCAGAGGTGCTGGAGACAGGAGACATGGCGGCAGACGAGGTGGGCGTGGGAACGAGCGGACCAGGCGATGGTGGTCTGTGCAGAGGCCCAGCAGACGGCCCAACTGAGGGAGGGGTCGACGCAGGAGATGGGGAGGCCGGGGTCGTAGGTCCAGCAGAAGGCCCAGCTGGGGTGGCCGATGCGGAAGGTGGTGTGGCAGGGGAAGTGGGCTCGCGGGCGACATGCATGGCGGGCGCACGGGTCCCATGCATGGCGGGTGGCGGGTGGACACTAGGAGTGGGGTGCGTGGCGGAGAAGTCAAGGAGGAAATCGAGAGCGACGCTAGAGGCAGTTGGGTTTGGCTCGGATAGGTGTGCGAATGGGAAGATCGACTCGTCGAACACTACGTGACGGGAAAGGATCACACGACGGGTGTTGAGATCAAGGCAGCGATAGCCTTTGTGGCTTGTGGGGTAGCCAAGAAACACGCAGGCGGCGGAGCGAGCTGCGAGCTTGTGTTGCGCCGTGGCGGACTGGTTAGGGTAGCATAAGCAGCCGAACACACGAAGTGTGGAGTAATCCGGCGGGGTGTTGTATAGGCGTTGGTAGGTGATGTCTACGTGTGCTTCTATTCTTGTAGACAGTGTTGGGCCTCCAAGAGCAGAGGTTTGTAGAACAGCAGCAAGTTTCCCTTAAGTGAATCACCCAAGGTTTATCGAACTCAGGGAGGTAGAGGTCAAAGATATCCCTCTCAAGCAACCCTGCAATTAAGATACAAGAAGTCTCTTGTGTCCCCAACACACCCAATACACTTGTCAGATGTATAGGTGCACTAGTTCGGCGAAGAGATAGTGAAATACAAGTGATAGGATGATTATAAGTAGTAACTGCAATCTGAAATAAAGATGGCAGCAAGCAAACATGTAGCAGAACTTGTTGTAAACGGTGTTTCAATGCTTAGAAACAAGGCCTAGGGATCATACTTTCACTAGTGGACACTCTCAACAATGATCTCATAACTGAATAAGTAAAAGCTACTCTTAAACACTCTCTTGTTGGATAACAAACACCATTCATTGTGTAGGGCTACAAAAGCACACCTCAAGCCGGAGTAAACAAGCGCCACAACGTCATAAAGGAATCACACACGGTGCACACACTGTCACCTTTACACCGTGGAGAGTACCGGAGTTCATATTAAAGTAACCTATAGAGTGCATAATAGATAAAGAGTAACATCTACATATTCAACTAGATTAGCACAACTGAACACAAGTAAATACTACTCGGGATTATTCTCCTTCTTGATGAAGCAAGAGTACTATGCGTAGGGCTGCAAAAGCACACCTCAAAGTCTGAGTAAACAAACACCACAATTCCCAAGAATAAGCCATGATAAATGTCTAAATTATTCATAGAGTCACACAAGTACCCACACTGTCACCTTGATACCGTGTTGTCACAATGACTCCAGAAACTAGACAAAATCACTTGAGTAGCATAAACATTATTAATGTATTCAGCGATACTAGCAATACACATGATCACATAAAGATCACACCATGGGAGAGAGAGATGAACCACATAGCTACCGGTAGAGCCCTCAGCCTCGGGGGAGAACTACTCCCTCCTCATCATGGGAGTCAGCAGCGGCGATGAAGATGGCGGTGGAGTCGATGGAGATGACTCCGGGGGCAATTCCCCGTCCCGGCGCGTGCCGGAACAGAGATTCTGTCCCCCGAAACTTGTCGTCGATGGCGGCGGCGCTGCGGAACTCTTCGTGGAAATTGGCTTGGTTTTTAGGGTTTTCGCGTCTGAGGGAATAAATAGGCGAAGGGGCGGCGTCGGTGGAGCCCGAGGGGCCCAAACCATAGGTGGCGCGGGGGGGCCGCGCCGCCAGGTGGTTTGGCCACCTCGTGGCTCCCTTCGTCTCTCCTTCGGACTCCGTGTACGTGTGGAAAAATAGGGACTGGCCTTTTGTTTCGTGCAATTCCGAGAATATTCGCAGAAGTACTTTCTGAAACCAAAAACAGCAGAAAACAGGGAACTGGCACTGTGGCATCTTGTTAATAGGTTAGTCCCAGAAAATGCATAAAAGTGATATGAAGTGTATATAAAACATGTAGCAAATGGTATAATATAAGCATGGAACATCAGAAATTATGGATACGTTGGAGACGTATCAAGCATCCCCAAGCTTAGTTCTACTCGTCCTCGAGTAGGTAAAACGATAACAACAAATAATTTCTGAGGAGACATGCTTTCACACAATCTTGATCATATATTGCAAGGCTCATGTCATGAATGAAGTGACTCAAAGCAATGGTCTATAGTTTGCTAACATAGATAAAGAGTAAACAATGAATCATATAAGCAAAAACTTTTCATGAATAGTACTTTCAAGACAAGCATCAAAAAGTTTTGCATAAGAGGTAACTCATAAAGCAATAGATTCAAAGTAAAAGGCATTGAAGCAACACAAAGGATGATTAAGTTTCAGCATTTGCTTTCAACTTGTAACATGTATATCTCATGGATAGTTGTCAACATAAAGCAATATAACAAGTGCAATAAGTAAACATGTAAGAATCAATGCACACAAAGTTGACACAAGTGTTTGCTTCTAAGATAGAAAGGAGTAGGTAAACTGACTCAACATAAAGTAAAAGATAGGCCCTTCGCAGAGGGAAGCAGGGATTAAATCATGTGCTAGAGCTTTTTAAGTTTTCGAAAGCATATAGAGAGCACAAAATAAGTATTTGAGAGGTGTTTGTTGTTGTCAACGAATGGTAGTGGGCACTCTAACCCCCTTGTCAACCAGACTTTCAAGAGCGGCTCCCATGAAGGACGTTATCTCTACCAGCAAGGTAGATCATCCCTCTTCTCTTTTGTTTACACATGTATTTTAGTTTCTTTATAGATGACACTCCTCCCAACCTTTTGCTTACACAAGCCATGGCTAACCGAATCCTCGGGTGCCTTCCAACATTCACATACCATGGAGGAGTGTCTATTTGCAAATTAAGTTGCTTACTGATAAATCAGGGCAAAACATGTGAAGAGAATTATTAATGAAAGTTGTAATTAATTGGGGCTGGGCACCCCGTTGCCAGCTCTTTTTGCAAATTATTGGATAAGCGGATGTATATGCCACTAGTCCATTGGTGAAAGTCTGTCAGAAGTAAATGACAAGATTGAAAGATAAAACACCACATACTTCCTCATGAGCTATAAAACATTGACACAAATAAGGAGTAATAAAGTTTTGAATAGTTTAAAGGTAGCACATGAAATATTTACTTGGAATGGCAGGAAATACCACATAGTAGGTAGGTATGGTGGACACAAATGGCATGGGTTTTGGCTCAAGTTTTGGATGCACGAGAAGCATTCCCTCTCAGTACAGAGTTTAGGCTAGCAAGGTTGTTTGAAGCAAACACAAGTATAAACCGGTACAGCAAGAATCACATAAAAACATATTGCAAGTATTATAAGACTCTACACTGTCTTCCTTGTTGCTCAAACATTTTACCAGAAAATATCTAGACCTTAGAGAGAACAAATATGCATCCCAAGTCTCAACAAGCTCTACGGTAGTTCTCCACTACTAGGCTTTAACTACATGATGCAAGAGCTTAAACATGATCTACTTGAGAGCTCAAAACAATTGCAAAGTCAAATCGAAACAAGACAATGATCTACAAGAATGCATATGTCTTTTCCAATACCAACTACTACATGTAGCATTTTCTTTCTTCCAAACAAACACCAATCAATTTATTTAAACATAAACTCTCCAAATGATAATATAATGCAGCAAGAGAGTATTTATAAACAAGTGCTAACAGCTCGAAGAGATGCATGAAAAACAGGAGCTAAAAGCACTGCAGTAGCTAGTTAAGAATACTCAACAAATATAAGTGAAGAACATGAGTATTCACATGAAAAAGCGGAGCGTGTCTCTCTCCCACACAAGGATTGCTAGGATCCGAATTTATTCAAACAAAAACAAAATAAAAGCACACAGACGCTCCAAGTAAAGCGCATAAGATGTGAAAGAATTAAAATATAGTTTCACTAGAGATGACCTGATAAGTTGTTGATGAAGAAGGGGATGCCTTGGGCATCCCCAAGCTTAGACGCTTGAGTCTCTCTGAATATGGTTGGGATGAACCACGGGGGCATCCCCAAGCTTAGGCTTTTCACTCTTCTTGATCACATAATATCACCCTTCTCGCTTGATCCTTGAAAACTTCCTTCACACCAAACTCAAGACAGTTCTCATTAGAGGGTTAGTGCATAATCAAAAATTCTCATATTCTGTAATGATACAATCAATCCCAAAGCTTCTGGACATTAGCTACAGCCACCAATGCTTTGTGGAGCAAAGAAATCCACACAAACACAGTAAAAGAGCGAATGCAAAACAAAAGGCAGAATCTGTCAAAAACAGAACAGTCTGGAATGACGAATTTTTTCGAGGCACTTAAGTTGCTCAGATGGATCTGGTCCAAATTAATGAAAGTTGCGTACATATCTGAGGAAGATGCGTGATTTTTTACAGAATTTTTCGAATTTTCTGCAGAGAAAAGCTCAAATTCGTGACAGCTAAAAATCTGTTCTGCGCAGAAATCCAAATCTTGCATCAACTTTCAATAAAACTTTACTTGGCACAACAATGCAATAAAATAAAGATACAAAGGAGTTGCTACAGAAGTAACAACACCTTGACTCAAAAAAAAAGAAAAAAAAATAACAGAAAATAAAAACAATGGGTTGTCTCCCATAAGCGCTTTTCTTTAAAGCCTTTTAGCTAGGCATAGTGATTTTTATGATGCCACATAAAGATGAGAGTTGAAACATAAAAAGAGCATCAAGAAGCATATATAAAACATGTTTAAATCTAACACTCTTTCTATGCATAGGAGTCTTGTAAGAAAACAAGTCAATGAAGAACAAAGTGACTAGCATAGAAATGCAAAACAAGTGTAACTTCAAAAATTTCAACATAAAGAGAGAAGACTTAATATTATTGTGATATATGAAATCGTGTCTCCCTCTCTCATAAGGACCAGTAGGTCTTAAAGTACCCAGCAAATAAAAGCAAATCAAGAGAAAGCTCAAAACATTCATCATAAAGAGAAGAAATTTAGTAACATGAAGATTTCTATAACCATACTTTCCTCTCTCAAAATAATTTTCAGCGGCATCATGAATAAACTCAACAATATAGCTATCACATAAGCATTCTTATCATGATCCACATGCATAAAGTATCATTACTCTCCACATAAGCATAATCATTAGTAATAGTGGAGTAAAAGTATCACATCCATCATTGTAATCATCATAAATAGGAGGCATAGAATAATCAAATGATTTTTATCCTCAATAGTAGATGGACTGAGAATATCATATTCATCATTGTAAACATCATATATAGGAGGCATATCATAATCAACATAAACTATATCCTCAATAGTAGGTGGACTGAAAATATCACAATGATTATAATCATCATATATTGGAGGCAAAGTATCATCAAAGCAAATTTCCTCCTTAAAGCTTGGGGGACTAAAAATATCATATTCATCACAACTAGCTTCCCCAAGCTTAGACTTTTCCATAGCATTGCAATAATGGTGTTCAAAGAATTTATAGTAATACCATTGCTACCATCATGCAAACAAGCCTCCATAGGTTTTTTAATTTTCTCTTCAAAAGCATCATGTCCTAATTCAATATAAAGTTCATAAAGATCTCTAATTTTTTTGTTGTTTTCCATTAAGCCTAACTAGTGAAAATAAAAACAAGAAACAAAAAGATAATTGCAGAATCTAAAGGAGATACCTTCCAACGCTTACCTCCCCGGCAACGGCGCCAGAAAATAGCTTGATGTCTACGTGTGCTTCTATTCTTGTAGACAGTGTTGGGCCTCCAAGAGCAGAGGTTTGTAGAACAGCAGCAAGTTTCCCTTAAGTGAATCACCCAAGGTTTATCGAACTCAGGGAGGTAGAGGTCAAAGATATCCCTCTCAAGCAACCCTGCAATTAAGATACAAGAAGTCTCTTGTGTCCCCAACACACCCAATACACTTGTCAGATGTATAGGTGCACTAGTTCGGCGAAGAGATAGTGAAATACAAGTGATAGGATGATTATAAGTAGTAACTGCAATCTGAAATAAAGATGGCAGCAAGCAAACATGTAGCAGAACTTGTTGTAAACGGTGTTTCAATGCTTAGAAACAAGGCCTAGGGATCATACTTTCACTAGTGGACACTCTCAACAATGATCTCATAACTGAATAAATAAAAGCTACTCTTAAACACTCTCTTGTTGGATAACAAACACCATTCATTGTGTAGGGCTACAAAAGCACACCTCAAGCCGGAGTAAACAAGCGCCACAACGTCATAAAGGAGTCACACACGGTGCACACACTGTCACCTTTACACCGTGGAGAGTACCGGAGTTCATATTAAAGTAACCTATAGAGTGCATAATAGATAAAGAGTAACATCTACATATTCAACTAGATTAGCACAACTGAACACAAGTAAATACTACTCGGGATTATTCTCCTTCTTGATGAAGCAAGAGTACTATGCGTAGGGCTGCAAAAGCACACCTCAAAGTCTGAGTAAACAAACACCACAATTCCCAAGAATAAGCCATGATAAATGTCTAAATTATTCATAGAGTCACACAAGTACCCACACTGTCACCTTGATACCGTGTTGTCACAATGACTCCAGAAACTAGACAAAATCACTTGAGTAGCATAAACATTATTAATGTATTCAGCGATACTAGCAATACACATGATCACATAAAGATCACACCATGGGAGAGAGAGATGAACCACATAGCTACCGGTAGAGCCCTCAGCCTCGGGGGAGAACTACTCCCTCCTCATCATGGGAGTCAGCAGCGGCGATGAAGATGGCGGTGGAGTCGATGGAGATGACTCCGGGGGCAATTCCCTGTCCCGGCGTCGTGCCGGAACAGAGATTCTGTACCCCGAAACTTGTTGTCGATGGCGGCGGCGCTGCGGAACTCTTCGTGGAAATTGGCTTGGTTTTTAGTGTTTTCACGTCTGAGGGAATAAATAGGCGAAGGGGCGGCGGCGGTGGAGTCCCGAGGGGCCCAAACCATAGGCTGGCGCGGCAGGAAGGGGGGCCGCGCCGCCAGGTGGTTTGGCCACCTCGTGGCTCCCCTTCGTGTCTCCTTCGGACTCCGTGTACGTGTTGGAAAAATAGGGACTTGGCCTTTTGTTTCGTGCAATTGCGAGAATATTTCCAGAAGTAACTTTCTGAAACCAAAACAGCAGAAAACAGGGAAATGGTACTGTGGCATCTTGTTAATAGGTTAGTCCCAGAAAATGCATAAAAGTGATATGAAGTGTACATAAAACATGTAGCAAATGGTATAATATAAGCATGGAACAACAGAAATTATGGATACGTTGGAGACGTATCAGTAGGGTATGGAAAAGTGGATAGGTTGAGAAGGTCGTAGGTTGACTAGGTGTGTCGCAGCGGCCATGGCTTCTGCCCAGTAGGACGGAGGCATGCGTGCTTGGAAAATAAGTGTGCGAGTGACGTCATTGACGGTGCGGATGGCACGCTCGGCCTTTCTGTTTTGGGCAGAGGTGTAAGGGCAAAAGAGATGGAGGCGGATGCCGTGGGTGGTGAAAAAGGATGTGACCATGGAGTTGATGAACTCGGTTCCGTTGTCGGCTTGCACGGCAACGATAGGTTTAGAGAATTGTGTGCGGGCATAGGCGACGAAAGCAATGAGGTGGGAGGCTATGTCGGATTTTTGACGCAAGGGAAACGTCCACATGAAGTGTGAGAAATCATCCACAATAATAAGATAATATTTAAAGCCAGAATTGCTAAGCACCGGAAATGTCCAAAGATCACAATGTATTAATTGAAAAGGTTCAACACACGTAGAGGTAGACCTAGTGAATGGCAGCCGCACGTGTTTGCCAAGTTGACAAGCGTGACATACATGGGCGGGTGCCTTATTACATGGAATAAAAGACTCTTTGCGAAGGTGTGACATGGCGTCATGTCCTGGATGACCTAATCGACGATGCCAAAGCTCGGTGGAGGTGGAGGCTGCGAGGAGTCCATAGGCGGGGCCGGTGATGGCTGATGGTGAAAAAGTGTAGAGGTCGCCATGGCTATTGCACCTAGTGGACACGGCCTTGGTGCGAAGATCCTTGATAGAAAAACCAAGAGGGTCAATTCGACAGAACAGTTATTATCAATGGTAAAACGACGAGTAGAAATAAGATTCTTGATGAGAGTAGGAACTATCAAGACATTGTTGAGATGAAAATTATGAGCGGAAGCATTGAAAGAAGTGTGGCCAGTGTGGGAGATTGGCAAGGTTGAACCATTGCCAACAGTGACTAGAGAGGAAGGAATAGAAGGTTGAAAGGTGTGAAGCATACCGAGGTCCGAGGCCATGTGTGCTGTGGCACCGGAGTCCATTGTCCACTCACCGACAGTGGATGCAGAGGCAGCGTTGTTCAGCGCTGCCATGAGGCCGGAGCAGTCCCAAGCCGGGGTGTTGGTGGGCGGGTTGACGTAGCCGGGAATCGGCGGCGGGTTGGTGCCGAACGCCTGACCATGGAGGGGCGCCAAGGTGGTGAACGCCTGAGCCGGGGGCAGCGAGATAGGCCGCGGGCCAAGGAGGCCTGGGTCGTTATTGGACCGCGCAGTGATACGTCTCCAACGTATCCATAATTTCTGCTGTTCCATGCTTATATTATACCATTTGCTACATGTTTTATATACACTTCATATCACTTTTATGCATTTTCTGGGACTAACCTATTAACAAGATGCCACAGTGCCAGTTCCCTGTTTTCTGCTGTTTTTGGTTTCAGAAAGTTACTTCTGGAAATATTCTCGGAATTGCACGAAACAAAAGGCCAAGTCCCTATTTTTCCAGCACGTACACGGAGTCCGAAGGAGAGACGAAGAGAGCCACGAGGTGGCCAAACCACCTGGCGCGGCAGTGGGCCCACCGCGCCGCCTGTGGTTTGGGCCCCTCGGGGGTCCGCCGACATCGCCCCTTCGCCTATTTATTCCCCGAGACGCGAAAACCCTAAAACACCGAGCCTTTCATCCAGAACATATTCGCTGCCGCCGCCGTCGTCAACCCTAACTCGGGGGGTTCTGAAGCTCTTCCCGGCACCCTGCCGGAGAGGGGAATCATCACCGGAGGGCTCTACATCGCCATGCCCGCCTCCGGAGTGATGCGTGAGTAGTTCATCCTTGGACTATGGGTCCATAGCAGTAGCTAGATGGTTGTCTTCTCCACTTGTGCCATCATGTTTAGATCTTGTGAGCTGCCTATCATGATCAAGATCATCTTATTGTAATGCTACATGTTGTGTTTGCTGGGATCTGACTTATATTGATACCTATGTGGAGCTGAATATTATATTATCATGTCTATGTCATTTGTGATCTTGCATGCTCTCCGTTACTTGTTGAAGCCTTGGCCAAGTGAATACTTGTAACTCCAAGAGGGGGTATTTATGCATGATAGTTGGGTTCAACCTCTATTTAACCTGGGATAGTGACAGCAAGTTCTAAGGTTGTAGATGTGTTGTTGCCACTAGGGGTAAAACAGCAATGCTTTATTCAAGGATGAATGTATTGTTTACATTACGCACATTACTTAATGCAATTGTCTGTTGCTTGCAACTTAATACTGGAAGGGGTACGGATGTTAACCGGAAAGTGGACTATTTAGGCATAGATGCATGCTGGATAGCGGTCTATGTACTTTGTCGTAATGCCCAAATGAATCTCATAGTAGACACCACAGCTCACACATGCATGTTATATGCACTTATCAATTGTCAATTGCCCAGCTGTAATTTGTTTACCCAGCATGTTAGTTATCTTATTGGAGAGACACCACTAGTGAACTGTGGACCCCGGTCCATTCTTTTACATCTGAAATACAATCTACTGCAATCATTGTTCTCTACTGTTTTATGCAAACAAACATCATTTTCCATTCGATACGTTTAACCCTTTGTTTTCAGCAAGCCGGTGAGATTGACAACCTCACTGTTAAGTTGGGGCAAAGTAATTTGATTGTGTTGTGCAGGTTCCACGTTGGCACCGGAATCCCTGGTGTTGCGCCGCACTACACTCCTTCACCAACACCTTCGAAGCAAACCTCGTTTTCCTACTGGTTCGATTAAACCTTGGTTTCATACTGAGGGAAAACTTGCTGCTGCACTCATCATACCTTCCTCTTGGGGTTCCCAACTGACGTGTGACGTACAAGCATTGTTTCTGGCACTATTGCCGGGGAGATATTCCCTCGTCAACTTAGAGCCACCAACACGTTTTCTGGCGCCGTTGCCGGGGAAAACCGAATTGCTTCTGCAAGGGGAGTCTCTCACACCCAATCTCTTTACTTTGTTATTTGTCTTGCTTAGTTTATTTTTATTTAGTCTTGTTTGCTCTCTTTATCAAAAACACAAAAAAATTAGTTACTTGTTTATTTCGGTTTTGTTTTGTCTCTTGTCACCATCATGTCTTGTTCCATGCCTGTTGCTATGTCACCTGAGGAATTGATCTTCACTTTTAAACAAGGGAGTGAGGAGAATTTTAAAGAAGCTTGGTCTAGAATTAATGATTCCTTTGGTAAAACTGATCCTAAAATGACTTTAAGTTTGCTTCTCACTAGCTTCTACTTTGGTCTAGCCCTTTGTTATAGATATGCTTTAGATGCTATTGTGGGAGGAGATTTCCTTCACTGTGATGGGGACCAAGCTTTTAATGCCATAAAAAAGTTGATTGCAACTTCTAGCTCAACTAATAAATTTGATTCGGCCCTTGTTAGCATCCATGCTAGATTAAACACTCTTGAGACACATATATCTTGTTTAAAGGACGGCTATAATCAAATTCGGGAATATTTTGACTATGTTCCAACAAATTTTGAACCTTCGATGTGGGTCCCTACGGTAAAGGTTGCTATTTGTGGTGAAACCTTTTATGCTCGTTGTGATATTATGTCTGAGTTTTGCCTTATGCCTAAAAGCATTTATGAAACTTTGAATCTTTGGGGACTTGCTGAAGGAGGAGAAGGAATAACTCTTACTGATAACTCTGTTATATTTCCCGAGGGGATAGCTGAGGGTGTGTTTACAACCTTTCTTGGGAGAACGGTGTCCACTGATTATCTTGTTATTGAATGTGCAGGGACAGGACAAATTACACTTGGAAGATCTCTGCTCAAATTAATGGGAGCAACCATAGATGTGGGAAAAGGCACTCTGAATCTTACCTCCACACCAAGGTGCGGCCATGTATTCCCCAAACCAAAGAGTAAGTCTAAGGGTAAGAGAGGTAGGCACATGGCCCTTGGTATTGATGTCAATGCTCCTCTCTTGATAACACTTGATTTTCACTTTCTGCGCCTAGCTGAAAGGCGTTAAAGAAAAGCGCTTATGGGAGACAACCCATCGTTTTTATTTGCTGTTATTTTTGTTTTCTTTGAGTCAAGGAGTTTTGTTACTTCTGTAGCAACTCCTTTGTATCTTTATTTTATCGCAATGTTGTGCCAAGTAAAGTTCTATATTGAAAGTTGATGCAAGATTTGGATTTCTGCGCAGTGACAGATTTTTAGCTGTCACGGATTTGAGCTTATCTCCCTGTAGAAAATTCAAAAAATTCTGAGAAAAATCACGCATATTCCTGAGATATGTACGCAACTTTCATTATTTTAGGCCAGATCCATCTGAGCAACTTAAGTGCCTCGAAAAAATTCGTCATTCCAGACTGTTCTGTTTTTGACAGATTCTGCCTTTTGTTTTGCATTCGCTCTTTTACTGTGTTTGTGTGGATTTCTTTGCTCCACAAAGCATTGGTGGCTGTAGCTAATGTCCAGAAGCTTTGGGATTGATTGTATCATTACAGAATATGAGAATTTTTGATTATGCACTAACCCTCTAATGAGAACTGTCTTGAGTTTGGTGTGAAGGAAGTTTTCAAGGATCAAGCGAGAAGGGTGATATTATGTGATCAAGAAGAGTGAAAAGCCTAAGCTTGGGGATGCCCCCGTGGTTCATCCCAACCATATTCAGAGAGACTCAAGCGTCTAAGCTTGGGGATGCCCAAGGCATCCCCTTCTTCATCAACAAACTTATCAGGTCATCTCTAGTGAAACTATATTTTAATTCTTTCACATCTTATGCGCTTTACTTGGAGCGTCTGTGTGTTTTTATTTTTGTTTTTGTTTGAATAAATTCGGATCCTAGCAATCCTTGTGTGGGAGAGAGACACGCTCCGCTTTTTCATGTGAATACTCATGTTCTTCACTTATATTTGTTGAGTATTCTTAACTAGCTACTGCAGTGCTTTTAGCTCCTGTTTTTCATGCATCTCTTCGAGCTGTTAGCACTTGTTTATAAATACTCTCTTGCTGCATTATATTATCATTTGGAGAGTTTATGTTTAAATAAATTGATTGGTGTTTGTTTGGAAGAAAGAAAATGCTACATGTAGTAGTTGGTATTGGAAAAGACATATGCATTCTTGTAGATCATTGTCTTGTTTGATTTGATGCTTTGCAATTGTTTTGAGCTCTCAAGTAGATCATGTTTAAGCTCTTGCATCATGTAGTTAAAGCCTAGTAGTGGAGAACTACCGTAGAGCTTGTTGAGACTTGGGATGCATATTTGTTCTCTCTAAGGTCTAGATATTTTCTGGTAAAATGTTTGAGCAACAAGGAAGACAGTGTAGAGTCTTATAATACTTGCAATATGTTTTTATGTGATTCTTGCTGTACCGGTTTATACTTGTGTTTGCTTCAAACAACCTTGCTAGCCTAAACTCTGTACTGAGAGGGAATGCTTCTCGTGCATCCAAAACTTGAGCCAAAACCCATGCCATTTGTGTCCACCATACCTACCTACTATGTGGTATTTCCTGCCATTCCAAGTAAATATTTCATGTGCTACCTTTAAACTATTCAAAACTTTATTACTCCTTATTTGTGTCAATGTTTTATAGCTCATGAGGAAGTATGTGGTGTTTTATCTTTCAATCTTGTCATTTACTTCTGACAGACTTTCACCAATGGACTAGTGGCATATACATCCGCTTATCCAATAATTTGCAAAAAGAGCTGGCAACGGGGTGCCCAGCCCCAATTAATTACAACTTTCATTAATAATTCTCTTCACATGTTTTGCCCTGATTTATCAGTAAGCAACTTAATTTTGCAAATAGACACTCCTCCATGGTATGTGAATGTTGGAAGGCACCCGAGGATTCGGTTAGCCATGGCTTGTGTAAGCAAAAGGTTGGGAGGAGTGTCATCTATAAAGAAACTAAAATACATGTGTAAACAAAAGAGAAGAGGGATGATCTACCTTGCTGGTAGAGATAACGTCCTTCATGGGAGCCGCTCTTGAAAGTCTGGTTGACAAGGGGGTTAGAGTGCCCACTACCATTCGTTGACAACAACAAACACCTCTCAAATACTTATTTTGTGCTCTCTATATGCTTTCGAAAACTTAAAAAGCTCTAGCACATGATTTAATCCCTGCTTCCCTCTGCGAAGGGCCTATCTTTTACTTTATGTTGAGTCAGTTTACCTACTCCTTTCTATCTTAGAAGCAAACACTTGTGTCAACTTTGTGTGCATTGATTCTTACATATTTACTTATTGCACTTGTTATATTGCTTTATGTTGACAACTATCCATGAGATATACATGTTACAAGTTGAAAGCAAATGCTGAAACTTAATCATCCTTTGTGTTGCTTCAATGCCTTTTACTTTGAATCTATTGCTTTATGAGTTACCTCTTATGCAAAACTTTTTGATGCTTGTCTTGAAAGTACTATTCATGAAAAGTTTTTGCTTATATGATTCATTGTTTACTCTTTATCTATTTGTTAGCAAACTATAGATCATTGCTTTGAGTCACTTCATTCATGACATGAGCCTTGCAATATATTGATCAAGATTGTGTGAAAGCATGTCTCCTCAGAAATTATTTGTTGTTATCGTTTTACCTACTCGAGGACGAGTAGAACTAAGCTTGGGGATGCTTGATACGTCTCCAACGTATCCATAATTTCTGCTGTTCCATGCTTATATTATACCATTTGCTACATGTTTTATATACACTTCGTATCACTTTTATGCATTTTCTGGGACTAACCTATTAACAAGATGCCACAGTGCCAGTTCCCTGTTTTCTGCTGTTTTTGGTTTCAGAAAGTTACTTCTGGAAATATTCTCGGAATTGCACGAAACAAAAGGCCAAGTCCCTATTTTTCCAGCACGTACACGGAGTCCGAAGGAGAGACGAAGAGAGCCACGAGGTGGCCAAACCACCTGGCGGCGCGGCAGGGGCCCACCGCGCCGCCTGTGGTTTGGGCCCCTCGGGGGTCCGCCGACATCGCCCCTTCGCCTATTTATTCCCCGAGACGCGAAAACCCTAAAACACCGAGCCTTTCATCCAGAACATATTCGCTGCCGCCGCCGTCGTCAACCCTAACTCGGGGGGTTCTGAAGCTCTTCCCGGCACCCTGCCGGAGAGGGGAATCATCACCGGAGGGCTCTACATCGCCATGCCCGCCTCCGGAGTGATGCGTGAGTAGTTCATCCTTGGACTATGGGTCCATAGCAGTAGCTAGATGGTTGTCTTCTCCACTTGTGCCATCATGTTTAGATCTTGTGAGCTGCCTATCATGATCAAGATCATCTTATTGTAATGCTACATGTTGTGTTTGCTGGGATCTGACTTATATTGATACCTATGTGGAGCTGAATATTATATTATCATGTCTATGTCATTTGTGATCTTGCATGCTCTCCGTTACTTGTTGAAGCCTTGGCCAAGTGAATACTTGTAACTCCAAGAGGGGGTATTTATGCATGATAGTTGGGTTCAACCTCTATTTAACCTGGGATAGTGACAGCAAGTTCTAAGGTTGTAGATGTGTTGTTGCCACTAGGGGTAAAACAGCAATGCTTTATTCAAGGATGAATGTATTGTTTACATTACGCACATTACTTAATGCAATTGTCTGTTGCTTGCAACTTAATACTGGAAGGGGTACGGATGTTAACCGGAAAGTGGACTATTTAGGCATAGATGCATGCTGGATAGCGGTCTATGTACTTTGTCGTAATGCCCAAATGAATCTCATAGTAGACACCAACTCACACATGCATGTTATATGCACTTATCAATTGTCAATTGCCCAGCTGTAATTTGTTTACCCAGCATGTTAGTTATCTTATTGGAGAGACACCACTAGTGAACTGTGGACCCCGGTCCATTCTTTTACATCTGAAATACAATCTACTGCAATCATTGTTCTCTACTGTTTTATGCAAACAAACATCATTTCCATTCGATACGTTTAACCCTTTGTTTTCAGCAAGCCGGTGAGATTGACAACCTCACTGTTAAGTTGGGGCAAAGTAATTTGATTGTGTTGTGCAGGTTCCACGTTGGCACCGGAATCCCTGGTGTTGCGCCGCACTACACTCCTTCACCAACACCTTCGAAGCAAACCTCGTTTTCCTACTGGTTCGATTAAACCTTGGTTTCATACTGAGGGAAAACTTGCTGCTGCACTCATCATACCTTCCTCTTGGGGTTCCCAACTGACGTGTGACGTACAAGCATTGTTTCTGGCACTATTGCCGGGGAGATATTCCCTCGTCAACTTAGAGCCACCACGCAGCAGGTGGCGCGGGGAGCTGCTGTGCCTGGCCCGTATACGGGTTGAAGCAGACCCAGGGTCCGACGGCGAGGAGAGCCAGCGCGAGAGGCCGCGCCGTCACCGCTGGTGCGATTGCCGCCGCCATTGCCGCCGCCACCATTGCGGTTCTTCTTCTTGTAGTAGCCGCCGCCATTGCCGCCGCCGTTGCGGTTCCCATTGCCGCCGCCGTTGCCTCCACCGTTGCGGTTCCCATCACCGCGGTCAGAGCCACGGTTGTTGCCCGGGTGGGAGCCCGAGTTGTTGGAGGAGGAGCCGGCGCCGTGGGCGCCGAACAGCGCAGTTGGGAGCCCGGGTGGGAGAACGCCGCTGCGCTGTTGGAGGTGAGCGCGGCTGAGGAAGCAGAGGTGAGCGCCGCGGTGGTGTTGGAGGCGAGCGCGGCGGCGGTGTCGGACATGGTGGAGGCTGGGAGCTTGCTGGGGTTTGAGATTGGATCGGTTGGGGCTTTGGGAAAAAGAAAACTGCTCTGATACCAAGCAAACGAGCAGGTTTAGGAAGCGCCACACAATTGGGCGATCTCGTATTAGCAATATATAGGGTACATGCCTTGGCCACCAAGGGAGATCACAACAAGATCAACAACCGAATCAGCTATACAATATTCGGTTTGTAGCCTAACAGACATACTATACATGATACGTATGTATACAAAGCATACTTTAACAATATATGTGATGCCATCAAAGTGTCACCGGCTTCCGTCGGACAAGCGTCGGACGTGAAAACGTCGGATGCATAGCAACTCTCAGTATGTGGCGCTAGCTGACTCGATCATCGACCACTGCTTTGGTTGGTCCGATGCATGCACCTTGAATACGTATCAATATTCTGAAAGGGCAATGCCGGTAGCTGTTTAAAAAATAATGTCAAACACATGACTAATGAAATGGCAGGTAGCCAAAGGCATGTATTAAATGAATGGTACCGCCAGTGAAACGTTTGTGCCGTCGGGCTGCAACGGCAACATGCAAATTTACTGCTCCTACAGCAGTGGGCCATGCAACTGTAGCAAAGGCATCTCAAATCCAAATACACAACGGCTAGTGCGAATCTTGGGATGAAGCATCGGTGTAGATATCAGGTGCATCTGCACATGGGAGCCAAAACGAATATCCGCTTGGTAGTATTGCTTTCTTTTTTTTCTAGAAAGATCCAGAGGTGTACACCAGGCAACTTACAGGACAACCCAAATAAAAAAGGAAATTACAATCCAGTCCTGTGAAGCCACGAAAACGACGTCGTCGACGAAGACGTACTGCGGCGCGCCGCCGCCGCTCCTCCACTGAAGCCCTGGAACGGAAGGAGTCCCCTGACGGACGGGAAGTCGACAGAACTCGGCTCGAAAGAACCTCCACCTTGCGCCATCTTCGTCATCCTCGATCTGGTGAACACCACCTTCACCTTCACCATCTCCGGCCAGATCCGCCGTCCCGCGGCATCCGGCGATGGGGAAGACGAGCCAACCAGCTCCGCAGAACTGCAAGCCCGCCGGAGGAAGTGGATCGACACCGGCACCCCGGAGAACGCCGCCGTCGAGGAGGAGAACCACCCCCGCAAAACCACTCCGGCCGCGCCGCTACCACCCCGACGCCGCCGGCTGGACACCACACGCACCCCTACGCTATACACACGGAGCAAGCCGAGGCTCCCCCGTCCTCCCGCCGCCGGAGCTGCCGTCGGAGGGCGGGGGACCCGTCGAATCAACGCCGGTGAGGTGGGATGCACACGGAAATTCACAAATCGCCTCTCAGTTACTGTAGACGGGGAGAGGAAGAAGTCCAGGGTCTTCTTATACTGGTAGTATTGCTTTCTTATTGACTAATAGGTGGGTGCTCTATTTGGAAGACAGGTAAGTATATCGATATTTGCAAGACAGATGAGTGCTTCATTAGATATGCCTGAGTAATTGTAAGGACCCCTCAGATTTACCAGTCCGAGGTGCCCACGTTATGTAAACAGATCACGATCCCAATGATCAGTGCATCGCGATCACATAACCAACATGGTATACAGAGTTACATCATCCAACTCGATTTATACAAGGCTTACATAAATGGTGGTCACACGACCAAGTCTACAACCATCGTCACGCATGACGGAATTAACTACGATATAGCGGAAGCTTTCGGCTAGCGTCGGCCCTCGTCACAACCGGACGTATTCCCACAGAGCAGTTGACCGGTGACACTCAGTTGGCGTAGTCGTCGGCGTACTTCTCCTCCTCGCCGTACATCTCCTCGTTGTAATCTGGACATTGGAATATCCAGGGACACAGCCATGAGTACAATTACGTACTCGCAAGACCACCACCAGGCTTAAGTTTTCATGGTAATGCAATAAAAGCGTTTTCGAAAACTGGGATAGCTGCTATATATGACTATAGGGCTTAATTTTCGCAAACGATGCTTTTAGACATAGAGAATACAACATCTCTATATCTTTGTTGAAAAAGGCTTTTGGAGAATATAATTCTCCTTCTTTTTTAGAAATGGCAGAAACCATTTTCACGTTTGAAAACACTTTTGTAAAACTTTTTCAAAAGACTGGGATAGGGATGCCCTTTTTTTCCTTTCCGGGTTCCGACTGGTTGACTCCCCGAGACCAACCATCTTCTCCCAAATTCCGTACCTCCCAGGTACCTCCTTGATGCCTCCTTTCTCCTTTGCCGAAAACAGTTTCTTTTTAAAACATAAAATACCCATACGCCTAGATCGGGGGCCTTTCCAACCGTCCATGACCGAGAACTCGGCTATTCGAATAGATTTACACTCTGCAGAGGTGGTACACTTTCACCACAAGATTCGGATGGTCTGTCGTGGATCAACCACGGACTGTACGGAGACAGCATGCACACATCAGACGGCCGATCCTAACTTCCACTATGTCAGCGCTAGTATAAGAATATCCTCTTCGAGTGAGTTTGTTCTCCCCGGCACCGAGTGAGCTAGCCGTATCGATCCGGTTTCCCCTAGTCTCACACCGCCATGACAGGAGACCCACCGTTGCTTCCCGGTGGCACACGCAGTCCACACTTTGTATGCCCATATCCAGCATTCGGTTCCGGGGACTCTAACCCCTTCTAGCCAATTGAGGAGTATTCGAATACTAACACCAACAAGCTTCCGCTAAGCCCCGTGCTCATTTTGAGGTAATGTGGTTGTACGGGTTAATTGTTCGGGCGGCCGCTAGGGCTGTACTTTGTTTTTCAAAACATCTCCACCTCCGACTGCTCCCAGCAGCTCGGGTTTTCGTAAACTCACCGAATGCTCCCAGCAACTCGGGTTTTCGTAAATTCACCGAGTGCTCCCAGCGACTCGGGTTTTTATAAACATCTCCATTTGCTCCCAGCAGCATGGGTTTTGTAAAACACTTTCTCGCCGATCGCTCCCAGCGACTCGGGTTTTCTTCCGAAAACATTTCATCAAATCCAGGCTCCCATCCTATAGGTTTGAGGTAAGATTATAAGGATATACTACTAGAAAATATAATTTTCTTGATATCGCCTTCAGTAGAAGGCTTCTCAAGTAAAGACTTATTCTTATAAAACCTATTATATACTAGTAGATATCTTTTGGCCAAACAATATTTGGTAAAATAGTTTTTGGGTGGCAAGATGCCACAAAGGAAATAAAACATGCATTATTTTATTTCGAAAACAAAACATGCTTGTAAAAATAATAGGATTTCAGTAGAGTGGTGAGGTGGCTTGCCTTGCTTAACAAAGTGTCCCTGATCTGGTTCTGCTTCGTAGTCCTGTTCAGTTTCCACGTACTGTTCCTCCTCTTGTGGATCTAATGTACCGGAAAAATAAACGGAACTACCGTCACTCTAAGAAGCGGGTTGACAACAATCTAAAGTAAGTAAACTCACTCTAAGAAGCGGGTTGACAACAATCTAAAGTAAGTAAACAAAACAGCAAGCATTGCACAAAACACTAAGCTAGCTAACAAGAGCAAGCGATTCACTTAGTTATACCACCACAACCAGAAGGTCCATAAAGCTAAGACAAACAACAAGCACCCCTAAGAAGGTGTACACAACAACCCTAAGGGTTAAAAAGGTGGTTTTAACTAAACCCTAAAACAAAGCTCCACTTAGGGTGGTTGGGGTCACTTAACAAGGGCTGCCACCGTAGTTTAGGAAATACTTCAAACAAAAGTTAAGTTCCTTATTATTTTCTATTATTAAATTACTTCACCAGGCTAAGATAGAGACATTAACCAACTACTCATACTAGCATTAAACTTAAAGACTACCAAGTTTAACTAACACAGCAAAACATATTAAACCACTCAAACATGTTTAGCAACTACAAAACCATTTATTATTTATTTACAAAATAAGGTTAAGGTGATAATTTGACAACCTTTTGGATCACTTTCAAAAATGCAAATCTAAACATCACTAATAAACTTAAAACAACCAGTAGTTAAGAAGAACTTTATTAGTGAAGTTTACTTGGTTTTATTAATCACAAAATTAAGCAAACAAGCATGACTAATTCATTTTACTTCCTTAGGCACTAATAGCATTTTATAACTAACTACATTTTATTTCTACTCAAGCACTAACAGTACTAACATATTAAGAACAACATTAGGTAGTGATATACAGTACCAAAATCAAATCACAAACAACAAAAGTAACAATTTTATAAATGACCAAATATTACTTTATCATTTTTAATAGGCAGATAACACCACTTTTAGAGTTTATTAAGTCCAGGGTGTTCTGTTCAGCCAAATTTTATGAAAAGCTAGATTTAGGTTCTTTGTAAGAATTAGAAACTACTGCAGTTGGATTTAGTCCAAAACAAAAATCAGGGAAAATATGAAAAATGCGCAAAGTGCTCACTGCCATAATTTTCAAACAACAACAACTATAAATCTAGACATCAACCAACTATGGGGTAAATTTCCAGTGAAAACTTATCCCAAGAGCTTTCCAACAAAGTTGGATTCACACAATTTGGACATCCCTAGCTTCTACTAAAAATAAATCACTAGAAAAGACACATTTCACAAGATTTAATGCCATGCAAAATATACTAAACATTTTTGAGCAAACCCACTTCTGCATGTTTAAGCACACACACAGGAACACTACAAAATTTACCCTATTAAAATTACACTAACAGATCTACCACAATTCAATTAAACTGAACAAGCATAATTAACAGAAACAAGAAATGGAAAAGATCTAGAGAAACAAAATGCTATGGGCTGCGCTGGGCCAGATCTGGCCGTGGCCAGCGCAGATCTGGGCCGTGGCGAGGCCAAAACCGCCCAACACGGCGCGCCGCGCGCGGCTCTGTGCGCGGAGGCAGCCCGCGAAGCGGGATTCAAACGGGGCCGTCGATCTAAGAATCGACGGCTCTCCGTCGTCTTCGTCGCCGCGACGATGCGCGCGGGCGAGCTCGGCAGAGGAAGTGGCGGCGGCGGGGAAGCGCACCTAGGGCTTGCGTGCGACTGCGGGAGGGGCTGGGGTCGACGGAGGAGACGACGGCGAGCTCGTGGGTGCCCTCAGCTGCCGCATGCAGCGCCGGAAACCATGGCGACGACGGCGGTGAACTTCTCGGGTCGAGGATGGGCGCGAGCTCCACAGGCGTCCTCTGGACAAAAGGAAGGGTGGGGGAGTTAGCTCTCGGTGAGGGGAGTCCAGGGGGCCAACAATGGCGGGCAAAGGAGGAGGGAGTCGGCGGCCACGGCCGTGTCTTGCCGGCGGCGACCTCGGCTTCCTCCGGCGGTCTCGAGCAGCAGAGGCCACGGGGATGGGCTGGGCTTCGTGGGAGGGTGGTGGGGTGAGGTGTGCGTGCTCTGGGGGACAGAGGGGTGAATGGGGAGGCCGGGGTCGGGTGTGGGGCGAGCTCACCCTCTTCTAGGGTTTTCGGACAAGGGAGTCAATGGGGTGGCGTGGGGAGCTCCTACTGGCTGGCTTGGGTGGTGAGGGAGTGGGCAGGGTGGAGGTGGTCGGGATGATGTGTCTTGACCAGTAGGGAGAGGAGGGGTGAGCTCCCATTGGCCGGTTTGGAAAATGGAGAGAAAAGAGTGGAGGAGAGGAGTGGATTGGGGATGACATGTGGGCCAGAGCTGACTAGGATGGACATGCTGGGCAGAGGGTGAGAGGGTTGGCTGCTGGAGTGAGGAGAGGGGTTGGATCTCGAGTTGGTTTAGGGTTTAGGTCAAAAACCACTTTTGTTTTATTTCTATTATCCCCTGTTTGGTTTTATTTTCCCCTAAATCATCCAAGCCTAAGTTTAACCATCACACATTGGTAAGCATTAATGTGAGATGGTGGACCTAATGATGAAGGAGCAAGAAATTTTCAAGTCTAAAAGACAAAGAAAGCATTTGAAAATATTTGCAAGAAATGAAAAATTGACCAAATGGTCACTGACTTTTATGGACCTATTGACCTAGTTGGTTTCATGCTGAAACAAGGTTTCCCATTATTTTCCAAGGTGGGTTTTGAAAATATAGAGATCATAGATCAAGTTGGTCAATTTGCATGCCAAAAACAGATCATGGTTTGCTTAACAAGGGGCCCTAGACTTGCTAAGTTTTAATAAACATGAAGATCACCATTCTTAATTTAAGTTGGCAAAAGATGTATTTGTGTTACTACTAAAGTGTACCACCAAGCTAATAAGTTCAAGCAAAGCAACAAGCTCACACTCAAGACACATAAATCAATTATAAGTCAAATAGTTTCAACAAATAAGCAAATGGAATAAAATTACCAAACTCTAAGATAAAGCAATTATTTTGGCGAGGTGGTGGCAAACATAATCATGACGAGGTTTTTGGTAGAAAGAAGGTTGAACCATTTCTTGATGATACTTTCCAAAGATTAAATGAGTTAAGAATTTTTTTGAAATAAGGGTGGATAAAACCAAACATCACGGTAGAAGGAGTGATAGGAGAAGAGATATGGACCATTTTACTTGTCATGACATTGATCACAAGGGTCCAATTATAACTAGGTTGAGTTTCAAGATTGTTCACAAGAGAGGTCATTCACATAATCCCAAACCACATCAAGTCAAACAGAGCAAACATGAGTGAAACACAATCAATACACAAGACAACTCAAAAAGTTTTTGTTGGTTCCAAATTTTGGGTCTTAATTACTTAAGTTGTTCTTGCTTCCAAAATTTGGGACGTTACAGACCTTCCCCCCTTAAAAGAATCTCGTCCCGAGATTCCTAAGCGGGGACTAAGAGAGTGCAAGGTTAGGGGTGTTGGATGCTTCTTCACCTCCGAGGTTGTTGATTCTCAACTGAGGTCTCCGTGGCGATACGTCATCGGATTTCTTTCGGACGGCTTTTGATCTCTGCTGAAGGTGCTGCCATGAAGGTCGATGCTGATCAACGCTCTTGTGGAGTTGACTTCAAATACTCCAGAGTTAGGGCTCAAAGGGCAGTTGCCAAAACTCCCTAATAAAACTAGCGTATGACTTCCCCCTTAAAAAGGTTGCCGATTTCAATATGTTGTTGTTCTTGGGTACCACGGAGATCTTTGCCTTGGCCGTAGCCCCTTGGCGCTTGCGGTTGATGTAGACACTTGTCCAGGTATTGTCGTCTTGAGGGGTTAGCATTTAAATATCCGCCAACAGTATTCAGGCCTCACAGGGGTGTCAGGTCCGTAGGCTTGACTTTCTCCGGTTTTTCCTAAAAAGTCAGAGGGTGCTACAAGCTACTAAAGGCGTCTAACTTGCTTAGTGTGTTGTCAACAGCAACAGTCTTCGGGCCTTTCGTCGTTCTTGGCGTCTTGTTAGATATGATGTTTTCTATCGTGCCCACCTTCGGTTTAGCTGACGAACAAAATTGATGAAGACTTCCTTGGTTCGTTGACTTCATGACGCCACACACTATCCTTCCGAGGTCGGTTCTAGCTTAATTAGCCTAGAAGATTAGTTAAGATACTGATTGCTATCAGTCCTGAGTCGGCAAGTCGAGTTAATAAGTTTGGCGCATAGAAGGCACTTATGACTCTTGCTTCGGGGTCCATCTTGATGTAGACGATCTTCAGTGCTGGTTGTCTTCGTTGCTGCTGACCTTAATCTCCTTCGGACTTCTCGACTTGAGGCTTCACAAAAATCTTCAAAAAGTGGTGGCCCTTGCCGATCTTTGAGTCCTTCTCGTTGCCTTTTGTAGGTCTCGAAGAGGTTATCTAGTAACAAGTCACTGGTGTTAGATGTTACTCTAAAGTTAGATACGCTAAGTTAGTGATGGTATACTGGTTTCGAAAAGTTAATTAAACTAGGCAAGGCTCGCCACATCACGGGGATGGGCTTTCTCGGGGTGGTCTTCTGTATCAGGTGCGGTTAGAAGCTCTCACGTGTCGAAGTTTAGGGCAAAGGCCAAACATTTTTAGAGAGGTTTTCTAAACAAGTTTTTGAAAAGCATCCCGATGCGTCTAACGCTAAAAGGGCCAAAAAGGTATTTTGTGCAGAGGTAGAAAGATGTTTAACAAAAGGGAAGTATGTGCATAATATGTGTTGCCGACAAGGCGTGCTTGCGAAACATACCAGAAAACAACACACCAACAACAAACATACAAACAAGACACACACAAGCAGAAAGCAAACCAACAGAACAGCACACGAAACACCTATAGTACCAAAAGGGCACTCAACAATCGTGATAGTCGGGTAATCCAACCAAAGGTCATATACTACTTCATCCTATGGGGTTTGGTGTCACATGGTTACTGAAGTCCTCATTTGATCACCTTGGGTTCTTGCCGAAAAGTTTGAGATTGTCCGGTTTGTTGATGGCGTAACATTGTTGGGGTTGAGTCGAGGGAGCGAAGGTGATTTTGCATTCTTGTCCTGCATTCTGCACATCCGGGGTATTTGGAGGTCCGGCTTTGTTGTCATCGACGATTTTGGTCTTGTGGACTGTGCATCTGAGGACTCTTGTCTCGTCTTGGCTCTAGCTACTTGGGTCTCACTTGGGTCCATCGTCAAGCGTAAACAAGTTTTGAATAGGGACAAGAGAGTAGAGAGAACTCCTTTGAAAAACTTTGAAATTAGAAAGGTAAGATCAAGATATTTTTGAGAATAGGTGAGGAGTGGAAACCATACTAGGCTTACCTTGAAGAAAATAGCTTTCTATAGAAATAAGTTTTAGCAAAATATTTCCTTCCTAAGCTAACGACCAGGCTAACTAAGGTCTCCTAAGGTCAACGATGGCTCTGATACCAAGTCTGTAAGGACCCCTCAGATTTACCAGTCCGAGGTGCCCACGTTATGTAAACAGATCACGATCCCAATGATCAGTGCATCGCGATCACATAACCAACATGGTATACAGAGTTACATCATCCAACTCGATTTATACAAGGCTTACATAAATGGTGGTCACACGACCAAGTCTGCAACCATCGTCACGCAGGACGGAATTAACTACGATATAGCGGAAGCTTTCGGCTAGCGTCGGCCCTCGTCACAACCGGACGTATTCCCACAGAGCAGTTGACCGGTGACACTCAGTTGGCGTAGTCGTCGGCGTACTTCTCCTCCTCGCCGTACATCTCCTCGTTGTAATCTGGACATTGGAATATCCAGGGACACAACCATGAGTACAATTACGTACTCGCAAGACCACCACCAGGCTTAAGTTTTCATGGTAATGCAATAAAAGCGTTTTCGAAAACTGGGATAGCTGCTATATATGACTATAGGGCTTAATTTTCGCAAACGATGCTTTTAGACATAGAGAATAGAACATCTCTATATCTTTGTTGAAAAAGGCTTTTGGAGAATATAATTCTCCTTCTTTTTTAGAAATGGCAGAAACCATTTCACGTTTGAAAACACTTTTGTAAAACTTTTTCAAAAGACTGGGATAGGGATGCCCTTTTTTTCCTTTCCGGGTTCCGACTGGTTGACTCCCCGAGACCAACCATCTTCTCCCAAATTCCGTACCTCCCAGGTACCTCCTTGATGCCTCCTTTCTCCTTTACCGAAAACAGTTTCTTTTTAAAACATAAAATACCCATACGCCTAGATCGGGGGCCTTTCCAACCGTCCATGACCGAGGACTCGGCTATTCGAATAGATTTACACTCTGCAGAGGTGGTACACTTTCACCACAAGATTCGGATGGTCTGCCGTGGATCAACCACGGACTGTACGGAGACAGCATGCACACATCAGACGGCCGATCCTAACTTCCACTATGTCAGCGCTAGTATAAGAATATCCTCTTCGAGTGAGTTTGTTCTCCCCGGCACCGAGTGAGCTAGCCGTATCGATCCGGTTTCCCCTAGTCTCACACCGCCATGACAGGAGACCCACCGTTGCTTCCCGGTGGCACACGCAGTCCACACTTTGTATGCCCATATCCAGCATTCGGTTCCGGGGACTCTAACCCCTTCTAGCCAATTGAGGAGTATTCGAATACTAACACCAACAAGCTTCCGCTAAGCCCCGTGCCCATTTTGAGGTAATGTGGTTGTACGGGTTAATTGTTCGGGCGGCCGCTAGGGCTGTACTTTGTTTTTCAAAACATCTCCACCTCCGACTGCTCCCAGCAGCTCGGGTTTTCGTAAACTCACCGAATGCTCCCAGCAACTCGGGTTTTCGTAAATTCACCGAGTGCTCCCAGCGACTCGGGTTTTTATAAACATCTCCATTTGCTCCCAGCAGCATGGGTTTTGTAAAACACTTTCTCGCCGATCGCTCCCAGCGACTCGGGTTTTCTTCCGAAAACATTTCATCAAATCCAGGCTCCCATCCTATAGGTTTGAGGTAAGATTATAAGGATATACTACTAGAAAATATAATTTTCTTGATATCGCCTTCAGTAGAAGGCTTCTCAAGTAAAGACTTATTCTTATAAAACCTATTATATACTAGTAGATATCTTTTGGCCAAACAATATTTGGTAAAATAGTTTTTGGGTGGCAAGATGCCACAAAGGAAATAAAACATGCATTATTTTATTTCGAAAACAAAACATGCTTGTAAAAATAATAGGATTTCAGTAGAGTGGTGAGGTGGCTTGCCTTGCTTAACAAAGTGTCCCTGATCTGGTTCTGCTTCGTAGTCCTGTTCAGTTTCCACGTACTGTTCCTCCTCTTGTGGATCTAATGTACCGGAAAAATAAACGGAACTACCGTCACTCTAAGAAGCGGGTTGACAACAATCTAAAGTAAGTAAACTCACTCTAAGAAGCGGGTTGACAACAATCTAAAGTAAGTAAACAAAACAGCAAGCATTGCACAAAACACTAAGCTAGCTAACAAGAGCAAGCGATTCACTTAGTTATACCACCACAACCAGAAGGTCCATAAAGCTAAGACAAACAACAAGCACCCCTAAGAAGGTGTACACAACAACCCTAAGGGTTAAAAAGGTGGTTTTAACTAAACCCTAAAACAAAGCTCCACTTAGGGTGGTTGGGGTCACTTAACAAGGGCTGCCACCGTAGTTTAGGAAATACTTCAAACAAAAGTTAAGTTCCTTATTATTTTCTATTATTAAATTACTTCACCAGGCTAAGATAGAGACATTAACCAACTACTCATACTAGCATTAAACTTAAAGACTACCAAGTTTAACTAACACAGCAAAACATATTAAACCACTCAAACATGTTTAGCAACTACAAAACCATTTATTATTTATTTACAAAATAAGGTTAAGGTGATAATTTGACAACCTTTTGGATCACTTTCAAAAATGCAAATCTAAACATCACTAATAAACTTAAAACAACCAGTAGTTAAGAAGAACTTTATTAGTGAAGTTTACTTGGTTTTATTAATCACAAAATTAAGCAAACAAGCATGACTAATTCATTTTACTTCCTTAGGCACTAATAGCATTTTATAACTAACTACATTTTATTTCTACTCAAGCACTAACAGTACTAACATATTAAGAACAACATTAGGTAGTGATATACAGTACCAAAATCAAATCACAAACAACAAAAGTAACAATTTTATAAATGACCAAATATTACTTTATCATTTTTAATAGGCAGATAACACCACTTTTAGAGTTTATTAAGTCCAGGGTGTTCTGTTCAGCCAAATTTTATGAAAAGCTATATTTAGGTTCTTTGTAAGAATTAGAAACTACTGCAGTTGGATTTAGTCCAAAACAAAAATCAGGGAAAATATGAAAAATGCGCAAAGTGCTCACTGCCATAATTTTCAAACAACAACAACTATAAATCTAGACATCAACCAACTATGGGGTAAATTTCCAGTGAAAACTTATCCCAAGAGCTTTCCAACAAAGTTGGATTCACACAATTTGGACATCCCTAGCTTCTACTAAAAATAAATCACTAGAAAAGACACATTTCACAAGATTTAATGCCATGCAAAATATACTAAACATTTTTGAGCAAACCCACTTCTGCATGTTTAAGCACACACACAGGAACACTACAAAATTTACCCTATTGAAATTACACTAACAGATCTACCACAATTCAATTAAACTGAACAAGCATAATTAACAGAAACAAGAAATGGAAAAGATCTAGAGAAACAAAATGCTATGGGCTGCGCTGGGCCAGATCTGGCCGTGGCCAGCGCAGATCTGGGCCGTGGCGAGGCCAAAACCGGCCCAACACGGCGCGCCGCGCGCGGCTCTGTGCGCGGAGGCAGCCCGCGAAGCGGGATTCAAACGGGGCCGTCGATCTAAGAATCGACGGCTCTCCGTCGTCTTCGTCGCCGCGACGATGCGCGCGGGCGAGCTCGGCAGAGGAAGTGGCGGCGGCGGGGAAGCGCACCTAGGGCTTGCGTGCGACTGCGGGAGGGGCTGGGGTCGACGGAGGAGACGACGGCGAGCTCGTGGGTGCCCTCAGCTGCCGCATGCAGCGCCGGAAACCATGGCGACGACGGCGGTGAACTTCTCGGGTCGAGGATGGGCGCGAGCTCCACAGGCGTCCTCTGGACAAAAGGAAGGGTGGGGGAGTTAGCTCTCGGTGAGGGGAGTCCAGGGGGCCAACAATGGCGGGAAAAGGAGGAGGGAGTCGGCGGCCACGGCCGTGTCTTGCCGGCGGCGACCTCGGCTTCCTCCGGCGGTCTCGAGCAGCAGAGGCCACGGGGATGGGCTGGGCTTCGTGGGAGGGTGGTGGGGTGAGGTGTGCGTGCTCTGGGGGACAGAGGGGTGAATGGGGAGGCCGGGGTCGGGTGTGGGGCGAGCTCACCCTCTTCTAGGGTTTTCGGACAAGGGAGTCAATGGGGTGGCGTGGGGAGCTCCTACTGGCTGGCTTGGGTGGTGAGGGAGTGGGCAGGGTGGAGGTGGTCGGGATGATGTGTCTTGACCAGTAGGGAGAGGAGGGGTGAGCTCCCATTGGCCGGTTTGGAAAATGGAGAGAAAAGAGTGGAGGAGAGGAGTGGATTGGGGATGACATGTGGGCCAGAGCTGACTAGGATGGACATGCTGGGCAGAGGGGTGAGAGGGTTGGCTGCTGGAGTGAGGAGAGGGGTTGGATCTCGAGTTGGTTTAGGGTTTAGGTCAAAAACCACTTTTGTTTTATTTCTATTATCCCCTGTTTGGTTTTATTTTCCCCCTAAATCATCCAAGCCTAAGTTTAACCATCACACATTGGTAAGCATTAATGTGAGATGGTGGACCTAATGATGAAGGAGCAAGAAATTTTCAAGTCTAAAAGACCAAGAAAGCATTTGAAAATATTTGCAAGAAATGAAAAATTGACCAAATGGTCACTGACTTTTATAGACCTATTGACCTAGTTGGTTTCATGCTGAAACAAGGTTTCCCATTATTTTCCAAGGTGGGTTTTTAAAATATAGAGATCATAGATCAAGTTGGTCAATTTGCATGCCAAAAACAGATCATGGTTTGCTTAACAAGGGGCCCTAGACTTGCTAAGTTTTAATAAACATGAAGATCACCATTCTTAATTTAAGTTGGCAAAAGATGTATTTGTGTTACTACTAAAGTGTACCACCAAGCTAATAAGTTCAAGCAAAGCAACAAGCTCACACTCAAGACACATAAATCAATTATAAGTCAAATAGTTTCAACAAATAAGCAAATGGAATAAAATTACCAAACTCTAAGATAAAGCAATTATTTTGGCGAGGTGGTGGCAAACATAATCATGACGAGGTTTTTGGTAGAAAGAAGGTTGAACCATTTCTTGATGATACTTTCCAAAGATTAAATGAGTTAAGAATTTTTTTGAAATAAGGGTGGATAAAACCAAACATCACGGTAGAAGGAGTGATAGGAGAAGAGATATGGACCATTTTACTTGTCATGACATTGATCACAAGGGTCCAATTATAACTAGGTTGAGTTTCAAGATTGTTCACAAGAGAGGTCATTCACATAATCCCAAACCACATCAAGTCAAACAGAGCAAACATGAGTGAAACACAATCAATACACAAGACAACTCAAAAAGTTTTTGTTGGTTCCAAATTTTGGGTCTTAATTACTTAAGTTGTTCTTGCTTCCAAAATTTGGGACGTTACAGTAATCGTCGATTAGGATCTCTACACAGTAGGCTCACGTATATATAATAACGAGTTTGTTCTTGTTTTCAGGTCAACTACATATATACTGTCTGCAAATGGAAAGCAAATCTAGTACTGCACGAGGCGACCTAGAGCAGATGTTAGTTGATGAAACAGCAGAGCCCAAGGCCCTCCCATTATCACTTTTGGAGGACATCACTGGTGGTTTCTCTGATGACCAGGAAATTGGAAGTGGTGGATTTGCAGTGGTTTACAAGGTATTCACGTGTGTTTATGCTTGATTTGAGAACATAAACCTATGCTAACATCCGTGAGTACGATAGGGAATACTTGGCAACAGGGCGGTCGCTGTGAAGAGGTTGTCCAACGCTTTTATGGATGAAACGGAATTTCACCGAGAGGTTGACTGCCTTATGCGGGTGAAGCACAAAAATGTTGTAAGATTTCTCGGGTATTGTGCTGACAGGCAAGGAAATATGGAAAATTACGACGGAAAACTTGTCATGGCAGATGTCCACCAAAGATTGCTTTGCTTCGAGTATATACCTAAAGGGAGTCTTGATATGTATATCATCGGTGGGACCATGCGGCCTCTAACTTTTCTCTTTATTGGATCTTTATCGTTACAAGATCTCAAATCATAAACCCGGTTTCTTCTTATTTTTTTTCCATTATAGATGCACATCGTGAATGGGGAACGTGCTATAAGATAATCAAAGAGATTTGTGAAGGCATACAATACCTTCATGATAATCATATTGTTCATTTGGATCTTAAACCTGCTAATATATTGCTCGACGATAACATGACACCAAAGATAACTGATTTTGGCCTATCAAGATGCTTCGATGAAAATCAAAGCCGGGATATTACAAAAACTATATTAGGAACAATGTAAGCTACCTAACTCCTCTTGAATCCTTAGCCTTTTGTGTTATGTGATTTAAATAGCTGCCTCTTTGTAAATTTATCGACCAAACGCTTATATTTTGATATAGGGGATATTTGGCGCCAGAGCTTCGTGAAGGGGGTGTAATCGCACGCAGTGCTGATTTGTACAGTCTTGGCGTTATTATCATAGAAATACTGACGGGACAAAAGGGATATCAAGCTACAGAGGATGTAAGAACAATATATGCCATTTTTACCAAGATAAAATCTCAATTTCCTTTTGTTACTAAAACTGATTGAATTGGAATTAATTTCCATGCTTATAATTCGCGTATTTTGATTACATTTTTGTTCAAGTTGTTGTTGCATAATATTATTTCTGGAAGCAAACCTCAAGCCCCCCACCACACACCACAGACAAAAATACACGCCATCACAACAGCCACAATTTGGCTAGCAAAAATCAAGGTGAATCTCCCTTTAATGAAAACGTGAAGTACTTGACAACAAATATATTAAGAAGATATACCAATAAATATAATCACATAGTTTATCGTTTGCAAGAAGAATTTTATATACCTTTCATTTCAACTTGTTTTGACCGATAATGAGTGTGCAATTTACAACAGGATGGGTCTAACTTGAATCTACTGGGACATATTTTACTTTTGCAATAAATTTTTTATTAGTTAGATGCTCGAATGTCTATGGTCTTTATATAATATATACATATTTGAGATCCCCATATATGAAGATTTTGTTGATCCGTTTTATAGACCATAACTCACAACAACCATTTTTTAGGTAATTGAAAGTTGGATTGATAGGTTGGATAGATCAAGACGGGACACAATATGCGAACAAATCCGAGTATGCTATGAGACCGCTTTAGAGTGCAGAGACTTCAATCCAAAGAAGAGGCCAACGAGTGCACGGAAAATTATTGATAGGCTTCATGAAAGGGAAAGTATCCAGGTATGTTCTAAATTTGGGTGTTTATGTGTTTCCTTCTTTAGTTACTAGTTGTTGTAGATGCCACTCGGATCCTTGCACTCATACCAAATCGATCCAATATTCTCCATGCACAATCTATAGAATATTCGTTTTACATATATAGATTGATAAAACATTTGGTACATAAGAATTATCATTAGTTACTGAATCTCAGTGCTCAATTCCAAGCCACACATTACATGAATTTGAAATCCCTTTATCTAAAAAAAATTACATGAATTTGAAATTTGGCAGGTTAGCAACAGATTCGTACCACGTACTTCATCGTCGTTAAAGAAGCTCGGCAAGGGCGCCATCGGCATTGTGGAGGTGGACATCCTGGGCGCGCGGGGCCTAGCAGCAGTAGGCATGAAGAACCCTTACTGTGTCGCCAAGTACGGCCAGAAGTGGGTGCGCACAGGCACGTTGTTCGCCACCGCGGCGCCACAGTGGAACGAGCAGTACAGCTGGGACGTGTTCGATGTCAGCACCGTCGTCGCCGTTGCCGTTTTCAACGACTGCCACCTTTCCTCCCACGCTGTCCATGGAGATTCCAAGGACCAGCGGATGGGGAAGGTGCGCATCCGTCTCGCGACATTGGAGAGCGGACGCGTATACACCCACTATTACCCGCTCATGGTGCTCACCGCGTCGGGCCTGGAGAGGACCGGAGAGCTCCACCTTGCCGTCCGCTTCACATGCAAGTCGTGGGTCAAGATGCTGGCTATGTATGGCAAACCAGATAAACACCACGCCGACCCGATCTCCATGCGGGGCGCAGACTACCTCCAGGTCAAGGCGATGCAGATGGTGGCCACGCGACTGGCCAAGGCGGATCCGCCATTGCGGAAGGAGGTGGTGGAGTACATGCTCGACGTCGACTCCCACATGTTCAGCATGCGTCGTAGCAATGCCAACTTATACCGGATCATGTCCCTATTCTCCGGCGGCGACGGCGCCGCCAAAATCTGGGACGACATCCGCAAGTGGGAGAACCCACTGACGACCATCTTGGTTCACGTGGTGTTTCTGTACCTGGTGTTCTATCCGCAGCGGATCCTGCCATTAGTGTTCGTATGCATCTTCTTGCTCGGAGCGTGGAACTACCGGCGGCGGCCGCGGACGCTGCCACACATGGACACGGTGCTGTCGTACGCGGATCAGGCGCAATCGGACGAGCTAGACGAGGAGTTCGATACGTTCCCAACATCCAGACCGGATGACATTGTGCAGATGAGGTACGATAGACTGAGGAGCGTCGCCGGCATGCTGGACACGGTGGTTCAGGACCTGGCCATTAAGGCGGAGCGTGCACAATCACTGGTCAGTTGGCGTGACGCCAGGTTGACGCCGTTCTTCATCACGCTCTCACTGATGGTGGCTGTCGTACTCTACTTGACGCCGTTCCGGGTGGTCGCCATGGTGATGGGACTATACATCCTCCGGCCTAAGTGGGCCCGGAGTAGGAGCAACCTTTACATGCTCTCCTTTTTTTTTTTTTTTTTTTTTTGCGAAACACAGTACAACGCAAGCGCTCATAAACACGCGCACACACTCACCCCTATGAACGCACGCACGCACACCCTACCCCTATGAGCACCTCCGAGAGACTGAGCCGGCGGGTCGAGTCTTGAGATTGACGAAGTCACCACGGGCGCCTCGCTGTCGACGGGAACGTCGCCTCCCACTGAAGAATATTCCGCCTTAAATGAGAAACACCAGCGTCAAACCTGGGGTTTGAACTCTGGTGGGCTGGGGGTACAACCACCCACCTAACCATCTTGCCACAGGCAAGTTCTCACCTTTACATGCTCTCCAAGGAGGACATGATGATAGAGAGTGGATTTGGTCTCCTCCGGACGTGCTACCAAGTAGGATCTAGCGGCGACTTACTTCCTTTGAGATCTGCATATGCATGGGAAAGTAATCCGCACCGTCTTAGAAGAGGAGATAACTCAACATATTGTAACTACTGACTAATTGTATAGACAAAATATGAACATTTACAAGATTTAATAGACATTCATGAAAATATATTCTTTGGTGCCAATTAGGTATTACGAATCTTCATATTTTGTGTATCTGGTTGGTTAAACTTATTGTACATTGACTTTTGATTAGATTTATAGACCTTATTTTGATAAACAGAGGGAGTATCGGACGATTAGATGGACATAAGTCAGCCATTAACTGCATGGCGATTAGATCCACCGAACCTGGTTTTTTTCGTTTTGCTAATTGTCAGCTAGTTTAGTGTTCAGTCAACTCTTACCGTCTGATCGACCGGCGCCAAGATTCGCGTTTTTTTTTAGGAAGATTCACGTTTTAGTTTTTTTTTTACGGAAGATTCACGTTTTAGTTGGGCGAGCACGCGCGGCCTCTGTTGTTATTTTTGCGGGCCGTTATTATGGCTACTGTAGTTTGTGACGAGCTGGGTACCATAAGTGGGCTTCTTCTGGTCCTTTTTTTTCCCTGCGTTTTATTTTCTCTTTCTCCTCTTCTTTGTTGGAGCTGTTCCCCATTTCCCCTTTGGCCACTGTTACAACAAAACACAGAGAAGAATAAGCAGAGGGAGAGAGGGAAGAGCAAGTGCGGCGCGCCGACGGCGAACGGCGGAGGAGGGAGCTTATAGTGTGTTCTGCGCAGGTGGAGACCTCTCCGTCGGTCATGTCGGGGGCGCAGGAGATCTTTCTGCGAAGTAGTGATGGGTGTGCGGAGCGGAACACCAGGAGTCGGCGTCGATGTTGATTGTCGCCGTCGACGAGCATCCCGTCCTTCAGGAGGTGAACATTCCATACCCATGCGCCCCTAGATTCATGCAATCACACGTGAGCTATGATTTTACAGAGAGGATTTCAGCCTATAGGATTTGACGCATCAGAGTTTTAGTAGTTGTTTTCGTCGATTGATTTTGTTGGGTACGCTTGTAGTTGGACTGATTTGTAACTTTTGAATGTTTGTACTTGAATCACTATGATAATTGATTTTTTAGATAAAGGGATTTATTCCTTAAAAATTTAAATATTACACCCGGCCTCTCCATCAATAATGCACACAGCCGCAATCCAACTGGGAAAGTAAAAAGAGTGCAGCACTAGACGAATTACAATCAACAAGTAAGAAGTAATACGCCAGCGCCATGGACGAGCTCGACGGCCTATGGAGGACCAATCCGGCGATCAAGCGGCCACCCATGTTGTGTAAAAATGTCCCTCGCCACCTCTTCTAGTCGTGCACGATGTCCCGCTCGTTGTAAGGCGGCTATGATATTTGATAGATATGAAGATTCATGGCGTCTGTTTTTGCCTGTCAGCGTGCAGCGGTACAACTGCCGATAGTGGGTGTTTTTTTAGGGCTGTGTCAGTGTTGTTTCTAGGGAGATTGCGAGAGGCGTGCAGTGAAGCGAATGGCTTGGGTTTCAGAACTTCCGGAGTGCGTGTGTGACATGTTTGCAGTCCAGCAACAAGCTCGGGGTTTCAGAACTTCGGACTGGAATATGAGCATATCTTGCTATACTCGTGTTCTGCTTTTTGTAAATCCTGAGACTCTAGTCAGGTTGGTAGTGGTGTAGTCGACACTGATTCCAGTAATAAAACATGTTAGTACTAGTATAGCATGTGCGAGTACCTTTGGATCTCTTGACGAAGAGCTGAGTTGCTGTTATATGAGTTTCAGCGGGGCAACAATTGATTTTTTTTTATCTTTGTCTGATTCTCACGCAGTCTTGCGTATCCGTCCAATAACCTTTCCTGTCCATGGTAAATCTGTCTATGTATCAACGTTTTTTTACAGACGATAATTGATTATCCACCTATGATAACGAGTATATGAGGCTAGGTGGAGCGTTATATCAATGGTGCTAACATGTAAGCAGCCCCTTTCAAATGATGGAGAATGCTAAATCGTGCACATGTATACCAACTTAATTCCTACGTCAGATAATAGTTTTCAATTGTGCACACTTAGAAGGGTAAAAAATAGAATGCATTCTTAAGAAACACATTTGATTTCATGTCATGAAAGTTTAACTTAATTATTAGTGTTTCCTATAATCATTAAAATTAGGAGAAAAGTAACACAAGAAATCATCACAACCACAAAATGATATCATGCATGGACCTATTTTGGTGGATGGTAGCCTCAGTTACTTCTCACAAGGTCAAATTATGTATATCATGCAGTTTTGAACCAGTACGGGGTCAATATTATTTTAACTGTCTTGGCCGATGAAGCCAGGAATCATTGTTATTATGACTTCATCAGGACCTTTCAAAATATTTGTTTGAGCAGCTGTAAAAACTTATCAGGATAATAGGCCTGAATGGTGGAGCTTAATGAACGACCACCTCCATTTATAATCTACATACTTCCTAACAGCTTGCTGGCTTCATTTTGCAAAAGCTTCCAAGCGGCATCCACATGTGTCTCCTCGGTCAACGGTGCTCCAACTACAAATCTCAAGACAAATTTTCCAGAAAGAACCTGTTGAAGACGAAAGTACCACAAAGAAAATCAGCGGAGATCATCGAAGTGTCTACTAATAACCAACCGTATGTGATATGAAGATCTTTCCACTTGAGTTAGATGTATCCATTAGGCTGTAGTTAAGGTTACGGCCACTGTCCTTCTCAGAAGTTGGGGGCAGAAGGCGGAAACAAACAAGGGAAAAGTTCCTTGGGGTTACTACCTAAATGAGTGAAGTAAATAAGAATTTTGTAAAATAGAGATTTTTAATAAATAAAATAAGAAACATGATGTTCTTTCGGACTACAGCCAACAAAGAGTTTCATGGTATCATTAAATAGATGTGCTAATTGGTTTATTTTCTCTGTTACCTCAAATCTTGAATCAGACAATACAAGTTGTTCAAAATGTTTAGCCAATTGAATATGCTTTCTGATATAACTCTGCAGGTTTTCCACGCCATAAAGCCTCAATACCATCCATAGCTTGAGTGATCTAAAAGAAAAGGTCCACTTGGTAAGAATGCATTTGCCATAAAACTGCCGCATATAACTGCAACATACAGCGTGAACAACAGTGCGACGAGTCATACTGATTGCACATGGAATGCTAGATGTTAACCGATTGATACTAAAAGTGTAAGATTATATTTCTATAATAGCCATAGGGGTTCATGTTCTTTCAAAAATGTGCATAGTCTCAAAATTGATCCTGTAATTGCAAGCAAAGTAAATATAGTAAATTAAAGAAGCTCCAATTTGATCTCTAATAAGAACAATGATATTGCGTAATGTGCAGGCCCACCTAACATATACGATCCCTTTTGATGGCACGCCGTGCAGCCATCCAATACCACATGGAACATGAAAATTTTCTTTGCTTGATGATTTTTTGATCATTTGATTACGTCGTTATTACCACTGGTGATTTATTTAGCAAAACAGAAAGCTTATTGCACACACTTCGTCTTACAAAAATATTAATTCCACAAAGAAAAAATATTTAGGATTTATTAAAATATTCATCTGATGTAGCATTCCTTGTCAAAAATTTAAGTAATAAACTGTACGTAAGTTTTAAATACTACACTTCACTAATGGTAATGAAATGGTCAAGAGGATTTCACCTAAAACGACGGCCTAGTGGAATTTGCCAATCCTTGAAATCAACAACAGAATTTGCTTGGGAAGCTTGAAAATGTAAAACAATTATAGCATCACCAACTGAAAAATATTTTTACAAGAAACTCATAAAAAGTAATGATTTTTAAAAGTAATATTATTAGTTAGATTGCAGGCATTCTTGCAAAATACAATTCATTTGTTTCCTTGAAAATATATACTTGAGTTTGTCCAATCAACTGATTTAAACTAATGCCATTATATATATATATCACATTACTAAAAATAAGGTAATTATTGAGAATTTCAATGAAGTTATCCAACAATTATTCAAGAGATAATTACGACAATGGTACGGCATGCCGGGAACCAGTAATTAGTCAGATCTTACTCTTTTCTCTTGCTTCATTTCAAAAAGTGGTCAAGTACAACTTCTAACAACATACAGATAAAGTAAAAAAATAGTTAAAATTAGCAAATTCCCACAAGGAAAATATGTATGCTCCTGGTGGCTAATAGGATTTCTGATCCCGGCATAACCAGATGGTTAACACTGGAATTTGAAAATGGGGGAATCAAATAAAATAACATGCATTCATAATCCAGAGAACACAAGCTTTTCATAACATAGTTTCATCCACTACCTGAACAATGATGAAAATATCCCAAGAGAAAAATAGAGAAGACAAGGATATATCATAACCTTATTCTTGAGATACTCTGGATTTGTAGATAATGCTTCTATGAGATAACTCCTGTCCTGCTTTTTACATGTGATGTCAGTTTGTGCTTTGGCTATATTGACATAATATCATCATATGGCTTACCTTAACCCATAACAAGGAACAATCGAAGTTTGTGAGAAACCATTTGTGAGCATTCATATTGAATGAATCAGCTCCTTCTACCCCATCAAGGTGATGTCGGTGCTCTGGGCATATACAAGCACTTCCAGCATATGCAGCATCAATGTGGAACCACATACCATGAGCCTTACAAAAATAATGAAAAGAAGGAATCTATCAACTAAATTCATCACTATATTTAAATATCTACATGTATAATTTGCAGGAGTCATATACAAAATAAGATAGTTAATAACAGTTAGGGACTTGTTCCCACTCGTGAATTGTTCTAAACCATATTTTTTGCTTAACTAAATATTTGAATTACATAGGACCAAAATGGGGAAATGAACTAAATTCAGTTATATTAAAAGGATGGATCTTCAAAATTCTGGTACCACCTAAAATTTCTAGGGACTGCTGTTTACCGATCAGTCACCCGATCAAGGTGTAGACTTATTTCTCAAAAGTGGACATAATAACTAGGTCTTCAACTAGAAGCAAAACCACAGTGTTCTAGGCATAAGTGGTAGAAGTTCAATATTCTTTCAAAAAATATTTTTAGAAAAGATAGAAGTAGAAATTATTAAATACATATAAAGATTTCATTATACTAATTTTGATAATTTACTAATTATCACAATCAACGGGCACAAACACCTGTGCTATCTTTGCTAATTTATGCAAGGGGTCCACGGCGGATGAAGATGTTGTGCCTACCTGAAATAAATAAGAACATTCTTTAGAAATAGAGTGTACTAATGAGTAGATGAAAAGCCAAGCATAATTATTAAACATAAGAGAATGCCATTAAATTTATTAACTTATGTAATATCCATCACGTTATTGTTTAAATATATGTGGATTGGCCAAATTTATTTATCATTTTGGGCTTTTGGTTCTACTGGTTGGTGCACAAGAAATAATTGGTTCGACCGCTCCTCCAACCGAAAAGAACCACGGCAGAAGATGAGAAAAATTCAAGAGTACACACTATTGCGACAAGGTTTTGCACATAAATGTAACTGCCGTAATTTTGCACGAAGATAGTTGGACTTAAGACTAGTGTGAGGATTAAACTTGCAGGAACATTTTTTCTGACATTTCAGTAATATTAATTTGGTTCTAACTCAAGTAGTTATTTAATAAAGTACTGTAAATCATGTTGATACTTCAATGTTGAAATTCACACAAGTTTTCATTGAAGTTTTGCACACAAAGAAATCACAGCTTGTTGCTTACTGTTCCACAGATGAAGAATGGTATCAACCCAGATGACAAGTCAGCTGAAATGGCTTCGCTAACTGCTTCAGGTGCAACGGCATAACTATCACTACAGTCAGCCTTCACAACTCTGATGTTCTCTGGGAAAATTCCTGCAATCTATAAAAAGAAGAATTATAGATCAGGTTGAAACAGTTAAAAAAGCTACAAAAACATACTGCACATTATCTAACTACTTCATTGCCATTCTTTGTACAACATCAAATCCAGAACAGACAAAGACATGTAACTTATTCATAACAAAAGATAACTGGAAATCATTCTAGTGAGACTTGAATTGGATTATATATGAATACCTGGCATGCCTTTTGCAGAGAAGAATGTGTCTGATCAGATGCATAAACTACTAATTTTTCAAGGGATTTTTTCCCCTGCTTTTCCAAAGTTCTATTTCGTGCAGCCAATAGTACAACAAGGACTGCTTCACTGGCACTACCCTGGATTACTCCTCCACCAAGCGCTGTAAATTGGGACGCAGTAGAAAAACTCAGAAGCGTGAATTTAGCTAAGGACATGCACGACTATATCAAAAGATAACAGCTCTATGTACCATTCTACTAATGCAGGATCTATAAAATAGATCTCTAGGATCAAGGATAGTCCAAATCACAGTCTGTATCACAGGATCATAGGATCCTCTCAAATTATGTCGATTCCGATCCACATAGGACAATAATCAGGTGGTAGCATATAACTCTAGTACCGTGGTTCAGATCATACGATCTCTGGAGCCATGATATTTGAGGTCAGATTCTATCATGATGATAAGATCCACGAACAAGAAAATAATCCTACATAGGACCACCATTCTGGCAATCCTACATAGAACCACGAACAAAATTGCAAAAATATATGTTTTTATCAACAAATAGTTTATGCATCGAACTAAAAATATGATTGCAGCCTTACCAGATGACAGAAACTGGCTTGGCAGCTTTAGCATTTTAGCAAACCAGTCTAAGACTATAACCTCTAGCTCGGTTGCAGCAGGAGAGGTTATCCAACTGAAGCCAACGATGTTAAAGGCAGCACTAAGCATCTCCCCCAGGAATCCAGCAGTGCTACTATTTGAGGGATAGTAAGCAAAATAATTTGGACTTTGCCAGTGAGTTACTCCCGGTACTATCTTCTCTCGTATATCTGGGCATCAGAAGAATTTTCTGAATAAATTTAGGATTGTTGAAGCATAGCTCATGGAATGCAATTGGTAAACCTAAATTCCAATGTCACTTGAAAGTGCAACGGAAGGAAAATCACCATCAAAAAGGGCATCCAATGTATCAGGTTGGTTCGGAGCTGAATCCGGAAGAAGTTCCTTTAGATATCCTGGCTGCAATGAAATTACCCGGTCAATGGATATTGATGCACAAATCATAGGGGAGTGCCAAATTTAGTACTTACTACAACCCATCTTCTGTAGACAAACAGTAGTATGTTCGACTGTTTTCATAGTTTTACAATGATAACATCAGCACTTCACAACATGACAATGCATAGTTTTGTGACCCTTAAGAATGAAGAGAGAAGGAAAAGGATGTTCCAAGTCTTTGTACATGGTCTTTCATTCTAATTTCTTCATATTCCCAGCAGCCAGCACTGGTCAGTTATCGTTTTCTCCACAGCCGCCACAAGGCTGCATATGAGCCTTGCACTTATCAGGGAACAGATGGCAACGGTATTCCTGACTGGCAGCTAAGTATGCCACCTCTCTACAACACTGAAGGCTCTCATCTCCCATGGTAGAGAAAGATTTGTTCACAGTTGTGCATCTTTTTCCATTAGTGGGAAAGTTCTTGTGTACCACAGAGTTATTTACAGAACACATGGATTAAACTAGTGGATGGGTGAGTCGGCGAGTCAAGTCATATTACATATAGGGGATAATGTTGTACAAGCATCATGTGAGCAAGTTGGTATTGCAGGATTTGCAGAAGAGACAAGACAAGAGTGATCGTGCCTGGACTTGGCTGACGACGGGAAATGTGTCGATGGATTTGTAGTAGTCGGCGATGAAATCCACCATCCGGTGCCCACACTCCCGCAGCTGCTCCGCGTCCATCGGCCGCATCGACCAGCCGCCGCCGCCCCCATTGCTGGTACCATTCCCGTCCCTTACTTGGCCAAGAAAAATGGACAAAACAGTTTAGCGCATGCAGGGCATTACAAAATATCGATCTGCGGGCATGAGTATCGATGAGATGTTCACATGATAGGGTTTGCAGTCCAATGGCAGCAGGGAGATCAGTGCAAGCGAGAGATGAGGGAAAAGACGCCACACATCCGGGCGATCAGCTCGTTTATATATTACGTGTACATGGAGCACTGAGAACGAAGGAAGAGATCCGTATCTCGTATCAATCTAATTAAACAACCGAATAAAGTTTTCCCTAAAAAAAGAATCGAAAATAAATCGGAAAGATACGGTTGGTAGGATCCTCCTATTGGGGAAGATTGTTTCTCGATCTCGCTTATTTTGCGTTATTTGTTGCCTTGTTTTTTTAGGAATTATTTGTTGCCTTGTTTGTGGAGGACGGCGAAGTTTAATATTTGGTTCAGTGCGGATGCTGGTGTGATCAGCGTGTGCGTTTTGGTGCACATATTGTAGCGGCAGTGTACTACACACAGTTGTTGTCCTCTGGGTATTTGGCAATTGGCATTGGTTGAGCTAGCCGTTGAGGCATGCTGGCTGCATTCTTCTGGCCGGCCGCATTCTTGAAGATGAGCACGCCGCTGAGGAGGATGAAGCCGATCGCCTGGTCCGTCTGCTCAGGCCATGTACATTGCATAGCCGCTTATGTGGACGCTTACGAAAAAAAAACTTAGCCAGCGTCTGTACTAGCGCCCTTCTCTCCATCGCTACACTACAACTCAAGACGCTTAGCAGCTAAAGAAAAGAGGTATTTTTTACGCAAGCTCCGGTGGCAGAGTTTATGTCGACGCTAGCTCTATTCCTGGGATCGATTCGGCGATAACTACCACGATAGCGTCCACAATAGTGCCTCCCGTGGTATCTGCCTCAGGGGAAAGCATCGGCGTGCACGTGGACAATGTAAACTGGTCTGGGGCAAGAATTGTTAGCGTAAACCACCATTTTACAAAATTTTTTCAAAGACCACCACTTTATGTTTCTGTCGCAGATAACCACCACCTTTTGGTCGGATGTTCGCAAAAAGCAATGACCGTGTATTGAAAGTGAATTGACACTCGTACTGACATTGGGGACCCATTTGTCAGAGCTGATTGGCAGGAATTTGGTCAATTTGCTGAGTCGGACTTCCCACTTGTCAGGCCAAATTGGCAAATAAAATCAAAACATGCAAATCTGAGTTGGACGAGGGAGACCATGTACCGATATGGTCAACGCATCTCCCGCCGCCATGGTTTCCTTGCTCGCCGCATGGCCGCCCCGTCCCACTTGCTCATCGCCCATCTCGCGGTCGCCGCAGCTGCTCACATCGCCGCCATGAACTGCTCGGTCGAGCATCGCCATGGAAGGCAACGCTCCTGCGCCTCCCTACTCGCGGCGAGCGTCGCGCCTCCCAGTCTGAAGAACACCGTCATGCCTCTCACCTCACGGCGAGCGCCCGCGCCTCCCTGCTCGCGGCTGAGCACTGCTGCCGCGCGCGTCACCCTGCGCGGTCGAGGACCGCCGCCGCGCTCTCCTGCTCTCGGACAGGTAGTGGATGCCGCTGGTCGTGGCCTCGGGGGGAGGGGTGGAGCTGGCAAGAGGGGCTGGAAGGGACATAACCTGCTCGCCGTGATTGGGGAGGGGCCGCGAGCTGGCAGCTGCCTGCTCGCCGGGATTCGGGAAGACGGCGAGGTTCCACCCTGAGCTCCTCTGACAACGCCCTCCGCACCTCATCGCCGCCTAGAACCTCCCCACCCAAGGAATCGATGCGGGACGCTAAGAGTCCGGCGACTCGAGGTCATCTTCTTACCCTTTGGCTGTGGTGGTCTGTTATAGGGACGAACCCGAGAACCTCATCAGAAACCACATCAGCAAATTGGTCCTGACAAGTGGGACTCCCCGTGCCAAGTCAGCCTTTGGGTGAGTCCCCCATGTCACCACGAGTGTCAATTCACGTTCAAGACGCGATCAATGCTTTTTGCAAACATCTGACCAAAATGTGGGTTTTACGATTGAAACGTAAAGTGATGATTTTTTATTTTTTGTAATAAAGTGGTGGTTTTGTGCTAACGACTCTTAGGGCGACAAGGGCCGGTGTGTTTAGAAACTCTTTGTCAGTAATCATAGGAATGTAACCCGTAAGTGTCGCGCCTGGAAAATAGTGGGCGGTGATATCTATGCTTTCAACGCTATACAGAAGGCGTGCAAGGACATGCACACGGTTGCGTCGGGCGGCATTATTGCTTGCGGGCAAGCCACCGTGTCTCCTTAGCCATGTTCTAGAGGGCGTTCAGTGCCTCGATGAGTGAAGGGACAGAGAGGCTGGGAGACGCAATTGCTGATGGCTGTCGATCGAGAAGATCTTTCTCGTTTAGCTTAGCTTGTTTCGGCTGTGTGGACACTTGACAAAGTGATGCATTGTGTGGGGAGTGCTTGTGTATATCGTGTGTTGTTACCCATTTTGGCCCGGCTGCCCGCTAAGCGAGAAGAACCTGTTGAAGGCCCAAAAGCCCGGTGGACGCAACCAATTCCAAGCCGGATTCAGGCCGGGCCTCCCGACAAACCGACTTAGGCGGGGAGAAAAGATACTACGACTAGAATATTCCAACACGGAAGGACAAGGCTCAAGCACGAAGATGAAGTAAAGTTCGACTCCAACACGGAAGGACAAGGCGACTCACCACGGACCAACACAAACACTCGGGTCCGTGGATGGAGTACGAGGACGGACATCGACTTACCTAGTTTAGAGCTGGATTATGACTAGGATTCCAACATGTAAACGTGTAGTTAGCCGTCCAAAAATTGTATGGGAAGATCAACCGCCTCATGTATATGTCAGAGGTTATCACCAATTCAAACTAAGCACATAATCAACAATTTATCAACGCAATCTACTTTTTACCCTCAAAATTTTGTCCCTGCTTTCTTTTTACGACTTCGCCTAGATTTCGTTCGTTGATCGATAAAGGAGTTAAGAGCGGCCAGGTCGGTTTAGTATAGCCCATAGTCGCCGGAACCTCCGATGGAGCCCCTCTAGAGGAACTGGGGCTTCGGGTCTCAAAAGCGCCAGCCGGTTTGTCTTGCGTATCGATTGAGCTTCCGGCTACCCTCCTTCGTCATGAGTTGCGGGCCATCACCCTCAGCGCCTGTTCATATGCAACATACTTTTTGGCTACTCTGCCTGGGACATTTTGAATTGGGTCGTTATGGTCGATTGTATAATGTAAAATTCCTCAGCCTAAAAAGATCAGTGCCGATACCGATAACATCATACGACCTGCCTTTGATGATTTCTCGGACGATCAACGCCAACTCTTTGATGCGACCAAAGCCAAGGCCAAGGGGACGTCGACGCATTGCAGAAGCAACAATACGATGAACTCAAGAAGTGACTCAAAAAGCTATGGATGAAGAAAGAAGAAGAAGAAGAAGAAGACACGTAGGCGTTCATGGCAACTTTCAGAAAGACTGTCAAGGCGGTATCACTTCATCTGGCAAAGGGTAGCTAGGCTCAAGCCTCTACTGGATGACACCTAAAGTGCTAATATGTTTACTACCGATCAATTAGCCGTAATAGATGTACGCATCAATGACTCAAATCAACAAGTTTTAAGGCGGTGGGTGAGTATGTACACGCTAGAAAATATGCCTAACGATCAAGGTACCAGTGCGGTAAACTTTAGTTCGATCACGACCATCGGTTAAACCGATGAATCCTTACTTAAATCAAAAGTCGGCAGATCGTAGACTTTCTGCCTGAGACTTTGTAGAACCCGGATATGGCGCGGTGGTTTCATTTTAATGGAACCGGGGATACCCTGCCCTCCCTATTTATCTGAAAAAAGTCGGCAGATCCTAGTCAAACTACCTTATTCGGAGGGTACATGGAGCATCCGTTATTTGACCAATCAGTTGAATCCGGATTTTTACCCTATAGCTTCTGGCGTGGTGCCAAACTACAATTTGGCTCATGCGATGACCAATCTCAAGACTAGTGCCTCCTTAGGGCATCTCTAACCGATCCCCTAAAATCGGTTAGAGGAGTAAAAATACGCAGCGGCGGCACCTAACCGATCCCCAAAACGGTTAGAGGAGGGAATTTTTACTCATCGGAGGAGTAAAAGTGGCGGCCGACTCCTAAATTTACTCCTCCAAAACCAGTTCCGAGAAAAACTCCCGCCGCTCCGCCTCGTCTTCCCGCCCTCCGCCGTTCTTTCCCGCCCGCCTCCCCGCCGGCGCCGATGTCGCCGACTCCGCCCGGGATCGACGCGCAGCTCTCCGGCGCACCTTCTCCGCCCATCCTTGGCTCCGGAGACGACCCGACGCCGCCGCAATCGGAGATTTCCGCCGCGTCCGCGGCCGGAAAGAGGTTGGGGGCAAAGAACGTGGTCCGGCCGCCGGCCGGCACGGTCAAGGCCTCCGGTAAGGCCGGCGGCAAGCGCGTGGAGGCTCCCGAGGTGGCGCCGCGTCCTCCCGAGGTGGCTCCTGTGGCCGGCCGGCGGCAGAGCAAGCCGACTCCGGCCAAGGTGGCGCTCGCGGAGGCGGCGGCCTCGAAGAAGAAGAAGAAGGCCGAGGCGGCGCTTCCGAAGGCTGCAGCTGCCTCTTCGACGCGCAAGGCCTCGACGGCCAACCCTCCCGAGGCCGGCCACCGCGGGCGGCCGTCGTCAACCTCGACGAGCCCGAGGTGTTCGATGGATCGTCGGCAAGGTAAAAAATTTCTTTTTCTCCTCTCCTCTCATCGGTTGGCTATTTGTAGACACACGGTGATGTTGTTTTGATGATATGTAGTGTGGCGGAGGAGGAGGTGGCCACCTTCATGAGCCAATTGGAGGGTAGCCATGCCGCCGGGATCGACGACATGAACTTCGACGATCAAGACGTTGAGGTGGAGGAAGAAGTGGTTGAGGAAGTGGAGGTGGAGACACAAGGAAGCACAAAGAAGAGCCGAGCCTCCAACTATAGCGAGAAAGAGGACGTCACATTGTGCTATGCGTGGATGAATGTGTCACTCGATGCATCGGTTGCCACCGACCAATCGAAGGATAGGTTTTGGGCTCGTATCGAGGAATACTACAACAACAACGTGGAGGTGCCGATCACTCGCACACAAGGCTCTCTTGGCCACCGGTGGGGTGCCATTCTTGAGAGTTGCAACCGGTGGTCCGGTTGTGTTGATCAAGTGCACACCAACCCGCCAAGTGGAGTGCCCTTGACGGAGTTTGGGCCACTCATCCAAGACCTCTACAAGATGCGCAACAAGAAGAATGGAGGCAAAGCTTTCACCTTGCACCATTGCTACAACGAGCTTGTTGGCAATGAAAAGTGTGTGCGGAGGAATTGGGAGACCACTCCAAAAAGGTCTAGGGTGAGCATCTCCATCGATGCCAATGATGAGGAAGACGAAGACCCGCACAAGAGGCCCGAGGGGCAAAAGCTTGCAAATGAGAGGAAAAGGAGAGGTGCCCAAGTTGGAGGCTACAAAGAAGAACTATGTGCCATGGTTGAGACCAAGAAAGCCTTGGCGGCCGAGAGGAGGGATGAGAAGGCGGCAAGGTGGGCCGAGCTCAAGGCAATGGAGGAGGAGAAGTCGAAGAAGAAGATGGAGCTCGAGGATAGGAGGACCCTTGCCGAGGAGAGGAGGGTTGCACTTGAGGAGGAGAGGGTAGCAAAAGAGAGGGAGATCGATGAGCGTGCTATCATGTTCATGGACCCAAGCAACATGGATGCCACGGCTAGGAAGTATTGGGAGCTCACTCGAGCAAAGATCCTTCAAAGATCTTTTGGTGGAGATGCTCATAGCCATGGAGGTGATGGTGGCCGAGGAGGAGGAGGTGGTGGTGGTGATGGTGATGACTTCTTCGGAGATGGTCTTTGAGCTCTTCGATGGTGGTCCACAACATATGAGATCAAACAAGGTCGATAGCTTCTTTTTGGTGACCTTGATCGATGGTGGTGGTAGAGTCTACTTTTGAATGAACAACTATATGTAAGATGTTTGAATGCATATGTGGAGTGGTGGAAAAAAATGGGGCAAAAAAGTTTTACTCCTCTAAATATAGGAGTTCGGTTCCGCGCCGTCCACCTTTAGAGGAGTATTTTTACTCCTCTAAGTTTTAGGAGTCGGTTTACTCCTCTAAAGTTTAGGGGATCGGTTAGAGATGCCCTTAGTGCCTGTATCCCAAAAATATTCGGCCAACTCGGATGAGGACTTGGAGAAATTCATAGCAGAGATACAATGATGTATGCAAACTTCGGCATTGAGTAAGCATGTACCGAAAACCATACCCGGATTACTTTGACATAGTGCCATCCCTGCAAAGTTTTCGAGTTCATGACATTGTTAAATTTAATGGGGTAAATAATAAGACAACATGAAAAAATAGGTCAATATCTTGTACAATTAGGAGAAACCGACAAAAATCATATTAAAGTGCGTTTATTGCCTATGGCCTTAACTATTTTTTTTTGTTTTTTATGGTTCTCGTTTTTACCACCTAGTTCCGTTCTTGCTTGGTATCATCTAGAAAACAAATTTCATGACACTTTTATGGCGGTGAGAATGAACTAAAAAGCACGATGAACCAGTCATCGATTACGCCAAATATTTTAGACACACAATGAAGTGATGCTATAGTTTGGTGATAACTGAAAAACACATGACCAACTTAGACTTAATGCTATAAATCTCATATGAAGGAGTAATTAATAGCGACTTGGATGGTGAAGTCGATGTGTATACCGCCGAGTTTGTTTGGCCAGCTAAGGAGAAACCTTACATCTGGATTGATCCAAAGCCTTTCGCAAGAATCAGGATGATGACATCAAATGCACCTTCGACGTAGGCAAACGTTACAGAATATTCGATGCCTTACTGAAAGGTATGGGTCACACATATTATTAATGATTGCAATGTCTTTTATCGACATATCCGATCAGCCATAAATGACGGACGATTGACTTTAGCCGTCATAGCAATTGACAAAGAGTTGTCAATTTTTTCAAGATCACCATTAAGGACATTGCTTGTGTCAGCGTCTTCTTGACAATGCTTCCTCCATGTCCGGTTGGGGTCTGCCATCCACTTGTCGACTTATTCTAGGCGACATGGGTGGGTTGTATCTCGACATGTGTCATCCGATCATATTTCCGAGATGTCTTGCACATCTTGTGACACAGCGTAGAGGGTGTATGTCTCGTCTCTCGACCGTGCCATTCTTGCCTAGTAATTGGGCAAGGCGTGTCCTTGTCATGTGATTGTGTGGATGTGCATTATATGCAGAAAAGCATTGTCGTATGGTTTTTTAGACCTGTTTTTCTCATAAACTTGATTGCCTCTTACTGTATTTCTTATCAATGGATTTAATAGTTCCCTTACTAACATTCATAAAAGACATCCAAGAATAAGTATTTTACATCCTCGATAAAAAATAGTACTAAATATTTTGCATCCACCAGCCCAATAAGATAAGGCCCTTGGCCCAATTATATTCTACGGAACCCGCTCCACTCTATAAATAGCCCCCACTCATTCCTCCCCAAAATCAGACAGAACCGAACGACCGCAGTCGGCGAGACATGACGGCGACGAGCAATCCGATGCCCGGCTTCTTCGGCAACTTCGCCGGCCCCGGGGGGGAGTATGCCTTCGCGAGGCGGCTCCGCCACAGGCTGCTCCTCTCCTACCTCTGCCAGCAACGCCTCCACCCCACCTCCCAGTCGTAAGCGGCGATTCTGCTCCCTCCTCTCGTCCGGCCCGACTCAAAGATTGCTTTGCTTGATGCTAATCCCTCTCTCGATGCTGCACTGCAGGATGGTCCAGCAGACGGACGCCCACATGTGCGGGGATCATCTGCGGCGGCTGGTGGTCCGGGGGCAGTGGGTCGAGGCCCTGGAATACCTCCGCCGCTTCAACTCGCGCAGGACCGTCGCCTCCAACGCCCTCCACTTCTTCCTCCACACGCTCTGGGCACTGGACAACGTCGCCGCCGCCGCCGCCAGGAACGGATCCGTCAAATCCGGGGCGCACAGCAACGCCATGGCATTCTCCACCGTCAAGTGCCGCGGCGCCAAGCTCCGCTCCGTCGTCAAGGGCATCCTCGCCTCACCGGGACAATGGTACCTACTCAATTCCTCCCATCCACTTCCAGTCCTCCTGCATATCAAATAAATCTCTGCATTTTTCTGACGAACCTGAACCTACTTAATCCATCAGTGTCGCCCTGAACTCGCGACCGGCGAGGATCATGGCTGGGATGATTGCATATCGCTTGGCTCGCGAGGATCCCGACTTGAATCGCCTGATGCAGCTGCCGGGCGACGGCCTGATCCTACCGCACAACGTGCTCCCCATCATCAAGTGGGTTTTGCTTTGCTTCTCTTGTACTCCTACATTCAGTCTGTCTGATTTGCTTCGGTATAGCTCCATATACCAACGCTGATATATTGCCCTTGAATGATCATCTTTTAATTTGCTTTTCGCCAGTCCTCGTCCAAGGCGGCACCTGAAGCGACTGCCCGGGCGCCGTGCTCCAGGAACTGCCATCGCCAGGCTCCATCTCAACAAGAGGAAGAGGTGCAGAATATAAAACATACTTGATTAATTTTCATGGTCTGAACAGTTGAATCAAATGAAAGCTGGACATACTTTTTCACATATACTCTGTACTGATTTGTTGCTTTCTGCAGTATGCATTCTTCAAGCCCAAATACTCCTGGTATGATTATATATATCCTTCTCTCTTAACAATCCTCTCATGTTTCTACGAAATTAAAGCACCTCGTAACCTCGACATGTGATAATTAATGATCCTCGTATGTGTTTTCTAATGGCAGCATTCATTGATGAGTCACTGGATCGGGTGGCGGGTCTTCTAGGTAAGTAAACTAGTGTTTCATAAGTATAATTCTTGTTTGCATATACATATCTGATGTTTCTGTTCTTAGCATTTGGTAGCTTGAGAGCACATTTAGGTAATGATTGCTCCAATTACCAGTAGCATACCTGTGTTTTGATTTGTATTAGTCCTTTGTCTGGGAAATCCGTTTTACTATGTGTGACTTTATGAACAATGTGAGATCCTACTGGTGATTAACTTATATACCTGGTAATTGACACAGACGAATGTATAAAGGCTGGTAAGCATCAGAAGAAACTTCAGTCTGTTGGGCGAGGTAATTAATCGATACTTCTTTTATCATTTTGCCTAGCCACTTACAATTGTCTTATGTACTCTAGGTCAGTGGCGGAGGACGGGAAAAAAATGAGGTCGGGCGAAGTTTAAAGCATAAAACAAAAATTTTAAAGCATAAAACAATTCGATGCAAAAATCAAAATATTCTAAACTAGTCGGCCGCCACAGGGTACGGGTTGAAAGCTCATTTTCCTCAATGATACTTCTAATGCATCAAGAATTAACAAGATACACAATGTGCTGACAGATCATGTACGATGTTCTACCGTTGTTTATTAAGCCCATAGTTGTGGTGATGGAGCGGTACAAGGCACAAGCTAGCCTAGTTGGCCCACCAGTGGATCAAGTCTAGTAGCCAGCGCCCAGCACACCTCTTTTCCCTTTCCTCTTCTCCAAACACGATGCAGGCAGAAGGATAGATCGGCCGGACGAGCGCTCATCGACAGATGCATACGTATACAAACGTTTTGCGCAAAAATCAAGGTAGGGCGGCTGCCCTACCTTGCCCTACTGGGTCCTCCGCCACTGCTCTAGGTTTTGCACTCCAACCAATCATCAGGCTCATGAAGCTTGACATTGTTTCTTGAATTTTGCCAGTGCCTGCCTTCCTCATGCCACTTGAAACCGCTCCTGTTGCTCCTAGAAGCTTATTGATTTGCTACTTACTGTAATTTCTAACTCCAAAATTCTTTTCAGGTGCTCCTGTCTCATCACAGATCATGTCTGGTACCTTGACAAATCAGGCTAAAAAAATGGGGATCTCATCGGCACAAAATTCAGGTTTAATTATTTTATGCCTTTTCAAACCTAGATGCATATGTTGATCTCCATGTACATGATTCGCGTTTGGAGTACATCAAATGACCACCTAGTCAAGGGACTGTATGAATGATTTCTAACTGTTAAACTCTCCACCGGCCAGTCTTGCAGCTTGCTGAAACCCCTGAGGCCATGCTGGTGTAAATGCACATGAAGTACTTGTTGTTGAGTGCAACCAATCCCATGCACATGGAGTCTGAAGTTGAAGAAGGCACGGTGGTGGAGTGAAGATGGATTTGCTATATTATATCAACTTGAGGATTGCGAGTCTTGTAGTTTGGAACTTGAGTAATGTTATGCAACTGTGTTTCTGATCATGTCAGACATATCTCTATGTATGCTATATATATGTAAACTTGGTTGTTTTCACGTGCCCGTGTCTGTGAGACTCGTTTCTCTGGCGTAACCTTATTTTCTGTTGAATAAAGAGGTTTCCAGTTGTTGCAAAAAAAAGTTCTTACAGTAGTCTGTCGTCGTTGGCCTATTACGGCCGCAGGTCTCCTTAAGACGATGCCATGAAGAGACTTTCGGCCTCGCGAGGAATTCATCATAATTCAGAAACGCGTTTTTGAACAGAGTATCGCTTGTTCACTGCCTTGTGCGCTAAGCAGCTAACACAGGTATCAAAATACTCTTTGGGAACTATCCTTGACATGGGAACTTGCTTTTACTTGCATGGGCAAATTCAAAGATTTGACACTGGTGGGTGACCCATAGGAGTATGGAATAGTAGATATATAACAGAAACATGTGGCAGGCATTAAACGAGAACTGAGCAAACCAGTTCACTATCTAGTTCAGTTCAGGCCACCTAGTATTCAAACTCTAAAAGTTAAAAAACAACAGCTAAGTAATTTATAGTGCATGTACTAGATAATAGGCTCATCTTGTATTTCTGCTAAGAGAATTTTCTTCTTGTAAACATTTCCCAAGCGCAAACAACTAAAAATCAATTTCTTGTACTTGTATAGAATAGTACTCAAAGCGGCTTACCTATCCATCCTTGACATGGAAACTTCCTGGCACGGGCAGATTCATATCATGTATAAAAGAAAGTGGCATTGCATGACAGCTGACCAACACGATTTAGGATGCAGTTAGCATAACATCCATGGTCTGATTTACTTACTTGCACTTAAGATACAACAAGCAAGCAAACTACCAAGAATCCTCAAATTGATACACCATACATAGAGCAGGTACCACCTAATATACATAACAGCCGAGAGCTTATCGACTATTCCTCATGCACCCAGACAGCAGGAGCAACAGCAATAGGCTGGCCACCACTTAGCAGTTACACATCATCAAGTTCAATCTGTGTTCGTCGGTAGCAGATCCCTTGGCCTGCTCTCGGCAAGTATTCTGGCAAGTTAATACCGTGCTACACAGCACCTTACATACAAGATAGTGCATCACAAAACTGAAGAAAATGGCGCTAAGAAACACGTTATGAACAGACACAATAGCGGTTCTTTTTTAGAGGGCCCAACATACGGAATACAAAACTACATGCAACTTACTTTTGAGGTCGTACCCTAGAGCGTAGCTAAAATCAGGTGCGAGGAACAAAGTGCATGCCACTAATCAGTAATCACCTAGCATCAAACAGTATTGCTTCTGTACAGATATGCCTTTCAAGGTACAGTGACCTGTGCGTGATTCTTCATTTTGTGGCTACCCTTCGATCCATTTAGTACTACTGGTAAGTAATTACTCGGAAATCCATTAGGGACCAGTAAAACATTCGGTAAGAATACTGGTGGCAGTGCAACTTAGTTATATCTTTGCAGCAGGAAACTAATTAACTTCTCAAGTCATGCATCCTAAATATAACTCGTTTCTAGCTACCATATTAATTGCTACAAGTCTCAATTGGAATTTGATGTATTCCTCTCCATATTTCTAAAAGCAACCACTTGTACTAAACATTACCTGTTTGATACTTGTCCGCTGCCTTTTCAGATCAGGTTCTTCCTGAACAGCTGACAGTTCTGTCCTCGGATGCTTTCTTGTAACGATACCCTGGAAGGTGTTAACTGTGCCTTCCCAAGTACAAATACTCTTAGTATCACTTGATTAAAATGCTAAAATTAAAATTTGCTTATGACCTTACCAGTCATCATTTCAAAGATTAAATAAATGTGAGGGATGACGTTGTGAATATAAAAATTTGAGTCTAAACTCCAGTTACTTTCTTATTTTTTATGTATTAATGCAAAAAGATTATAGAGGGACGTGTATATCGTAAAAAATGAACATACAAAGTTGACTAAGGTCCACCAAGGTGCATCACAAATGCAAGAGTAACAAAAGAAGCCTATCCGAAACAAAATCGTAAAGGATAGAAGAAAGCAACATGGTCCGTTATGAATATCGCAGGTCAAATATTAGTACTAGCGATGGAGTTAATCTAACAAATAACAATTGTAGGGGTCAGTTTATGTAAACGGAGTCTCTAGATTGAAAGAAAGCACTTGATGGTGTTCAATCAATTTACCTGCATCTGTTGCAGATAAGATGCCAGAGGTCTTAGCAGGGCATGAGACCGGAGAATCTGTGAAGAATTTAACAGTTAGAAATGACAATTATAGGTATAGTCCCTGATAGGTTCATTGGATGTTCTAGAGCAACAACAAACAATTTCTGAACTAATCATGCAGATGGAGGATCATCTAGGATTGAAAAATGATCAGAACATTTAAAAAGTTAAACCTGAATGTGCACCTGAAACTATTGTTTCAGTTAAAAATGACAGCAAGCAACCAAGCACGTCGTTTAACTAGTTTACCTGCATTTGGCACTAATGAGGTGCCAATGTTTTTAGCAGGATCTATCAAGGTTAATCTTGGTATTAAAGAATGGAGCACTAGGAGCATCTGCAACCAGTTTGGTAGTTAGAAGTGTTATGGGGTAACAAGACATTTATAGAATGCAACGAACAACATCAAGCATAGTAAGGACTGCATTTATCAGGCCAACAAAATAATGTAAGTGAAAACTTTAGGGAAAGATGTTTCCAGCCTTGATCATCAACCAATGAAGTACTAGAATCACAACTAGAGTACTAACACATTCGGTCTCATCTAAAGAAGTAAAAATGGTAGTAGGCTGGCAGGTACCAAAAAAATGCAGAGAACAACACCAAGTTTGATGAAGCTGCTGCACTGGAGTGCTATTACGAGTTACCATGTAAATTTAAAATATAAAAAAAATGAATGAGCATCCAACAAAGAAAAATAGAAAGCGAATTTAGGGGAAGAGGTGTTGCCACAGCGTTTTTTTTAGTGCAACTTGTAAATATAGGGGCAAACAACGTAGCATCTGAAGTATCACAAACTTATAAGGCACAACACAAAGTACCTTAACCATAAATCTAAGTATAAAAGCAACAAACATAAATTATGTGCTGTAAGATACAATAACTGGTGGTAACAAAGTGAAGTGCATCACATTAGTAAACAAGCAAGATGCAAGGCACAAAGTAAGGCGAGTTAGTTCGATCTTGCTCCTTACTTGATCGGAGCAGCTTCAGAGAGCTCTGCACATCACCAGATCAGTTTATCAGCAGATAGGAACCCACATAATCCAAGCGATTTCCCAAACAAAGTAAAATAATCAGAGATGTTCCAGATGTATCAAAATTGGAATACCATGGTAAGTTATATGCGAGTTCAAGCTACCAAATGTTATGAAAAAGAAGTTAACTGATGCACAAACTGGAAACAGAATAATATGCAAGAATAGTACGTCTTACTGATAAGATCTGCCAACTGGTTCAGTGACCTGTCTTCAACTCCTGCCATTAAGAAACATAGGCCAGGATCATTAACTAGAGCTCTGACATATGTACAGGTTATATGATAATTCATGACAAGAAAGGATGTTCCTCGTGCTTTGACCCGGGTTAAAGCTGGGATGATAGGCTGGGTGAGGATCCACATATGCCATGACTTCGCAATTTGTTTTTTCTTTTGGAACGCAAATTTAATCAGCCAACACTGTAAAGTGCTTCCGCGCGGTCTTTGAAAAAACGAAGGAACTTTTTCGGTTGCGAGGCTGCTTCATTCCATTTCAAATATCTTGGTATATTATATATGATTGGTCAACAAATAATGGATATTCATGTTGTCATCACTTTTAAAATATCAGCCGGTATGCTGATAAATCGGCCGGTTCATCAGTTATCGGGATTAGACCGATAAGATAAGTGAATACCGCCGACATTTACCGGTATGGCCGATATCTCGGTTGTCAGACCGAAATATCGCCGATATATCACTCATATTCACGAGCAAATCTGTGGGACCCAACCGATTTAGCTCCTATAATTTTATTCTAGTTGAGTTTTGGGAGTATTTATGTCTTCTATTTATGTAGATGGCTACTTCCGGTACATGTCAGATTGTTTAAGAGGGATACAAATGACATGACATACGAGTTTGCCATGTTAATTGATCATGATGATAGATTTATAAAAAAAACGTATACAAAGTCATTTTGAAAATTCCGGATTTGTCTTTTTTGGACAGCCCACAAAAAATGTCTTTTCTTTGCAAAACTTTTTTTTGCTAACATAATATGTCATATACTATATCCAAAAAAATTATTTGGATTTATTTTTATATTTTGAAAAATGTTATTTGAGCAGTGGGGACATCTAAACATATGAGCCGATATGGATTACATATTTATATTTTTCTGATAATGAGACGAGCATTAACATAATATTGGTTAACAAAGTCGAGCCACCATGATGTTTTGTATGTAATGTTTCTAAAGTTTGAGATGATGCCACAATGATGGAAAATTTATGAACTTTTTTTTTTGGAATGTTCTTTTCCCAGCTTGAATACGAATTGTCAAAATCTTGCATCCGTCATTGGACATTTAAAAGTCTTCCGTCCATCATTAGACAAAAGGCGTAATCTCCTTGTAGTTGCTAAATTTTATAATTAATAAATACTTACATGTATCAATCGATGCAGAGTCTGGCGCAACCCCTTTTCAAAAAACAAAAGCTAGACAAAAGGTAGATCAAAATCACAATCGAAGTTGGGACTATGGTCACAAATGGGTCTTAGCGTTGTCTTTCTTCAGGTCACGTCATTGTTGCACTTGAGTGGCCACTGATTTTAGTTGATGAAAAAAAAAACAATGTATCTAGTTCTTAGGCCCCTCATCTTTGACCAATAGAATTTAGACACGTGCGATGATCATATGTCTCTATGTAAACAAAACAGGTTGGACAAGTGAATAAACAGTCGTAATTTCAAAAAAAAAATGATATTGAAATCAACACGTGTTATTTAAAAAAAAATCGTACGGTACTCCAAGGTACATGCATTTAAATCACAATATTTCATGAGCCGTCTTCACTTTTTAATGGTATAAACTACAATATTGTACTCCCTCTGTCCAAAAAACAATTATCGCCAAAACGCGCCCTAAAGATTTTGCATACAGAGGCCCATTAAGACAAGGCCCGCTTGGCCCTACCGAAAATTAGCCCCGTGGGGTAAGGGAAGGAAGCGGCTTAACCCGCTCACGGACGCTCGACCCGCTCCACTCTATAAATTACCCCCACTCGATCTCCCACAACAGAGAGAACCGAACGACAGCAGTTGGCGAGACATATGACGGCGACGAGCAGTCCGATGTCCGGCTTCTTCGGCAACTTCGCCGGCCCCGGAGGGGAGTACGCCTTCGCGAGGAGGTTTCGTCACAAGCTGGTCCTCTCCTACCTCACCCAGAACCGCCTCCACCCAAGCTTCCAATCGTGAGCGGCGATTCTGCTCCCTCGTCTCGTCTGGCCCTGACTCGAACTCCATTGCTTGAAGCTAATCCGTCTTCTTCGCCTCCCTCGATTCTGCAGGATGGTGCGGGAATCATCTGCAGCGGCTGGTGATCCGGGGGCAGTGGGTCGAGGCCCTGGACTACCTCGGCCGCTTCAACTCGCACAGGAGCGTCGCGTCGAACACCCTCTACCTCTTCCTCCACACGCTCAAGGCCCTGGACAACGTCGCCGCCGGCTCCAGGAACGGAACCGTCCAATCCGGCGCGCACAGCCACGGCATGTCATTGTCCATGGTGATCGGCCGCTGCAGGAAGCTCTGCTCCATAGTCAAGGGCATGTTCGACTCACCGGTACAACGGTACTCAATTTCCCTCCCCATTCCTCCTGCATATCAAATCGTCCGGATGATGATAGTGTCAAAATCTCTGCTTTTTTGTTTTTCTGACGAACCTGAACCCACTTAAGCAGTGTCGCCCTGGACTCGCGACCGGCCAGGATCTTGGCTGGGATGATTGCACATCGTTTGGCTCGCGAGGTTCCGGACTTGAATCGCCTGATGCAGCTGCCGATCGATGGCCAATTGCTCCTCCCGCACCACATCCTCCCCATCATCAAGTGGGTTTTGCTTTGCTTGCTTGGTTGCTTGCTTGCTTGTCTTGTCCAATTTCAGTATGTCTGGTGTGCTTCGATATAGCTGCATATACCAACGCCGATATCATATATACATTGCCCTTGAAATGATCATCTTTAATTTTCTTTCGCCAGTCTTCGTCGAGTGCGGCACGTCAAACGACAGCCCAGGTACCGTGCACCAGCACCTGCCATCGCCAGGCTCTATCTCAGCAAGAGGAGAAGGTACAGAGTTCTCAACGTATGCAATACTTATCATGCATGGACTGAACAACTGAATCTTTGAAAGCTGTGCAGCATTTTCACATGTACTCGTACTGATTTGTTTCTTTTTGCAGTCTTCATTCTTCAAGCCCACATACTTTTGGTATGATATCCTTCTCCCTTAACAAACATCTCATGTTTCTATGAAAGAAATGCACCTATCGTGACCTTGACCTATGCATGCCATAGTTAGTGATCCCTCTATATGATTTCTAATGGCAGCATTCATGGACGAGTCACTGGATCGGGTGGCCGATCTTATCGGTAAGTTAATTAGAAATACAACATGCCTGTGTTTTTATTTCTACTGGTCCTTTGTTTGGGAAATCCCTTGTATTATGTGTGACTTTCCTATCTTTCTTTGTGAGGATTGTGAGTTCTTATCTACTGATTAACTTGTATATGTGATGACTGATTCAGACGAATGTATAAAAGCTGGTACGCATCAGGAGCAACTTCACTCATCTGGGAACGTAATTACTCAATACTTGGTTTTTCATTCAGCTTAGCCAGTCGCAGTTGTCTTTGCGCGCTTATATATTCTGGGTTTTGTACTCCAACCAATCAGCAGGCTCATGAAGCTTGACATTGTTTGTTGAATTTTGCCAGTGCCTAGCTTCATGATGCCTCCTCAAACCGCTCCTGGTGCTCCATTTTTGCAGACCAACTCAAGCACCACATCAGTGTCAAATGAAGGTAGAACAGCTAAAAACTTAGCAATTTGCTACTTACTGTTATATCTAACTGCAAAATTCGTTTCAGGTGCTCCTGTCTCATCACAGATCATGTCTAGTACCTTCACAAATTAGGCTAAAAACTCCGGGTCTCATCGGCACAAACTTCAGGTTAATCATTTCATGCCTTTTCAAACCTAGATGAATCAATTGACCTCCATGTACATGATTAGTGCTTAGAATCGTTACGTTTCATAGAGACATCAAATGACCAGTCAAGGGGCTCTATGACTCATTTCTAACTGTTAAACTGTCCACTGGTGCTCCAGTGTTGCGCTTGCCTGAATCCTGAGGCCTCGCTGATATAAATGCAGGAAAATCAATTGAGCTATGTAAATTGTGTTGGCATTCAGCAACTCCATATACTATATGATACCTGAATCTGCTAGTTTGTAAGATAATAAATTTTGACATGATATTTGTTTCATAACTTACCATGTTGCTTTCTGCTGTACTTGTATTATGGAATTATGGAACGCAGCAACATAGAGGTAACTTTTTATCTGTACAGTCGGGCTATGTAACAACTATCTGTCATTACATTTCAATTCCCCGAGAGTATTATGTGACAAAACACTTGTCGCTGAATGTAGGTGTAGAATTCCACGTACGAGTCTGAAGCTGAAGAAGGCGCGGTGAGCTGAAGAACGATTCTACTGAGTGGATGCTCGGGCTCGTTCTCCGGACGCTCGTGCTCCTTGCCAGCGAAGCTGTTCTCCGTCCGCTCAGCCTCGTTGCCCCTCGTCGCCTCTGAGTTGGGCCGGGGTTGTGTGTCACTTGTCGTTGCGTCCTGCGGTGCAGCCAAGGCACTCTCCTAGGTGTTGCGGGGAGTTCAGTGACTCTGCCCTTCAGTCCCACTTTGCCTTGCTGCCCTTGGAGCTCCGTCAGCTGGTCGCTGACCGCATCGAGGAGGCGTCTCGCCCCCTTCGTGAAGAGGTGGCAACTCTCAAGTTATTGTTGGCAGGCGTTGGTGGTCCTTTGCAGCCGACGGAGGCATGTGCTTCTGATGGCCTGGGGCTCGCCCCTACGCAGGCTTCGTTTTCGCTTGACTCCACTGAGCAGAAGTCGTCTGTGGTTGAGGAAGCACTTCACTATGGTTGTTTCTCTCCTCGTGGCAGTCCCTGCCCATCGCCGTCGCTTGTTGCGACGGCTGCCTCTGAGGGCGAGGACACATGTGGGATCTTGGCTCCTGTCCTGCGGATCACACCAGAGTTTCAGGAGTCATGTGGGGATTCATCTGTGGTGCTTCCGATGGAGCTGGGCTCGTTACAGGCTTTGGCGGTGGCCTCGACGCCCTCGGTGGGCAGTGGAGGAGTGTTGGCTCCTAACTCTGGGGCCCTTTTTGCTAAAGAACTTTGCGGCTTACTCGCCTGTTTAGAGACGACTAGCCCTGGATATGGCAAGGACATTGCTTGCGTCTTGGCAGGGAAAGCTTCGGAGGACGTAATTAGGAAGGTGGAGAAATCTCTCATGAAGGTTACTATCAGGGGCAAAAGAAGAAAGAGGGAAATAACAAGGAAAGCTTCGGCAGCTGCGTGGTTCTAGAGTTGTCGTCCGTTCGCGGTTGGTTTAGGTAGAGGGAGGTTGTTACTTTGGATGTTGCTTGTTTTAGTTGTTGCTCTCTGTGGTTGTGTGGGCTCCTCCTATGGTGTTGGTGTTTGTTATATGGTTTTTGCCCGGTTTCTCCCGCAAATAAACCGTGCACTTTCTTCTTAATTAATGGATAAAGCAAAGCTTTAAAAAAAAAGGCCTAGGGGAAAAAAGAGCGAGATCACGGGAGAGGTGGGAGGAGAGACGCCAGTTGTTTTCCTCCGGTTTTCCAGGCGCATTTTTTTTTGGGGACTTGCGACAGGACGGACGAAAATTGGCGGAACGGGGAACCTTACTCATTTTTTAAGTAGGAAAATAGGATAGGAGAATGGTAAGTCCTAATGGCAGCACACATTCGAACATGTACAGCAAAGCTAATACATTGGAGCATATGATGTATCCCGTGCAGCGAAAATGAAGTTTACGCACTGAACCTGTCCTCAAATCATCTTTCCCGCAAAGCCAACGTGGGATACAGTGCAAAATACAGTGTTCCGTTGCGGCTCTCGCTTCCTCGACTATAGAATATCAGGGGGGAAATAAGGTGTTTCCTAAACAATTTCTCAGCACTCTTTTTTTCCTTGTGAGAGTTCGGGGGGAATCTGGACCCTTTAATGCTTCGTTGTGCACGGTAAGGCAGAATGCATCCTGGAGTCGAACACAGCCTGTGCTGGTTTGTTAAGTACACGTAAACACAATACTTTCAACATCAGCAACAGGGCTCTCAGAATCTAAAGACAACGAGACCAGAAGGAGGACCTTCTAGAAGGGGCGAAAAACTCGGTTCAAATGTTCGCTCCAGGAACCAAACCCGACTGGCTTTAAAAACTAGACTAGAAGGACCTTGCGCGCGTTGCTGCGCCGATTCTTGTTGTTTGCTTATTGTTTTTACGTGTCGTGTGCACATTTGACTTCATCCAAGAGGTGCTTGGTGCCAAACACCCTCCAAGCGCGACGAACACAAGATGCACGAACTGAAAGAAAAGAGAAACAGAACTGTGCCGACAATAATCTACTATGATATTCACTATCTAATGTACAGAGGTTTCGTTCAAGACCATACTTATATCAGATTACCAATAAAAAAGAGTGAGCTAAAATATGGTTCATGTGTACCAGGCGCATGTAGTAGAAATTTATGGAATAATCATTGGTTTTGATTACTGTTCGTATTCTTCATGGAGAAAGATAATACTCATGATAAATCCTCATTGAGATAGACAATACTCGTGGTAAATCTGCGATCTATCAAACATTTTTAGCTACCATGCATGATGTTTTACGTTACCTAAAAAATGGTCACTTTATCATAATCCATGCTATGGAAAATCCATTTAAATATATCTAGAAGATCCAAACTATTTGAGCATTGTCCAACCAATGCGGTCTACTTTGTACGGAAAATGGAGAGGTGCTATTTTGCAGCATGTTATTTGCACTTGCTTCACAAACAACCCATTTTGATTAAGAAATAGAAAAAAATTATACAAAAATAAACCCCTTTTAACAATATTATGTGGAATGGCAAGATGTACATGTGTACCAAAATGGACACTTCATCATAAACCATGCCATAGAAAATTCCTTGGCGTGAAAAAATTGCGGCAAAAAAATTGTTAAAGCCGTTGCCGAGTGCCCGTTGGATGACACTCGGCAAAGATGGTAGTGTTGTCCCTCTTCCGTCTGCCGCCACTGTATGGGACATGTGTCCCTTTTTTTGCTGGGTGAGACCTCTTTGCCGAGTGCCACATACCTTCTTTGCTGGGAGCCCCTCTTTGCCGAGTGCCACGTGTGTTGTTAGCCGAGTGTGTCCTCTTTGCCTAGTGTCGTCGTCATAGCTAGCAATGGGAGACACGTCATTTGCGCACACAAACATTTGTGGTGTCCAATTGAAATACATAAAAGTCACTTGACCCGTTGACTCGCTTTATCCAAGAAAACCAAGAAATAATCCATGTCCCCAGGACAAGGACGGTACTTTTATAACGCACTCAAATCGTGCACCATTATCATAACGACTTAGTGGAAACCGATAATCTTGGCCTCACTTTGTTAGTACGTAAAATGTGTTGTGTTAAATTTGATCTGTAATATACTGCTGGAAAATAGCAACAAGAACAGAAAAAATTCCAGTGAGCACAAGAATTGGATACCTCAATGTGCCAAATGCAGGTTTTAAACGTCTCTACGTGCTGCTGGTTTTTTCCATATGCTTCCCAGTGGGGAGCCGGGTTCCACGGTCACGGTGATAAAGGAACAGCCAATCACGGGCCCTCTACGTGCTGATATCTGTCAGCACTAACACTACGGGAGGGAGCCTAGGCCGTAAAACACACGGTAAATTCTTTGCCGTGTGCCGCACACGGCAACGAGCACACGGCAGAAATGCACGGTAACGACCTCTTTGCCGTGTGCCGAAAATCATGACACACTGTAAAGGGGATAAGTGGGCCACACCTTCACTTGACGACGGCGACGGACGGTGACGGCCGGTGGGCCCCACCAGGTTGCTCTTTGCCGTGTACCGGCACACGGCAAAGCCCTGTGTCTTTTCCGTGTGCCAACGCACGGCAAAGAGCAATCTGGCAGGGTCCACCTGTCAGCTTGTTGCCGTGTGGGCAAAGGACGACCAAAAGTGTCAGATCTAGTCACCCTTTGCCATGTGTTTGCACACGGCAAAGACCCTTCCTCTTTGTTGTGTGCCAACACACGGCAAAAGGTGACCAAAAATGCCAGATTGCACTGGTTGGTGCCACGTGTTCTCTTTGCGTGTGCAAACACACGGCAAATCTCAAATCCCTGCAATTCAAAACAATCTATACCTAATCTCTACTATATAATATGTCTTGAGGTGATGGTTGATACGTTTTTTAGTTTACCAATTTTACCCTAAGTCTTAGAAAATATTACATGCCATGCCACCGCTAAATAAAACATACCGGTTCGGTGCTCTTGTACAAAAAAATCCCCAATCGCCCCCCCCCCCCCCCGAGCGGATGAGTTCACGTTAGCTCGATCGGGTCCATCACGCTGCAGGGGGGGGTCGGCCCCGACGGCGCCTTCACCGACGTCTGCATCGAATGACCGGGCTCCATGTCCGACGACCAAGTGCTCGACAAGTCCGCCCTGCCGCAGCGCGCCGCGGCCGGCATGATGCCCAGTGGCTCCTGGGTCGTCGGCGGCAAGACCTACCCGCTCACCGACTGGCTGCTCGCGTGCCCTACACCGACCAGAACCTCACCTGGACGCGGCACGCCTTCAACGAGAAGGTCGCCGAGCTCCGCCGCGTCGTCGTCGACGCCGCAAGCTCAACGGCCGGTGGGCGTGCCTGCAGAAGCGCACCGAGGTGAAGCTCCAGGACCTCCCCGTCGTGCTGGGCGCCTGCTGCGTGCTGCACAACATCTGCGAGGCCAGAGGCGAGCCCGTCGCGCCGGAGCTGCTGGAGAACCTGTAGCAAGTGGAGCTCGCCGCCCGTGCGCTCCGAGGCCGCCGCCAAAGCCACAGACAAGATCGCCCATAACCTGCTCCACCGCGGACTCGCCGGCACCGCATTCTTCAACTGATCGGCGCCATAGCTTTTCTTAGCTCAGTTTCGCGTCAATTGCATTAGGTTCGATGCAACGCTAAATCAAACAATCGATACATTTGCTTGCTGCTCATATCAGTCATAGAACATAGATGAGTTTTGACAGGATAGCAACAAGGATATCAAAGAAATATATAGCAGGAAAGAACGCACACCCGTTGTTTGGTTTCATCTCTGTCTATAAGTAATCTTGCATGCTGTTGTTTGTCTGAACATTGGAACTCGCTTTACTGCTACTGGCACGGTGAAAGATGTGATTTCATAGCATCAGCATGTGGCTATTTTAGTGCTGAAACATTGAGGTGACTCTTCTAAACACATCTTTGTTATGGGCACTTCTGCATACCGTGTACATGGTATAGTAATAATTACATAAATCAGTAAGAACATGAGGCCTTTAATATTGGGCCTGATGATATAGGAGAGATGCATGATGTGGCCTTATTTTTTGTAACTTACACAATTTGTATCCAGCGCTCTACCTTGCAGCGCTGTCAATTTAGATTGCGTATAGAAGATCTCGTAAACCTGGTTAACAGGATCTGAAGAAATTTATTCTTCACGAACATGACAGGAAGGAATATGTTTGAGATCATGACCGCATAATGAGTTTTGTAAACGTAAATTGATTTTCCAGCTTGGAATTTGATAAGTGTTGATATGTAAGTCCGTAACATGGGCCTTTCCATCAGAAACTATCAGTTTCTGCCGTCACGAACCGATTGTAGATCAGAGCAAAAATGTATTCTCTTAACTGTGTTTCTTGCTTCATGTTGCTATACAAATTAAGGTTTATGTGTATAAGCTGTATACAGTGAACAATATCAGTGGTGCCACTTTTTGTTAGAAGAGGTTAATCATGGCATCACATAATTGTGTTTAAAGAAATGATATTTATCTTAGTAGCGTGGGTAGACTAAGTAGAATGCTTCCTTGATAGTTTATCAACAACATGAGCTTGTTGAATAAGTATAACAGCTTTGCATGACCATGGCCAAGTTATCTTAGCAACTGTTGCTTTTACTTTGTGGTAATTAGCACTGCTTTCTTGTTGTTTGTTCTTTCTTTCGGATACTATTTCTTTACATCTTTTTTTTTGCGAAAAGAACCCTGGCAATAAAAGAAACACCGAACGGTACAAAACATCTCAACAAAAAACGAAATTACAACGAGATCTTTGAGATGCCCTTCGTCTTCAACCTCCAGAGCGTGTCGACGGCGCGCCGCCGCTGCCGCTCCTCCTAGAGCCGGCTTGACGTTGTTGGTTGCGGACGGGAAGTCGTCGAACGGGTCAAAAAGACCACATCCGTCCCAGAGCCGAAGAAAAAGGATGAACCGCCGATGAATCTCCATGACGATCTGGAGATCACCACTGCCAGAAGAAGTCCTTGAGAACCACACCACTCCCACGAGCTTCTCGATGTCGCCGCCGAGATGGGTCTGAAGCCGGGGAGACCTTATTGCAAGAAGCGTCGCCGCCACCAACAAGACGTCGCCCCAACAAACCTGAACACTAAACCAGAAAAACGGAGCCCTCCCGCCGACGAGGGTCGAGATCCACCGCGCCTCCATGGCCTGAAGGCCAGAGAGACGGGGCAGACCTGCGGCGGTCGCCGACGGGAGGCACGAGCCAGATGCGATCTGATCGCGCCTCTCTCCTCTGGCTTATTTCGTTACATCCATTTTTCAACATCTGTAAACTGTAGTGTAGCTCCACTTTCCAAATTTGTAAACTGCAGACCTTCCATGATCCAGGTACAACGACTACTCCACGTTCCTTGAGCAGATTTTACGCTAGCTTTGTCCTTCCGTCAGTCAGCTATTCATGTTACAATACTTAAACTTTTCTACCGATGTCACTTTTGGTACTTTGGTAGTACTCCAATTTCTGAACTTGCTGACATGTAAAGTATATGTAATTAAGGTTTGAATGATGTGCATAATCATTGTGTTCAGAGAGGAGTCGGGCTGAAACTGTTATTGAGCAACGAGCACCATCAACGGCAACTCCCATGCTTGTTTTGAACCCTCTCAATGGACTGCTATCATATCACATATGTAGCATAACTTTTAGGATTTATCACTTGTTGCCTCATATCCATTTCCTCCTGGTTATGGAGTTGTATTCCACCCAAATATCTTCTATTGTGTTTGTTCCAGATTTTACTCCTGATAGCTCGTAAAACCATATGTTCAGAAGTGAGCCTATCGTAAAGTCAGAACTTCTTCCCTACAGAGCTTTGTCTTGATCGACTTTCAGTGTAATGAATTGATATTTCGAGTTCACTCTTTTGTTTACATTTGTGGTGGAAAAGAAACATGATTGCTCGTGGCAACGCATGGGCATTCAACTAGTAATAATAAAATCATTAAGGTTTCTTGTGGTACGTCATTTTTCTTTTCGATTTTATCCTTCCACCAAATCACATATTACGCACCACTGCCACCCATAAATTAAAAAAAAACGTTTCCTTGTTATGTTCTATCACTCAAATCCTTCCCTTCCGACCGCACGAGCAGCGGGCCGCAGCCCGCGCCGGCGTCTAATCGTCCATGGCGACGAGAAGCGCATCTGGAGTGGAGGCCACTGCCGACGTGCATGCCGCGGGGCGCAGAGGCGATCCCATCCCCGTCGCTGCTCAGCGTGGTTCGTTCTTGGATGTCCCGTGGGACGCGAGGAGAGGACGCGATGGAGAGGATTTCTTGGATGGCGATGCGCCGATGCCCCGTCCCGTTCTGGCTTTCTTGGATTGGCGTGCGGCGTGCCAGAGTATAAAACAGGGAGGAGGAGATGGAGACTAGCAGAGCAGGAGCTGTGTCCACCCTTGCCTGCGTTGTGCGATTGTGCCTCTCCGCTCTCCCTCTTTCTCCGTGCTACTGTACGTCGCTGAGTGATGCTGTTGCCGTCTCTGTACTGGTATCGTCGCTGGATGGCTGGATGATTGCAATTTGCACTACGGTGATGTCAGACATTGCTTTAATGCACGCTTGATGTGCATTGCTATATGTGCGGCTATTGAGTTGGACCAAGCAATCTGCTCTGGTGTGGTATTTGACTAATAGTAAATTGTATAATTTAATTGTGAAGACGTGAGTTGCACTCCAGACACGTGAAGGAGGTGCGCTTCGGCTTGCGAGCGCGAGCAGCGGGCCTCTTCTTCGCTTCCGGCAACACCGTGCAGGAAGAGCACGACGGACCCTGTCGCGGGTAGGCGAAGGAGATCGGCTCGATTGGAAGCCATTTGAGGCTCGGACGGGGCAGGGCCGTGGCAGGTCGCCGACTCATCTTAGGAGGTTCTCCGGGGTAGCGGCATGGAGATGGAGGTGTCAAGGCGTGGAGATCGGCCACCGGCGTATCATGTGGCTGGGCGGCAGCGTGCGGCCTTTCTTGGCTGGAATCCGGCTTGCATTGGCTGAGAATCGATTCGTACTTGCAACTGCTCTCTGGAATGATTTTAACCGGCTGTGGTGATATCCAAGAGAGGAAAGAGAGGTGCCAGACGGAGCTTGGGGTCAAGGACGTCGGACATGGCGGACAGTGCCGCACGTCGGCGACGTGCTGCCGAAAGCAAGCCTGCATAAAATACAGGAGAACACGCAGAGCAACTTGAAAAAATTCAGATCGTTGATTGTTGATCCGTAAGCTACAAACTGCGGATCACTGATTGATCAGACCGGACTACGGCACTATGTTTCTATTCATGCCTTGATGGGCGGCCGATGGGCCTAGGCGAGGACACACACGAGACTTGTAGGCGAGGAGGACGACAACCGTGTAGTCGACTGTGTCGCGAACCTGGCGCGCCGATGACAGGAACGGATGCCGTCGCCCCGGCCTGCACCAGTCCGCTATTTGGAAAGCGCTCTTGCGTCGTCTTCATATTAGACGCCTCGGCGTGCCGCCCAGCTTTGCGTTCCCTCTCATATCTCGCTATTATGATATCTCGCTGTTATGATATGTATGTCGGGAGTTAGCAGAGACGAGGTGGTACAGAAGGACGCGTTTATCTGTCTTTTCTCCCGTTGCAACGCACGGACACGTTTCCTAGTATATATTCAAGACATTTACCACAGGTTTGACGTTCTAGGTTTGTCCTGAGAAGAACCACAATTCGAGTGATTATGACCGTCAATTTCAACTGTCACATTCTTAGGCGTGAAAGGAAGAAAAACAAAAGCATGAACACCGACAAGTGAAGCACGGTCAGTTCCAGTGTCACACTCTCAGGCAGGACCATTTTACACTAACTAAACAAAACATACGCATGACCACCGCCAGGTGAAACGATTCAGATTTTGTCATCCTGCAGGGAAGGTGATCACTTCTGCGAGAACTCCACCCTATCGAAATCACAGCCGCTTTGACTTGAGAATGCTGATTTGATTACGGCTCCACTGAATCTGAACAAAAAATAAAAGACAGAATTGAAGTTTAGACAGAAGAGAAGAATATTGGGTCTAATCAGTACACATAGTCCAGAGTTTATAGGAGCTAAAAGGAACACATTATTGGTCTTATATTGGGCTACATACAGGACTATCACAAGCAGAATCACAACAGCATTTGTCCCGCAGGGAATATTCATCTTGACCGGATTTGAAATATGTGACTGCAAAGACTCGCTTTTCTCCGTCTAGCACTATAATTTGCAATGCAAGTTCGAACACATAGCCAGAAAGAGGCTGGAAATCTTATCAGTACTAAGCAAGTTCATATGCTACTAAACCAAGTTCATATGCTAGTAAACACTTTGAACATGAGAATCCATCTAAGCAAGTTCAGATGCTACTAAACCAAGTGTAGCACTTCTACTCTTATCACCACTATCAAACATTGGTGATCAAATGGTTTTCATATGTGGATCTAAGTGAGACATCAAAGTAAGTTTTTGATGGTATTGATAACAAAGCTACGAGGGTTAGAGCTAACTAACCTCAAGTGTCCTGAAGGCGGCGGAGTAGGGCCTCCTGTGTGGGACATGGTCGATGAATTGGAGCCCACGACAGAGGCATTCTACATGAATGCGCATGGTCTACGTGCGCCACAGAAATGTGCCTTTCTGTGGCGCATGGGGGGATGCGCCACAGAAAGCCACATTTCTGTGGCGCATGTGGTTTTCGTGCGCCACAAAATTCCTTGTTTCTGTGGCGCATGGCTATTTGGTGCGTCGCAAAAAGTGATTCCACCTATGACTAGTTTCCTAGTGTTGCAAGGCCTACGTGAGAACAAGCCCAATATCGCACCGTCACAAGGAGAAGAATCTAGAAGACATATACTGGAAGATGTGAAGACCAATTAGTCTCCGAGTAGGTCCCAGTTGATATGTTCCTTGTGGAGGAAGTTTCCTTTGTAACCCGGCGAGCCTCTGTGTATATAAAGAGGACTCACAAGACTTTGAGAGGATCAAGCCCTTAAACCCTAGTTCATACGGCGAGTACCGAGATCGGATCGCCTCCATTGTAACACCTCATATATCATATCAATACCAATCTAGTATAGTCAGGAAATAGATCTTTTACCTCACATTGAGGGGCCCGAACCTGGGTAAATCTGTGTTGATCTTTGTCCTGCGATCCCAAGCTCGGAGATGCTTGACTCGCGTAATCCCACACCTATGAAGTCATCCATGACACATGACGTGACAAACCCACGACAGTTGGCGCCCACCGTGGGCTTACGGTCAAGAGCGTCACATTCCACGCAGGATCGAAATCAGGATTCAAGGACATCGCCGTCGGCCAGGTTGAAGACATCAATGATGTTCCCTTCATTGACGACTCAGAGTGGGGACCCGAAGCGGATCACGTCGAGTTTGGGTATATTATCCCCATTGGGTCCGTGAAAATCTTCGTCGGTTCCATCAATCGCAGATCTACGGATGCGACTCAAGGAGGCGAATCAGGACAAGAACTGCGGCCAGTCAGGGTCCGCGTGCTGGAAGAACTGCAGCAAGCCACAGAAAAGTATATGTTCCTGTTCCGTCAAAACCTGTTTGGGAATCTCTACCAAACCTAGAAGGAGATCTCAAACTTGAAGAAATTGAGGCTATCAGAACAGAGCTCTGTGAGGAGGCACAAAGGCTCGCGACCGAGCGCAAAAAACTCCAAGAAGAAGATCGGCGACTACGGCTCTAACAACGAAAGCAGCAGGCGATTTAGACCAGGACGGACGAAGGGGGGCGAAAGATGAAGCAGAAGTCCCACAACAATCCTGAAAGCAATGTGCACGCCGCTATTGAGATACTGTCCAGGATAGCTCCAGTCGGAGACACGCGAGCTGATAAGGAAGCTCGCCATGCAATTGATTTACTTCAAACGGCATCCCTGCATCAGGCAAATATGTATGGAGTCACGCCCAATGAGCCGCAACATGAGATATCATGGGGCGGAGAAAGATGTGGCGTGGAAGAAGTGGTCAACCAGCTAGCAGGCCTGCAAATATCGTCAGGCAAAGAAAACATGGCAGAATATGAGCCGCAGACACCCAAGGCAACTCAACCAGCCCGGATTGAAACTGACTCAGATGAAGATTCTGCATCAGCAAGCTCCTATTCGTTATTAAAGGGGCCAGCATGCTTTGGGGAGGAAATACGGCTTACTCGTTTCCCTCCAAGCTTTGGCGAGTCGCATCAAGTCACCACCTACCATAGCGACCAAGACCCCGCCTTGTGGATAGAGGATTTTGAGGCGAACGTGTCAGGACCTGATATAACTCGGGAAGTACGCGCAAAGTATTTTCACTTGGCAATACAGGAAGAAGCTAGGGATTGGCTGCTAAAGCTGCCGCCAAGATCAATAAACACGTGGGAAGATCTGAAGGATAAATTCATCAAAAGATTTCAAACTAAAGACATGAAAAAACTCAGGCAATGCATCCAGAAGGAGGACGAATTAAGCAGTGATTGGATAGAAAGAGTCGCAGAAATCCTGGGCTCCGCCAAAAGTTTAACAGTGCAATCTGCAGTACAAGTCATGAGGAAGAATTGTAGATTTGAGCCGCTGGTGCCCAAGTTAAGTCACGCTGGATACAAGATTGACAGTTTCGACCAACTATTAGCGACAGCCAATAAGTATGCAAAGACAGAAAAGGCGATGGGCGGCTTGTCACAAATCCCAAAGGAGAGACTACAAGCAGAACAAACCGAACATCATATGTGTCAGCTGAAGGAACAAAGAGGAGATAAGGAATCACTTCCCAATAGCGTAAAAGGGATCTTTGACAGTCCCTGCGACTTACATCGCAGAAGAGATGGGAGACCCGCGAGCCATACAAAGGCGCAGTGCCATTACTACAGAAGGTGGAAAGAAACTGACACATCAGACGCGGCTCGCAGCGGACCAATGCAGCATAAGGACAAAGCAAACTCCCACCAAAAGCCCGATACCTCACTTAGAAGAAATATAGGGCAATTTCATACTGTGGAAATACAAACAGCGGACAGTAGCCGGAGACGTGACCAGCTCACAGCGCCGGAAAGGTACCGTCGCTGGAAAAGCGATCGGTCATTTGGAGCCGCGACGACCATCCCCCAGAGGTAAAAGATCCAGGACAGCCAGCTCTTATAGTCGTACCTCAAGTTGCGGGATACAGGTTAAAGAAAGTCCTTATGGATGGAGGAGGAAGAGTAAATATCCTATATCTAGACACGCTACGTAGAATGAACGTACCCGAGTGTAGGCTGCGGCCAACCAGGAAGGACATCCAAGGCATAATCCCGGGAGCTATTACGCAACCTATAGGAAAAATAACCCTTGACGTCAGCTTTGGGACGGAGCGGAACTTCCGCACAGAACTCCTAGACTTCGAGGTTGTGGCTGTTAAAAGCTCTTACCACGCACTCTTCGGGAGAGAAGCCTATGTCAAATTCACTGCTCGCCCCTGCTACGTCTACCTACAGTTAAAAATACCCGAACCAAACGGCGTGATCACAATACATGGAGATAGGCAAAGAGCACTGGAATGCGAGGAAATTGGCTCAGCAATCGCAGAAGAAGCTTGCATCGCTACCTCCTCACATGGATACAGGCCACAACTGAGCAAACGAGTTGCACTAGGGGTGCCACGAGGGCAGATAGCAGGATGCACTCACCGGATGGTAAATTCCAACCAAGAAGTCGCACCTCAGGAAGATAACGCTGCAGAGGTCGCTTTGATACAGAAAAAAGGCAAGAGATGGCGCATGTGTATAGAGCCAATCTCAATCAACAACCCCTATAAAAAAGGCCCAGTTATTGTGAAACCCTGCAACACAGACGCGACTCAGACTAAGTCGCAACTCAGTGCGACTAATCTTCCAAAGGAATTGCTCCATGCTTCAAGATGAAACACGTATCGGAGCTATCATGCTCGACCCGAGTCGCTCTTAGCGACTCAAATATGAACCGATCAGGTGTTCAACCCGCTCCGTCAGGAGTATCAGTTCGTAGCTAAGTGCGATGAGTATCAAGTATGCATGGCCTGCGAGGAACAGAAAACTCGCATTAAAGGGCTCGCATCGTCTTTGTCATACCCTATAAGAAAATTGAGTGATTATGAAATAAACCGGCACCCTTGACACTCAAGGGTTCATCGTTTCACCTCAACTATCATTGAGTCACTGAGTCTTTTGAATTTCATATATCACTAACCCTTGAGGGCTCCTTACGAGCATAGCGAGCATAGCTCGCACCTCAACTTTTGCCAAATGAGTGGCAATCCTTAAGATAGAAGCGTCTTGCATTATATGGCCAAAGTACTGGGGTGTGGCGTCAACGAGTCTGAATGTCTATCATGGCCTTTCTCGACCTTGAACACACATGTTCCTAGAAATACTGAGCCGCGCGAGTGTCTACTTAAGGGAAATATCATAAAAGAACCTCCCTATAGGTCACAAAAGTACTATTTATAGTATATAAATGTCTTACTAACTAACGGGCACGTCCTACACTGTTATTTATTTTTGCTTCCGAGTTACAGGAGCAGGAGTTGGCGCGGCTTGTCTTGTAGCTGCAGTGGCAGGTGTCCTAATAACCAGGGCACCACCAGACGACGTAGAAGGGCCACCAGGCCCGATGATGGGTTAGAAGCCCGGGATGATTCAGCCCCAGTGGACTTCTCCTTTGCAACTTTGCTGCCATCAGGATTGAATTTCCCAAGATAACTGCCCAAATCTAAGTTCTCAACAAACTTCGTGGCATACCCACGCATCCCCTTCCAGATGTCAAAATACTCACTCATCGGTAGATCAGTGTCATCCGCGCGCATTGGACGACCATGGCGAGCAATCTTGCCAACGTCTATTTCTGGATAATATGCCCGGAACAATGTCAAGACATGAATAGCTCCGGTGCGAGCGGACGATCGTTTCCAATCAGAGACATAATGGGGAGCCTTGAACAGTCTATTCACCCAGTACTCACATGACGCTGGAGCATCAGTCGCAAGGGAAATTTTCATCATAACTTCTTTTCTCACCTTGAGGAGTCACAGGCTAAAATCCTGAAGATATTCGAGTTGCTCCTTCAAATTAGAGCGGGACACTGGAGCGTTAGGCCCTGCGTCAGAAAAGCAAGATAAGATACAAATCAGCGACTCATGGTGGTTACCCAAAAATATACATGATCACAGGACAAAGGACGAACCGACAAGTTTCAGGATGGCTGATTTAACAAAAGATTCAAAACCCTCAAAGGCTTTGAGCAGCGAGTTATATTTCTCATCTCGCGCGGCGAGTTCCTTTGCATGGTCTTCTGTTAGTTGGTCAATCAATTCAGATCTCAGAGTCAGCCCTTCTCGCAAAGATTTTATGACTTCATCTTTTTCCATGAGCCGCTGCTTGGAATCTGTTTCGAGCTCTTTAAATTGCTCCTCACAGGAGTCCAGGTGGCCTTTGAGTGTTTTTATTTCCTGTGCCTGGTTTCTAATGATCTCGTTATGCTGCTCCAAGACGGATCGCATTATTTCAAGCTGATCTAAGGATGTGCCTTTGCCTTTCATCGAGTCAGAGGTGTTAACCAAGGAAAGCTCAAGCTGCAAACAAACAGAGAAACCACATTCGTAATTCTAACTGGCGCTTGGGAACTCGAAGTTTGGAAAGAATCAACACCCCGTTAGCTGGTACAAGGTCTTGATCCTTGGGGGCTATGACATGTGTACGTGGCGACTTGAAGAAAATTGCTCAACCAGGTTGCGCAGCAACGCAGCATGTTTATCCCAGCTGCAATAATTGCATATTTAATTGGCTTGGAACTACTAGTGCCTAGGTGATCAGCTGTCCCTGGAGCCGGAGCTCTAACTTTAGTAGGCACCCTTCCAACGGCAGGGGTCGCAGACGGGGTCCCGGTGACTAGAACTGTGGAAGGAGCCACATCAGCAATATCCTCCCCCAAAGAAGGCTCTAGATAAGTCGTACCACCGCTGGTTCCCATATTTTCATCAGCAGCGTCATCCTCACTAATGGCTGGTTTAGGGAAAGAGCAGCATTGTCCGGGTCACCAAACTTCAATGACTTGGCAGTTCTTGATTCTACAAGCAGCGCCAAGGCCTTGCGACGTTTCTCAGGTTGCGAGGGGTCTTCCGAGCTCTCGGACAAAAACCATTTGGAGGACCTGCGAGGTACTTCAGGAAGTTCCAAGAAAGATATGTTTGGAGTTGTGGACAGAAGAGCATTGGCCATTTGTTGCTCCTCTTCAGAGACGCTACCCTCAGGTTCGGAAGCAGTGTCGTGCATAATTATATCCTTGCCAGGGGCAGCGACTTGTTTCGATGATTTAGCGGCAGCTTCTCGGTTTGAGTCGGCTTCCTCTGAGGGAGAACCCAGAAATAAGGGTCGATCTGAAAGGGAGCTAGGGTCAGAAACAATCAACTTTTGAAGAAAGAATCCTAGAAGGGAAAAGTTACAAGCAAAATTACCACAAATGGCTTGTGCTCAGCCCAGAAAGGAGCAAGACCGACGTTATCATACGAGTCAATATCCTCATCGGTCACCCGGCGAATAAAGTTTATTCATTCCCCTTTGTCCCAATCTTCAGGGCAGGTACGGTCAACGTCATCCGCATGATGGGTGAAGTCCACCATAAGTCGCGAGCGGCGGCTCACAGGCTGAACTCGCCACTTGGTCCAGCAAGATATAAGGTCCAATCCGGTTAGACCAAGGAGCGTCAGCGCCCTTACTTTGTCCAGAAGGGCTTCGATGGATGACAACGAAGAAGGATCAGGCTTAGAAGACAAAGCAGAGGTAGCCTCGAAGGGAAGTAGCGACCAAGGAGGAAGGCGAATTTCACCCGCAGGAGAAGTGTCCTTGCAATAGAAGAATGTTCTTTGCCAAACCTTAATTTTATTGGCAAGGGCTAGCTTTGGGAAAATGCTACCCCTACGACGTTGGAAGGATATGGCGCCGCATTGGAGGAAAGAGCCATCTGTAGTTTCCCTTTGGCTATTGCAACTAAAGAAGGCAAGCCAGAGATCTATTGAAGGAGGGATACCCAGATAATCTTCGTAGAGAACGTGGAAGTTACTCACTTGCAGCATCGAATTGGGGCCGATATCATGAAAGCGAAGGCCCAACCGCTGCATGAGGGAGCGGAAGAAGAGAGAGCCTGGAGGCTTGAACCCGCGTTCGACATGCTTCGCAAAAATCACTACCTCTCCTGGTTGAGGGTTAGGGATTACCTCCTCACCAGGGGCACGCCATTCACATTGATCTTTCGGCGGAAGAAGGCCGCAGGTGGTCGAAGACTCCATAAAATCCTCATCGATCCGTGAGCCTTCCCAATTACAACTGCGACGAGGCATTCTTTACCAATTAATGAAGATTTTCGCCAGGAGATTGCGAGCGCAAGAAGCAGGAGCAAAGGCGGCGGAAAGAAATAAGCAGAGGCGCAATCCAAGCTTTGGTGCAGAGCGCCAGGAAAAGCCGATAGACCAAACTAAATAGCCCAGGCACAGAAGACGTTCAGATCTGGAAACCAACAGGCACGGTCAGATAAATCGCGCTCCTGAGTCGCCGAAAGGATTATAAGTTGCGAGTGGTGATACAAAAGCTGGAGTTCAGCTGGGACAATTCATGTGTGCGGTTCAGTGGCCTATCAAGACAAAAAAGCCTTCACCTGAAGTCCAAGCTAAACTTGGGGGCTAATGTCAGGGGAATACTTTCTGGATTAACTCGCGGCCCATATTAAAAAGTGTGACTTGCCTTACTCGCACAGGCCAAGGCCTACGTAAGAACAAGCGCAATATCGCACCGCCACAAGGAGAAGAATCTAGAAGACATATCCTGGATGATGGGAAGACCAATTAGGCTCCGGGTAGGTCCCTATAGATATGTTCCTTGTGGAGGAAGTTTCCTTTGTAACCTGGTGAGCCTCTGTGTATACAAAGAGGACTCACAAGACTTTGAGAGGATCAAGCCCTTAAACCCTAGTTCATACGGCGAGTACCGAGATCGGATCGCCTCCATTGTAACACCTCATATATCATATCAATACCAATCTAGTGTAGTCAGGAAATAGATCTTTTACCTCACATTGAGGGGCCCGAACCTGGGTAAATCTGTGTTGATCTTTGTCCCTGCGATCCCAAGCTCGGAGATGCTTGACTCGCGTAATCCCACACCTATGAAGTCATCCATGACACATGACGTATTGATAACAAAGCTACGAGGGTTAGAGCTAACTAACCTCAAGTGTCCTGAAGGCGGCGGAGTAGGGCCTCCTGTGTGGGACATGGTCGATGAATTGGAGCCCACGACAGAGGCATTCTACATGAATGCGCATGGTCTACGTGCGCCACAGAAATGTGCCTTTCTGTGGCGCATGGGGTGGGATGCGCCACAGAAAGCCACATTTCTGTGGCGCATGTGGTTTTCGTGCGCCACAAAATTCCTTGTTTCTGTGGCGCATGGCTATTTGGTGCGTCGCAAAAAGTGATTCCACCTATGACTAGTTTCCTAGTGTTGCAAGGCCTACGTAAGAACAAGCCCAATATCGCACCGTCACAAGGAGAAGAATCTAGAAGACATATACTGGAAGATGTGAAGACCAATTAGTCTCCGAGTAGGTCCCAGTTGATATGTTCCTTGTGGAGGAAGTTTCCTTTGTAACCCGGCGAGCCTCTGTGTATATAAAGAGGACTCACAAGACTTTGAGAGGATCAAGCCCTTAAACCCTAGTTCATACGGCGAGTACCGAGATCGGATCACCTCTATTGTAACACCTCATATATCATATCAATACCAATCTAGGGTAGGCAGGAAGTAGGTCTTTTACCTCACATTGAGGGGGGCGAACCTAGGTAAATCTGTGTTGATCTTTGTCCCTGCGATCCCAAGCTCGGAGATGCTTGACTCGCGTAATCCCACCACCTACAAAGTCATCCATGACACCTGACGTGACAAACCCACGACAGCGGCGGCCGAGCCAAGCGTGGATGGGGCGGCGGCGACTAAGCGTGGATGGGGGCGAGCGGTGACGGACAACGGCGCAGCCAGGAATGGCTGACGCCCCGGGCCAAAAATTATACAATAAATTCCCCAGTTTCAATGCATAACAGAAGGCAAACTCAATTGCATAATTAATAAGAATTGGAACAATATATTTAATGGTGGTTCAATTAAGATAGTATATAGCACAAATGATACAAAAGCTGGTACAAAATCAATGATTTGGTTGATCTAAGCCTCCCATGACTACATCTTCAATAGTAGAAGAAGGCAAACCTTCAAATAATCATGAAAGCTTCTATAGCCTCTTCCTACCCATAGCCATTCATATGTATCCAATAGTAATAATAACAAACTCATGAAGACAAAGTACCAGGTCCATAAAAACTGAATCAACTACTCAGCTAAATCGAGAAACCTGAAAGTAGAGGGTAGATTTACCCAACAGAGTGCATAATATTTTTTAAACTATAAACATCTAAAGCAGAAGCAGCAGGAGCCTTGGTAGCAGAAGAAAGCTTTGACCTAGCTCTTTCGGGTCTAATGAAAAATGGAACACGGGTGTATGAAGAAAACAGTGAACAAGATGGCAATCTCAATGATATTATTTTAGAACCTTAGTGTTGTAAATAAAGATTAGGAAGGGAGAGGGCAGAGCAGCAAAAGGGGGATTTTTACCTCGGGACTGAATCTTGGACGCGCCAATCCGGGGTCGCTGGGCGGCGGCCGGAGGCCAGAGCTCAAGGAAAGGGCGGGCGAAGGCCCTCCTCGATGAGTGGAGGGCGCCGTGGCAGGGTCGCTGGACAAGCGGGCAAGGGACGGCCGACGGGGCAAGTGGGGGGCGACTGAGCTGCTGTGTGCCTGTTCGGGCCGTGGACGAGCAGGTCCAGCGCCGGCGGGGCAGGTCGGGGCGTCGGGCGCCACCGTACGGTCCGGACGTGGAGGAGACGAGGAGAAGGTCGGGGACATGGGCGCCGCCGTGCGGTGTGCGGTGCGGTCGTGCGGGATGGGCGGATGGCTTGTGTGGACCAGAATGTGGTCAACAGGTCGAGGACACGAGGCTACCGTGCAGGGCTGGGCCCTGTTGCGTATTGCGTATGGGCCCCACCGGCAGGTCTTTGGCAAAGAGTTATTTCTTTCCCGTGTGTTTGCACACGGTAAAGATCGACTTAATTTTTAAATTAACAAAAATAAAGTATTAATTTAAATTGTGTTAAATTATTTAAAATTAAAATAAATCTACAGCCCCCAATACACTTGTACACATATTGTATGGCACCACCTAGGTTTTGGTGGGATTCCGACGCTCCGGAGCCCTGCTCCGGCGAAACCCTGACCCCACTGGAAAAAACTCAAACTTTTGGTCTACCCCCATGATCGGCGTCGAAATGGGGTAGATAAGTGGAACTTTTTGCTTGGTTGTGTTAGGGTAGGCCATAGGAACATGCAAAACCAAGATCTACCCCAACTCTTCACAAGATTCCCTCCGTTTCACCCGAAGGGGGAGTTTCGAGCTACAAGTCTATAAACTCACTAGGGAGATATGGATGCCGGTGAAGCCGGTCACACCCCGGAGAAGGATCTTGGCCATCTACAGCCCCAACACACTTGTACACATATCACTACAACCGATCCGACCTTTTGTGACAAAAATCCTATTGACGACATCGAATTTGTCACTGATTATTCATAATAGGTGACGGAATTTTCATCTTTGTCACGCATTAGTGTTAATGCATGACGCACAACTTTCGTGTCACTAAATTTGTCACGGATTACTCCTGGTGACGGATGTAGGGCGTCACCCTGGTCGTAACAAAGTTTTTGGGACCGAAATGTCAATTAATTAAATAAAACTTAAAAATAATAATCATTCGTTTGTTTTGAACCCGCGACCTTCTGAACAAAATAAAGATGCGCTACCGCTTTGTTAAGCTAACGTTATTGATAAGTTTTACGAGGTCCTGGTATTTACTAGTTCGTACTGAATTTAGGCCTAGTGTGCATTTGTTGTTTGGACGGTTCAGGCGACAATATAAGTTAGTTTCCATTAAAAAACATCAACACAGTACATAGAAGGTTTACATTACCATTACAAAAGTTTGCACATTAGCATCATGATAGAACAGCACATGGACTAATGGTTCACATTACCATTACAAAAGTTTCCACTCATTAAACCGATAGAGCATCAGTGAGGGTTCTGAAGACAGTATTTAGAAGGTTTACATCATGTAATTACACAGCAACAGGCTTCGGCATCAGTTCAGGGCAACAACATACACACAAATCCAGATTTTTTAGTATGCACAAAAGTGAAGACACATATGGCACCCTCCTCGATTCCAGCTTCCTTGACTATTTTCGGCCAATTGCGAGACATCTGGGCATCTTGTTTGTTGCCGATGAGCAAGGTTACACGAGTAACATTGGTGCCACTCGTGCAAAATACAGGAAGCTTCATTGGCGCATACTGGTTGAGGTGTGCAATGCTGAACTTGGAAGAGAAGTACTGGAAGAGAAGTTTCTAGTTAGTTGAAGCGTAGGATGATTGTGCAAAATCAGTATGAGAGTTTATTTTTTACCATCTTGGTCTTCCCATGGGTGACAGTAGAGTTTGTCATCCTGCATACATAGTAAGGTATCAATGGCTTCAAGATTGCAACTTGGCTTCTGAGATGTGCAACTTGGTCTTCATTCAGGTCGACGTCGTTTGCAAAAAAGCAGTACTTGTCAAACTCTTCAGTCCCACAAATGTTAGGACGTACAATGCAAAGAACTAATTATTAGAAAGTAAGCTGTAGGTGCATACAATAGTATACTAATACAACATTAGGTTAGGCGTTGTCACCTCTACGAGTGATCTTTCCTCCCCTGGCTCTCTTCACTCTAGTGTGCTTGGGATCCTGATGAGACTCTACCGCAGCTTTCTTACGTTTCTTGTCTGTGGTTTCCTGCTCATCATCATTACTTATGTTAACTACGTCTGTGTTATTCTTGTTGCCCATCTTCAATTTCTCTAGCTCTTCCATGGCCTTATCCTTCTCATCCCACATTTTCATAAAGTTCGTATGGAATCGCCTAAAGCTCCTCATATGTGCGAGCACTTCATGCTAGAGTGTGAGGCTCTCCTCCACTAGAGACTCCCGACTAGCGGTTTCAGGTAGGAAAGCGGTCACTTGCTGTGCGGTACAGGCCAGGATCAAACAAGTATGCAGTTCAATATGACAGCAATCACAATGAAAGATGTACCTATAACGTAAAAAGGAGATATTAATTCGTTTGTTATTTACCTCGGCTGAGCGTACAAGCTTGTCTTCTATGCGTACTCTAGCCGTGACAAAAGTGTCATAAAGAGTTGGGGAAGACATCGTTGATGGACCTGTCCGTTGCACCATTTTTCTGACGATGACGCATGCAGGCCTTTCGTTCCTTCTCTAAGAATTCAGCGTACGCGGGATCAATGGCCGGGCAAACGATCTCCCGCACTTGGGTGCAGATGAGACACTCAGCATCACCACATTTTGACTCCATTTGCTCAATTGCACTGGTTCTAAAACAAGAGTTCGAAATTAAGTTAGAATAAGAAATGAGCAGCTTCTACATGGAACCAATCGCCGGTTACCAAAATCGAAAGCCGGCATCCTAGATCCATGGACGGGGGCATTTTCTAGCATAATTTTTCCAAAATATAACCTACATCGTACCCTGGCTATGGATTTACCTAGATTTAGAGGCATCATAAGGGATTGGAAAGGAAGGAAGTAGCAGTGGTACTTACCAGGTCGTGCTTGAGGACGACTATGCTGTCGCTGATGACAAGGAGGTCATCGAGGTAGAAGGCGCCGTGGTCCGCCGCCGTCGGGTGAGGAGGAGCCGGGGTTTTTTGTGGGGTGCGGGAGAGGAGTCGATTTGGGCGAGGTGGAGGCGAGGACGAGGAGTAGGGAGATAAGAACTGTATGACTAGTGGGACCCGTAGGGCGAGTTCGTAGATTCTAAATGGACGGACCAGATTGCTCGGTGAATGCGAGGAGACGGTTGCCACGTATTAAAGTAGCATTGTCAGAACACGTCTCCGTCATTCCACTATTCACCTTCTTCCCCACTCGCCACCAGTCGGTGGAGAACTCCCCATTCTGCACAAAACCCCAGCCATGTCTACGCGTCGTGGAGCTCCAAGCTGGAAGCTACAGGTAGCTGCCACGAGGGTTGAGGAGGCCCGCGAGGCAAAACGCCGTAGGAAGATAGTGGCTCAAGAAGATGGCGGCGAACAAGATTGTCCTCTGACGGAGGCAAAAACCCTGCTAAATCTGAGCGAGAACCGGTACGTTTTAATATCCATGAAGCATAATTTGTTTGGTAGAAACATGTCACGATATCCATCAAACTCAAGTGAGTTGTACATATCTCAGAGCCAGCGGCTCGACCACCGGCAATCCAGAGCAAGAACAAAGCAGGAATGTCGTAGCGGGAGAGAAAGAATCATTCGATAACCTCGTCCATGCTCTCCGACAGAGCGAGGTCTGAACTTACCACTTTTTGGTTCTATTCCTCAAATTCAGACTACTCTCACTGCAAATTAATAACTGCCTGCAGGAAGCCAGGGCTAGGATCGAAGTGAAGGAGGCTCAGGCAAATGACTGGTGCGCCACCCTTCTGAACAATAACAAGCTACTGAAAAAAGAGTGTGCAGGGCTCCGTGAAGATTTGTTGCTACAGAGGAAGGCGTCTCAAAAAATTGCGACTGAAGCAGCAAATCTTCGTGCGGACCGCAACAAACTACAGAATGAGGTAGCCACCTTGTACAGTATAAACAATATGAGTTCTGAAACGAAGAAGAAGGCGATAGGCCTGATCAAGGAGCTTCTGGTAGAGAAGAAGAACCTCGAGATGCATGATGTCTACGTGTGCTTCTATTCTTGTAGAAAGTGTTGGGTCTCCAAGAGCAGAGGTTTGTAGAACAGCAGCAAGTTTCCCTTAAGTGAATCACCCAAGGTTTATCGAACTCAGGGAGGTAGAGGTCAAAGATATCCCTCTCAAGCAACCCTACAATTAAGATACAAGAAGTATCTTGTGTCCCCAACACACCCAATACACTTGTCAGATGTATAGGTGCACTAGTTCGGCGAAGAGATAGTGAAATACAAGTGATAGGGATGATTATAAGTACTAACTGCAATCTGAAATAAAGATGGCAGCAAGCAAACATGTAGCAGAACTTGTTGTAAACGGTGTTTCAATGCTTAGAAACAAGGCCTAGGGATCATACTTTCACTAGTGGACACTCTCAACAATGATCTCATAACTGAATAAATAAAAGCTACTCTTAAACACTCTCTTGTTGGATAACAAACACCATTCATTGTGTAGGGCTACAAAAGCACACCTCAAGCCGGAGTAAACAAGCGCCACAACGTCATAAAGGAGTCACACACGGTGCACACACTGTCACCGTTACACCGTGGAGAGTACCGGAGTTCATATTAAAGTAACCTCTAGAGTGCATAATAGATAAAGAGTAACATCTACATATTCAACTAGATTAGCACAACTGAACACAAGTAAATACTACTCGGGATTATTCTCCTTCTTGATGAAGCAAGAGTACTATGCGTAGGGCTGCAAGAGCACACCTCAAAGTCTGAGTAAACAAACACCACAATTCCCAAGAATAAGCCATGATAAATGTCTAAATTATTCATAGAGTCACACAAGTACCCACACTGTCACCTTGATACCGTGTTGTCACAATGACTCCAGAATCTAGACAAAATCACTTGAGTAGCATAAACATTATTAATGTATTCAGCGATACTAGCAATACACATGATCACATAAAGATCACACCATGGGAGAACATAGCTACCGGCAGAGCCCTCAGCCTCGGGGGAGAACTACTCCCTCCTCATCATGGGAGTCAGCAGCGGCGATGAAGATGGCGGTGGTGTCGATGGAGATGACTCCGGGGGCAATTCCCCGTCCCGGCAGCGTGCCGGAACAGAGACTTCTGTCCCCCGAAACTTGTCGTCGATGGTGGCGGCGCTGCGGAACTCTTCGTGGAGTATGACTTCGTGTTTTAGGGTTTTCGCGTCCAAGGCAATATATAGGCGAAGGGGCAACGTCGGTGGAGGCTCGAGGGGCCCACACCACCTGCTGGCGCGGCAGGGGGCCCACCCGCGCCGGGGTGTGGTTTGGCCACCTCGGCGCCCTCCTTCGTCTCTCCTTCGGACTCCGTGACGGTGCTGGAAAAATAGGGACGTGGCCTTTTGTTTCGTGCAATTCCGAGAATATTCGCAGAAGTACTTTTCTGAAACCAAAAACAGCAGAAAACAGGGAACTGGCACTGTGGCATCTTGTTAATAGGTTAGTCCCAGAAAATGCATAAAAGTGATATGAAGTGTATATAAAACATGTAGCAAATGGTATAATATAAGCATGGAACAGCAGAAATTATGGATACGTTGGAGACGTATCAATGCAGCGTGAAGACCTTATTCGTGAGAAAATCAAGGTGATAGATGAACGCCATGAAGAGCTCAAATATGCCATTGCCGCCCAAGAGGCTAAACTGACGGCTCAGGTAGAACTGAAGAAGTTGAAAGATGACAATGCAAGATCAAGCATCATAATCCAGAACCTGAAGAATGAAGTCGAGCAGCTCCGCGCCGAGGGCAATGCACCAGTAGAGCCCCATGTCAAAAGCCAGTAGAATCTACTAAACTAGGTAGCAAAACGTCCGGCTCTGACTTGTAAACATGGGGCTATCCCCATTTTCAGTTTGAAAACATGTAAAACTTTATTGCGAGAGCTAAATCCTTCTACGATTCTGACTACTACGATTACATACTGGGCAGTACTTAATAAGAGATACAACAACTACTATCAGTCTTGTACGACACTACTTGCAGTTCTTCATAACAAATACCACACTTACATTCAGTACCTAACTACTCTGGATCAATGTATGGAACATCGGTCACAAATAGGAAAAGCCCTTGGTTACCACTGTAAAGCAAGAGCAGCACCTTGTCACCCAACTGGAAAACATTTTCCTTCTTCATGAACTCCTTCCAACCACCGACAGAAAGACGGCCATCTGAAGTAGAGATGTTGTATGTGCCCTTAACCGCAGTGTTCGGATGTCTCACAATGGTGATGCAACCGTATTCTTTGAGCTCTTGGGGAACAAACCGGCTTGGGATTTTCTGTTCCATATTCGACAGACGTTAGCTAGGTTTTCACAATCACTGCAACATATACTTCAACAAGTGGCACACATAACATTGTAAACACTACATATTTAGTAAGGAAATAACATGTTATAAGTGTTTACCAAGTGCATGATGTGACTGCGAGTGTTTGTGCAGTTAAGGGTATGCAAACATACGACAGTCCTTCCTTCTGCATACTCTCCACCACCATGATAGTCGACAAGGTGGTCAAGATGTTGCACATTTAGTATTACTGTCTCCATCATCCTCCAGTTGATCTTGGATCCATCAGTGGAATCCATAGAGTCCACAATAAGACGTTTTTGGGGGGGGACAAATCAAGGTAGGCTGTAAGATTAAAGTTTAGTAACTAAGAATAAATGATCAAAGCACTACTCACACTACCTGGTTACAAAATGCAGCATAACAGAAGATGCATCCACCTTTAAACTTACCTGGATGTGTGATTGGTAGGTTTTCAGGTTTAACACGAGGCTCAAAATGTTTGCTAATGCAAAAATAGAGATCCTGTCCAACTTCAAGAGAGTAGATTCTACAAAAATCTTTCCACATACTACCAGTAATGAAGGTGAAACCCATTTTGTTGGTACATACAACAGGGAATGAGAATCCCTCATTGGTAACGAGAGTAGCTTGGAAGTGGCAAAGCTGAAACTTGGCGATATAGTACTTCTGAAGAAAAGAAACTCTGCCGTAGCAGGGTATAACCTGAAAAAATAGAACCAAACATGACTTTACACAACTAGGTACTAGTTTCCTATTAAAAAATAGAACCAAACATGACATCACAACAATTGCTCCTACTATCAAATAGGCGCAACAAAATCTTGAAGACATTTTCTTGGAACCATAATCAAACTAACATGCATATTGCACATCAAAATCTTCAAGACATTGCAACAGAATTGTTAATACCGTTCTGTCCTCAAATCCCTCTTGAAGGGTCAGAACAAAGAACTTATTCTTCATGTCTGGATCGCCGCACAATCCCTTCGTGTCAAAACAAGTAGGACACTGCGATCCGAAATAGTTCATGTCAGTTCTCCAGATCTGAGGTAAATCGGTGGTTGGGGATGGCCACGGAAATAAATCTTACCTGGTCGGAGGCCGCCATCGTCGGTTTTCCTCTAAGTGGCACATGGCGGATCAATGCGCCGCCAGAAAGTAGTTGACGAGGCGAGAGAGGGACAAGGAGTTTCCGGCGACGGCGAGTAGATGCGCCGGCGATATATGTAATGCGACTGGTCTAGGGAGAAGGCGCTGTGCTGGAGATTGGATTAGCAATGAAGTACTGTACATGGCGTGAAGCGGCAGAGAGGGGTGAATTGATAATACGCAATTGACGTGACAACTCGACTACCGCGAGCTAAACCCTGACTATGGGTCTGACATGTGGACCACACTCCAGGTGGGCCTCACATGTATGTGATTGAAAAGTAGGATTCCCCACGTCAGGGGAGCTGGGCCCATTAGGCTGACGGTTCCACGATTTTTGCAAGAAAAAGGCTACGAAATTTATATTTTGACCTACTTTTCAGAAATCGGCTAAAGTTCATTCAGATGGGTAAAACTAGATAGCAGGCGGCAAAATTCAAAATACTTCGGAGATTACACATATCATATGTCCTTATTTCTGTGGTAATTGTGTTCATGCTATTTTTCACTTTTTTTTTGCTACTTGGTTCACAAAAAAACTCATATTTGACGCTTAATTATTCAAAAAAAAAATTCAAACAAAATTCAAAAAAAAAGTTGTTCACTCATGTTGCCATGCCAAGATACACCTATGTACCAAATTTCATCTCATTATCATGAAGTTTCCCATGGTTATGGTCTTCTTCAAAGACATTTGGCCTTGAGGCTCTAGAATCTTCATAGTCCAATGTGCTCTACTTTGAAGTGTTGTGTTATGATATTGTTGTATTCTAATTTCATTTTTTTTGTCAGAAACTAGAGGACATAACGGTAGTACCTGAGAGAAAAATTCTTTTTTTTGAACTTTCTACATTTAGTTTGATTTTTTTCAAAAAGAGGTCAAATTAGCAAGCATGGTTATTCATGTGTAGGTGTCGAATCTTTGACAACTTTCAATGACTTTGTGAGACAATCACTACTTGGGTACCCCAAAATGATTTTTTCAAAATAATTACAGCAAGCTATAACGTACTTGTAGTTCAAATTTGACCTACTTTTCATAAATCGGCTTAAGTTTATTTAAATGCGCAAAACTAGATAGCAATCGACAAATTTCAAAAAAAAATATCAAACAAATTCAAAAAAAAAAGTTTTCACTCATGTTACCATGGCAAGATATAGCTATGTACCAAATTTTAGGTCATTATCATGAAGTATGACATGGATATGGTCGTTTAAATCGGTGAGCTTACATAGAACCTGAAATAATTCAAAATATTTAGGGTTTATCAGTTAAATTTGTCGAGATTTCTAAACCACATCATACTAAAAGTGCTTTACATACAACTGAGCTAAACCACATTGGTCAGATAGCTGTTACTAAGTACGGAACGAGTGACACAAAAGCATGCACATACGGCTAAACTAAGTTCAAGAATACTACATATGAACAGTACGGCATATAAACAGTACGACACATATCGAGGGCTTCGTGCCGCTCACTTCCACCCGGAATAGTCGTCGTCCCCCACTGTGCCATAGTTCCACCCCTGACCCCTTTTGTGGCCATCCGCATAGATGTCATCCTCCCACTTGTTTCGCTTGCTGCCGCTGGTGGAAGATGTTGAGGGTGCACATAATTTGGGGATGACCCGTGGTACTTTTGGTTTAGGTTGGAGACAAACCAGCCCCTTTAGGACGCACTGGAGAACCCGGTACAGCTCGAACGAGACAAACCCATCGACAGCAGCATATTTGAGGTTAACCTCGCCAAGTGGCTGCTTCTCCCACAACTCGTGCCCGCCTTTTGGGAAGTCCTTCTTCATGGTTTCATACGATTTGTTGATGAATTCGCCTGCAAGGTCAGCCATTCCAGTCCTCCCGTCGAGTCCTTTTCCTTTTATGTGGTAGATATCTTGGATATCCACATGATACTTCCTTGGGATTGTAAAACCCCAGGTTCTTTCCATCACCTTCCTGTCACCCCTGATGTCGACGCTGGCAAATTTACACGTCCAGTCGTTGAAAAACTCGAATAGCTTTTCACAGCGGTCCCTGGGCCTACAGTAGTTACAAAGTATAAATTGTAAATTTGCAGAAAGTTCAGTTCGAATTTACATATCAAGTATATGTAACATGATTAAATTAATTGTACAAAGAAATTGTCATAACTAGGTGCACTGTTATCAATATGTTACTGAAGGAAAATAAATGAATGAAGCATATCCTCAAAATTAGACTGTCAGATAGTTCTACCATTGTACAATCATATATTTAACACAATGAATGAAGCAATTGATAAAACACTAATAGAAGATAAAAAATTACAATTACTTCCTTCAATCTACCATTTCATAGGTACAATTGTCAGATTGTCATATCCTCCACAAAAATGCTATTGAACAAGAAAAGGACAATAGATACACAGACCAATACAAGATCAAAATTTACAATTTCTTGCATACAATATTCCATTTCATTGGTGCATTTGGAAAGACCTTTCATATTTGCTTGTTGCCGTATGTTGCATATATTTCAGTTGAGCATTTGTTATCGTAGTCGCAGTAGTACATATGAATCGTGAAACCAAAACTAGGCAAGTAACACTAACAGTAGATATATAGCTCTGTAATTAACAGAAGAATGAAATATTTGGAAACCCCAATCCGGAAAATGTACAGTACTAGATCTATCAGTCATACCTAGCCAACTGCCAAACCAACACAGTTTGGTCCACGCAAAGTTGAACGACTGCCACCTCTTGAGATTCCAAATCCGCGTTGGTGTACTCAAAATCCAGGCCCATGAACTCATCCTTCTCTTCCATTTTCAACAGCTTGAACTTGAGCACATTGAGGGTTTCCTCAACCTGCGCAATGTCGTTGGTGTAGGTCACATCTATGTCCGTCGGGCCTTGGGCGGTGTACGACGTCGAGACAGTAAGGATTTGTATTGGGTCCATGGCGGCGCGGACGGAGAGGAAGAAGATGAAGAGGGGGCCGATGAAAGGAGAAACAGGGGAAAACAGGGGAAGCGGTGGCAGTTGAGAAGATTGATGAACTAAAGAACCGTCGCAAGGAAGACTTGCCCTGTAATTCTTTCCGGCTGACAAGTGGGCCAACGAAATTTTGGAAATAAAATAAAGGAACTCCTCGGCCTCCACGGAAACAGTTACCGTGAGCGAAAAAAAAACAATACGCATCTCTTCCCCTCTATTTATTTCCTTGTACGAACATGTAATTTTGTTACTAACAAGTACGTGCACACGTGGTACTCAAATGAACTGCTCACGTCATCACGTGTTTCAGCCATTCGAACTAACCGTCCACATGCAGGAAAAAAGTAGATTTCCCTTGTTAGAAAGTTTCCACAAGCATCAATGGATCATAAAACCTAGTGGCCAATTAAAACTGCATGTACTCACTAGCATGTTTTATGATGGATGAAATTAATTTGTCCCGAATAAAACATAAAAGCTTTTTTTCAGTACTTTTCAATTTCATGAGTCATTTGAGTACCAACCACATTGCTACTCAATATTATTGAAATACAGGTTTATGAACATATAAAACCACTACTTGGGTACCCCAATATGATTTTTTTTTTAAAATTGAGCAAAATATTTCGAGGTTAGAACTAAAATATGTCCTGCCAAGTGTCAAATTTGTGTTCATGCTAAAGATTGGCATTTTTTCTGAATTTACGTGGTGATTAGTGAATGTTATAGATGATCTAAACTAACAAACATGAACTCCTTGTACCTACATGTAATTATGTTGTTTTTCTAGGTGCATATGTGGTATTCAAATGAAGTGCTCACAAGCTTGTACCATTCCATGTAGCCATCCACATGCAGCAACAAAGTACATTACCCTATTTAGAAAATTTCCACATGCAGCATATTTTCAGATTTGTCTGACAAGTATAGGTTTTGCTATCATTTTCTTGGAAGTAAAAGGTCAGAAAATGAAAGACGTACGTGCGCATTTTTGGTACTAACTAAGTGTGTTCGTGCCTGGTCCAATGGTGAGCGGCCGGTGGCGAGAGAGGTGTCGGCGGTGAAAGATGTGAGTGGTGAGACGTGGCGGCTGCTAGAGGAGGGCTAGGGCTTTTGTTTCGATGCAGTCAATTACACGGTAGACGAGAGGATAGAGGCAAAGCGGCCGTACTGGGGTTTTGACGTGACAATACATACACCGCCAGGCCCACCTTTCAGTTGGATATGATTATACTAATTGTGTTTGGGCCCGTCCCATTTCGTCTCAACTTCCATATCCCCACCGCTCCTCTGTTTTCCCTATGTTTTCCCCTCTTGCTTCTTCTCGTCTTCTCCGCTTCCACTGCAATCTGTTCTTCTCCCCCGCGGCGTCGCCATGAACACCGTCAAGTACTTCTCTGAGACGTACGACGTCACCATCCACGGCAGCCAGAAGATCGAGGCGGTGTACACCAACAATCCAGCAGAACTGGAGCGGGTCCTCGACATGTACCAGGAGTGGTTCGCGGCTAGAGACCCCAAGATCATGGGGCTGGACCTGGAGCACACCAGCGACCGCGCCCTGAAGGACAAGAGGATGGCCGTTATTCAGATTGCCATGCGCCGCCATGTACTCGTCTACCAGTGCGCCAGGTATGAACAAACATGGCCACGCATGTTGCTGCATTGAGGGTTTTTTGCTTCACCCTCCTGCCAGACTATTTGTTCTACTATTAGTACTAGATGTCGCTCAAACTGCTTGGGATGTCACTAATTCGGTTAATATTTACGGTAGACAGAAGTTCCTACATCTATTTCAAATCTTTTAACTAAACTAAACTCATTAGATGGACTTGTTGATCATATACTTGTTTGTCACCTATGAAATCATCTTTTAACTAAACTTAACTCTACATTCTCTTGGTTATTGCAGTGCTGACCATTGGAAGTGTTCATGCTATATTGCGGATTTTCTACGCTTCAAAGGTATTACCTTTGCTAGCGTAGACACCACGATAGACAAGGTGGTTCTTCCTCGAACCTGGCCCAATGTCAACATTCCAGAAGAGTTCTATGTGGACCTCCAGCACCTGTACCGGATCCCTGGATCAAAAGACAGGGTTGGCATGAGTGTGATGGCTACGGACCTGATTGATCCATGATATGCAGACATGAAGAAGAACTTCCCCTATCAGGCGCACTCAAGTTGGGAGAACAGACCTCTTGCCAAGATCAACAAGGACTACGCCGCCATTGATGGCTTCGTGGCGTTTGAGCTGTACCGGGTGATGCTGGAGAAGCTAGACGCTGGACTGCCAATTGGATTTCAGCTTCAGGATGATTCTGAAGAATCAGGCACTGATGTTTCTGAAGATTCATCAGATGAAGACGAATCAGAGGGGGAGAACAAGAGGCATAAGCTGGCGTAGGATGCTTCCTGGAGTTTAGTTTGCTTATGTGCTTGCACTTATGTAAATATATATTTGTGTTTGGATGAACAAGTTAGACTAGATAACTAGTTATGTAGTGTGTTGCTTTTGTTGGGTTGTTGAATTTGACCAATTTTCATGCATTTTTTCAATTTCTGGCATTTTTTTTCAAAGAAAATGATATGCACACTTATAATTGTCATAAAATCTCAAAATCTGCAAGCGCACGTAGTATGTGTGCATTACCACCCACAAAAAATTTGAGGCCGATCTGGATCTCCTATGTGCACCTTTCTTCATAGATGCCCCATAAGCGACATGAACGATGTCGACCAAACCCATGTTGTTTTGACCCCATTGGGTTTCACAAGTGCTATGCAAAATAGAAAGCCCACAATCATGATCCTTGCCTGCAACAGTGTTCATGCTACATCAAAACACACATCTTGATAGGGTTTGTCCACCTTTCGGCTTCAACGTTATGACCATAATACCCAAAATGCCCTCATAAGTGAACCTTTTGCATCCAACTTGACCAAAACTCTGTCACATCCTGTGGTACATAATTTCTACATAATTATACAAACATTGCATGACTCATGTGAGATTAAAATGATTTTAACATGAATTTGACAAATTTTCATGCATTTTTTCAATTTCTGGCATTTTTCTTCAAAGAAAATGATATGCACACTTATAATTGTCACAAAAATCTCAAAATCTGCAAGCTCACCTAGTATGTGTGCATTACCACCCACAAAAAATTTCAGGCCGATCTGGATCTCCTATGTGCTCCTTTCTTCGTAGATGCCACATAAGCGACATGAACGATGTCGACATACCCATGTTGTTTTGACCCCATTGGGTTTCACAAGTGCTATGCAAAATAGAAAGCCCACAATCATGATCCTTGCCTGCAACAGTGTTCATGCTACATCAAAACACACATCTTGATAGGGTTTGTCCACAGCTTTCGGCCTCGATGTTTTGACCAAAATGCCCAAAATGCCCTCCTAAGTGAACCTTTTGCATCCAACTTGACCAAAACTCTGTCACATCCTGTGGTACATAATTTCTACATGATTATACAAACATTGCATGACTCATGTGAGATTAAAATGATTTTAACATGAATTTGACAAATTTTCATACATTTTTTTCAATTTCTGGCATTTTTCTTCAAAGAAAATGATATGCACACTTATAATTGTCACAAAAATCTCAAAATCTGCAAGCTCACCTAGTATGTGTGCATTACCACCCACAAAAAAATTCAGGCCGATCTGGATCTCCTATGGGCACCTTTCTTCAAAGATGCCCCATAAGCGACATGAACGATGTCGACCAAACCCATGTGTTGTTTTGACCCCATTAGGTTTCACAAGTGCTATGCAAAAAAGAAAGCCCACAATCATGATCCTTGCCTGCAACAGTGTTCATGCTAAACCAAAACACACATCTTGATAGGGTTTATCCACCTTTGGGCGTGAACGTTATGACCATAATACCCAAAATGCCCTCATAAGTGTACCACTTTTCATGCATTAATTTAGTTTAGATGGGAAAATTTTATTTCGTTTGTACAAAAAACAGTACGTTCCCTCCTTTCTGGTTTAATTTTTTTGTTCCCTCGTTTATTTAAAATTATCCCCGTTCCCTCCCTTTTTTTCGGCTCAAACGAAACCGTCCCGCGAACCCACCCTCCCCTAAATACGCCCTCGTATCGCCAGAACCACGATCTCGTACCACACCTTCCATTCCTATCATCCTCCCTCTCCACTCGAAGATCTAATCTCGCCTACCTCATCCTCTTCATCACCCTAGATCCGTCTGCCCCGGCGGTGGAAAATGTTCGGCCGCAACAATCTGATCGACCTGACGACCGACATGGACGGTAGCATTCTGGAGGAGAACCCCGGCATGAATATGCAGGAGAACACCGGCAGCCCTGGTAAAGATCAAATTTCTTGTACTAGGGGTTGTTCAGTCAACCTCTTTCCCTCTCATCTTCTATTCCATCTAGATCTATGCATATTTGTCATATTTTGTTGATTCGGGTAAACACCATGAGTTTACCAGTTATATTTGCAAGATCATATCTGCTACAAATGGTTGTTATTGTATGCTCCTTATTACGTATCAAGTCATCACAATCATTAAAGAAATCAATTTTTTCCCAGTCGTATAGGTAATGGTCAAGTACTGTAGGGTTTCGTGGATTTTAGTTGGTTCAGATGGGTAGACCAAGTATCATGTTTGAGATCCATGCAAGTTGCCATCATGATTTATTTTCTGTAAGTCTGTTAAAAATTCCACGTTTATTCAGACTAATACTGAACCTAAATGAAACTGAAACTGACAGCGACAACTGCTAGATGAGCTACAGTAAAAGTGTCGCTCTGAAACTGAACCTTTGTCTGTCAGGCGTATAGTTCTGCACGGAGCTCGTACTATTGGATTGTATGCTACGATAGTTGTGTCGGTTCAGAAACATAGACATCTGAATAGATAGTTGTCATGTTTTAAGCTATGTGCCATCAATAAATGTATATGCATATAAAATTATTCACTTTCTTTTCTTTCAGGTAATGAAGACATATCAGAAGTTGCATATGAGAAAATTAGGAAGCTAGCGATGGAACAGAATGCTTCTCGTATGTCTGCACTACTGAAGAAGCAAGCAGAAGGAAATGGTGAAGAAATGCAAGATTTTGATTCTATAGCAAGAACTTTTGTCTACGGTGGTTCAAGCACCCGAAAGAAGAAGACTCCTGGACCACACTGGATGTACTACAATTCAGTATGTTTTCTGTGACACCATGACTTTATAACTCATGTTTGTTCAGTTATAGCTTGTGCATTCATATGTTTTTACTTCATGGCTTACTAGGGAATCAACGGGAAGAGTACAATGAACCACATTGGTGAGACAAGTCGCTCTACAAGCAAGGATGCTAGCGAGGAATATGCAGTGCGTACTTATCAGTAAAATTCAGTTGTACCTAATTATTGCACTTATAACTTGAGCACTAATATATTTTAACTTTATGGTAAACTATGCAATTCAGGGGAGGCATGAATTGAACCAATTAGGTGCAACAATGTCGTGGTGGGATCACGGCAGATGCCATAGGTATGGCTAAGATGGGGCCGAACGGTCGTTGGGAGAATCCGGGGAGGGTTTATGCACTCAAGAAGTGCACACGCAAGAACACGCAAGAAACCACAAGAACACGAACGAGAGAACAAGAAACCAAGAACACAAAGCACACCACGATGTACCCTGCTTCGGGGCCCTCTTGTGGAGGTAACACCCCTACTGCAGCACTATCCTACTCTGTGTATAGCACAATGTGACAAGTACAAGCTACTCCTCGAGCTGTATGATGATACAATGGTGAGAACTTGAGGTAAAAGACGGAGCTACACGGGAGGAAGAAGGCACTCCGAGCTATATCCGAGGTGTTTCCAGGGTGTTCCGAGGTTCCTTTCTCTCTTTCTTTTTCTGTCGATCGATCGGTCCGTCTCTTCAAGCAGGAGGGGGGTGAAGCCCACTATATAGGCCAGCCGAGTTACCGTTGTGCCCCTCGCTGAACACTGTTGCCATGCCTCTGCACCGGTCACCACCGTACCTCTGTCAGGGACAAGACGTGGCCTGCCCATCCCTGCTGCTAACGGCAGAGCTAGCATGTCTCCTCTGACAGAGACAGGACATAGCCACGCCGTGCTACCTCGTAGCCTTTTCCCGGATCTCGCGTGGTCAGCGGTCAGAGACGTGCAGCCCCGCCGAACCCGGGGCACGCCTCTGCCAGGCTCCGTGACAGACGCTCCCGCGTCAGGCGCTCTTGTACCAGGCAGGAAGTGACAGGAGCATTGACTCCTGCCCGACCTACAGCCTCTTGCCTCGGTTAGCTCGGCACGGATGTGACGGGCTCCGTACCTCGGGTCTTGCGCTTAAGATCTTTACCAGGTCGGATCTTACTTCCTTCCAACAGCTTCTCCTGCTCCCACAATACAAACCATAGCACCGAGGTAGTTAGGTCGGCTGAACATAGCTCGGACAGTGAACCTCGGCCCAGGCCAACGGGATACCTCGGATTCCTCTGGGCCAAGATAGGTCGGCCTTTATATCCTCCAGGTCAAGATGAAGCTCGGACACTCCCAGGCCCAAGCAGGTCGGCCCTTTCCGTACCTCGGCATATCTTTAAACTCATCTTTATGCCAAGCCTTGACCCTACCCGGGGGTAGCCCCCCGACATTAGTCCCCGAAGCTGGTGCGGTCCTACGACCTCGGATGGAGGGCCGTAGCAGGTTTAAAACAAGCAAGGCACCACCTCTAAAACCGACCTCAAAAATAGCTCCGCCGAGGTATTCCCACAGACCATAATTTAATCCGAGGTTGATCTGCAATCTGAACTTTCCGAGCTGTTTGACTCAGCACAATCTTGCCCCAAGATCTTCCGAGGCACGTGGCGAAGAATTCTGCCCGGACCTCGAAACCCGGACCTCTGAAAGACAGGTCCTGACCACACGCCGCCCTCGTCAGCCGGACCCACCAAACAGCGCACCTGCGCACTCAAGTGCGAGACCAACTTGACCGCCCGCGACTCCTCGATTCTCGCGCTGACCAGCACAGGAAATCCGAGGCTGGCGGTTGCCACTCTGCGGCCCACGATGTGGCCGATCGTGCGGCCACCAACCGCGCAACCGTGCGCCCACCCGCACACGATCCCGCGCCTTCCCGGTAACCGCGCGGTAGTGCGCAGTTAACCGCACGCGGTTATAAATAGGGGCCCAGGGGGAGTTTCTTCTTCTTCTCCCCCACTTGCCCACTGCTCCGCGCCCACCGCTCCGTGCCTTCTGCCTCCATCGCCGCCGTCGAGCACTCGCCGCTGCGACCTCGCCGTCTCGCAGATTCTCGCCGGAAACGCGCACCGCGCCTTGCGCCGCCACTCCGCCGTCGATCCTTCGCGCTACCCTCGATCTTCGAGTACCTCACCGGTGAGTTCTTCGCTTCCCCTCCACGGCCATTGTCATGAACATGTTCATCCTTCGATGAACTCGAGGATCTGATGAATCCGATGAACTTGATGAACTAGATGATCCCCTCGAGCCCTTTTAGTACATTTTAGATCTCATCTAGACTTGTTTCAGACGCACCCGTGCTGTCCTCTTAGGTTTGCCCCTTGATGAACTCGAATTTATCTCCTTTTTAGCTCACCGGTAGATCTTTGCTAGTATCTCGCATGGTAGAAACATGTTTCCCGCCTAAATCTTTAGCTCGGCTGTCTCGAATGATCCGAGGTATTTTACCCCGGCTATCCTGAACTGTCCGAGGTACTTACCCCGGTTGAACCTCCCTTTCTGCAGGAAAGCTTCAACATGTCTTCTGCCTCGGATCCCGCCGAGGAAGGAGCGCCTGGAGAACGAGGTAGCTGGGAGGGATCCGACGTCACGGAGGTCGACATCAAATGGCTCCGAGATTCACGGCGGATCCCGGCTAAACTCATCTGCCGGATTCCGAAGAAAGGAGATCGAACCCGAGGTGGAATCCGGGGAGCGGGTCGTCTTCCTGGATCACTTCGAACGTGGTTTCGGGCTCCCGGCCGGGAAATTCTTCCGGGATTTCTTGAACAAGTTTGGGCTACAGCCACACCACCTGCCCGCCAACGCCATCCTCCAACTTTCGGCCTACGCGACCTTTTCCGAGGGTTACCTCGGATTATGGCCAAGCATCGAGTCCTGGGCCAAGTACTTCCAGCTCAAGAAGCAAAGTGTCCCGAACAAGAAGGTCGTGGACAAGGAGATGACCGCTTGCGGGGCGGCCTCGATTTCACCTCGGCGCCTTCTGAGTTTCCTCGGATCAGGGCCTGGACTCCTGCCGCAAATGGCAACGCTCCTTCTTCTATGTGAAGAACCCGGGCCGAAGACTCATCAATTTGCCGGAGTTCACCATTGGAACCCCCGCTGCCCAACTCAACTGGGATTATGAGCCTGCACCCGACGCTCCCGAGGTTCTTCTGATCCACCAAACCATGATGTCACTCCAGGAGAAAAGCTGGGGGCAGATGACATCTTGCGCACCATGATCACCCGCCGAGTTAGCCCTTTACAAGAGCGGGCCCATAAGATCTGCCATATGAGTGGCCGCTACGACCCCACTCGGCACAGCACCTTTGAACTTGATGACTCCGAGGTGAAGAGGCGCATCCGGGCCATCGCCAAGACCACCATGCCCGACAAGTGGAAATGGGGTGTCAAGCCCTATGACCGAGATCACCTTCCAGCTCAAGTAAGTGTACTTTACCCGACGTAAAATATTCCTCGGTTTCATTTTCACCCCGACCTTGTATTGATTCTTGTGCTAACTCGGTTTTACCTTGCCACCTCTGCAGAAGTTCACTCGACAGGAAATCGAGGATGGCCCCCTTTCTTCTAAGGAGTGGACTCCCGACCTGCCTATCCCGGGCCGCCGAGGTTGAAGATCCGGACAATGAGGATCACCTCCCCATTCCCAAGGCCACCTCGGGTAAGACTCGTGGTTTCACCTCGCACCGCCCACCAGTTCGATCGTCTATCCAGGATTGGCCCGATGATGACGATGACGATTGCCAAATTCTGGAACCTGTCAACGTTATTCCCATTTCATATGCTCCTCCAACATATAAGAACTTTCATCCAGCGTCTGCAGCTTCCCGGAAGCGCTCAGGACCTGGTACCTCGGATGCCGAGGCTTCCAAGACCTCGGAGACTGCGGCGCCCAAAGCCAAGCGTGCCAAGAAGACCTCGGCGAGGCACAAGAAGCGAGGCCCCGTGGAGAAGATGCGTAAGTCACCTTGCTCCTTTTTACCTTTCACGCTGTTCCGAGGTTAAGTTTTTTATACTCTAACTTAATCTTTTCTTTTTCGTCTAGCCCGGCTCGGCAGATCAAACAGAGCCATAGCTCGATACATTCACCACTGCCTCCAGTGGTTGAAGCTCAGACAACCGAGGTCGAGGTTAACCTCGGCAGCCCCGCCAGAGCCTCTCCTCCAGAACGGTCCATTGACCTCAGCAGCCCGGAGAAGACCATCTCCTCCCCGGTGCGTGTCTCCTCCGCCGAACTTCCACCGCCGAGCTCTGACTCCGGCCTGGGGCACTCTGCTCCCCGCCGAGATCAGACTCCTCCGCCTCCTCAGAAGGATGCGGAGACAGATCGCGCCAAGACTCCGGCTAAGACCGTGCAGGAGCCTCGGCTCTCCCCCAAGTCTCAAGCTGCGCGCAACCAGCAGCAGAAGAAGCAGAAGAAGCAGAAGAAAGATTCAGCTCCAGTTGTTGAGCCCCCCAAACAGCCACAGCAAACTCCAATGCCGCCACCGCCACCGGGCCCCAAGGCTGCGAGCACCCAACTAGTGCCGCATGTTCCCGCGCCGAAGTCCACCTGATCAAGACCGCGCCCTCGAGCTCTCAGGTCGCCACCTCCCGAGCTCTTTTGCTGCTACCATCCAGCCGAACATCAGCAGCTGGGAGGTCGGGCAACTCCGGACCAAGAGCGGGAACAGCTTAGGCTCGGAGAAGCACTATGACATGGACTGGAACTCGGCTGACTGCCGAGGTCTCCTCTAACCCGAGCTCTGAGCATCCAGTTGGACCTAGCGCCGTGCTCCAGTCCATCTACAACATGCAGACTGCGGTCCTTGATTGCAGCAAGAAGGCCTCGGTAAGTTTCTTTACGCAACTCTCTTTCTTCCTTTGAAACCAAATGACAAACATACACTATTCCCAGTCCCCGAGATTCGGGTTGAGCAATTGACACTCCACCGAGTTAAAATTGCTCGGCTTGAATCTCAAAAACTTGTCATTTCTCCCATGCTGAGTCCCCGAGGCCAATGCCAAGTCCCCGGGACTCAATTGGGCCTCGGGTGCTAAAAAACCTCGGATTTCTTCGAACTGATCTCTCTATTTTTTCAGGAGTGCAACAATGCTCGGACAAAGATCTTCAAGAACCTCCTGCTGGATCACAACAGACTGAAGAAGTCTCACCGGACTCTTCTATCCGCAAAGGAGCAGAGCGACAAAGATTACGCCTCCAAGTTGAAGACAGCCGAAGATGAAATAGCTCGGCTGCAACAAGAGCTGAACCGGGCTAATGAAGCCAAAACTGCTGTGGAGGACGCTATGAAGGTCAAAGACCAGGCCGCCGAACAGCAGCAAGAGCTTGCCAAGACCCTGGAGAGCCGCGCCACCTCGGCCGAAGCCGAACTTATCGCCCTCCGAGCTATATCGAAAAGCTGGTTGTCCGAGCTCGCTCGGATTAATCACCAAATGGACAGTAAGTTTCTTTTCCCCTTTTCCTTATTTTCTGCCGACCTACACCCCGTGCCACCGTATGCCTTATTTCAGCGACAGCCTTTTTGTCTTCTTCAGAGAACTTTGAGCACTCCAAGGACAAGGCTATCCGCGAAGTTCAAGCAGCTCGGGCAAAGAGGGCTGAGACAGAAACCCTCAGCGAAAGCTGGGATATCCAGGACCACCTTGTTGCCCTTAATGCTCGGATCAGGCCGCTCAGGGCCATTGGAACCAAGCTGGTTGATGCTGCCATCGAGGTCCACCGTGCCCTCTGGCCCAAGGTCAAGACTCCCACTTGCATCGACGAGCTCGCCACGAAGCTGAAAGGAGCCGAGGCTAGACTTCGGGAGTGGAGATGCTCATCAGCTCGGGCTGGAGCGGACAAGGCCCTGGTGTTCGTGCTGTCTGGTATGAAGATGTTGAGATCCACACGGTTACCTCCCTGCGCAGGGGCTCTCCTTGGAACACCACCTGATGGCATTGCGAAACGCCAAGCAGCAGCCGACCTCTTTGCTAGTTATGCAAACACCCGGACCTTTGATGACGGGCGCCTCTATTCTGAGGATGAAGAGAGCTCGGACGAGGAAGCAGAGTCCGGTGAAGAAGTTCTGACGGCGAGGAAATTGACTTTGACGAGCCTGAGAGCTCCAAGGGCAAGGCCGGCAAAACAACCGAGGTGGCTGAAGGCTCTGATGATGACTTCAGCTTCGACGAACCTCCGAACTCCAAGGGCAAGTCCGGCAAAGCCGTAGCCACCGAGGTGATCCCCCGACGTGACGGACACCCCGGCATCCACTCCAACAACCGAGGTTGCTTCCGCGACCGAGGTGGTTCCTGCGCCCGAGGTTGTTCCTGCGCCCGAGGCTCCTGCTTCCGAGGTCCCCGCTACCACAACTCGGCGACCGAGGTCTCTGGTTCCGAGGCCTGAACTTGTCTCAAGCAAAACATTAAATCCCCGGTATGCCGGGTGCAGATGTAACAGACCTTAAGTAGTTTGCCTTGCTACCAGTACTATTATCTTGCTATCCGAACCATGCTTTTCTAAGAATTTATGCCGAACCCTTTTGGAACGAGTCCCCGAGTTCACTTTCGTGTTTACTATACTTGGCATTCTTTGCTCTTGTCTACCATTTTGGCGTTCGACAGTCGAGTCACAAGATTGTTGTTTATAGCATACAGTACTTAGCAAATGTCGAGGTGTGTTTCAAAATCATCCGACATAAACGAAAGGTAAAGACAGGGGTTAGTAAACGACACATGCCGAACTATATTTTTGGACCGAGTCCCCGAGTCCATTTTCATGTTTCCCACGTTTTTTCATCTTTGCTCTTGACTACCATTTCGGCGTTCGTCAGTCGAGTCACAAGATTAGTTACACAGCATACATTACTTGAAGTTTGAGACGAGGTTCAAAATAGTTCGGCATATGAACGAAATTGACAAACAGAAATAAAACACAAGCACAAGAGCGAGGCAGTCCCCGAGCTTCAACCTCGGAGTGCCGACATTTCATTAAGGATTAACCGAGGCACATACATTGCGCCCTTCATGAGTAGAAAGGTCGGAGTAGAGCTATATTCCATGGTCGCCTGACCTCTGATCCGGGGTTGTCCAGCCCATCTTCCCTTGGTTCCTGCGCATCTATTAGATAGTAGAATCATTGAGCAGAGCTCGGCTCACAATGAACGGTCCCTCCCATGGAGGTGACAACTTGTGCCGACCTTTCTTGCGCTGCACCAGCCTCAGCACCAAATCTCCCTCGTGAAACACACGAGGGTTGACACTCCGGCTATGATAACGTCGGAGACCTTGTTGGTATATTGCTGACCGAGATGAGGCCAATCTCTAGCTTCCTCAAGCAGATCTACTGCATCCTCCCGAGCCTCTTTTGCCTCGGCTTCAGTGTACATTGCCACTCTGGGCGCATCATATTCGATGTCAGTGGGTAGCATAGCTTCTGCCCCATAGACCATAAAAAATGGCGTATAGCCAGTTGATCGATTTGGCGTGGTCCTTAGACCCCACAGTACTGCTGGTATCTCATCTATCCAACACCCCGGCGTTTTCAGCAGTGGTTCAATGAGCCGAGCCTTGATGCCGGCCAACACTAGAGCATTTGATCTTTCCACTTGTCCATTAGACTCCGGGTGTGCCACCGAGGCTATGTCCAGCCGGATTCCCTTGTTCATGCAAAACCGAGCAAATTCTCCAACAGCAAAGTTCGTGCCGTTGTCCGAGATAATGCTATGGGGGTACCATATCGCAGAATGATCTCCTTCAAAAAAGTCACTGCTGAATGACCATCCAACTTCCGGATTGGTTTCACCTCGATCCACTTGGTGAACTTGTCCACCATCACCAGTATGTGCGTCATGTTACCTCGGGCTGGTTTGAACTCTCCCACCATATCCAAACACCATACCGCAAACGGCCAAGTGATAGGAATTGTTTTGAGCGCCGAGGCTGGCATATGCGTTTGCTTGGCAAACCTTTGGCATCCTTCACATCTCCGGACTATGGCCTCTGCATCAGCAAGAGCAGTGGGCCAATAGAACCCATGCCTGAACACCTTGGCCACCAGAGCTCTTGTGCTGCAATGATGACCACACTCTCCTTGGTGGATCTCCAAAAGCATCTCCTTGCCTTCAGCTGGCTCGACACACCGTTGCAACACCTCGGTTACGCTTCTTTTATAGAGCTCCTTGTTGATGATGGTGTACGCCTTGCCCTCCTTTGGATTCTCCTAGCCTCGGTTGTGTCACTTGGCAAGCTTCCCTCCGTTATGAACTTCATGATTTGCTCCGCCCACTCCGGCACTGGGTGCAAAGGAAAAAATTCTCGTCCACCTCCATTGGTTCGGCCACCATAATCTCCTCCATTATTTCCTCCACCATCCTGCGACCAGTCCCCGAGTCTTGATGAGCAGTCCCCGAGGTTCGGTGCGCAGTCCCCGAGCTCTGCCACGCAGTCCCCGGGTCCGACCAAACGCACCGACGTCTACCTCCATTGGAACAGGTCCGGGCTCTTGCTCCGCCGGGATGAAAATAGATTCGGATTCAGGAGAAGGTTTGATTGAAGGAGTTCTCAAGTGATTCAGGGCTACCCTGGTGGTACTGCCTCTTTAGATGAACCGAGCTTTGACAACACGTCGGCAGCATCATTTTCTGTCCGAGGTATATGCCTGTATTCACACCCTTCAAAGAACCCGGATATCTTTTGCACATGGAACCGATATAACGCCATGTTGGCATCCAGAGCATCCCAAGTTCCAGAAGATTGTTGCACCACCAGGTCGGAATCGCCGAAGCACTACACGCCGGATACCGATCTCCTTCGCCACATTGAGGCCATGGATTAAGGCCTCATACTCCGCCACATTGTTTGATGCTGAGAAATGAATCTGCAGCACGTATTTCAGCTGATCTCGCTTCGGCGAGGTGAGGACTATTCCAGCCCCCAGCCCGATCTTTGTCTTGGACCCATCAAAATGCATTTTCCAATAATTATAGTCCGGCCTGGGTGGCTCATACTGCATCTCGGCCCAATCACAAAAGAAGTCCGGCAACGCCTGGGATTTAATTGCATCTCTTCTCTCATAATGTGGTGCATATGGAGACACCTCAATCGCCCATTTGGCAACTCGGCCAGTTGCATCTTTGCACCCGATGATCTCCGAGATTGGAGCTTCGCACACCACCGTCATGGGATGCTCCTGGAAATAATGCTTCAACTTCTTGACCGCCAGGTAGACACCATACGTCATCTTCTGGTAGTGAGGGTAATTCTGCTTCGAGGTAGAGATCACCTCGCTCAAGTAATACACCGGTCTCTGCACCGACCTGCCACCTTCTTCGCGCTCCACCACCACTGCCACACTTACAACTCGGTTTGTGGCCGCAATGTAAAGTAACATCGGCTCATTGTGCAATGGTGACGCCAACACCGGGGCAGTGGACAACATCTTTTTCAGCTCATTGAACGCCACGTCGGCCTGCGGGGTCCATGTAAACCCGGTACTTTTCTTCATGAGCTGGTACAAAGGTAAGGCTTTTTCTCCCAGCCGACCTACAAATCGGCTCAACGAGGCTAGGCACCCTGTGAATTTCTGCACATCTTTCAAACACTTCGGTAACTTCATGTTCTCAATAGCTCGGATCTTGGCCGGGTTAACCTCGATACCTCGGCTAGACACCAGGAATCCGAGCAACTTTCCAGCCGGGACACCAAAGGTGCACTTGTCCGGGTTAAGCTTCAACCGATATTTTCTCAAATTCACAAATGTCTCCTCGAGATCCTCGAGGAGAGTACGTTTCTCCTTAGTTTTGATGACGATATCATCGACATACACTTGCACATTTTTGCCCATTTGAGAGTGCAGGCATTTCTGCATACACCTCTGATAAGTTGCCCCGGCATTCTCAGACCAAAACACATGACACGATAGCAATACGCCCCATACGGGGTAATAAAAGCAGTCTTTATTTGATCCTTCGGGTTCAGTGGTATCTGGTGAAAACCAGAGTACGCATCGATAAAAGACAACAGTTCACAACCAGCAGTGGAATCAATCACTTGATCAATCCGAGGTAATGGAAACGGATCTTTCGGGCACGCCTTGTTGAGGTTAGTGAAGTCAATGCACATGCGCCACACCTTGACCACGGCTGGCTCGTCTTTCTTCTTTTCCACCAAGACCGGATTGGATATCCAGTCCGGTGCAGCACCTCCATAATGAACCCGGCTGCAAGCAACTTAGCCAGCTCGTCCAGCACCACTTGTCTTCGGTCGTCTGAGAGACGACGGGTCGGTTGCCTCACCGGTTTCACCTCTGGCCTGACAAATAAAGAGTGCTCTGCCAACTCCCTCGGAACACCAGGCAGGTCCTTAGCCGACCATGCAAAGATATCCCGATTCTCACGGAGGAAGTGACAGAGCTCGCTTTCCTATTTCTCGCCCAGCCCGGTCCCAATGATGGCCATATGCTCTGGGTGCTCCGGGTCAATGGGGATCTTCTTGGTCTCCTTGGGCACCTCGAATGCTGCAGTTGAGTCCGGGCTCATCAGTCCGGACATGCCGAGCTGTGTTGACTGCGCCATTGCCACCACTTGATGCAGCTTCTTCTTCTCAGCTGCGATCACCAAAGACTCGGCCAGATTAGACCCCGCCGAGGCACACTGAATGGCTCGCTTGTAGTCACCCGAGATGGATATGATCCCATTAGGCCCTGGCATTTTCATCTTCAGGTATGCAACATGGGTGGAAATCATGAACTTGGCCAGAGCCGGCCTTCCAAGCAATGCATGGTATGCACTCTCCAAGTCCACCACCTCGAACTCGATACTCTCAACTCGGCAGTTATCCTTGGTTCCAAATGCTACATCCACCCATATCTTGCCCATGGGTGCACAGGAAACGCCAGGCACAATCCCATGAAAAGTACAACTGCTTGGCATCAACTGATTTGGCGATATGCCCAATTTCACCATTGTGTCTCGGTACATGATGTTGATGGCACTGCCATTGTCCACCAGAACTCGGGTAAACCTCACATTGTTGTAGGCCCACACAACGTCGGATCTACCACCAGGGCATACTTTCCAGGGCTCGGCATGATCCGAGGTGTGTCTTTCCTGCTCCAAGTATCTCCTGCTCAGACCAGTTCATATAGGTCGGCACCACCGGCATTACTGCATTCACCTCCATGGCACGCCTCTGCACGCTCTTCTTGTCAGTTGGCTCGGTCACAAAGACCACATAGCTCGCATGAGCCTCTCTATAGTCATTTCCGGGGTATTCATACTGCTGACTTGGTCCGGCACCATTGTTGTTATTACCTCGGACATTCACAACATTCACGGGCCTTGCTGCTGCAGGCCTCGGAGGAGGTGCAGTGGTTATCGGGGTAACATTTGCTCCGGACAGATTTGGGTTAGGCCTCGGCTGAAATCTCTGAGGTGGTCCTGCTCTGTTTCCTCCGGCCTTCGCCCCTTCTTCCCTGATTCTGCGGTTCCAGCTGCACTGCCGGGTTGAATGGTTGGCTGGCTTGCGCGGGTCGGTCGTATGGTAACAGCAAGGACCATCTATCATTGATTCATAAGTCAAGGGTGGCTCCGGGTTCGGACTAAATGCCGGACCATTGATTTTCGGCCTCTGGACACCTCCAGCTCCGGGTGATCCGGGTTCACCGCTGCAACTTGGTTCGAGGTGTATGGGTAGTCCGGCTCCCTCCTCTTTTGTCCGAACTCTTGGCGGTCATTACACCTTGGTCCGAGCCGGTTGTTTATTGGCTCCCTCCTTCTGTTACGTGCCACTGCCTCTGCTGCTGGCTGCATCGGATCACCCAGAGCATAAGAATCTGCAATCCGGATTGTTTCTGCTAGGGATTTCGGCATATCTCTTTGGAGCCTCTGCCACAGCATGCTGCCATGTCGGCAACCATCTGCAAAACCAGGACACGCTTTGCCTCTAGGTCGGCCACAGTCACCACTACATCCACTCCTGGATTTACTGGGTCTGCCAGTGTCTCCACTATCTCTACCAGGGTCGCACCTCGGCCCTGCAGCTCGGGGGTGCCAGGCAGCTCTTTCTCTAGCCTGGGCTTTGCAGATCTCACCTTAGCAACCTCGGCCGCCTTGGATTTGCTGGCATCTACTTTGCCAGCGGCATCAACCAGACCAGTCATCATCACCACCACGCAGCTCTCGGGGCGAGTGATACGCCGACCTAAAGCCGCGAGGAGGGAGTTTCGTCGTCCACGAGCACCTGCTCCGGGTACTCGCGAACAACCTCGACAGCAACGTATGTGACGAAGCTGCCAAGCATCATGGTGAAGCCATGCTCGGGGAAGGGCTTGCCGGCGAAACACCCCGCGTTGTCGCTGATGAAGGTGAACTCTCCGATCTTGGCGATAAGCCGGAAAGAACACGCTCGCCTGAGCCCGTCCGGATGTAAACTCCCTCCAACGCCTCAATCTGCCCCACGGTGGGCGCCAACTGTAGTGGTGGGATCACGGCAGATGCCATAGGTATGGCTAAGATGGGCCGAACGGTCGTTGGGGGAATCCGGGGAGGGTTTTATGCACTCAAGAAGTGCACATGCAAGAACACGCAAGAAACCGCAAGAACACGAACGAGAGAACAAGAAACCAAGAACACAAAGCACACCACGAGTACCCTGCTTCGGGGCCCTCTTGTGGAGGTAACCCCCTACTGCAGCACTATCCTACTCTGTGTATAGCACAATGTGACAAGTACAAGCTGCTCCTCGAGCTGTATGATGATACAATGGTGAGAACTTGAGGTAAAAGACGGAGCTACACGGGAGGAAGAAGGCACTCCGAGCTATATCCGAGGTGTTTCCGGGGTGTTTCGAGGTTCCTTTCTCTCTTTCTTTTTCTGTCGAACGATCGGTCCGTCTCTTCAAGCAGGAGGGGGTGAAGCCCACTATATAGGCCAGCCGAGTTACCGTTGTGCCCCTCGCTGAACACTGTTGCCATGCCTCTGCACCGGTCACCACCGTACTCTGTCAGGGACAAGACGTGCCTGCCCATCCCCTGCTGCAAAACGGCAGAGCTAGCATGCCTCCTCTGACAGAGACAGGACATAGCCACGCCGTGCTACCTCGTAGCCTTTTCCCGGATCTCGCGTGGTCAGCGGTCAGAGACGTGCAGCCCGCCGAACCGGGGCACGCCTCTGCCAGGCTCCGTGACAGACACTCCCGCGTCAGGCGCTCTTGTACCAGGCTAGAAGTGACTGGAGCATTGACTCCTGCCCGACATACAGCCTCTTGCCTCGGTTAGCTCGGCACGGATGTGACGGGCTCCGTACCTCGGGTCTCGCGCTTAAGATCTTACCAGGTCGGATCTTACTTCCTTCCAACACCTTCCCCTGCTCCCACAATACAAACCATAGCACCGAGGTAGTTAGGTCAGCTGAACATAGCTCGGATAGCGAACCTCGGCCCAGGCCAACGGGATACCTCGGATTCCTCTGGGCCAAGATAGGTCGGCCTTTATATCCTCCAGGTCACGATGAAGCTCGGACACTCCCAGGCGCAAGCAGGTCGGCCCTTTCCGTACCTCGGCATATCTTTAAAACTCATCTTTATGGCAAGCCTTGACCCTACCCGGGGGTAGCCCCCCGACAAACAAGTACCTTCATAAGGAGCATCTGTGGCGGCGACGTATGTGCAGTAACTGGCTATCCCTCTGAAACCTTACCTCTTCACTAAAATTTTCATATACTCTTCTTATTTACCTATTTCGTAACCCTTATAGGTTCCTCCTGTCTTCAAGATTACTGAGACGCGCGAAGCAACTCCTATTGAAGTTTTTAAAATAGCCAAAACAAACAGTGCTGGTATCATGAGCAAGGATGCACAAGATGCTTATGTAAGTAAAATGTTTACATTTTCTTGTAGCATTATTACGTACTATTTCTTGCACCTCACAAAAAAATACTCATATCCTATGGCAGGATGAAATGATCCTTGCAAAAATGGGTCCACACATGAAAGATGAGCCTCCCCGAACTAATCAGCAGATTTGTGAAGATGTCCTCAAGAAACGCAGAATGAAAGCATTTTCCTGTCAGACTTGGGGACTACTGATAACCCACAAGTATAGGGGATCGCAACAGTCTTCGAGGGAAGTAAAACCCAAATTTATTGATTCGACACAAGGGGAGACAAAGAATACTTATAAGCCTTAACAACTGAGTTGTCAATTCAGCTGCACCTGGAAAAGCACTAGTAACAGGGGTGATGTGAAAGCAGCAGTAATATGAGAGCAATAGTAACAGTAACACAGCAGCAGTAACACGGAGGCAATGGCACCAGAAAATAGTTGATACTACTTCTAATGACATATAGGACCAGAGAGCAATGATGATGACAAATGGACCGGGGTTCCCAGCTATCTACACTAGTGGTAACTCTCCAAACAAATAACAGGTGTTGGGTGAACAAATTACAGTTGGGCAATTGATAATTGTAAGGGCATGACAATGCATGCTTATGATAAGATAAGGTTTACTGTAGTATTTAATTGGGCATTACGACAAGGTACACAGACCGCTATCCAGCATGCATCTGTGCCTAAATAATCCACCTTCCGGTTAGCATCCGCACCCCTTCCAGTATTAAGTTGCAAACAACAGATTATTGCATTAAGTATTGTGCATAATGTAAACAACACATTCATCCTTAGACAAAGCATTGCTGTTTTACCCCTAGTGGCAACAACACATCTACAACCTTAGAACTTGCTGTCACTATCCCAGGTTAAATAGAGGCTGAACCCAACTATCTAGCATAAATACTCCCTCTTGGAGATACAAGCAACTACTTGATCAGGGTAACCACAAGTACCGGAGAGCATGCAAGATCTTAAATAAACAATAGTATGATAATATGATGAACAATCTGATCATAATGTAACAATTCATCGGATCCCAACAAACACAACACCAATTACATCATATGGATCTCAATCATGTAAGGCAGCTCATGAGATCATTGTATTGAAGTACATGGGAGAGAGAGTACCAACTAGCTACAGCCAAGAACCCGTAGTCCATGGGGGAACTACTCACAAACCATCATGGAGTCGAAGTGGAGGCGGTGGAGTCGATGGAGATGGCTCCGGGGGTCAATCCCCGTCCCGGCAGGGTGCCAGAACAGGAACTTCTGACCCCCGAAACGAGGTCTCGCGATGGCGACGGCGCTGCGGAAGTCTTTCTGGAGTATTAGATATATATTTAGGGTTTTCGCGTCGGGGTGACTAAATAGGCGAAGGGGCAACGTCGGTGGAGTCCTGGGCCCCTCCTCACCTCCGGCGCGCCTGTGGGCCCAGCCGCGCGAGCATGTGGTTTGGAGGCCGTGGGCCTCCCCCTGGCTTGCCCTTCTGGCTCCGTGTGTCCCTCGGAAAAATAGGAGGTTTGGCTTTTGTTTCGTCGAATTCCGAGAATATTGCCCGAACAGCTTTTCTGGAACCAAAAACAGCAGAAAACAGGAACTGGCACTGTGGCATCTTGTTAATAGGTTAGTCCCAGAAAATGTATAATAATGATATATAATGCATATAAAACATGTGACAATGATACATAAAACAAGCATGAAACATCAGAAATTATAGATACGTTGGAGACGTATCAAGCATCCCCAAGCTTAGTTCCTACTCGTCCTCGAGTAGGTAAACGATAAAAAGAAAATAATTTCTGAAGTGACATGCTACCAACATAATCTTGATCCAATAATAATGTAAGGCATGTGAGCTGAGATCAAATCATTCAAAGCAAATGTCTATAGTTGATATAAGAGATAATAAAGCAAGAGTCAAACAAGCTAAAAGTTTTCATGAATTATCGCTTTAAAGACATGAAACCGTACAAGGTTCATTAAAGATGGTTTAAGTATCCAGCGTAGAAGTTCTATCCTTCAATCCAAGCATCAAGCAAATTTTCATAACATAGAAGGATTCAGCCAAGTAAACATAAACATGAACGTCATGAATCAACTGTTTCGAAGTCTACTCAACCGGTGAGCGCAAGCATTTGGTATTGGCACCAGGATGTTATGGCAAAGAGAACATTAATGGGGGTTTGGAAGGCCAATGGAAGAAAGTCTCACAAAGCTATAAGTGATCATTAGACAAGAGGAAGTCTTATAATCGAAGCTATGTAAGGAGTAGTGATTGCCATGCAACGGATGCACATAGAGCTATATGTGTATGAAAGCTCTCCAATGGAACTAGTGGGGGTGCATCCAACTTGGTTGCTCATGAAGACCTAGAGCACTTTTGAGGAAGCTCATCATTGGAATATACAACCCAAGTTCTATAGTGTAAATTCCCCACATAGTTATACTAGTAGAACATGAAAACTCTCTCACATGGAGTATAGGTGCTAAATGAGCACAAATGATGACTATGAATACTGCAGGTGCTATAACATGAGCACAAGTGTGGATAAAGGATAGTAATGTTGCCCCCTTTTTCTTTATTCTTTTTTTTCTTTTTTTTCTTTTTTTTCTTTTTCTGTTTCTCTTTTCGATGGCCACATAGCACTTTTCACTTTCAGGGGCAACATTCTAATATGACAACACACTTTTTGGTACATATAACTCATAACGAACAAACATGATGTATGAAACTGTATGCCTCTGCCAGTGTAGCAGGATATGCAATGATCTAGCGTAACATGGGTAAACCACACATCAGCTGTATAGAATCATGCAAAGCAATATATAAGTGATGAATGACAACAAGTCATGTAATGTAAATGGAAGTTGCATGGCAATATATCTCGGAACAGCTATGGAAATGCTGTGGTAGGTAGGTATGGTGGTTGTTTTGAGGAAGATGTATAGGCTTATGTGTAGGAGAACAAGAGGAAGTCCTCCCACGGGGTTGGATGTACCGGCGAAGTATGCACAACTCTCAATGTGAGCAGAAGGCAATGCACAGCACCGAAGAGGCTAGCAAATTTGGATGGTGGAAGTGCCAAAAACCGTAGCTTAACATTAGTCAAAAAGAACTCACAAGTTTATTGCAAACAACTAGCAGGTTCAACATTAAGAGCATGATTAAAATTCACTCCAAGAAGGGCCGTTCACGGCGGCACAAGTACCCCGTTAGATCCCTCGACCTTCAGCACAACTTAGTTATTACAATGAACTTTCAGACATGGAAAGCTATCAAGTCCAACTACACCTTCAACAATTTTAGAGTTTGTAGTACGGTACAAGCTTAAAGACAACAATCCACTAATGATTTTAACTTAATTAACCAGCAAGCTTTACCATCTAAATACCTCAAAACGTTTGCAAAGAATCAGATTATCAAAGTTCAATGATCTACAAGATTATGCAAGTTTTTCATTATACCACTACCACATGCAAAAATTTCTGGACCAACACATCAACCAAGCAACTCTCCAAATAAATATAAGTGAAGCAAGAGAGTACTTTCTATAAAATAACTAATAGCTCTGAACAAGAGATACATGAAAACCAAGAGCTAGAAGCTAAACAGTGCGAAAATGAATACTCAACAATATAAGTGAAGAATAGGAGTATTCAAATGAAAAAGCGGAGCGTGTCTCTCTCCCAAACAAGATAGATAGGATCCGACATTGATATGATCAGAGAAAAAAATAACAAACTAAACACAAAGACGCTCCAAGAACACACATATGATGTGACCGAATTAAAATATAGTTTCACTAGAGATGACCTGATAAGTTGATGATGAAGAAGGGGATGCCTTGGGCATCCCCAAGCTTAGATGCTTGAGTCTTCTTGAAATATGCTTGGGTGACCCACGGGGGCATCCCCAAGCTTAGGCTCTTCACTCTTCTTGATCACAATATCATCCTTCTCTCTTGACCCTTGAAAACTTCTGCCACACCAAACTTCTCATAAACTTCATTAGAGGGGTTAGTACTCAAAAACATTAATCCACTTTGGTTCTGTAGTGACACATTGCAATACTCAATAAAACATTAGCTACAGCCCTCCACGTCTAGAAAGCCTTACTTAAAGTCCACAAGAGACAATGCAAAAAAACAGAGACAGAATCTGTCAAAACAGAACAGCCAGTAAAGACGAATTTTTTCGAGGTACTTCCGTTGCTCAAATCGGAAAAAGTGAAGTTAATGAAAGATGCGTACATATCTGAGGAAGATGCGTGATTTTTTATAGAATTTTTCGAGTTTTCTCCAGGGAGAAAAGCTCAAATTCGTGACAGCTAAAAATCTGTCCCTGCGCAGAAATCCAAATCTAGCATCATCTAATCATTAAAGGCTCTTCTTGGCACAACAATGCAATAAAATAAAGATACAAAGGAGTTGTTACAGAAGTAAGCAAGCTCCTTGACTCAAAAAGCAAAAGAAAAATTACAGAAATAAAACATGGGTTGTCTCCCAAGAGCGCTTTTCTTTAATGCCTTTTAGCTAGGCTTGATAGTTTTAATGATGCTCTCATGAAAATAGAAAATGAAGCAAAAGGAGCATCAAGAAGCAAATTCAAAACACATTTAAGTCTAACCCACTTCCTATGCATAGGAAACTTGTACACAAATAAATTCATAAGAACAAAGTGACAAGCATAGGAAGATAAAACAAGAGTAACTTCAAAAGTTTCAGCATATAGAGAGGTGTTTTAGTACCATGAAAATTTCTACAACCATATTTTCCTCTCTCATAATAATTTTCAGTAGCATCATGAATAAACTCAACAATATAACTATCACATAAAGCATGCTTTTCATGATCTACAAACAATAATTTTTATCAAGCTCATAAGTAGTGGGATTTAAAATTTCGAACCCACATGTAACAATTTTATAACAAGATGATTGATCACTCTCAACATATATGGGACGCCTAGATAAAGTCAAGACTTCTCCAATCCCATTTTCATTAGTGGTACAGTCAATATTATCAAGTAACATAGGACCATCATCTAGAGCTTTATCATAAACATTTTCTAAGCAAAACTCTTTAGTACCATGCATTTCGATATCAGCCACAAATAAAGGATTATCATAAGATTTATCAAAATAGCATGGATTATCATATATAACAGTAGCATAATTATTCTCACAAGTTTTACTCATAGGAAAAATTTCAAGAGAATCAACAGGAACATAACATTCATCCTCCTTGGGTAAGCATGGAGGGCAATCAAATAATGTAAGAGATGAAGAGTTACTCTCATTAGAAGGTAGGCATGGGTAGCTAATCCATTCTTCCTCCTTTTGTTCATCACTCTCCTCCTCTTTTTCATCTAATGAGCTTTCAGGTTCAGCAATTTCTTCTTCCACAGGTTCCTGCAAATTGTGAGTGCATTCTTGTGCATTAATGAGTCTCTCTTTGTAATCAACGATATAAGGATTATTGCTGTAATGTTCTATGCAATAATCAAGGATAGAAGAGACATAATCTTTAAGGTCCTTACAAGCAATACAAGTTTCATAATTTTTAGCCATGAAAGATTCTATCTCAGAGGCTCCCATAAATAAAACAAATTGTTCTACTTCTTCGAACCCAAGATGAATATAGTTATTCCAATGATAGTTCACAATTAAAACTTCTTCACTAAAGCACATTGGAATTTAAGATGTTTAGTATCCTGTTTAGAGCAACAGTTTATATCATGGCGTTTAAGCAAGATTTAGCAATTGTATTCAACTTTCTAACACAGCACTCATGACTTCACCCTTTTTGATTCTCTATACTTCATATATAATTCTATAAGCTCCAATAGGTTGTGGGTTCTTCCATAACAACAGTTTTTAATTTTTTCGGTTTTTCAAATTTTTATGGATTTTCGAATTTATAAAAAACAAAACAAAAATAAACTAAACAAAAGTAAACTAAACAAAAACAACTAAACAAAAATAAACTAAGCACAAATAAACTAGACAAACAAAATAAAATAAAAACAGAGAGAGAGGTAGAGTGTACTCCCCAGGTGAACTTATGAGTAGAGCTATGCTCCCCGGCAACGGCGCCAGAAAATAGTCTTGATAACCCACAAGTATAGGGGATCGCAACAGTCTTCGAGGGAAGTAAAACCCAAATTTATTGATTCGACACAAGGGGAGACAAAGAATACTTATAAGCCTTAACAACTGAGTTGTCAATTCAGCTGCACCTGGAAAAGCACTAGTAACAGGGGTGATGTGAAAGCAGCAGTAATATGAGAGCAATAGTAACAGTAACACAGCAGCAGTAACACGGAGGCAATGGCACCAGAAAATAGTTGATACTACTTCTAATGACATATAGGACCAGAGAGCAATGATGATGACAAATGGACCGGGGTTCCCAGCTATCTACACTAGTGGTAACTCTCCAAACAAATAACAGGTGTTGGGTGAACAAATTACAGTTGGGCAATTGATAATTGTAAGGGCATGACAATGCATGCTTATGATAAGATAAGGTTTACTGTAGTATTTAATTGGGCATTACGACAAGGTACACAGACCGCTATCCAGCATGCATCTGTGCCTAAATAATCCACCTTCCGGTTAGCATCCGCACCCCTTCCAGTATTAAGTTGCAAACAACAGATTATTGCATTAAGTATTGTGCATAATGTAAACAACACATTCATCCTTAGACAAAGCATTGCTGTTTTACCCCTAGTGGCAACAACACATCTACAACCTTAGAACTTGCTGTCACTATCCCAGGTTAAATAGAGGCTGAACCCAACTATCTAGCATAAATACTCCCTCTTGGAGATACAAGCAACTACTTGATCAGGGTAACCACAAGTACCGGAGAGCATGCAAGATCTTAAATAAACAATAGTATGATAATATGATGAACAATCTGATCATAATGTAACAATTCATCGGATCCCAACAAACACAACACCAATTACATCATATGGATCTCAATCATGTAAGGCAGCTCATGAGATCATTGTATTGAAGTACATGGGAGAGAGAGTACCAACTAGCTACAGCCAAGAACCCGTAGTCCATGGGGGAACTACTCACAAACCATCATGGAGTCGAAGTGGAGGCGGTGGAGTCGATGGAGATGGCTCCGGGGGTCAATCCCCGTCCCGGCAGGGTGCCAGAACAGGAACTTCTGACCCCCGAAACGAGGTCTCGCGATGGCGACGGCGCTGCGGAAGTCTTTCTGGAGTATTAGATATATATTTAGGGTTTTCGCGTCGGGGTGACTAAATAGGCGAAGGGGCAACGTCGGTGGAGTCCTGGGCCCCTCCTCACCTCCCGGCGCGCCTGTGGCCCAGCCGCGAGCATGTGGTTTGGAGGCCGTGGGCCTCCCCCTGGCTTGCCCTTCTGGCTCCGTGTGTCCCTCGGAAAAATAGGAGGTTTGGCTTTTGTTTCGTCGAATTCCGAGAATATTGCCCGAACAGCTTTTCTGGAACCAAAAACAGCAGAAAACAGGAACTGGCACTGTGGCATCTTGTTAATAGGTTAGTCCCAGAAAATGTATAATAATGATATATAATGCATATAAAACATGTGACAATGATACATAAAACAAGCATGAAACATCAGAAATTATAGATACGTTGGAGACGTATCAACTACATCTAGCATGACATCTGCAATCATCCCAGAGTTTGAAGGAATGCTAGAAGATCATGAGCAACAGTCCTTACCTACATCTCCAAGGTACCAGCAACTGCAGGCAAGGATACAGGCCGTGGAAGAAAGAACTGAAGACCTGAAAAGGAAGCACACAGAATATGAAGCTCTCCACAAGGCCTATGATGACATGACTTATGAAATAAAATCGAGGCAGCAAGAGATGGATGCACTTCTTGGTTATCTCCTCAGAACGTGTAAATCATCTAGTTGACCAAATAAGCAGCAAACCTTGCCCGCCAGTACTGTTTTCCTCATGAAAACTTGATTTCATCCACATTTATGCCTACGTTCTTTCATTTTCGTGTGCTATTGTAATAGTTGGTGTCAATCAGACATTAAGTACTTTGTGTGCCTGAATTATAAGTGCAATAATGTTTTATCGGTACATTTCCAAATGGTTCATTTGAATTCTTTTTATTTACAAATTGCCTCAAAATTTGCAAATATTGAAAATTTTCCTTCGGCTCACAACCGTGAGAAAATTTGTTAAGCGTCACAGCCTTCTGTCCCACATGTCAACAAACCGGTGGGTCCCACACGTCAGCAAACCGGTGGGTCCCACATGTCAGCAAACCGGGGGTCCCACATGTCAGCATTGTGTGGACCCATTTTACGTCATGCCACGTCTGCAGAGAACGGACCCGCATGTCAGCATACACGTCAACAGACACGTCGAGTGCCACCTAAACAGCCACATGTCAGCATCCACGTCAACAGCCACGTAAACGACCACATCATATTCATTGACCGACAGGTCAGCAGCTTTGACTGCTGACGAACCAATCAATGACACGATTTTTTGTCACGCATTGCATTCATCGGTGACAAATTTACGAAGGAACAGTGACAAATAATTTTGTCATGCATTCCATCAATGCGTGACTTGAAAAAACGCGTCACCGATGAGCCATAATGCGTGACGCGATTTTGTCGTGGCGTCACTATTTCGTAATCTGTGACGAGGATTTTGTGACGGGCTTAGTGACGCCCTAATGTCGTCACGAGGGGTAATCCGTGACAAATTTTGTTAATAAGTGACAAAATGACCGATGTCACAAAAAGTCAGTTCGGTTGTAGTGTATGGTATGTCCCCACCTAGGTTTTGGTGGGATTCCGACACTCCGGAGACCCGCATCGGTGAAACCCTAACCCCGTTGGAAAAAAGTCAAACTTTTCGTCTACCCCATGACCGGCGTCGAAAGGTGTTAGAAAAGTGGAACTTTTTACTTGGTTGTGTTAGGGTACGCCATAGGAACATGCAAAACCAAGATCTACCCCAACTCTTCACAAGATTCGCTCCGGTTCGCCCGAAGGGGGAGTTTCGAGCTATAAGTTCAGAAACACACTAGGGAGATATGCATGCCGGTGAAGCCGGTCACACCCCGGAGAAGGATCTTGGCCATATACAACCTCCAACACACTTGTACACTTATGGTATGGCACCACCTAGGTTTTGGTGCGATTTCGACGCTCCGGAGCCCCCCGTTCCGGTGAAACCCTGACCCCGCTGGAAAAAAGTCAAACTTTTCGTCTACCCCATGACCGGCGTCAAAAGGGGGTAGACAAGTGGAACTTTTTACTTGGTTGTGTTAGGGTAGGCCATTGGAACATGCAAAACCAAGATCTACCCCAACTCTTCACAAGATTCCCTCCGGTTTGGTCGAAGGGGGAGTTTCGAGCTATAAGTCCAGAAACTCACTAGGGAGATATGGATGCCGGTGAAGACGGTTACACCCCGGAGAAGGATCTTGGCCATCTACAACCCCCAACACACTTGTACACATATGGTATGGCACCACCTAAGTTTTGGTTGGATTCCAACGCTCCGGAGCCCCGCTCCGACCACGTGTACATGGTCTTTGCCGTGTGCTTTGCTCTGCCTTTGCCGTGTGTATTTCGTGCTACGACGCCGTGTGTTTGTTATCGGGCACACGGCAACGTCGGTGGCACACGGCAAGTAGCGGCTCTCCCGTAGTGTAAAACCTATCGAGTTAGGTCGAAAATCAATGAAGATCTCTGTCCGGATCCGGATCAAAAGTATATAACAGGACCTGGACGGAGTCAAGGTCTTCGCTGTATGTGTGTGGGTGCGTGAGGCACCGAGAGGCTGCTGTACATGTCTTTTTAAACCCTGCACCATGAACCAGCTGAGCAAACACTTGGCAGCTCGAGCTCACAAACATACACACCACCACCCGGCAAAACCAACGGGGAAACAGCCGCCGCGCGCGTTCTGCTCTCGAGACAGCTGCCGGTCTGCCGGAGGTACGCTACTCCTTATCTCATTTTTAACCATCATCATGCTTCGCTTTGTGTGCGTCTTTGCTGGCAGAATTACAGGAGTAGTCCAGTTTACACAATCGTTTTCTATATGCAGTCCTAGTTCGTACGTAGCTAGAGAGATCGATCATGGCGAATTGCACGGCACCCCCGGCACCACCGCGTCGCCTGGTTGTCTCGTCTGTCCTCCTGCTGCTACTTCTCCTGACTCCTAGGCAAGTCGAGGGCGGCACTTCGCAGAGAGCTCAGGCCGCTGCGCTCCTCCGCTGGAAATCATCCGTCAGGTACTCCTCCAAGCACCAGCTAGGAACCTGGAGAGACGACGGCATGTACCCGTGCAACTGGACCGGGATCACCTGCGGCGACACTCGGTCACGCGGAGGAACCAGGGTGAAGGTCATCCGAGGGATTTCCCTCGGTGGTGCTGGCATTGTAGGGCAACTGGATACCCTCAGCTTTCAGTCACTCCCTTACCTCGTCAACCTCAACCTCAACAACAACTATGGTCTCTCTGGTGCCATTCCTTCTGGCATCAGCTCTCTTTCGATGCTTTCTAGCCTCAACTTCTCTGGTGATCAGCTCAGCGGGCACATACCTGCATCAATTTGCAACCTTGGGTGGCTCACGCACATGGACCTCTCCAACAATAATATCACTGGCCAAATCCCTCCTGCCTTGGGAAATCTCTCAAGACTAGCCTTTCTTTCTCTTCCTGGGAATAGGCTCTCCGGTGACATCCCATGGCACCTTGGGCGGCTTGGGAGCATGAGAAACATGAATTTGAGCTTGAATATCCTTTCGGGTCAAATACCTACCGCCCTTGCAAACCTGACAAACCTCAACTCTCTGGACCTTTCTGGTAATTTGTTGTCAGGACCTATACCTGAAGAGCTAGGACATGTCCATATCCTGCAACTATTATCCTTGGAGCAAAATAACCTGACGGGCAATATTCCGCCTTCCCTTGGAAACCTCACAGTGCTCAGATTCATGTATATATGGACGAACCAGCTCACTGGTCCGATCCCGGTAGAGCTTGGGATGCTCTTGAGCTTGATTGAGTTGGATTTGTCACAGAACCATTTGACTGGCTCCATTCCTTCAGGTGTTGCCGGAAATCTTACTTCACTGACCTATTTTTCTCTTGAGGATAACCATATAACTGGATCCATCCCTCCGGAGTTTGGGATGCTCTCCAGCTTGATTGGTTTGAAATTGTCAGGGAACCATTTAACCGGATCCATCTCTCAGGAGTTTGGGATGCTCTCCAGCTTGATTGATTTGGGATTGTCAGAGAACCATTTAACCGGATCTATTCCGTCTAGTGTTGCTGGAAATCTTACTTCAGTAACCTATTTTTCTCTTTGGGATAACCATATAACTGGATCCATCCCTCGGGAGTTTGGAAAACTCTTGAATCTGGAAGTCCTCGACCTCTCGTTTAATTCCATAGTTGGATCAGTGCCGTCAAGCATTGGGAACATGTCTTCACTCAGTTGGATAAGCATAGATAGCAATAATCTATCTGGGGAATTACCGGCCGAGTTAGGAAAGTTGGAGAGCATGAAAGAAATGCAAATGTACAACAATCAGCTATCTGGCCCTTTGCCTTCATCACTCTTCAACCTTACCAATTTGGCCCACATTGAGCTGGCTGAAAACCAGTTCACCGGACACTTGCCAGATATGTGCCAAAGCAAAAAGTTACAGGTTCTCCTAATTTACAGCAACAATCTGGGTGGTCCTGTCCCAAAAGGTTTGAGGGACTGCAGTTCACTAATTTCCCTAGGGATCGGCAATAATCAGATTGAGGGGGACATAAATGAAGCATTCGGGGTGTATCCACATCTCAATGATATTGCTTTATATTCAAACAGGTTCGGTGGCCGGCTCTCGCCAAATTGGGGCTCATGTCAAAACTTGACAATTATTGCTTTTGAAGACAACATGATAGAAGGCAATATACCTTCTGAGCTCGGGGAGCTAAAAAATCTTGTAATACTCCTATTGGATTCTAATAAGTTGACCAGTGAGATACCACCGGAAATTGGTACCTTAATCAGCCTGTACATGCTGGATTTGGGAAACAATCAATTATCTGGCCAGATCCCTAAGCAAATCGGCCAACTTAGAAATCTTGAGATGTTTCGTTCCTCGAGCAACCTTTTGAGTGGTAAAATACCAGAAGAGATCGGAAGTTGTTTGAAACTACAGATATTACAAGTGAATAATAACAACCTTAGTGGAAGTCTTCCACGTAGTTTGGGGCATTTAGCTTTCATGCAAAGAATTCTTGATCTTAGTATGAATAGTCTCAGTGGACCAATACCATCGGAACTTAGCAAACTAGAGATGCTGATGTATGTAAACTTCTCACACAATCAATTTAGTGGCACCATCCCTATCTCCATTTCAAGCATGCAAAGCTTGTCGATATTAGATGTATCATACAACTTACTAGAAGGCCCTGTCCCGAAAGGGATCCACAATGCATCAGCTGAATGGTTTATCCACAACAAAGGTCTTTGTGGAGATCTTGTTGGCATGTCACCTTGTAAATTTCCCCGTGCGGACCATAGGCGGAAGCATCAAAATTTAATACTAGCAGTCAGTGGTACTGTGTTTGTCATTACTATCTCAATAGCAGCAGGAATAATTTCCCTTATGATTTGCCGCAAGAAAGTGTCTCAAAACACTGATTTTGTGACCAAAAGGGATGTATTCTCTGTATGGAACTCTGATGGTAGAATGGCATTTGAGGAAATTATCAATGCAACCGACAATTTTGATGAAAAACACTGCATTGGAGAGGGATCATATGGTAGTGTTTATAAAGCAGAACTTCAAGGAATACAAGTGGTTGCAGTAAAGAAACTCCATGTAGGAAATGAAGAGGCACATACAGAAGAAAGATTCCAGCATGAGATTGAATTGTTAACAAAAATTTGCCAACGCAGCATCGTCAAGCTATATGGTTATTGTTCTCATCCACCGTACCGATTCCTTGTATGCCAGTTCATAGAGAGAGGAAATTTAGCTTCTGTATTAAGCAATGAGGAACTAGCAATCCAGTTCCATTGGAAAAAAAGAACAACTCTGGTAAGAGATGTGGCTCAAGCCATCACTTACCTTCACCATGATGTTCAACCACCCATAATTCATCGAGACATCACAAGCAGAAACATCTTATTAGATGCTGATTACAAAGCATTTGTCTCGGATTTCGGCATTGCAAGAATGTTAAAACCCGATTCATCAAATTGGAGTGCACTAGCGGGGACCTATGGCTACATAGCGCCTGGTATGTTTATTAAGTACAATACTATATCCTCTAGTAAATTGTGTTAATAGGAATGCTCTGCATTAATGCATGCTCCTAATTGTTATGTTTTTTGTGGCGTCTTCAGAATTTTCCTACACATCTGTAGTTACAGAGAAATGTGATGTATATAGTTTTGGTGTTGTGGTGCTTGAGGCGTTGATGGGCAAACATCCAGGAGACGTGCAAAATTTTCTTTCTTCACTGGGCGACCAATTTCTTCTAGAAGAAATTCTGGATAAAAAACTTCCATGGCCCAAACCGGACGAAGAAAAAGACGTGAAACAGTGCATCTCTGTGGCATTTGACTGCCTGCGTCCTTTACCTAAGGAAAGGCCAACTATGCTAAAAGTTTATCAAGATCTTGTCATCTAAAGGTACATGTTATATTCTCGAAGATTTATCGTATGAGGATTTTGTTTAGTTCATAATAAACTTGGGTAGCCTTCGGTGTCCAAGCATCTGTAAACAAAATAACTAATGATATTTCTATGTTCATCTTAGATTATATGTGTTGTTGAAATTGAACAACAGATTATTTGGGGGTGTCTCGAGTGAGGTGGTTAAATATTGGTCAGTAGGGGGTATGTACGCCGGCATTATGACGAAGGTCGCCGTACACTATGCGAGAGTTGACACAACGATGATTTTTGAGTAGGTTAGGCCGCCTCGTGGGAGCGTGGCTTAATCCTACGTTAGGAGAGCGTCAAGGGACTTCAAAATGGATCATGGGCCGTCGGCGACTTCCCAAGGGCGAAACCAAGCGATCCCTCAACATCGGTCCGAGTCGTCCGCGACTCCTCGGATCCAAGACTAGATCACCTTGAGAGTTGGAGCTCTAGCCCTCTCCCCTTCTTGTATTGCATGAGAACTTGAGAAGTGAATGAGCCCTCCACCCCCTTTGGGGGTTTATATAGGGAAGGGGTGCTTGAAAATGACCAAGGCTACCCTTCACGGTGGTAGGTGGGAGGGGTACAATGGTAATGTTTGGTCCACTAGTCCATGAGGTATGTGGATGAGAGTGGATATGGGCCATGGTCCATGTTGGACTAGCCCAACTAGGACTCCACCTAATGGGCTTCTTGCTTTGACCTTGTCTTTTATCTCTTGTCTTGATCTTTGACCTGTTGACCATGTCATCGCCATGGGCTCGTGTTGACTAGTCTTGGTTTGACATTGCTTGACTTTTTTCCACGTAGGCGCCTAGTAGGCATGGAGAGGGGGTTCTCTTAGAAAGGTGATATCCATTCTTACAACGGGAGTCCCCATGAGCTGTAGTTACGAGATGTGTCTCTGTGGTTGTATGTCATAATTCCTCAGCGTGAAATGATCTTTGTCTTGAGCTTCGAGGTACTTTCTTCTCTAACCGAATGATTGGAGACGGTGAGATCTTTCTTCCGAGGCCCTCTTCTACTCTGAGGAGGGGAGAGTTCTTTTGCGACCATGTGGTGGTCGCGAGGATTTATTCTGTCTTGTTTGTCTTGATAGAGGTGACCCTCTATATCATTGCCATGAAATAATGTGATCCTGCTGCCGAGATCATTCCTTGCTAGAAAGTTGGTCTCATTTGTTAATTCATGTGGAATTACAGGATCATTCGCAAATATTCCGGAGCTCCCGATTTTTCAGCAAAAATGACTTGGTGAGTGGGGTTCATGGTCGATAAGAGAGTCCTCGGGTCTCTTTTCGCAAAAAGGCTAAGGAGCAACGTTTTTGTGAAGCAATGAGTCCCCGAGTCCTTATAAAGTTGCGGCAAAGGAGCAACGGCTAAGAAGTGGAAAGAAACAGGGTCCCCGAGTCCCTTTGTGTGGGGGTTCCTCATATTTTAGGAAAATCTAGGCCAATGGGGGTTCATTTTGCAAATTTTCGGCGACTCGGGGGCCTATATATGAAAATCCGGACCAATCGGGGGTCATTTGATAATTATCTGGTCACTCGGGGACCAATTTATGAAAATCCCGTCCGATTTGATGGCCATTTCATAATAATCTGGCCACTCGGAGACCAATTTATGAAAATCCCGGCCAATCAAGGGTCGTTCGATAATTATCCGGTCACTAGGGGACCTATTCATGAAAATTCCGGGAAATTTGAGGGCCATTTGATAATTATCCGGTCGCACGGGGACCAATTTATGAAAATTCCAGCCAATTTGAGGGTCATTTGATAATTATCTGGTCACTCGGGGACCAATTTATGAAAATGTAGGCCTTCTAGGGCTTTATATAATTTTCTGACCACTTGGGGGCCTAATTATAGAATTACCGGAAAAATGGAGGCCTCTCCGCAATTATAATGCCACTCGGGGGCTATTTGCGAATATCCGGGCCAACCGAGCGCCATTTTGCAATTTATTAGGCTAGGCCTATAGGTGAAATCTGTGAAATATTAGGACTTTTGTGCAGAGTCCGCGAAATCCAGGACTTGTCCGCGAAACAGCGAAAACTAGGGGCCTTGGTGCGGAATCTTCGAAATCCAGGGGCCTTGGCGCAAAACTTCAAGGACACTTGTGATCCTTTTTGCAATTTTCGGAATACGCAGGGTCTTTTTGGCGTGTTCTGACGAGCGGAGGGGTCTTTCCATGAATTCCTCAAACCCTGGGGAGGATTCTGCATATTACAGAAATTTAAGGTCCTTTTTGTAATTTTGGGATGTGTGTGGCCTCCTTCGTGAAAACGCATACCCAGAGGTCCTCTCTGCAAAGTTGCAGAGCGCTGCCAAAATAAAAAAGATTTAAACCCGGAGGAGGGCCGCGTGGGCCGTTTCTTCCTCTGCTAGGCCTTGGCCTACACGAGTACATGTGCGGGTGGCCCGTACCGGTTCGTCCATTTGTCCAGGGCACGGATGGTGGAGATCCGTCCACGCGTCGCGATCCGACGGTTGGGGCCTTTTCTTCCACCTCCGTACGGTGGAGGAGGTTAGGGTTCCTCCATGCGGTTGCTTGCAAAAAGGGCAGCGGCGCGCGGGCCTTAGCGATCCGACCGTTGCCTGCACGGACGCCGAGGGCTGGGCTCGGCCTGTAAAAAAGGAGAGTCGGGTCTACCTGGAGCCTTCACGGCCTCCTCCTTCTCCCTACCCGTGACGCCGAAGTCGCGGACGGCGGCGCACGAGTCTGGGCACGAGAGCGACGGTGATATGTCCCGAGGGGACGTAGCCATGGATGTTTTGGCGTTGAGGTGCGGTGGTGGACCTACTGTTACGCGAGGCGCGGAGACGACGTAGTCGAGGGTTCACCGAGGAAGCGGCCGCGACAATCCACCTAGAGCGCAGCGGCGGGAGCTCTGCTCGGTAACTGCGGCCTGCTCGGTGGTGGACCCGGCGAGGCCGGTGGAGTCCAGTGCTGGCATTCTTCCTGTTCACCTCTCATCGTTGTTGCGGGAGCGTGGAGGAGGTTTCCCGACGCCTCCTCGATTGGGCCAGATGGCGCAGGCCGCAAACAGCCACGGGCCACGGTGGGCTAAGTGCCCAGTGCCTGCTTCTCTCCTTTTTCTTTTTTTTCGGCGTGAGAAGGTGTTGTGGATAGGCCGTTGATGGGCTGCATGGTCGGCCAGTTGTCTGGACCGCGAGCAGGCTGCTCCGAGGCTGTTTGGCTAGATTAGAGGAGGCGCTCCCGTTTTCTTTTCGCGACGATTTCTTGTCACGACTCGGCTGTCGCCTAATGTCCCGGGTTAGGGGTGTGTCAATTTGACTAAGTTGTCGCATACGACATTTTTGCCACTGTCGCGACTCAGCTGCCGCCTAGTGCCCCGGGTCAGGGGTGTGCCAATTTTCCTAAGCTGTCGCATAGGGCTTTTTCATCGCTATAGCGACTCGGCAGTCACCTAGTGCCCCGGGTCAGGGGTGTGCCAATTTGTCTAAGCTGTCGCAAAGGGATTTTTTTTGCCTAAGCCGTCGCAAAGGGATTTCTTGCCTAAGCTGTCGCAAAGGGCTTTCTCGCCTAAGCTGTCACAAAGGGATTTTTGCCTAAACTGCCGCAAAGGGTTTTTGCCTACGCTGGGCTTTTTTCCTAAGCTGTCACAAATGGCTTTCTCGCCTAAGCTGTCGCAAAGGGCTTTTTTCGCCACTGTCGCGACTCGGCTGTCGCCTAGTGCCCCGGGTCAGGGGTGTGCCAATTTGCCTAAACTGTTGCATAGGACTTTTTCGCCGCTGTCATGACTCGGATGTCGCCTAGTGCTCACACACCCCGCGACATGGAGGAAGGGGAGCGGCTGACCTTTGTAGTGTACTCTGAACCCTACTTCCGCACATGAGGAAGAGAGGACATCGCACGGTTGCTCGCCTCCATATCAAGGCACCGAGGAAAGTGAAGAAGGACCTTGAGGGTGCATGATTGATGCGTCTACAGACGTTCATTGGGAACCCCAAGTGGAAGGTATGATGTAGTGCAGCAGCAAATTTCTCTCAATTGTGAAACCAAGGTTTATCGAACTAGTAGGAGTACAATGCTCAGCAAGGTTGTAGTGGTACCTACACACAACACACAAAACCCTTTGTCCCCAATGTTCCAGGAAGGTTGTCAACTTTCTCGTCTCGCTAAACACAAAGTATTAAATGCATAGTGTGGAAGAAATATGTAAAAGCAACTAAAATAAAAACGGACCAGCAAGCTAGCAATAATGAAAAGCAAGTAAACAAGTTTGTGATCAATGTAAAAGAATGGACCGGGGCCATAGTTTCACTAGTGGTGTCTCTCCAAAAATAATAAGGCACTGTTGGGTAACAAATTACTGCTGGTCAATTGACATAATTGGAAATAAACAATTATGATAACATGAAAGTTCATGGCAATATTCATGTAGGCATTACGTCAAACATATATAGACCGCCACCCAGACAACATCTATAACTAATACTCCACTTTGAGATCGCTTCTATGCCTGCATCTCTAGGTATTAAGTTGTAAACAACAGAGTATCGTCTTAAGCACCATACATAATATAAGCAATATTTATAATCAACAAAAGGACATAAACACCGTTGTTTTCTCCTTAATAGCAAAAGCACATTACCCCTCTTATCCGTTTCTCTCACTCGAGCACAGAGAAAGTAAGGCTAGATCCCACTATCGAACATATACTCCCTCTTGGAGATTCATACATAAACTTGGCCAGATTAAACATATAAATCGGAGAGCATGTAAGAACGTAAATAAAGCAATAACATGATAACAAATAGCATCATATAAAAAACATGCACAATCTGATCATAACATCACAATTCATCATATCCCAGCAAACACAATAGCTAATAGCAATTACATCATATGGATCTCGATCATGTTAGGCAGCTCGCGAGACCTTTGTATTGAAGAACATGGAGGAGAGATCACCATCTAGCTACTTCTATGGACCCGTAGTCCAAGGATGAACTACTCACGCATCGTCATGGAGCCAGCAATGGTGGTGTAGATGCCTCCGGCGACGATTTCCCCCTCCGGCAGGGTGCCGGAACAGGACTCCAGGACCCCCGAATTAGGGTTTCCTCGACGGCGGCGACACTGTATCTTTTTCTCGCAAAATAAACTCTGTCCCCCCTGTTTTAGGTCAGAAGGGAATATATAGGCGAAGAGGCAGCACGAGGAGGCGGCCACGCCGGCCCAGGGTGCGGCCCAGGCCTGGCCCATGGGTGGGACCCGCGTGGTGCCTTCCCTGGCACCCCTGCAGACAGGTTTTGGCTCCTCGGTCTTCTTTCAGAAAGTTAGGCATTTTCTGATTTTTGGGGATTTTTCCGATGACTTTTATTTTTCTCCTTTTCTGCAATGCACATGTTGGGTTACATGTAGGGAAAACAAAAAAATTCGTCTTACGCACAACTGCCAAGATTTAGCTATGAAGGTACAAGCGAGAGATCAGATATAGTTCGTTACCAACACCGTGTAGTGGAAGTAGATGTTGATGTAGCCTGATGAAGATCCTCACGGCTAAGCCTAGCGGTGAGGATGTTGCTGAATCCCTGATCCAACACATCAGCGTCCCGCTCGAATAGAATCAAAGGTATGATCCCTTTGAGAGTTCGCACGCGTCCTTCTCTTCCAGTTCAGCAGCGCTCCGTCGCACAGAACGTGATAGAAGCTGGAACAAGTATGGTTGAGAGATCCCAACACATGGGGAGAGAGAGATCTAGATCTGTTGGATAGGACGCCTCAAAACAAACAGATCTGTTTGAGAGGAGTGGCAGCCTCTACAACTCAATTGGGTGGGGAGAGGGGCTGCCCCTCCTCTCCTTTATATAGGAGGGAGGGCGAGGGGGGGTAGGTGGGGGCGCAGCCCTCCCCTAGGGCAGCTGCCCCAAGGTGCATTGGCCCCCAAGGAAGGGCGTGCGCCTCCCCTCCTGGGCCTTGGGGCCCAATTGGGTCACCCCCCTTTACTTGCCCCTCAAGGAAAGTGGGGGGCACCCCACTAATGGGCTCCGGAGGCCCTTGTGGTTGTTCCCCCATGTGGCTAGGCCAAGTGGGCAGCCCATGGCACCCTCCGGAATATTCCAGAAAGTTCTGTAACCTTCCGGATCCTTCCTGGACTTTCCAGTGCTCATTAGGGTTCACCGGGACCATCCCGGGACTCCAGAACTCTTCCGGTTTCCTCTCCAAATATTTTTTCTATCAATAGAAATAATTTATATAACTCTGGGACATTTATATCCGCTTATTTAATTCTCAGAACATTTCCGAAATCTCTCCAAAATTATATCGATCACTCTAGAACTATTTCGATGACTCTTTCTCATGTTTTCCAACCATCTACATGTTCAACTAACTGAAGCAGACTTAAGCGTGTGACCCTACAGCTTCGATAACGTGTATACATGACCTAGAACCCTTCCGGTCAATAACCAACTGCGGGGCCGTGGGCCTGTTATGTGAATGTTTCAGGTGAACCTGTTAGTTCCCGTGCGTGGTTCCCTTTGCTTCGCGATACTTAACAAATCCTGAGGTGAGATATATATCGGTATCCCTGTGATGCAACTCCTTGATCACAATACCAGTTAACCTCGTACCGGTTTGTTAATCTTTTACTCATTCCGTATTTCGGTGTTCCCGTGATCATATCACACTGTGTCTGCGCAGACGATAACGAACACCGTAATACCGAGTGGGCCCTGATAGTATCTCTCCATCATCTGGAGGAGCAAATCTCAATCTTGAACTATTAAGTCCTTGACATGTTTTCCGAGATACCCAGCAGCTGTCGTTATTATCATCCAGTTACGGTGTGACGTTAGACATAACCAAAGTAAATCTTCTGACATGTAAGATCATAATATTCTCATGGTCTAAGGACATTCATACACGTTAACCTTTCCGTGATAAAGCTAACAATGTTACGACGAAGATATCTCTTAGCATATAAAACTATTGGGTCTGTCCAGCTCTCATTGTTCCGCCAACAATGCGCTCCCATTGTTGTCGGCACACATCATACCCATGACCAGGAAAACAGAGCCATCAAACAACCAATGAGCTAGTCTTAGAGGCGAGACTAGGGCACTACTTTGTGTTCATATTTCCACACGTGCGTGTGGGTTTTCCTCTGAAGCTAAATTCAGAAACCACAACAGTTATAGCATGGAACATAAACATTAATTATGAAACATATAATAATAATAACAATTATTATTGTCTCCAGGTCATATCTCCAACAGTCTCCCACTTGCACTAGAGTTAATAATCTAGTTCACATAAGCTTATTAAACACCTAATGGCATTTCGGTGTTGCTCATGTTATGCTCGTGGTATAGACTTCGTCCTCAGATCTGAAACATCAGGTCCGTGTGTATTTTGCATGTCTTTATATCTACCCATTCATGATGAGATAGAATATGCTTTGTATAAGTATCTAATTTCTGGAGGGACCTTTGCACCTTGTCCCATACCAAGATGCCACTCATTTGTCTTACAAGTGAGCTCCATGAAATCAGTACATTTTGGAATCAACATGGGCGTGTTATGGAAAACAAGAAACAAACATTGCACTCACGTATGTAAGTTCAGTTACGAACTTTTAATCCAAAACGTTCTCATATGTCACTTCCAAAGTGGCGATATTTATACAGCTTTCGTTATAAAATCTGTCACAGTGTTAAACTTTGGAAACGTCCAAATCCAGTATGGAACTTCTTCCATCCCACCATGCCACCTTACTAACACTAAGTTGATTGAGTTTGTGGTTTTTGTGACAAAGTCAGCATCAGTGTAATAATCCTTACACAGAGTTGTTTGTCACTATCACATATAAGAAGTATATCCTTTAGCCCTTCTAAAGTACATAAGGATGTCTTCACTCTAATCATTTCTATGATCACTTCGGCATATGATCGTAACATATAGAGCATAGAACATATCTGGTTGTGTACATATCATGGCGTACATGACGGATCCAATCATTCATGCGTTCTCGCTCATCAGATGTCAAATGACATTGAGTCTTGCTCAAACATTATCCATACGACTTTGGAAAGAACCCGCCTTGGTGTCTCTCCACGGAATCATTTCAGTAATCTTCTATGTACTCTAGCTTAGCCACATTAGACTTCTTAATCTATCCAATAGATGTTGATGTCCAATGTGTATTCGGCTTTGCCTTTGCCTTTCATCGAAAAACTATTTTCAATGAGTATTTAACCATGTCCAGAAATTTACATTATTTTCAATCAACAATATGTTGTTCACACAAAGTATTAGAAATATGTCTCGACGCTCCCACTGATTTTCTTGAATCCACAAGCATCTTCACCGTCCTTGATGATGTCAAACACTTTGATCATTTCATCTAGGCAAAGATTCCAACTCCGTAATTCTTGCTTCAGCTCCATGGATGGATTACTGAAGTTTGCATTCCCTTCTAGTATACTCATAATTGAATATCCACTTGTCATATATCGAATACGAAATATGCAGCAAGTGCTAGAATAATCCACACAGACTTTAAAACATTGCTATTGGAGATCATATCTCATCGTAGTCAACTCCTTGAACTTGGCAAAAAGTTTTATGACAAGTTAAGCTTTATGGATGTTCCCATCCATGTCTGTTATGGATCCATATACGATAGGCATTATGCCTTACAAAGAGTATACAAAACTCAACATCAACTTCCAAACTTGATTTTCGTTTATGGAGTCTATCACGAATTTCATGGCGTTTAGCCACCTTATAAGCAGTTAGTGCCCATCATTGCTTCCATGTTGATCACATGTCTGTCATTGCGTTGACAAATGACAATAATTCTCTGATCTACGCGGTTCAGCTGCTAAGCTCGATCGAAGTCTTACATCACATGTAAATACTTCGGTATCATTCACAGCGGGAAACACAAAAAATTCCTTTTAGTGCTACGTCACTCTGCCATGATGACGAAGATCTAATCTCGTCGAACTGCACTATCCTCCCACTGACTTTCTATAAGAAACAATTTCTTGAGAATATCCTGACAAACACTTTGTCCTTGGTGGTTGATGCCTGCAAGTGCATAGGTTGTTGTATCTAGTTTCGACGTAAGAGTTTGTTGAACCACAGAGAGTTGAAGGAAATGGTCTTAGGTTTCTCCTTTGGTTATCAAAGAATTGTACCTGCAAGTTAGTCTGACCCAAAGCAAGCAAGTGTGTGGAAAAGGTGTTGTTGTGTGTTGGTGTTTATCAGAACGTGAGAGCAAATGTGAATAGTGACAGAAGAGTTGGTTCCACCGTGCATGTTCTTTAGAGCGGAGATAGTTTATAACGTTCAATATCGAATTGTTCATGTAGGGGCGGAGTCCCGTATAAAGGCGTGCCCTGAGTCTATCAGGCATACACGCCCCGCACAACCACTGCCAGCCTCGGTAAGAACCCGTGTTACCAGCCCGAGTCACTAGCAATTAAGGGATATAAACTGTGAACTGTGGGGGAAGTTTTGTGGCTCTTCGTTACTCCCATGCCAACCCAATAACAGGTGGTACCCCACCGTAGAAAGTATTTCAACCCTTCCTCCGGTTTTGTGTGGGGCACGATGACCACCCAATCCTTGCACTGACACGAACAGCCTAATTCCGTCTCAAAGGCAAATATTGTGCAGTCGACGTTCGCACAATATACAGAGGTAGACTATTACTACATGGCAACCGGTATTAAACCATATTGTCGGCCCAGTGGAAACCAGGGTACCACGGGCCGTCTGCCTACGGTCCAGAAGGCGCCACCTGGTGAACAAACCAAGAGGTGGGCCCACCTCAGGCCCTTCGCGTCAAGACACCTCGCGGGGGAACGGCCCTCGCGAGGACCCCCTCCACGAGAACCGGTATTAAACCATATGACTTCTATCTCATCTCATAAATAATTATGCTAGGGTTTCCCCATCTTCCTAAGAACTAAAGAAACTACTCACACATAGGGGCACAAGACATCATGGGGATAATCTGATAGGGTAAAGGTGCCCGATCTTTCGGTGAGGTGGAGAACTCTCGATTTGGGTGGAGGTCGACGTTGACGATCCGACTACAAATGTGCGAGGACGTTGCGCCTTAGCAATCGCTACACCAACTTCCGAGGCTATTGATCTCGCCGGGCTAGATCAACCTGATCCGAAGATCAATTCCTGCAAGCAATCGAAGAACTGGCAAGAATTATGGATGCAATCAAGATATTGCGGATAAAAGATGAAAGCTTTATAGTTGGGATTCTGCAAGTGCATAGTACAAGTGGTCTGAACCGACACTGTTGCCTATGGCGAAGAATAGCAATGGCTAAGTCTTAAACTAAACAAAATCCGAGTCTAAATGATGACCTAACGAGGTATATATGAGGGACAGAGGGGGATTCGGCCAGCCTTGGAAAAGGAGGTCGAATTACCCTAAGTCGGTTTCCTCCACTTATACGGACTCTAATTGTTCATACTTAATTTGGACGAAATTACATGGGCCTGGCCCATAACTAAAAGGTGACGCAGCACCATATGAATATATGGACGAAATTATGAAGTGGAAACTCTATATTTCGTCCAAGTCTTCTCCTCTTATTATGGTGGCGTCATCTTCAATCCTCCCACGCTTGCTGCCATCCTCTCCATGCGTGATCCGGCTCCATTGTTTGTCCCTCTCATCCATGCTAGGGCCATCATTCCTAAGTGTGACAAACACATCCGATTTAGGCAGCATCATATGTTCATGTATGTGAGGATTGATTCCAAGAAACGAAAGTACCTGATAATTAAGTTGCCGTGCACGAGCTCGTGTGAGAGGTCCTTGTATTGTGGTTGTAGGTGCAACGGTTGTATCAACATGTGGGATGTCCTCATCATCCTCCCCTTCTTGAAATGAAGTCGTCCTCGACGCAATGTCATCATCCTCTCCCAAGTATGGCTTCAAATCTGCAATGTTAAATGACGGACTTACCGTACCAAAATCTGCAGGAAGCTCAAGTTTGTATGCATTATCATTAATTCTTTCTAACACTTTAAAAGGACCAGCAGCTCGTGGCATTAATTTTGACTTGCGCAAATCAGGAAAACGCTCTTTGCGCAAATGTAACCAAACAAGATCTCCAACATCAAACACAACATGCTTTTTCCCTTATCACCGGCAACTTTAAATTTAGCATTCATATGTTCTATATTGGCCTTAGTAGTAGCATGCAATTTCAATATCAATTCAGCACGTTGTGAAGCATCTAAATTATTTTGCACCGAAGATGGTAAAGGCAATAAATCAATTGGTGCACGAGGAACAAAACCATAAACAATCTCAAAAGGGCACATCTTTGTGGTAGAATGCAGCGAACGATTATAAGCAAACTCAATATGAGGTAAACACTCTTCCCACAATTTTAAGTTTTTTTTAAAACAGCCCTCAACATAGTAGACAATGTTCTATTCACAACTTCAGTTTGTCCATCAGTTTGGGGATGACATGTAGTACTAAACAGTAATTTAGTCCCCAACTTAGCCCATAAACATCTCCAAAAATGACTAAGAAATTTAGTATCACGATCTGAAACAATAGTATTTGGCACACCATGCAAACGAACAATTTCACGAAAGAATAAATCAGCAACATGTGCAGCATCATCACTCTTGTGACAAGGAATAAAATGTGCCATCTTAGAAAATCGATCCACAACAACAAAAATACTATCCCTCCCCTTCTGTGTACGAGGCAATCCCAAAACAAAGTCCATCGAAATATCCTCCCAAGGAACACTAGGAACAGGAAGAGGCATATATAAACCATGTGGATTAAGGCGTGACTTAGCTTTTTGACATGTAGTGCAGCGAGCAACGAATCTCTCAACATCCCTACGCATCCGTGGCCAAAAGAAGTGTGTAGCAAGCACGTCCTCCGTCTTCTTTACTCCAAAGTGACCCATCAAACCTCCTCCATGCGCCTCCTGCAACAACAAAAGACGAACAGAGCTATCCGGAATACATAGTTTGTTAGCACGGAACACAAATCCATCATTGAGGACGAATTTGTTCCAAGTTTTGCCCTCTGTACAATGTTGCAACACATCTTTAAATTCAGCATCATGCACATATTGTTGCTTAATTGTTTCCAAGCCAAAATTTTGAAATCAAGCTGAGAGAGCATGGTATAACGGCGTGACAAAGCATCAGCAATAACATTATCTTTACCCTTTTTGTGTTTGATAACATAAGGAAAAGATTCAATAAATTCAACCCACTTTGCATGACGCTTATTCAATTTAGCTTGACTACGAATGTGCTTCAAAGATTCATGATCAGAATGTATAACAAATTCTTTGGGCCATAAATAATGTTGCCAAGTTTCTAATGTACGAACCAGCGCATATAATTCTTTATCATAAGTAGAATAATTCAGACTTGGCCCACTCAGTTTTTCACTAAAATATGCAACAGGTTTACCCTCTTGTAATAACACACCTCCCAAACCAATACCACTAGCATCACATTCAAGTTCAAAAGTCTTATTGAAATCAGGAAGTTGCAATAAAGGAGCATGAGTTAACCTGTCCTTTAGTAACATGAAAGCCTCGTGTTGTGCATCTCCCCAAACAAAGGGAACATCTTTCTTTGTAAGCTCATTCAGCGGCGCTGCAATGGATCCAAAATCTTTCACAAAGCGCCTATAAAACCCTGCGAGTCCAAGAAAACTCCGCACTTGTGTGACCGTTGTAGGTTGCGGCCAACTCGAAATTGCCTCAATCTTGGCTGGGTCAACTTCAATACCCTGTGCTGTAACAACAAAGCCAAGAAAAGCAACTCGATCCGTGCAAAAGGTGCACTTCTCAATATTTCCAAACAAGCGTGCATTGCGCAAAGCAGTAAAAACAGCACGCAAATGATCCAAATGTTCCTCTAAAGATGTGCTATATATGAGGATATCATCAAAGTAAACTACCACAAAACGTCCAATAAAACTACGCAAAACTTCGTTCATTAAACGCATGAATGTGCTGGGTGCATTAGTTAGACCAAAAGGCATTACTAACCACTCATATAAACCGAACTTAGTTTTAAACGCTGTTTTCCATTCATCCCCTAATTTCATACGAATTTGGTGATAACCACTACGCAAATCAACTTTAGAGAACATGGTAGAGCCACTCAATTCATCAAGCATATCATCTAAACGCGGTATAGGATGACGATAACGAATAGTAATATGATTGATAGCTCTACAATCAGTACACATGCGCGATGAACCATCTTTCTTAGGGACCAAAATAATAGGTACAGCACATGGGCTAAGGGATTCACGAATATGACCTTTGTCGAGTAGTACTTGGATTTGGCGCTGAATCTCCTTGGTCTCCTCCGGGTTGGTACGATAAGGCGCACGGTTGGGTAGTGATGCTCCAGGAATTAAGTCAATTTGATGCTCGATTCCGCGAATAGGTGGCAATCCAGGAGGTACATCTTGTGGAAAAACGTCCACGAACTCCTGCAAAATGTTAGCAACCGCAGGTGGCAAAGAAGGAGGCATGTCCTCAAAAGAAAACAGCACCTCTTTGCAAATAAGAGCATAGCATGTAGTAGTACTCGCATCAATTTCAGAAATATCAGATTTGCTAGCAAGCATGCAATTACTTTTCAAACGAATTTCATTAGCATGTTTCGGATCAGATTTGGAAGTACTTTTAGAGGGCATCAATTCTTTAGCAACAATCTGATTTTCACTCAGTTTTTCTCCTCATTATGTGCTCTACTAGCTCTAGCAAGATCATCTTTTAAAATATTTTCAGGAGACATAGGAAGTAACACAATTGGCTTATCATTATGAACAAGAGAATATTGATTTGTGCTACCATGATGGACAGAATTCGTATCATATTGCCATGGTCTACCAAGTAAAAGCGCACATGCTTGCATAGGGACAACATCACATTCAACATAATCAGAATATGCAGCAATAGTAAAATGCACACGCACGGTACGTGTTACCTTAACTTTGCCGCTGTCGTTAAACCATTGAATGTAATATGGACGAGGATGAGGTCGTGTCGAGAGAGAAAGCTTCTCAACCATCTCCACACTCGCCAAATTGTTGCAGCTCCCTCCATCAATAATAATGCGAACACAACGATCTTTGACAACGCCCTTGGTATGAAACAGATTATTGCGCTGACTTGGTTCGGCTTTTGTCACTTGTGCACTCAAAGCGCGATGCGCAATTAAGGTCGGGTACCGCTCCGCATGTTCCGCAGCCATGTATTGCGGATCTTGCTCCGTGTTGGTTGCCGCAGATTGCTCATCATGTGCGATTAGAGCCAATGTTGTTTCATCATAATCACTGGCGGAATCGTATCCACCATCGTCAAGAGCAATCATCACACGAGCGGAGGGGCATTCACGTGCAAAGTGACCAAGCCCGCTGCATTTGCGACACTTAATGTTGCTGGTCTTGCCCGTAGAAGCCATGGATGACGAAGAGCTTGTGGCTGGTCCAGCGGATGTACTGTGGAGTGGCCGTGGAAGGAGGCGGATGTAGCACCGTGTGGGGTGGCCGTGGAAGGAGTCGGAGCAGCAGTCCGTGGCGACGTAGACGGCGTTCGTGGTGTCCATGAAGTAGAACGCCCTGCAGAAAAATTAGGTCGTGTCGCCGCTCTCCGATCCTGCACTTCACATTCAGCTTTGCAAGCAAGATGAAACAAACGAGTGATAGTTGTATATTCCTTATATTCCAGAATTGTTTGAATCTCTTTATTTAACCCACCAAAAAATCTAGCAAGTAAAGCTTCCGTATCCTCTACTATACCACAACGAATCATGCCAGTTTGTAATTCCTGATAGTATTCTTCTACCGAATTTTTACCTTGTTCAAGTCTAGTTAATTTCTTTAGCAAATCACGTTGATAGTATGGAGGAACAAAACGAGTACGCATAGCACGTTTCAGATCAGTCCAAGTAGTAGGTGGATTATCATGATGCAAACGACAATATTCAGACCACCATATGGAAGCAAAACTAGTGAACTCACAAGTAGCAGCCGTAACACGTCTCTCCTCAGGATAATCTAAGCAGGAAAAACGTTGTTCTAATTCTAATTCCCAAGAAAGGTATGCATCAGGATTATAGCGACCATCAAAAGGTGGAACATGCAACTTCAGTTTTGCAACATGGTCATCGTCACGTACCAGCGGTCGTGGAGGCAGACGCGCATTGCGGGGATGAATGCGTGGACGTCCAAGTGCCGGTTGAAGGACGTCCTCGTTCTCGTTCTCGTTCTCGCCTTCGTATTCGTCCTCCCCTTCGTATGCCTCGGGGCGCGCATCGGGAGCCGCAGCAGCCGCGGCGCCCGCAGTAGACATCTGCGCATGGTGGAGAGGTACTCGCTGGGCACGGCCGCTCGTATTCGTCCTCCCCTGCATAGGAGGGGGCGGAAGGCGGCGTAGCAACTCCTGAAACTTTTCATCGAGCTTGGTGGTGAAGGACGTTTCGAGGCCCTCGATCTTCTCCATGGATTCACCAAAGCGTTTATCCACGTCTTGCATATGGTCGTTGACAAGGCTCACGAAGTGGGCGTGGAGCTCCGCGTTGGTCATCTTATTCAGGTCATCAGCCTTCGGAGAACCTGACATGGTTAGTACGTGAAAGGCACCGAAATATGGTATATGGGTGACAGGAAAGTGGTGGAATCACGCGCTATCAAGCAAGCAAACAAATATTCTTACCCGTTCTTACCCTGCAGCAGGTGGTGTCTAGCAACCGAGGAGACCAAACGTCAAGAAGATTGAGAATAGCGATTACCAGGTGGTGTCAACGCACGGTGTAGAAATATGTGGAGCTGTAGGTGGCTGTAATATCTGTAGCAACAATTCAAAACAGCAGTGCAACAAGTTGAATAAATGCTCAACGACGGTCCCGTGTTGGCCGTAGGCTAGACCCAACTAGAGGCGCGAGCCTAGAACACCAACGAGTCAAGGCGCGGCAACAACAAGCACAAAAGGATAGCTCAAAAGCAAGATATAAGTGAAGATCACAAAAATTTCCGAACTTTTTCCAGAAAAGTGGCAAAAACTCAACCTTCCTGGACTCTTTTGGCAATTCTGAGAATTCTGGAAGTCGGCCGGTTGGGTTGGATGCGGAACTTTTTCCTGACCATTTTGAGTGGTCGAACGTCGAAAACGGAGTTCGTATGAATTAGTTATGATTTTTCAAGGTCCGGACAACCAAAACTAAGAAAACCTGCCTCGATTCTGACTATTTCGGCGCTGACTAGTGGAAATCGTGGTCAGCCCGACTTAGATGCGGATTTGACTTTTTTTTCATTTTTTTTGCCAATTTTTTTTAACAGAACGGAGAGGAAACCCTAATGGATGGGTGTGGCGGCGGTATAGATGGAGGCGGTAGTACTGGGTTTTGGGCGATGCGGAAAAGATGGTGGGTGGCTAGGGTTTTGGTGGTGGCGGTGGTACTGGGTTTTGGGGCGAGGCGGAAAAGATGGTGGCAGCTAGGGTTTTGGTGGAGGCGGTGCGGCGGCGGCGGCAAGACGAATATGAACATAACTCGAAACTCTAAAGATCAAGATGCTACGACCAGCACTCGACACGACGATGAAGACACAAACTCAACAATGCAAAAACTGAAAAGAAAAGATGCAAAGGCTCGAATTGTTTCTGGGAAAAGATCTACCCTAATATTTTTGGCTTTTTCAAAGACTGTAGGATGTAATCTATACTAGTAAAACTGTAATATCTCACCGAGAAACCTGAAATCTGATACCACTTGATAGGGTAAAGGTGCCCAATCTTTCGGTGAGGTGGAGAACTCTCGATTTCGGTGGAGGTCGACGTTAACGATCCGACTACAAACGTGCGAGGACGTTGCGCCTTAGCAATCGCTACGCCATCTTCCGAGGCTATTGATGTCGCCGGGGCTAGATCAACCTGATCCGAAGATCAATTCCTGCAAGCAATCGAAGAACTGGCAAGAATTATGGATGCAATCAAGATATTGCGGATAAAAGATGAAAGCTTTATAGTTGGGATTCTGCAAGTGCGTAGTACAAGAGGTCTGAACCGACACTGTTGTCTATGGCGAAGAATAGCATTGGCTAAGTCTTAAACTAAACAAAATCCGAGTCTAGACGATGACCTAACAGAGGTATATATGGAGGGATAGAGGGGGATTCGGCCAGCCTTGGAAAAGGAGGTCGAATTCCACCCTAAGTCGGTTCCTGCCACTTATACGGACTCTAATTGTTCACGTACTTAATTTGGACAAAATTACATGGGCCTGGCCCATAACTAAAAGGTGACGCAGCACCATATGAATATATGGACAAAATTATGATGTGGAAACTCTATATTTCGTCCAAGTCTTCTCCTCTTATTATGGTGGCGTCATCTTCAATCCTCCCATGCTTGCTGCCATCCTCTCCATGCGTGATCCAGCTCCATTGCTTGTCCCTCTCATCCATGCTAGGGCCATCATTCCTAAGTGTGACAAACACATCCGATTTAGGCAGCATCATATGTTCATGTATGTAAGGATTGATTCCAAGAAACGAAAGTACCTGATAATTAAGTTGCCGTGCACGAGCTCGTGTGAGAGGTCCTTGTATTGTGGTTGTAGGTGCAACGATTGTATCAACATGTGGGATGTCCTCATCATAATCATATGAATAATGGATGGATGAATAAACGAGTACACGAAGGAATCCATAACAAAGTTTAGGACTACAACAAGGGGATCGATATTGGCGGCGTAGATGATGATGGTGTTGAGGTAGATGTCGTGGCCTCCTTGTCCAAATCTTCTCTTCTCCTCATATGGATGGTGCGGTATGGCTGGAGATGGTGGTGGCCTGGCGGCAGCCCTTCAGGAGGCGGCTGTGATGGAGGATGATCTGGAGGCAAGGCTTTCCCCTCTTTAAATAGGCTCCAGCAGCTCGTTTTAGGGTTTCCGCCGCCTTCCGCATATGGTAGGTGGACCCTTCACGAAAGTTACTTGGATTGACGTCATGGACCCGAAACCGATCGGTACGGTCGCCGGTACGGTCGGGTTCAACCGTACAGCCACTCGTTATGTCTGCTGTATTCTGGGATGTTTTGGACGGTTTTGGACGCCATTTTCTCATACAAAGTCCGAATTTGATGATCTTGGGCTCGTTGGACTCGTATGGACGAGGCCCACACTCCAGTGGCATTGGATATTTATTTTGACTTCGTGGAAAAAAGATAATTTCCAGAACTCTTCACGTGCGTCTGGTGCCTCCCTTGTTTCCTTCCATCATGCTTCGTTCTATAATTCCTCCTACGCACAAATGGGAACAAAAGACAAGGAAACAAGTAAAATCCTGATAAAAACGTAAGGTTGTAAAATATTTATCGAAAAATATTTGGAGCGCTAAACAACATAAAAGGTGGAAGGTAACTCAGAGATTTGCTAGAATTCGAATGTAAATATATAAAAAGCGTTGGGCAAAACCATACAAGAAATGCACTCATCAGTGGTGGGAAGAAGGGGAAGAATGCCCAATGTTTGGGATAACCATTAAACAAGCATAACATTCGTCTCTTTTATTTATTGTAAACACTTTACACATTCATCACATTAATGTATTTAGATGGCGCTCGATTCAGTGTGCAAGCGACAGTCTCTAAAGCATAACTACAAAAGGGAATAATGGCAGTAATTCACATCATCGATCTCACCATGTCATACATGGTTGGATTACGTCTCCCAGATACTCCATACACGTATGGTGTTCCATGCGGCGTAAGTTGTAGAACAATTCTGCAACTCTTCAGATGCTCGCTAAACTTGTAACTTAAATACATGTCTCCACAATCTTATTGCTGGGACTTGTTTTCCTTTTTACAATGATCTCCACGTCATGCTGAAACAATTTCAGTCTTAAGCCTCATTGAACAGATATTAACATATCCATTCAACTTATCCTAGAAGGATATGAAGTGGAATAATCCACTGCTCGCGGCCATAGTAGTTGCGCTACATACGTCATATGCCTGATTGCCAATAAGTCAGCCGCCCGTTCATCACGGCCTATGAACACACTACAACAGATCCGATCTTCTGTGACAAAAATCGTATTGACGACCTTGAATTTGTCACTGATTAGCCCTAATAGGTGACGGAATTTTCATTTTTGTCACGCATTATCGTTAATGCATGACGCACAACTTTCTTGTCACAAAATCTGTCACGGATTACCCCTGGTGACGGATTTAGGGCGTCACGCCTCTGTTCGTCACGGAATTTGTGGGACTGAAATGTCAGATACTTAAATAAGACTCAAAAAAATTAGTCATTCGATGTGTTTCGAACCCGCGACCTTCTGAAAAAATACAGCTGCTGCGTTAAATTAATGTTTTTTTTAAGTTTAGAATTAAATAAATTTGAAGTATTCTTATCTGTAATATATGCTATAAACCTAACAGATCTGTATTGTTATTTTCCTTATATCAGCGATTAATAGAACGCATGTTTGCATTGTCAACGGAGCATCGGTGCGAGTTAGGGCTGCGGCAGGAGGGGGTTTCACGGCGCCATTGTCCTGGTGATCACGGTTTTCGGCGATGAGATCAAAATATTTGGTTAGGCTGCACGACATTCCGCCCTACGGGAAGACTTGGAGAGGTTCACGGCAAGAGCAGCGGTGAGTTCCGGTTAGGTATTAACGTCCTTGATTGTCTTATCAAATTGAAAGGATTTTGCTTAACAATCGGATCATTGTTTGTAGCCAATGAATCGAGATTGGATTACTAGTGTAACAAAATTTACACCTGCATACCTCAAGGGTGCTAACGAGTTTATGTAGTATGTTCGTGATCATGGGAACAGAGATGAATTAATATTGTGCCCATGCACTGAATGCCTTAATTTGATTCGGCATACTCAATCGGACGTTCATGGTCACATAAACCAAAATGGTATGTCGATCACATATAAAAAGTGGACTTGTCATGGGGAATCATTTCTGCTGATGAGGATGAGCATGGTGCTTATGAAAGTGACAACGATGATGACAATGCTAATAATGATGATGATATTGCTGATATGTTACAAGATCTACAGAAGATAGGGGAGAGAGGTTGTGGGGACCCCGGACTAGCCGTTCGAAATACCCGATTATGCTTAACACAACGATCCCGTGATCAGTCTGTCGTTGCACATAATCCGAACTGAATACCAAAGTTTACATCCATTATAGTACCGAATTAAAAGTCTTACATAATTGGTCATTTAGACCAAGTCTTACATAGGTGCCTTCGAGGGCCAAACCAATGTAATCAGCGGAAGCTACGGCGTAGTAGACATTATATCCTAACCACGACCCGACAGCCAGCTGACTCATGGAGATCCTTAGTTCGCATAGAAGTCGCCATACTCCTCCTCGGCGGGGTGCTCCTCGAAGTCTGGCTAAGACAATAGCCAGGGACGAAACCAATATGAGTACATTTGATTGTACTCGCAAACTACCCCAACATGAGTATGCACTAGTTTTATTTTAATTCTAGACTTCTATTTATTTTAAAACATCTCTATATCTTTGTTGAAGAAGGTAAGAAGAGTTTTATAACTATCTTTAATAAAATCACCATTTTATTAGTTTCTCCAAAACTCCTCCTTTTTCCGACCATAGCCCGCCATGGGCCATTGCCTCCAACAACCTCATACCGATCCGTTGGTATAGGTGTATGGAACACTCTCCACTTCATTTTATTTTTAAAACTCAACTCTATTCAAAACTTGCACATGGTCAGAGTAGGGCCTCCCAACTGTCCATATCCGAGGACTCGGCTATTCGAATAGTTTTATTACCCTCTGCAGAGGTAGCACGCTTTTCTCACATTCATCCGGTAACTCATCGTGTCAGTCACGTCCCGCCATACAAAGTGTATGCGAAGTTGAGTCACCGACTCTAGCCTGTCCTTTGCTCATGCTAGTATAGGACCCTGCCCATATGATACTTTCCATCAACACTTAACCCAGCCCGTTGGAATCTAAGTGTGAGGACTTCATAGTTTTGCCTGGCGGTGTATAGGGGACAGCCTTCTATCCTCCTCCTTATCTTTCCATAGAGTTTGAGCGAAGACCTAGGTCAGGGGTAGGTCATCAAACCATCCCCTCATGCATAACAAAGTTATCTCCGTCGATGAGGTATCCCATACTAATATGAGCAAATTATCTGACTAATCCTTTTCCCATGTGTGGTAAATGTGGTCGCACAGTGTATTGGCTGAGTGACATAAGTACAAGGACACAGTGTGCATTTTTCCTAAACATCTCTATTCTCCAATTCTCCACTTCAACACCGACATCTTGGCATTCCATAACCACACAGGTATTTTCAACGAGTTTTGAGTAAACAATTTTGTTCCATTCTATAGTTTTATATACACTATCCTATACTTCTACATAAGGTGGCAAAATATCTTCCATATACTTTTGAAATGGTTTTTAGAAAATTCTTTGCCTTAAGAGTAAATCATGTTATAAAGATAGATGCATATATTTGGGGGTGCAAGCTCAGAGAGTAGCTTGCCTTGCTCGACAAAGTGGCCTTGGTCTTGATCTTCAGGTTCAACAAATTCTCCTTCCTCGATAAACCCAACAACGCTCTCGTCTAATTTAACAAACAACAAATAAAAACAATCACTAACCTACTCAATCAACATCACAACAATACAATCTTAAAATGCTCTAAATAGCCACTGCACACATCAAGCAATACAATTGGGTTTTAATTTAATTGAATTATCCACTTATTTATTTATGTCTTAATTATGGCAGAGACTAGTTAAACATGTTTAATTGGATAGCTCAAGTTCTGTTGGTCACAAAAATACAAACTAAAATTCTACAGAGAGCTACTGATGTGTAGAAGACAACACAATTTGATTTGGATTAATTGGAGTAACCAAACTCCCTACATAATTGTTCTAATTCAGAAACTTAATAATCAAGTTTTAGCTACACACTAAGTTCTGTTGGTCCAAAAATTAAATCCTTTTAGAAGTAACTAATCATGACTAAATGTGATCCAAAAAAAATTGGTCCTAATTCTTTTGGATTAATCAATAGACATCTAAAATTATTTTAGTGCAGAAGGGTGTTCTAACTTCAATCATTTACTAAAAATTATCATTGCCGAATTAATTCTACCAAAATTAGGGACGCTAAAAGATGACAGTACCAAGCTAACAAAATTGGTTTGGAATTATTTGGCTTAACAGAGCATCAGAAACAAACAAGTTTAGATTTTAAACCTTCTGTGGTATTTTTAATAATACATTTTTCTTATTTATCTAAATGAAATGAAACCACTTGGGTTGGTTAAACAATTTCATAAGCTTTCCAGAACATTTGGATTTGATTTATTTGGATTTGTAAATCTCCAGATATTGAATTTCTAAGTTGATGTCAGCACTGAAATTCCAGAGAAAACTTAATTGGAAACTCTCTCTGTTCTGGATAATGTTGAGAATCCTGACGGGTGGGGTCCACTCGTCAGCGACTCAACCGAAACGGCGCGCGTGCGGGTAATGTTTAAAAATCTGACGAGCGGGGCCCGCTCGTCAGTGACTTAAAACACGAAACAGTACGCGGCCGTGGATAGAAGATCCAACGGCCCACGTTCACCCGCATCGGTGTCGACCTAAAACGGGCGGCCCCGCCGCACCGACGACGGCGAGGCAGATGGTTTGCTCACCTAGGGGCTCGGGAGGATGCGCGGAAGGTGCAGAAGATTCGCGGCGGCCTGGGGAAGTTCGCTGGACAAGTCACGCTTCCTGGGTTGGCTTCAATCGACGGCGGCGAGCGGCTCCTCCTCCGCGGCCATGCACGAACTCCGGAGAGCCTCCTGCATCTCTCCTGGGCACGAATCGAAGAGGAAAAAGGGGCGGGTGAGTGCGGTGTTAATGGTGATGCGAGAGAGGGCCAGAGAGGAGAGAAAGAGAGGGCAGCACGACGCGGCCGTGATCGTCTCCTACCTCAGCTCCGGCAGCCCTTGGCCGTGTGGCCACGGCCGAGCTTCGCTGCAACAGTGTGCCCACTCTCCTAGTGGTGCATAGAGGGGGTGGATCGCGAGGGAGAGACAGTGGGGTGGAGTGGAGGAAGTGAGAGCACGGGTGCTCAATTTATGCGCGAGCTTCGGCTCACAGTGGACGTGGTGCGGGAGTGGTCCAGACGGAGAGAGAGCTCGCCACAGGGGCGGTGGGGGTGCGGCTACGGTGTTGGGGTGCAGGGGAGCAAGCTTGGCTGCGTGGAGGCGAGCTGCGCTTGCTCGACGTGGGGGACGGCCATGGGCGCGCTTGGGCGGTGTTCGACGCGCACAAGCACGGCACGTCCGGCGGGTGAGGGTTCCTGCTGAGCGTTTTCTTCGTCAGAGAGGTGAGGGAGGAAGGGGGGTCACGGCTCGGGCGTCCACGGCGTCGACACCTCCGTTGCCACAGTGGCGACCATGGCGCATGGCGCGCGGCCGGGGTCCCCTGGCGGCGACCACGACCACACCTGCTCCCTGCTCGATTTCTTTGCTCAAACGGGCACGGTGAAGTCAGTGGAGAGAGTGAGGGCAGTGGCTAGCATCAATTTGATCGAAATCGATCAAATTGATCTCGGATTAGAATCGAATTGAGATGAACACAGAGATGCTCACAAAGTGTTCGTCGAAATGCTTGTACCAATTTTCAATTCCAATTTCTGAAATTTATTTTCATAAGTTGCTTCACACATATTTATCAAGATTTGTTGTGCTATGTTGGAATTTATTTGATAAGTGCAACATAGCACATTTTGTGATTTGAATAAGATAAAGAAAGAGATGGAATTTAAATTTAGGTTTTTGAAATTAATATTTGAAGAGGGAAAAGTTGTAGGAATAAAATGGGAGTGATCATATTACCACTCCACTGAATTTGGTTTGGAAATAAAATTAATTTCTCACTTGGAGAAATTGTGTGACACATGTCACATGATTTTATTGTTTCCACTTTTTATTTTATTATTTTCCTTTTTTTCAAGTTTTTAATTAGAGCTAACAACCACACAATCAACAATAAATAAATAACACAAGCAACACATGCAATCAACACATATAAATTAACAAAAGTTTTTGTTGGCCCACATTTTTGGAATAATAATTCTTATAATAATTTTGGGATGTTACAGATCCTTCCCCCCTTAAAATAAATCTCATCCCGAGATTTACTAGGCTTAGGTACTAAAGAGGTTTGGGAATTCGCTTCAAAGGTAATCTTCGCGTTCCCAAGTTGCTTCTTCTTTAGAGTGGTTAGTCCACTGGACTTTGTAGAACTTGATCGCACGCCTTCGGGTAAGACGAACATCTTTGTCAAGAATCTTGATGGGTCTCACACGATAAGTCAGGTCTTGGTTCAGGTCGATGGAGCGGTGGTCGATGTTTTTGAAAACATCCGGCTGATCGGGGACTTGGAGACACTTCCGGAGCAAGGAAATGTGGAAGACATCGTGATAATCTGCTAACTCTTGGGGCAACTCCAGTTGATAGGATACTTCTCCTCGACGAGAAATGATCTTGAAAGGTCCAATATATCTTGGCGCTAATTTTTCTTTGACATGGAAACGCTGCATTCCTTTAAGGGGTGTCACTCGAAGGTAGACATAATCTCCGACACTGAAAGTGACATCACGGCGCTTGGGATCAGCGTAACTCTTCTGACGGGATTGGGCAGCTTTGAGGCGCTCGCGGATAAGTTGAACTTGTTCTTCAGCTTCACGGAGGGTATCTAGTCCAAACAATTTGCTTTCTCCGATGTCGGACCAATTCAGGGGCGTACGACACTTCTTGCCGTAAAGGGCTTCAAAAGGGCCATTTGCAGACTAGACTGGTAACTATTGTTGTAGGAGAACTCCGCAAATGGAAGGCAATCTTCCCACTTGGAACCATAGGATAGAACACACGCGCGAAGCATGTCCTCTAATATCTGGTTCGCTCGTTCAGTTTGGCCTCCGGTCTGGGGGTGATAAGCTGTGCTAAATGCTAACTTGGTTCCGAGGGCTTCGTGAAGGGATTTCCAGAATCTTGAGGTGAATTGCGTGCCTCTATCAGATACAATCTTCTTAGGCACACCATGCAGGCTTACTATTCTGGAAATATACAAGTCTGCCAACTGATTTCCCCGATAAGTGGTATTGACGGGAATGAAATGGGCAACCTTGGTCAGTCGATCAACGATGACCCAGATGGAATCATGGCCTTGGTTGGATCTCGGAAGTCCAGTGATAAAATCCATTCCAATCTCATCCCACTTCCACTCGGGAATCTTAAAAGGTTGAAGAAACCCAGCGGGTCACTGATGTTCAGCCTTGACTCACTGACAGATATCACACTTGGCTACAACATAACCAATCTCTCGCTTCATTCCATGCCACCAAAAACTTTCACGAAGGTCTTGGTACATCTTGGTTCCGCCGGGGTGGATTGAATAAGGGGTCTCATGGGCTTCCTTCAGGATTAAATCCTTAAGTTCCGTGATATTGGGCACACAGATACGACCATTGAATCTCAGCACTCCTTCAGCATCTTCGGTAAAACCGGGCGCTTTGCCGAGAGAAATCTACTTTTTAATTCCTTCTATACTTTCATGACCTTTTTGGGCTTCCTTGATTTGATCCATCAGGGTTGGGGCTAATTCTAAATTGGCGAGGTATCCGTGGCTCACAATCTCTAGTCCAAAATCTTTGAACTCTTTGAACAAGGCTGGCTGTTCGGCTTGGATTAAGGCATTCAGGGTGCAAGGTTTGCGACTAAGGGCATCGGTAACTACATTTGCCTTTCCGGGGTGGTAATGGATTCCAATATCATAATCCTTGATTAATTCCATCCATCTCCTCTGTCGCAGGTTTAACTCCTTCTGGGTGAAGATATACTTCAAGCTCTTATGATCCGTATAGATCTCGCAGCGATGTTGTCGGGGGAATACTTTCTGGATTAACCCGCGGCCCAGTGCGACTTACTTTACTCGCACGGACAAAGGCCCATATGGGATCAAGCCCAATACTGAACCGCCACAAGGAGAAAGATCTAGAAGACGTATCCCAGAGGACGTGAAGACCAAGTAGTCTCCGAGAAGGTCTCTGTGGACATATTCTTTATGGGGAAAGTTTCCTTTGTAACCTGCCGAGCCTCTGTATATATAAAGAGGACTCGCAGGGCTTAGAGCGGCAGAAGCATAGACAAGCCCTAAAACCCTAGCTCATACGGCGAGTTCCACATTGGATCGCCTCCATTGTAACACCTCGATTATTATATCAATACCAATCTAGGGTAGGCAGGAAGTAGGTCTTTTACCTCACATTGAGGGGGCCGAACCTGGGTAAATCTGTGTTGATCTTTGTTCCTGCGATCCCAAGCTCGGAGATGCTTGACTCGCGTAATCCCACACCTACGAAGTCATTTATGACACCTGACGTGACAACCCCATGACAGTTGGCGCCCACCGTGGGGCCTGCGGTCAAGAGCGTCACGTTCCGCGCAGGATCGAAATCAGGATTCAAGGACATCGCCATCGGCCAAGTTGAAGACATCAATGGAGTCCCCTTCATCGACGACTCAGCATGGGGACCCGAGGCGGATCGCGTCGAGTTTGGATACATTGTTCCCATTGGATCAGTGAAAGTTTTCATCGGCTCCGTTAGTCGCAAACCTATGGATGCGACTCAAGGAAGCGAGTCGGTGGAGGAATCGCGGCCAGTCAGGGTTCGCGTGTTGGAAGAACTACATCAAGCTACAGCAAAAGCACCTGTCCCCACTCCATCAAAGCCTGTTTGGGGATCTCTACCAAATCAGGAAGGAGACCTCAAGATTGAAGAGATTGAAGCTATCAGGACAGAGCTCTCTGAAGAGGCGCAAAGGCTCGCGACTGAGCGCAAAAAGCTCCAGGAGGAAGATCAGCGACTGCGTCGCTGGCAGCAGAAACGTCAGGCAGTCTGGACCAAGACAACACCTGAACGCAAGAAACTTCAAGAAGAAGACTGGCGACTCAGATCAGGACAGGCAAAGGAGAGATGAAGCCGAAGTTCCACCACGATCCGGAGAGCAATGTGCATGTCGCGATAGGAATATTATCAAGGATAGTACCGGTGGGAGACACGCAAGCTGATAAGGAAGCTCGCTATGCGATAGATCTACTGCAAACCGCTGCCTTGCAACAAGCAAACATGTATGGAGTTACCCCCAATGAGCCGCGACACGAGATATCATGGGGTGGAGAAAAGCACAGCATCGAAGAAGTGGTTAACCAGCTAGCAGGTTTGCAAGTTTCATTGGAAAAAGAAAAGGGAATAGAAGGCGAGTTGCAGGCACTCGCGGAGACTCAACCGGCTCAGGATGAGATTGACTCGGATGAAGACACAGCGCCAGTAAGCTCCTACTCGTTATTAAAAGGACCGGCGTGCTTCGGGGAGGAGATACGACTCACTCGTTTCCCCCCAAGCCTAGGTGAATCGCAGCGAGTCTCCACCTACTATGAGGACCAAGACCCCGCTTTGTGGATAGAGGATTATGAAGCAAACATGACAGGACCTGATGTGACTCAGGAGGTGCGTGCGAAGTACTTCCACTTGGCGATACAGGGAAAGGTCCGGGATTGGCTTGTGAGGCTGCCACCGAAATCAATAGACACATGGGAAGGCCTAAAAGGTAAGTTCATCAAGAGGTTCAAAACTGAGGATATGAAGAGACTCAAACAGTGCATCCAGAAGGAAGGCGAGACGACTCGCGACTGGGCGAAAAGAATCGCAGAAGTCCTTAACTCTGTCAAAGGTTCAACAGTGCAGTCCACGATACAAGTCATGAAGAAGAATTGTAGGTTTGAACCACTGGTACATAAGCTAAGCCGCGCTGTGCATAAGATAGACAGCTTCGACAAGTTGTGGGCAACAGTCAACAAGTACGCGGAAACAGAAAAAGTGGTATGCGGCTTATCACGGATCCCAAAGGAAAAACAGCAAGCAGCACAGGCTAAACATCATGCGAGTCAGTCGCGAGAGCAAGGAAGAGGTGAGGAATCACCTCCCAACAGTGTCAAAGGGATCTTTGACATCCCCTGCGACTTACATCGACGAAGAGATGGGAGACCTGCGAGCCACACCAAGGCGCAATGCCATTACTACAGGAGGTGGAAAGAAGGTCACGCGCCAGGCGCGACTCACATGGGACCCGTGCAGCAGAAGGACAAGGCAAGTTCTCGCCAAAATCCAGAAGTCTCGCCCAGAAGGGATGTGATGCAATTCCATACTGTAGAAGTGCAAACAACATACAAAGACCGGAAGCGTGGTCATGACCCGACGCCAGAAAGGTGCCGTCGCTGGATAGAGCGATCAGTCATTTGGAGTCGCGATGATCATCCCCCAGAAGTAAAAGATCCTGGACAGCCAGCTCTTATAGTTGCACCACAAGTCGCGGGATATAGATTGGGCAAAGTTCTTATGGATGGAGGAGGAAGAGTAAATATCTTGTACCAAGACACCCTCCGAAGGATGAACATACCCGAGTCGCGGTTGCGACCAACAAGGAGAGAAATCCAAGGCATAATTCCGGGAGCTGTTACTCGACCTATAGGAAAGATAACCCTTGAAGTCAGTTTTGGGACAGAGCGGAATTTCCGCACAGAGCTCCTAGACTGTGAGGTTGTGGCTGTCAAGAGTTCATATCATGCCATTTTTGGAAGAGAAGCCTATGTCAAATTCACCGCTCGCCCCTACTACGTCTACTTACAACTAAAAATACCAGGGCCAAATGGTGTGATCACAGTATATGGAGATAGACAGATAGCGCTTGAATGCGAAAATACAGGCTCAGCCATGGCAGAAGAAGCTTGCATTGCTAATTCCTTACATGGATATAGGTAGAGGCGGATACCGAGATGGGCTCACCGGATCGTAAATTATAGGCAACAGACTGAATGCCAAGAGGATAATACTCCAGAAGTCGCTTTGATACAAAAAGAAGACAAGAGGTGGCGCATGTGCGTAGATCCAACCTCAGTCAACAACCCCAGCCAAAGGGCTCAGTCATGGTGAGGCCTTACAGAGCAGGCTCGACTCAACATAAGTCGCAACTCAGTGCGGCTAAACTTTCAAGGGGCTCGTTCCCAGCTTCAACATGAAACACACATCGGAGCTATCATGCTCAACCCGAGTCGCTTTTAGCGACTCAAACATGAACCAATCAGGTGTTCAACCCGCTCCATCAGGAGTATTATTTCGCAGCCTAGTGCGATGAGTATCAAGTATGCATGGCCTGCGGGGAACAGAAAACCCGCATTTAAAGGGCCTGCATCGTTTTTGCCATACCTTGTAAGACATCGGGTGATTATGAAATAAAGCCGGCACCCTTGACATTCAAGGGTTTGTCGTTTCGCCTCAACTATCATTGAGTCGCTGAGTCTTTAGAATTTCATATATCACCGACCCTTGAGGGCTCCTGACGAGCATCGCGAGTACCAATCGCACCTCAAATTTTGCCAAACGAGTGGCAACCCTTAAGCTAGAAGCGTCTTGCATTATGCGACCAAAGTACTGGGGTGCAGTGTCAATCGAGTGTGATCGCCTATCATGGCCGCCAACGACCCTGAACACGCATTTTTACCTGGGAAATACTGAGCCGCGCAAGCGTCTACTTAAGGGAAGTATCATGAAAAGGACCTGCTTATAGGTCATAAAAAAATATATATATACATTGTTTATATATGAATGTCTTACAGACTAACGGGCATGTCCCATATTATCATTTACTTCTGTTTCCGAGTTACAGAGTAGGGATTGGCGCGGCTTGTCTTGCGATCGAAGTCGCAAGTGGCCTAATAACCAGGGCACCACCAGATTTGGCAGAAGGGCCGCCAGACCCTGATGATGGAGCAGAACCCCGTGATGACTCGGCTTCTGTGGACTTTTTCTTCGGCACCTTGCTCCCATCAAGATTGAATTTATCAAGATAAGCGCCCAAGTCCAAGTTATCAACAAATTTTGTGGCATATCCGCGCATCCCTTTCTAGATGTCGAAGTACTCACTTATTGGGAGTTCAGTGCCATCCGCGCGCACCCAGCAAGCATGACGAGCAATCTTGCCAACATCTATCTCCGGATAGTACGCCCGGAGCATGATGAGCAGCTCCGGTACGAGCAGAGGACCGCTTCCAGTCAGAGATATAATGCGGAGCCTTGAGCAGTTTGTTTATCCAATAATCGCAAGATTTTGGGCCATCAGTCGCAGGAGAAATTGTTGTCATGACTTCCTTTGCGATCTTTAAAAATCGCTGGTTCAAATTTGTGAGGTATTCCAGTTGGTCCTTCAAACCGGAGCGGGATACTGCGGCTTCAGATCCTATGTCAGAAAAGGAAGATCAGCAACAAGTCAGCGACTCATATTGGCTGCCCAAAACATACATATGAGTAAGGGAATAAAGACAAACCAGCAAGTTGAAGGACGGATGACTTGACAATGGAGCCAAAACCATCAAAAGCTTTCAATAGCGAGTTATATTTTTCATCTCGCGCGGCGAGGTCTTTTGCATGGTCTGCTTTCAGTCTATCAATTAATTCAGATTTCAGGGCCGTCCCTTCTCGCAAAGATATGATAACCTCATCCTTTTCCATGAGTCGCTGCTGGGAATCTGCCTCAAGTTCTTTGAATTGCTCTTCACAGGAGCCAAGTTGGCCCTTGAGAAATCTTATTTCCTGAGCCTGTTCCCTAATGATCATATTATGCTGCTCCGGGGTAGATTGCATCATCTCAGGCTGATCTATTGAAATGCCTTTGCCTTTTATTGAGCCAGAAGCGTCAAGCAAGGACAGTTCAAGCTGAAAATAAACAGAGCCAACAACAATAGTGAACCAGGAACTTGGGGGCTCAAAATTTGAAAAAAAAAGAATCAACACCCCGTGAAGAAACACAAGGTCTTGATCCTTGGGGGCTATGGCATGTGTACCTGGCGACTTGAGGAAAATTGCTCGACCAGGTCGCGCAGCAGAGCGGCATGCTTGTCTCCAGCAGCAATTATAGCATCTGCGATTGATCTGGAACTACCAGCAGTAGGAGTCACAGTAGGAGCTGTGACTGGAGTCACGGTAGGAGCCGCATCAGCAATGCCTTCCTCCAGAAAAGTCGTTGGATGAGTCGCACCATCATTGTCCCCCATATCCTCGTCGGTAGCATCATCCTCACTCATGACCGGCTGAGAGGAAGTAGTATGAGAGTTGGATTTGGTATCTCCTTCGAGCATGGTCCTGCAAAGCATTAATGGATTAGTAAGCCAACCTGGCAGAGTCAAAAACATTGAAAAGATGGCAAACCATACCCAGAGGCTATACGGATGCTCTTCATCAGGCAACCAGAGGAAGGAGATGACAAGTCTTGCAAATCTGAACCTACAGAATATGAAAAGAAGTGTTGATCAGCAATTCCTTGACAAAAATATGCAAGCACAAAAGAAGAAATCTGAGAAGAAGCAAGTTGCGAAATAGACATTACCACAAAAGGCTTGTGCTCAGCCCAGAAAGGAGCAAGGCCGACGTTGTCATACGAGCTGATATCTTCACCAGTAACTCGGCGAATGAAATTTACCCATTCCCCTTTGTCCCAGTCCTCAGGGCAGGTGCGGTCGGCATCATCTGCCTGGCAGGTGAAGTCCATCATAAGTCGCACGCGGCGACTCACGGGCTGAATTCGCCACTTGGTCCAGCAGAACACGAGGTCCAGTCCAGTAAGGCCATGGAGCGCCAATGCCCTAACTCTATCCATAAGAATCATGATGGACGGCAATGAAGAAGGATTGGGCTTAGAAGACAGAGCATCGGTCACCTCGAAGGGAAATGGCGACCAAAGAGGAAGATGAACTTCACTTTCTGGAGAAGTATCCTTACAATAGAAGAACGTCCTTTGCCAGCCCTTAATCTTATTGGCAAGGGCGAGTTTCGGGAAGATGCTGCCCTTACGGCGTTGGAAGGAAATAGCGCCGCATTGAAGGAAAGATCCATCTGTGGTTTTCCTTTGGCTATTGCAGCTGAAGAGCGTGAGCCAGAAATCTATCGAGGGGGGAATACCTAGATAATCTTCGCAGAGGACGTGGAAGTTGCTTACTTGCAGCATTGAATTAGGGCCAATATCATGAAAGCGAAGGCCCAACCGCTGCATCAAGGAGCGGAAGAAGAGAGAGCCTGGGGGCTTGAATCCGCGCTCAACGTGCTCCGCAAAAACCACTACCTCGCCTGGATGAGGGTTAGGAATTACCTCCTCACCAGCCGCCCGCCATTCGCATTGATCTTTGGGTGGAAGAAGGCCACGGGCGGTTAGGGATTCCAAGAAGTCCTCATCGATCCACGAGCCCTCCCAGATGCATTTGCGGTGAGACATTGTCTCAGATTGATGGAGATCTTCAAAGGATTGCAAGCGCAAGAAGCAGGATCAAAGGCGGCGCGGAGAAGTGGAGAAGGAGTAACCCAAGATTCTGGTACGGAACGCCCGGAGAAGCGATAAGTCAGGATAAATGGCCCGGGCGCGGAAGACGTTCAGATCTGGAAACTAACCGTCAGGGCAGGATAAGTTGCGTGCTTAAGTCGCCGAAGAGGTTTATTAAGCCGCGAGTGATATCAATGAATCTGGAGTTCAGCCAGGACATTCAAGTGCGCAGTTCGGTGGCTTATGAAGATAAAGAAGTCTTCGCCTGAAGTCCAAGCTAAACTTGGGGCTAATGTCGGGGGAATACTTTCTGGATTAACCCGCGGCCTAGTGCGACTTACTTTACTCGCACGGACAAAGGCCCATATGGGATCAAGCCCAATACTGAACCGCCACAAGGAAAAAGATCTAGAAGACATATCCCAGAGGACGTAAAGACCAAGTAGTCTCCGAGTCGGTCTCTGTGGACATATTCTTTATGGGGAAAGTTTCCTTTGTAACCTGCCGAGCCTCTGCATATATAATGAGGACTCGCAGGGCTTAGAGCGGCAGAAGCATAGACAAGCCCTAAAACCCTAGCTCATACGGCGAGTTCCACATTGGATCGTCTCCATTGTAACACCTCGATTATTATATCAATACCAATCTAGGGTAGGCAGGAAGTAGGTCTTTTACCTCACATTGAAGGGGCCGAACCTGGGTAAATCTGTGTCGATCTTTGTTCCTGCGATCCCAAGCTCGGAGATCCTTGACTCGCGTAATCCCACACCTACGAAGTCATCTATGACACCTGACGTGACAACCCCACGACAGATGTCCCGCAAGATAGGAACGCCACGTCTTGAGAGCAACTGTCGGGACAGATATGACACAACTTTGCCTTCTTGCATCAGAACGCAACCAAGTCCGAGGTGTGATGCATCACAATACACGTCGAAACTCTTGGTGACGTCTGGCATAATCAAGATTGGGTTTGAGGTCAGTCTCTTCTTCAATTCTTGGAAACTCTCTTCACACTTCTGAGTCCATTCAAACTTCTTGTCCTTCTTCAACAGTTGGGTCATGGGCTTGGCTATACTGGAGAATCCTTCAACAAACTTGTGGTAATAACCGCTAGTCCGAGAAAGCTTCGGATTTCAGTCACACTAGTCGGGGCTTTCCAGTCAACAATGGCTTGGATCTTTTCTGGGTCAACAGATATTCCTCCCGCAGACACAACATGTCCGAGAAATGCCACTTTACTGAGCCAAAACACACACTTGCTAAGCTTGGCATACAGCTGGTGCTTTCGGAGGGTCTCCAAAACTAGGCGCAGGTGTTCAGCATGCTCTTCTTCGGTCTTGGAATAAATAAGGATGTCATCGAGGAAAACTACCACGAACTTGTCGAGGTACTCCATAAAAATCTTGTTCATGAGATTCATGAAATAGGCTGGGGCACTGGTCAGACCAAAGGACATCACGGTGTATTCAAACAAACCGTAACGGGTGGTGAAGGTAGTCTTGGGAATGTCTGTCTCTCGGATTTTCAACTGATGATATCCCGTCCGAAGATCGATCTTGGAAAAGACTCAGGCTCCGTTCATCTGATCAAACAGATCCTCGATCTTGGGAAGAGGATACTTGTTTTTAATGGTCACATCATTTAGCTTACGATAATCCACACAGGCGTGTGGTACCGTCTCTCTTGTCCACAAAAATAATGGGTGATCCCCATGGTGAAGCGCTTGGGCGAACCAGACCCTTGCTGAGCATATCGGCCAACTGTTTCTTCAAGTCAACCAGTTCTTCCGGATTCATCCAATAAGGCCTTTGGGATATAGGGGCCGTTCCTGGGATAAGCTCAATTATGAACTCAATATCCCGGTCTGGTGGCATACCAGGCAACTCTTCAGGAAAACATCTCGGAATAGGTGAACAACACGGATCTCATCTAGAGTGGGTCGAGCTATGCTCTCATGGCAGCCTGGTTGGGATTGACTGGTTTCAGACACATACTCCACTTTTACTTCTTTGTCGGTGGTGATGAATACAGCTCTTCTGGCGCAGTCTATTCGACCATGGTACTTAGCTAGCCAGTTCATACCAAGTATAACATCTATGCCTTGGGTTCCCAGAACGATTAAGTCGACTGGAAACCTTTTCCCCTTGATCTCAAGGTTTACGTCAGGGCAAAACAACTTGGTCTCTACGGTGGATTCTGGATGACCATGGGTTTGGGTAAGAGACTCCTGACTAAACCTCCCTTAGCAACAAATTCTTGAGTAACAAATGAATGGGTAGCACCAGAATCAAACAGAACAGTTGCAGGTACTGAGTTGACAAGGAACGTACCCGGCACAACATCTGGCGCGTCCTGGGCTTCTTCAGCATTGATGTGGTGCAGACGGCCCTTGGCAACTGCAACATTTCCGTGGGGTGCGGCATTCTTGCCATTTCCATTACGGCCTTGACCATTGTTCAGTGCCGGTGCATTGGGGCGCTGGACATTTCTCTTGGGATTGGGGCATTCTCTGGAGTAGTGACCCTTATTGCCGCATTCAAAGCAGATAACATTGGCATTGCGGTTGAAGTTTCCTCCGGGACGGTTATTGTCATTGGGGTGGTTGAAGTTGTTTGGGCGGTTAGGGTAATTGGGGCGTGGAGCTTGTGGTGGTCTATAGGCAGGCTTGGGGTTTTGCTGAAAGATACGAGGCTTCTGGCTGCTCAAACCTTCCTGAGCATTCATCCTCCTCTTACGACCTTCAAACATTGACTTGCGCTTGGTTTCCAGCTGGATGGCTTTGTCCACCAGTGACTCCATATCAAAGAAGTCATGGATAACCAGAGCACACTGCAGTTCATCATGGAGTCTACTCAGGAAACGCTCCATCTTCTTCTTCTCTGTGTCGTGTCATCTGGAGCATACCGAGATAAGTCAGTAAACTCATCAAGATAGCCGACCACATCTCTACTTCCCTGCCTCAGCTTGCGGAATTCACCCTTCTTCCTATCAATGAGTCCGCCAGGAATATGCTTCTTGTGAAACTTCTCCTGGAACTCAGCCCACTTGATAACATGTCCAGCTTGCTGGAGAGCCTTGATAGTTTCCCACCAAGCTCGTGCAGGTCCAGCAAGATAGTGGGTTGCATACAGCACCTTCTCAGGTTCTCCCACGGCAGCAACTTCCAGGTTGTTGTCGATGGTGCGAACCCAATCATCGGCTTCTAGTGGGTGAAGTCCCTTGGAGTAGGTAGGTGGGTTGGTTTCTGGAACTCGCCCAAGGTAGATCGTTGGTTTCCTTCGCCATTGTTGTTGTTGTTGTTGTTATTATGGGCGGTGACGATCTGCTGCAAGGCAGCGAGATGAGCTTGACGCTCCTCCCGGGCAGCTTGGCGTTCCTCCATGATAAGCGCGAGAAGCTGGGCGGGGGTTGGGTCTGGTGGTGGTGGTGGTCCTCCATCCGGGTTGGTGCGACGAGGGCCCGCCATCCTGAAGCATACCGGGTATAAGAGGCAAGGCAAAAGGGTTTCAACTAAGGGAAAAAGATGATTTCGCAAGGTGGTGGATTAAAGTAAGGGTGATACGGAAAATATTGTACATAGATCAAAACAAGACAAACACATTTATATAACACAAACATCACATCAAGCAGTTCACAACATCAAGCTTACAACATCGCCCTACATTAATGTACATAACATATGGTTTCCATAAGAACCACTACTCCAACTTGACTAGCGATAGGGGGTCACTACTTAATCCTGTGGTAGTACTCAAGTCTCTCGCCTACTGAGGTGGACCTCAGGCTCTCCTGCGTCAACCTCGGACTGGTAAGGTGGCTCCTCCGGGTACTCCTCCTCATCCTCGAGAACTGGCTCGAGTGGCTCCTCCTCCTCGTCAACTAACTCCTCCTCATCGTCCTCCTGGTCATAGTCCATCTCCTCTAGGAAGTCGTCGTCGTCACTAAGGAAAGCGTTGTTCTCCTTGCGGAGATCCTCGCCCTCCTCCTCCATCTCGTCGGTGTGGTGCTCCAGATCCTCGATCAGCTGGTCCTGCTCCGCCACCTTCTTGCGGAGCTTCGCGATGGTCCTCCTCAGCTGGGTCCTCTTCTTCAGAAGAGCGGCCTTCTCCTCCTTCAGTAGCGCCTCACTCGTGCGACTCTCACTGAGCAAGATGCGCTCAAAGCGAGACCGCAGCCTAGCACACATCAGATCCTCCTGGGTGCGGAAGAGCATAATCTCCATTTCCAGGATGTGCTCTCGAACGTCGGGTGTAGAGGGGAGTGAATAGGGTGTCCATCATCAGTGCGCCTCCCGCAAAACCGAAAACGGGAGTTCACCAACTCCGCCTTGTGCTCCTCACAAAGCCGGGCTAGCAACCTCTACGTGGCGCGACACAGTCCGTCGTCCCAGTGGGCATCTATGGTGGTGAAGATGAGTGTCCTGGATCCGGGAGACTTAATGTTCCCCGAACAGACGACTCAACCAACCAACACAGGTTCCCGTTGCCGAGAGCGTCCACCTGGGCTCCCTAAACTCTGGAGCGGGGCGACCTAACAGCTTGCTCAACTCGAACAAGTCCTTCTTGAACATCAACTTGCCGTCCTCTCAAGCTGAACGAACTCGGTGAAATGGATCGCCATCTACAAATTTCAGCAAAATTTTAAGTTAGTGAGATGACAAGTGTATCAAAATTTTAAATGTAGTGAGGCAACTAATGAGCACAATTTTAACTTAATGGGATTACAAGTGTGCAAAATTTTAAGGATACAAGGAAATTGTAATATTTAATGAGAGTAAATTTTGCATAAGTAAGAGGATTGGGGAATAAGCAATTTTGAAAATACTCCACTCCTTTATTTTTAGAAATTAACTTTTGTAACTTCTATCTAACGACCATGCTAATCTAAGGTCTCTTAAAGTCAGGATGGCTCTGATACCAGCTCTGTGGGGACCCCGGACTAGCCGTCCGAAATACCCGATTATGCTTAACACAACGATCCCGTGATTAGTCTGTCGTTGCACATAATCCGAACTGAATACCAAAGTTTACATCCATTACAGTACCGAATTAAAAGTCTTACATAATTGGTCATTTAGACCAAGTCTTACATAGGTGCCTTCGAGGGCCAAACCAAAGTAATCAGCGGAAGCTACGGCGTAGTAGCCATTATATCCTAACCACGACCCGACAGGCAGCTGACTCATGGAGATCCTTAGTTCGCATAGAAGTCGCCATACTCCTCCTCGGCGTGTGCTCCTCGAAGTCTGGCTAAGACAATAGCCAGGGACAAAACCAATATGAGAATATTTGATTGTACTCGCAAACTACCCCAACATGAGTATGCACTAGTTTTATTTTAATTCTAGACTTCTATTTATTTTAAAACATCTCTATATCTTTGTTGAAGAAGGTAAGAAGAGTTTTATAACTATTTTTAATAAAATCACCATTTTATTAGTTTCTCCAAAACTCCTCCTTTTTCCGACCATAGCCCGCCATGGGCCATTGCCTCCAACAACGTCATACCGATCCGATGGTATAGGTGTATGGAACACTCTCCACTTCATTTTACTTTTAAAACTCAACTCTATTCAAAACTTGCACATGGTCAGAGTAGGGCCTCCCAACTGTCCATATCCGAGGACTCGGCTATTCGAATAGTTTTATTACCCTCTGCAGAGGTAGCACGCTTTTCCCACATTCATCCGGTAACTCATCGTGTCAGTCACGTCCCGTCATACAAAGTGTATGCGAAGTTGAGTCACCGACCCTAGCCTGTCCTTTGCTCATGCTAGTATAGGACCCTGCCCATATGATACTTTCCATCAACACTTAACCCAGCCCGTCGGAATCTAAGTGTGAGGACTTCATAGTTTTGCCTGGCGGTGTATAGGGGACAGCCTTCTATCCTCCTCCTTATCTTTCCATAGAGTTTGAGCGAGGACCCAGGTCAGGGGTAGGTCATCAAACCATCCCCTCAAGCATAACGGAGTTATCTCCGTTGATGAGGTATCCCATACTAATATGAGTAAATTATCTGACTAAGCCTTTTCCCATATGTGGTAAATGTGGTCGCACAGCGTATTGGCTAAGTGACGTAAGTACAAGGACACACTGTGCATTTTTCCTAAACATCTCTATTCTCCAATTCTCCACTTCAACACCGACATCTCGGCATTCCATAACCACACAAGTATTTTCAATGAGTTTTCAGTAAACAATTTTGTTCCATTCTATAGTTTTATATACACTATCCTATACTTCTACATAAGGTGGCAAAATATCTTCCATATACTTTTGAAATGGTTTTTAGAAAATTATTTGCCTTAAGAGTAAATCATGTTATAAAGATAGATGCATATATTTGGGGTGCAAGCTCAGAGAGTAGCTTGCCTTGCTCGACAAAGTGGCCTTGGTCATGATCTTCAGGTTCAACAAATTCTCCTTCCTCGATAAACCCAACAACGCTCTCGTCTAATTTAACAAACAACAAATACAAACAATCACTAACCTACTCAATCAACATCACAACAATACAATCTTAAAATGCTCTAAATAGCCACTGCACACATCATGCAATACAATTGGGTTTTAATTTAATTGAATTATCCACTTATTTATTTATGTCTTAATTATGGCAGAGACTAGTTAAACATGTTTAATTGCATAGCTCAAGTTCTGTTGGTCACAAAAATACAAACTAAAATTCTACAGAGAGCTACTGATGTGTAGAAGACAACACAATTTGATTTGGATTAATTGGAGTTACCAAACTCCCTACATAATTGTTCTAATTCCGAAACTTAATAATCCAGTTTTAGCTACACACTAAGTTCCGTTGGTCCAAAAATTAAATCCTTTTAGGAGTAACTAATCATGACTAAATGTGATCCAACAAAATTGGTCCTAATTCATTTGGATTAATCAATAGACATCTAAAATTGTTTTAGTGCAGAAGGGTATTCTAACTTCAATCATTTACTAAACAATTATCATTGCCTAATTAATTCTACCAAAATTAGGGAAGCTAATAGATGACAGTAGCAAGCTAACAAAATTAGTTTGGTATTATTTGGCTTAAAAAAGTATCAGAAACAAACAAGTTTAGATTTTAAATTTTCTGTGGTATTTTTAATAATAAATTTTATTATTTATCTAAATGAAATGAAACCACTTGGGTTGGTTAAACAATTTCATAAGCTTTCCAGAACATTTCGATTTGATTTATTTGGATTTGTAAATCTCTAGATATTTAATTTCTAAGTTGATGTCAGTACTGAAATTCCAGAGAAAACTTAATTAGAAACTCTCTCTGTTCTGGATAATGTTGAGAATCCTGACAGGTGGGGTCCACTCGTCAGCGACTCAACCGAAACGGTGCGCGCGTGGGTAATGTTTAAAAATCTGATGAGCGGGGCCCGCTCGTCAGTGACTTAAAACACGAAATGGTACGCGGCCGTGGATAGAAGATCCAACGGTCCACGTTCACCCGCATCGGTGTCGACCTAAAACGGGCGGCGCCGCCACGCCGGCGATGGCGAGGCAGATGATTTGCTCACCTAGGGGGCTCGGGAGGATGCGCGGAAGGTGCAGAAGATTCGCGGCGGCCTGGGGAAGTTCGCTGGACGAGTCGCGCATCCTGGAATGGCTCCAATCGATGGCGGCGAGCAGCTCCTCCTTCGCGGCCGTGCACGAACTCCGGCGAGCCTCCTGTGTCGCTCCTGGGCACGAATCGAAGAGGAAAAAGGGGCGGGTGAGTGCGGTGTTATTGGTGATGCGAGAGAGGGCCAGAGAGGAGAGAAAGAGAGGGCAGCACGGCGTGGCCGTGATCGTCTCCTACCTCAGCTCCGGCAGCCCTTGGCCGTGCGGCCACGGCCGAGCTTTGATGACCCACAAGTATAGGGGGTGTATCGTAGTACTTTCGATAAATAAGAGTGTCGAACCCAATGAGGAGCAGAAGGTGCTGACAAGGAGTTTCGGTAAAGGTTTCACTGTAAACTAGCAGACAAGTTTTTAGGGGTTTTTGATATTGCAGGTAAATAAAATGCGAGTAAGTAAAAGACAGTAATAATAATTGCAGCAAGTGGCCCAATCCTTTTTAGAGCAAAGGACAAGCCGGTTGGTTTACTTATGATGACAAATGTTCTTGAGGACACACGGGATTCTAGTCAAGTGCTTTCGCTTCACATAGTTGATTAATCTTCATTGTTTTGATAAGTGTTGTGTGGGTGAACCTATGCTAATGCACCGCCCTTACTTGGACTAATACATACTTGTGATTATACCCTTGCAAGCATCCGCAGTTACAAGAAAGTAATTAAGATAAATCTAACCACAGCCTTAAACTCTGAGATCCTACGCTCCCTTGTGCACCGGTATACTAACGGGGGTTTAGGTTTCTGTCACTCCGGCAACCCCACAATTAGCAACCAAATACACAATGCATTCCTCTAGGCCCATAAAGGTGAAGTGTCATGTAGTCGACGTTCACACGACACCACTAGAAGAATAACACCACAACTTAAATATCAAACCATTAAATATTACTCAACATAATTCCACTACTAACAGCGTGACTTCTCCCATGTCCTCAAGAACTAAACAAACTACTCACAAGACATCATATGGATCATGATCAGAGGTGATATAATGATGATAACAATCTGAACATATACTTTAATTCACCGATAAAACTCAATAGCATCAACCACAAGGAGTAATTAACACCGGGAGAGTTTCCCCTATGAACTAAACAAAGTATAGCCCTAGATGTTACAGCGGGAGAGATGGTGCAGCGGTGATGGTGGTGACGGGTGGAGATGATGATGATGATGATCCCGATGAAGTCCAGCACGATGACGATGAGGATGGCGATGATCTCCCCCTCCGGGAGGGAATTTCCCCGGCAGATTTCTCCCTGCCGGAGAGCTTTTTCTCTCTCTGTTGTTTCCGCCTCGTGGAGGCGGCGGAATATTTTCTCTCACACCCCGTGTCTTAGGGTTTCTGGGGGATGAAGTACGCGAAGGGGGAGCGCCTGAGGTGGGCCAGGGCCACACCTACCAGGGCGCGGCCAAGGTGGGCCCCGCGCCCAGGGGTGGTGTGGGCCCCTCCTGGCCCATCTCAGCCTCCCCTTTTGGCTTAGTCCATCTTCTGATAAAATAGGAACATCTGTCTTCTTGGAAATATTTTTAGTGCTCCAGAAATATAGTGCCTTGACGTGCTTTTTCCAGCTGAAATCTGACTCCGGCAGTTAATTATCCAATGATCATCAAACATGCAAAATAAGACAAAATAACATAAGTAACTCCTCTTAATATGAAATATATCATTGAATAACAGTAAATTATGCTATAAAATAGTGATGCAAAATGGACGTATCAACCCCCCCAAGCTTAGACCTCGCTTGTCCCCAAGCGAAAGCTGAGCTCAGTAAACTAGAACAAAAGTTTATGGAGTGAAGCGTCGATAATAAAGAATACGGACAAGAAGCATCAGTAATTACTAAACAACACAATCATTTTAAACAGCAACTACTCTTCATATAACCTAACTTGAACATGAGTAGTGAAACAACCACAATAAAAATACACGAAGGAAATTATAGATTAGTAATGGCACACTTCATTCTTGGTCATAGAACAATAAGCAATCAATACTTATCTTTCGAAAGGAGTCTTTATATTAGAGCTTATATTGCAGAACTTCCACACTCAATTATCACACCTTCTTTACAGTCATTGATAACTTGCAAAGCTATATTCTTAGAGGCAAAAGTCTTTGTGCTAAGACAAGGAAGGATAAAAGACATGATTGACAATATTAATGATATATATGGTTGAATCACAACAACTCAAATGCTTGCTCAAGGAAGAAGGAAATAGGTGTACTGACTCAACATGAAAAGTAAAAGAAAGGCCCTTCGCAGAGGGAAGCAGGGATTAAGTCATGTGCTAGAGCTTTTAAGTTTTTGAAATCATATAGAGAAAAAATTAAGTTTTGAGAGGTGTTTGTTAATTGTCAACGAATGGTAGCGGGTGAAAACAGTATTCTCCCTGTCAAACAGACTTTTAAGAGCGGCTCCCATGAAGGACGTTATTTCTACCAGCAAGGCAGATCATCCCTCTTTCTCTTTGGTTTACACACATGCAGATTTTCACTGTTTGTCATTGCTTACTGATAATCAGGGCAAAAGTGTGAAGAGAATTAAGGTTAAAGTTGTAATTAATTGGGACTGGGCATCCCGTTGCCAGCTCTTTTTGCAAGTTATTGGATAAGCGGATGTATATGCCACTAGTCCAGGTGTAAAGTCTTTGACAAGTAGAATAAAGGATAACCACACTACTTCCTCATGAGCTAGTAAACATTGACACAAAAGGGTAATAACATTTTGAATAATTTAAAGGTAGCACATGAAAAATTTACTTGGAGTGGCAAAGAAATACCACATATAGGTAGTTATGGTGGACACAAATGGCATGGGTTTGGCTCAAGGATTTGGATGCACGAGAAGCATTCCCTCTCAGTACAGTGGTTAAGGCTAGCAAGGTCATGTAGCAAGCATAAAAGTTGGGGGATACACACAAATATACATGTAATAGAACCAAATGCTATCTTCCCTGTAAGCACAAATGTTTTAACTCAAAGAATACTAATCTTATTGGCTAGCAAGAAAGAAAGATAAAGGGATAATATTTTTGCATGTAATTCCCTCCTTCTACTTAAGTTTTCATGGTATTGTTGCTAATGACCAATACTAAGTTTGCCACAACTAATATAATTTACTTGATGTACCCAAAAGTGGCGTCAATACCAATGGCAAGATCAGCACATAAAGAAGATTGCAGGCTAAAATAAAATGTACCGAAAGTAAAGGTGGAACTTCTCATTAATATTCTGAACAAAACACACTCAAACCAACGGATACATGGATAACTAAAGGGTGACACTCCACATCGCAAACCATCTTATAAGATAACTTCTCTACTCATGATATGACCACGAAATTATAAAAACGAAAGGATAAAGATGATACTGGGCACTCCCCCAAGCTTGGAACAAGCCAAGGGAGTGCCATTACCCCTTGACGATTTAGGCTTGATCTCTTGGTGGCGACTCCTAATGAGCTTCTCGACCAAATCCTTCAATTCATCTATCTTGTATGTGAGGATGCGGATCATCTCCGTATTGTGTTCGATGCGGTTCATGAACTGGTCAGAAGGTGAATCCCAGCTCTTGGAATTGTTTCCCCACTTCTCACTGACTTAGGGCTTTCTTTTCCTGCATTGTTAGATCGATCTATATCCCAACAAGTAGGCAACTCCATCTCCGGAACTCTCTCAAATTGATACTTTGGATGAGGGTATGGAAAGGGTTACTGGAGTTTGAGGCGAGTGTCTTGCAAGAGATGACGCGGCCTCACCACCCATGTTCAGGTTCTTCACAGGATTGAAAGGGTTGGCAGTCACCCCGATGCTTGCAATAGTAGCGCGAGGACGTGGAGTTGAGTCTTCCTCTACTTCATCATCGGTTTCGCTCTTGACCTCCTCCTCGATCCTCTGGTCCATGATGTCCTCCACGGCCTCCTTGCTCTCGTTGTCGTTGGAGAAGACCATGGCGCTCTAAATCTGAAAATAGTTCCTGGCAGAAAACAGCTCGAAACAAAACTCGACGAAAACACGATATACGGACCTCGGGAGATCCGGGTGATTATATAGCAAAAAGTTTTACGACAAAAGGAAGGTACAGGACGAAACGGGGTCGGAGACGGGCTCCGAGGAGCACACACGCCACGGCGCGGCCAGGGTGGGGCCCGCGCCCTGGGGTGGTGTGGTGCCCTCGGGCACCGTTTCCTACCCTTTTCCGACTCATAATTTTCCATATTATAAAAACAACAAATATTTAAGTTGAAAGTAAATCGCGAACTTTTTCTTACCGAAACTGTTACCTATTCCAAATCAGCTTTTGCAGTTGTCTGAATTTGACTTTTTATAAAATCCTCTGGAGTTACCACTTTGATAAATCAACATCTTCATTATAAGAATCTCCAGAAATGTAATGCTTGAGTCTTTGACCATTAACCACTTGTGGTCTGTCCCCATCTAGTGAATTGATTTTAATCGCACCTGAGCGATAGACCTCCTCGATGATATAAGGTCCTTCCCATTTTGAAAGTAATTTTCCTGCAAAAAATCTGAGACGAGACCTATACAATAAAACTTTTTCACCTACGTTAAATTCTCTCTTAAGAATTCTTCTATCATGCCATTGCTTAACTTTCTCTTTAAAGAGCCTAGCATTTTCATAAGCTGCATTTCTCCATTCATCTAAAGAATTCAAATTAAGCAATCTCTTTTTACCGGCAAGTTTAAAATCTCTATTAAGTTCTTTCACCGCCCAATAGGCTTTATGTTCTAATTCTAAGGCAAATGACAAGCTTTTCCATAAACCATTTTGTAAGGAGACATTCCCATAGGATTTTTATAAGCAGTTCTATAAGCCCACAAAGCATCGTTAAGCTTTTTAGACCAATTTTTTCTAGATTTATTAACAGTCTTTTGCAAAATAGACTTAATCTCTCTATTTGATAATTCTACTTGACCACTTGTTTGGGGATGATATGGTGAAGCAATTCTATGATTAACATCATACTTAGCTAGAGTTTTTCTAAAAGCACCATGAATAAAATGAGAACCACCATCAGTCATGAGATATCTAGGCACACCAAACCTTGGAAGATAATATCTTTAAGCATTTTTAATGATGTCTCACCATCAGCACTAGAAGTTGGTATAGCTTCTACCCATTTAGTAACATAATCAACAGCAACAAGTATGTGAGTATAACCATTTGAGGAGGAAAAGGACCCATAAAGTCAAATCCCCAACAGTCAAAGGTTCAATAACAAGAGAATAATTCATAGGCATTTCATTACGTCTACTAATGTTACCTACTCTTTGACATTCATCACATGATAAAACAAATTTTCTAGCATCTCTAAAAAGGGTAGGCCAATAAAAACCTGATTGTAGAACCTTTTGTGCAGTTCTATCTCCAGCGTGATGTCCTCCATAAGCACTTCCATGGCATTTGCTCAATATTTCTTTCTGTTCATACTCAGGAACACATCTTCGCATAATGCCATCTACTCCTTCTTTATACAAATGTGGGTCATCCCAAAAATAATGCCTCAAATCATAAAAGAACTTTCTTCTTTGCTGAGCTGTAAAGGTCGGAGGCAAATACTTGGCAACAATAAAATTAGCATAATCAGCATACCAAGGACTTTCGCGTGAGCTTACCTTTATCGCAGCCAATTGTTCATTTGGAAAACTATCATTAACAGGTATAGGATCATCTGAAATATTTTCTAATCTAGACAAATTATCAGCAACAGGATTTTCAGCACCTTTCCTATCTACAATATGTAAATCAAATTCTTGCAGTAAAAGTACCCATCTTATGAGCCTAGGCTTAGCATCTTTCTTTTCCATAAGGTATCTAATAGCAGCATGATCAGTGTGAATAGTAACTTTTGAATCAACAATATAAGGTCTAAATTTATCACAAGCAAAAACAACTGCTAAAAATTCCTTTTCAGTAGTAGCATAATTCTTTTGAGCGGCATCAAGTGTTTTACTAGCATAATGAATAACATTTAACTTCTTGTCTACCCGCTGTCCAAGAACAGCTCCTACAGCAAAATCACTAGCATCACACATTATTTCAAAAGGTAAAGTCCAATCAGGAGGTTGAACAACAGGAGCTGTGATTAAAGCCTTTTTTAGAGTTTCAAAAGCTTCCTTGCAATCATCATCAAAAACAAAAGGTACATCTTTTTGAAGAAGATTAGTGAGGGGTTTTGAAATTTTAGAAAATCTTTAATAAACCTCCTATAAAAACCGGCATGACCAAGAATACTACGGATACCTTTCACATCCCTTGGACAGGGCATTTTCTCGATTGCTTCAACTTTAGCTCTGTCCACTTCAATACCTCTTTCAGAAATTTTGTGCCCTAGGACAATTCCTTCATTAACCATGAAATGACATTTCTCCCAATTAAGAACAAGATTAGTCTCCTCACATCTCTGCAAAACTTTATCAAGATTGTGCAAGCAATTATCAAAGGAAGTTCCGTAGACGGAAAAATCGTCCATGAATACTTCCACAATTTCTTCACAAAAACCATGAAAAATAGCAGACATGCATCTTTGGAACGTAGCAGGAGCATTACACAAACCAAAAGGCATACGTCTATAAGCATAAGTTCCATAAGGACAAGTAAAAGTAGTTTTCTCTTGATCTTGTGCTTTAACAGCAATTTGTGAGAATCCAGAATAACCATCAAGGAAACAAAAATGAGTTTTCTTAGACAACCTTTCTAACATTTGATCAATAAAAGGCAAAGGATAATGATCTTTCTTAGTTACTTTATTGACCTTTCTAAAATCAATGCACATCCTATACCCAACTACTACTCTTTGAGGAATAAGTTCATCATTTTCATTTGGTACAACAGTAACTCCTCCTTTCTTAGGGACACAATGCACAGGACTTACCCATCTACTATCAGCAATAGGATAAATTATACCAGCATCAAGAAGTTTTAATACCTCATTTCTTACCACTTCTTTCATCTTAGGGATTAAACGACGTTGATGCTCAACAACGGGTTTTGCATCAGGTTCAATGTTGATAGCATGTTGACACATAGTAGGAGAAATCCCCTTCAAATCATCTAAAGTATATCCCATTGCTCCTCGATGTTTTTTCAATACCTCTAATAACCTTGCTTCCTCATTACCTGAAAGTTTAGAACTAATAATATGTGGGGACCCCGGACTAGCTGTCCGAAATACCCGATTATGCTTAACACAACGATCCCGTGATCAGTCTGTCGTTGCACATAATCCGAATTGGATACCAAAGTTTACATCCATTACAGTACCGAATAAAAGTCTTACATAAATGGTCATTTAGACCAAGTTCTTACATAGGTGCCTTCATGGGCCAAACCAAAATATCAGCGGAAGCTACGGCGTAGTAGACATCATTCTAACGACGACGACCCGACAGGCAGCTGACTTGTGGAGATCCTTAGTTCGCATAGAAGTCACCATACTCCTGCTCGGCGTAGTGCTCCTCCTCGTAGTCTGGCTAGGACAATAGCCAGGGACGAAACCAATATGAGTACATTTGAATGTACTCGCAAACTACCCCAACATGAGTATGCACTTGCTTTATTTTAGTTGACAACTTTTATTCATTTAAAACATCTCTATATCTTTATTGAAAAAGGTAAGAAGAGTTTTATAACCATTTTTAAAGAGACCACCATCTCATTTTGTTTCCCAAAAACTCCTCCTTTTCATGACCATGGCTCACCATAGTCCATTTATTCCAACAACTCATACCTCTTCATTTGGTATAGCTGTGTAACACCATCACCATTTCAGTTTCTTTTTAAACTTGAAAGCTTTTCCAAAAATTTGCACATGGTCTAGGACAGCCTCCCAACTGTCCATATCCGAGGACTCGGCTATTCGAATAGTTTTACACTCTGCAGAGGTAGCACGCTTTTCCCCCATCCATCCGGCAACTCATCGTGTCCGCCACGTCTCGCCATACAAGGTGTATGCGAAGTAAGCCGCCGACCATAGCCTGTCCTTTGCTTATGCTAGTATAGGACCCTGCCGCTACGAACTTCCATCGACACTCAGGCTAATTTCCCAACAGAAACCCCAAGTGTGAGGACTCGTAGTTCTGCCCGGCGAGCGAACCCTTCAATCCTCCCACCATCGTGTTAGGACCCAGGTCAGGGGTAGGTCACCAAACCATCCCCTCATGGAACGAGGTCATCCTCGTTGTTGAGGCATCCATACTAATATGAGCAAATTATATGACTACGCCCTTTCCCATATGTGGGTAGATGTGGTCGCACAGGGTAAGATTGGTTGTCATAGTACTAGGACACAATGTGCATTTTTCATAAACATCACCATTTCCACTTCTTTACTTCCACACCGACATCTCGGTATTCCATAACCACACAAGTCTCTCTAAAGGAGTTTTGAATAAACAACATTGTTTCCCATCCTAAAGTTTTATATAAGCTACTACATAGGGTGGCAAAATAATATCCATATACTTTTCGAAAAGGTTTTGTAAACCCTCGCCTTAAGAGTAAATCATTTGATAAAAGTAGATGCATATGTATTTAGGTGCAAGCTCAGGGAATAGCTTGCCTTGCTCGGCAAAGTTGTCGGGTTCTTGTGCTTGATGATCAGAGAATTCCCCCTCCTCGTAGACTCCGGCAACGTTCCCGTCTAAACGTCAAACAAGCAATGCAAACAATTACTAAACTACTCAAGCAAGCATCACAACGTATCGATCACAAACATCACAATTAGCTACTGCACACATCAAACCACACAATTTGGTTTTCAAAAAGTTGAATTAACCATTATTTAATTAAGTCCAAATTATGGCAGAAACTAGTTATTCATGTTTAAATCCACAACTTGAGTTCTGTTGGTCACAAAAATACAAACTAACATTCTATAGAGAGCTACTGATGTGTAGAAGACAACCCAATTTGAATTGGATCATTTGGAGTTACCAAACTCCCTACACATTGGATTGAATCCAGTAGCTTAATAATCCAGTTTTAGCTACCATTTAAATCCTATTGCTCCAAAAATTAAACCCTTTTAGGGGTAACTAAACATGGCTATATGTGATCTAACAAAATTAGTCCTAACTCATTTGGGTCAACCAGCACACATATTTGTTTGTTTTAGTCCAGAAGGATTTATCTTAAAGTCAACAATTAATATTGCTTAATTAATTCTACCAAAATTAGGGAGCTAACACAAGGCAGTACTAAGCTAGCAAAATTGGTTTGGAATTATTTGGACTAACAGAGCATCAGAAACAAACAAGTTTAGAATTTAAATCTTCTGTAGCATTTTCAATAATACTTTTTATCTATTTAATTAAATGGCATGAGACCAATTGGGTTGGTTAAACATTTTCATAAGCTTTCCATAAAAATTGAGTTTGATTTATTTGGATTCCTAAATCTTGAGATATTGATTTTCTAAGTTGGGTCCAGTAGTGAAATTTCCAGAGAAACTAAATTCGAAAATCTAATTGCTCTGGATAATGTCGAAAAGTATGACAGGTGGGGTCCACGAGTCAGTGACTCAGTGTGCGCTGGGAATTGAATAAAATGCTGACGGGTGGGGTCAGCCCGTCAGCCTAACGCGTAACCGAAGCGGTAAGTTACCGTTGGATCCAGATCCAACGGTTCCTGGAGCTCGAGTTCAACATCGACAGGACAACGGCGACGCCGGAGCTCCGGCGACGGCGAGATGCACGGGAAGCTCACCTAGAGGGCTTGGGAAGGCTCGGGGAAGGTGCTGGAGAACTGCGGAGGCTCGAGGAAGCGGCTGGACGGACTCGCACTTGCTGGGAAAGCCTCTGGCGTCGGCGGCGAACAGATCCTTCTCCACGGCCGTGCACGAACTCCGGCGAGGTTCCTGCGTCGCTCCTGTGCATGAAACAGAGGAGAGAAGGGGTGGGGTGAGTGCGGTGTTCATGGTGGTGAAGGTTCGGGCCAGGGATGGGAGAGGGAGAGGGCAGCATGGCCTCGGCCATGATCGTCTTCAACCTCGGCTCCGACGAAGCTCGGGGAAGAACCGGGCAGCAGCGGCTCCGCGGCTGCGATTCCGCCCTCCTGGCGGTGCACTGAGGTGAGTGGAGTGAGCGAGAGGGGCTGGGGTAGTATGTGGAGATGGCGAGGCTCGGGTGCCCTTTTATTGCCGCACACGGGCTCGCCATGGACGCGGTGCAGGGAGAGGGTGCCCGGGCTCGGTAGGGTTCTCCATAGGGGGCGGCTACGGTGTTGCTACGGTGCGGGGGTGCTGGGGAGCAGAAGGGATGCGTGGAGGCGAGCTGAGCGAGCTCGACGTGGGGGACGGCCGCGGCGTGCTCTGGGCGGCGCTGGACGTGCATGGGCACGCGCGTGTGGGGGCTGTGGCGACCAATTCCCGTGGCCAGGGGGCGCGGTGTGATGCTGGGAGAGGCAGGGCGCGGCGCTGGGCTAGCTGGGCGGCTACGCTGCCCCCTCCACAGGAGCGGCAGCGCGGCATGGCGACAGGAGCATCTGCTCCCAGGGCGGCGACGAACGACGCCGGCGAATTGCCCCCCCCCCCCCCTTGTGCTCTCTGGTGTTCGTGGATGATCAGTGAGGCGAGGGAGAGCAGATGGGTGCATCAATTGACAAACAAACATCGAAATCGATCGATTTGATTTTCAATTTGGGGATGAACTCGACTCTGGCACCAGGTGTTCGACAGGTGCCTGACCCAAATTGATTTTTGAAATTTTGCATTTTGTTTTCAGAACTTGCTTCTTATATAATTATAAGGATTTGTGGTACTGTGGTGCAATTTATTTGACAAACTTTTGCACCACACACTTTGTGATTTAAAAAGATAAAGTAAGGTTTTTGGAATTTTAAAATTTAGAATTTTGAAAATATATTTGGAGAGGGAAAGGTATAGGAATAAAATTGAGAGTGATTTAAACATCACTCCACTGAATTTTATTTTGAAAGGAATAAAATTCTCACTTGGAGAATTTTGTGTGACACTTGTCACACTATTTTCTTGCTTTGCTTTTTATTCTAATTCTTTTCTTTTCTCCATGTTTTTAATTAGAACAAACACATTACAAACACAAGAATTATCTAACACAAGCAACAACATGAGATCAACACACAATAATTAACAAAAGTTTTTGTTGGCTCTCATTTTTGGAATAATAATACTGATTAATATTTTTGGGATGTTACAATCCTTCCCCCCTTAGAATAAATCTCGTCCCGAGATTTGCTAGGCCTGGGTACTAAAGAGGTCTGGAAATTCGCTTCGAAGATAATCTTCGCGTTCCCAAGTTGCTTCTTCTTCAGAGTGGTTAGTCCACTGGACTTTGTAAAACTTGATCGCACGTCTTCGGGTAACACGAACATCTTCTTCGAGAATTTTGAGGGTCTCTCACGATAAGTCAGGTCTTGGTTCAGGTCGATGGAGAGGTGGTCGATGTTTTTGAAAACATCAGGCTGGTCAGGAACTTCAAGACACTTCCGGAGCAAGGAAATGTGGAAGACATCATGATAATCTCCTAACTCCTGGGGTAACTCCAGCTGATAGGATACTTCTCCTCGACGAGCAATGACCTTGAAGGGTCCAATATACCTTGGCGCTAACTTTCCTTTGACATGGAAACGCTGCATTCCTTTGAGGGGTGTCACTCGGAGATAAACATGATCTCCGACACTGAAAGTGAGGTCACGGCGCTTGGTGTCAGCATAACTCTTCTGACGGGATTGGGCAGTTTTGAGGCGTTCACGAATAAGCTGAACTTGCTCTTCAGCTTCACGGAGGGTATCTGGTCCAAACAATTTGCCTTCTCCGGTATCGGACCAATTCAGGGGTGTACGACACTTCTTGCCGTAAAGGGCTTCAAAAGGGGCCATTTGCAGACTGGACTGATAACTGTTGTTGTACGAGAACTCTGCAAACGGAAGACAATCTTCCCACTTGGAACCATAGGATAGAACACATGCGCGAAGCATGTCCTCCAATATCTGGTTCACTCGCTCAGTTTGGCCATCGGTCTGGGGATGATAAGCTGTGCTAAATGCTAACTTGGTTCCGAGGGCTTCATGAAGGGATTTCCAGAATCTTGAGGTGAATTGCGTGCCTCTATCAGATACAATCTTCTTAGGCACACCATGCAGGCTCACTATTCTGGAAATATACAGTCTGCTAACTGGGCTCCATTGTGAGTGGTCTTGACGGGTATAAAATGAGCAACCTTGGTCAGTCGATCAACGATGACCCAGATTGAATCATGGCCTCGGTTGGATCTTGGAAGTCCGGTAATAAAATCCATTCCAATCTCATCCCACTTCCACTCGGGAATTTTCAAAGGTTGAAGCAATCCAGCGGGTCGCTGATGTTCAGCCTTAACTCGCTGGCAGATGTCACACTTGGCTACGAAGAACCAATCTCTCGCTTCATTCCATGCCACCAAAATCTTTCTCGAAGGTCTTGGTACATTTTGGTTCCGCCGGGGTGGATTGAATAAGGGGTCTCATGGGCCTCCTTCAGGATTAACTCCTTAAGTTCCGTGACATTGGGCACACAGATACGGTCATTGAATTTCAGCACTCCTTCAGCATCTTCGGTAAAACCGGGTGCTTTGCCGAGGGAAATCTTCTTCCTAATTCCCTCTATGCTTTCATGACCTTTTTGGGCTTCTTTGATTTGATCCATCAGGGTTGGGGTTAACTCTAAATTGGCGAGATAACCATGGCTAACAAGCTCTAGTCCAAAATCTTGGAACTCTTTGAACAAGGCTGGCTGTTCGGCTTGGATCAGGGCATTCAGGGTGCAAGGTTTGCGACTAAGGGCATCGGCAACTACATTAGCCTTTCCAGGGTGATAATGGATTCCAATATCATAATCCTTGATTAATTCCATCCATCTCCTCTGTCGCAGGTTCAGATCTTTCTGGGTGAAAATATACTTCAAGCTTTGTGATCTGTATAGACCTCGCAGCGATGTCCCGCAAGATAGGGACGCCACTTCTTAAGAGCAAAGACTACAGCAGCTAACTCCAAGTCATGGGTTGGGTAATTCTCTTCATGCGGTCGCAACTGCCGGGACAGATACGACACAACTTTGCCTTCTTGCATCAGAACGCAACCAAGTCCGAGGCGTGATGCATCGCAATACACGTCGAAACTCTGGGTGACGTCTGGCATAATCAAAATTGGGGCTGAGGTTAGTCTCTTCTTCAGTTCTTGGAAACTATCCTCACACTTCTGAGTCCATTCAAATTTCTTGTCCTTCTTCAACAGTTGGGTCAGAGGTTTGGCTATACTGGAAAATCCTTCAACGAACTTGCGGTAATAACCGGCAAGTCCGAGAAAGCTTCGGATTTCAAAAACATTGGTTGGGGATAACCAGTCAAGAATGGCTTGTATCTTCTCAGGGTCAACAGAAATTCCTCCAGCGGATACAATATGTCCAAGAAATGCCACTTCACTGAGCCAAAACTCACACTTGCTAAGTTTGGCATACAGCTGGTGCTCTTGGAGGGTCTCCAAAACTAGACGCAGGTGTTCAGCATGCTCTTCTTCGGTCTTGGAATAAATAAGGATGTCATCAAGGAAAACTACCACGAACTTGTCGAGGTACTCCATGAAAATCTTGTTCATGAGATTCATGAAATAGGCTGGGGCATTGGTCAGACCAAAGGACATCACGGTGTATTCAAACAAACCGTAACGGGTGGTGAAGGCGGTCTTGGGAATGTCTGTCTCTCGGATCTTCAACTGATGGTAACCTGTCCGAAGATCGATCTTTGAAAAGACTCGGGCTCCGTTCATTTGATCGAACAGATCCTCGATCTTGGGAAGAGGGTACTTTTTTTAATGGTCACGTCATTCAGCTTGCGATAATCCACACACAGGCGTGTGGTACCGTCTCTCTTGTCCACAAAAATAATGGGTGATCCCCATGGTGAAGCGCTTGGGCGGACAAGACCTTTGCTTAGCATATCAGCCAACTGCTTCTTCAACTCACCAGTTCTTCCGGATTCATCCGATAAGGCTTTTGGGATATGGGGGATGTCCTGGGATAAGCTCAATTATGAACTCAATATCCCTGTCTGGCGGCATACCAGGCAATTCTTCTGGGAAAACATCCTTGAACAGTGAACAACACGGATCTCATCTAGGGCGGGTCGAGCTATGCTCTCATGGCATCCGGGTCTGGTCTGGCTGGTCTCAGATGCATACTCCACTTCAACTCCATCATCAGAAGTGAGAGAAACAGCTCTTCGGGCACAGTCAATACGACCGTGATACTTGGCTAACCAATCCATTCCAAGAATAACATCTATGCCTTGGTTTCCTAAGATAATTAGGTCGGCTGCAAACCTTCCTCCTCCAATTTCTATGGGGGTTTCGGAACACATCTGGTTGGTTTTGGCTAACAGTCCTGGGGTTTGTACCAACATTGGTTTGGGTAAAAGACTCCCGACTAAACCTCCCTTAGAAACAAACTCTTTGGTAATAAACGAATGGGTGGCACCAGAATCAAACAGAACAGTTGCAGGTACTGAGTTGACAAGGAACGTACCCAGCACAACATCTGGCGCTTCTTCAGCCTCTTCAGCATTGATGTGGTGCAGACGGCCTCTGACAACAGCAGCATTCCCGCGGGGTGCGGCATTCTTGCCATTACCATTTCCATTGCGGCCTTGACCATTGTTCGGTGCAGGTGCATTGGGGCGCTGGACAGGCTTCTTGGGATTGGGGCATTCTCTGGAGTAATGTCCTGGGGCGCCGCATTCAAAGCAGACAACCTTGGGGCGGAGATTGAATTATTGAAGTTTCCTCCAGAACGGTTATTGTCATTGGGGCGGTTGAAGTTGTTTGGGCGGTTAGGGAAATTGGGGCGTGGTGCTTGGGGTGGACGATAGGCAGGCCTGGGGTTCTGCTGAAAGATACGAGGTTTCTGGCTGCTCGAACCTTCCTGAGCATTCATCCTCCTCTTGCGACCTTCATACATAGACTTGCGCTTGGTTCCAGCTGGATGGCTTTGTCCACAAGTGACTCCAGATCACGGAAGTCATGGATAACCAGAGCACACTGCAGTTCATCATGAAGTCCACTCATGAAACGCTCCATCTTCTTCTCTTCTTTGTCGGTGTCATCAGGAGCATACCGAGATAAGTCGGTAAACTCCTCAAGATAACCGACCACATCTCTACTTCCCTGCCTCAGCTTACGGAACTCATCCTTCTTCCTCTCAATGAGTCCCTGGGAATGTGCTTCTTGCGGAACTTCTCCTGGAACTCAGCCCAGTGATGACATGACCAGCTTGCTGGAGAGCCTTGGTAGTTTCCCACCAAGCTCTTGCAGGTCCAGCGAGATAGTGGGTTGCATACAACACTTTCTCATTTTCTCCCACAGCAGCAACTTCCAGATTGTTGTCGATGGTGCGAAGCCAATCATCGGCTTCCAGTGGGTGAAGTCCCTTGGAGTAGGTGGGTGGGTTGGTCTTCTGGAAATCCCTAAGGTAGATCGCTGGTTTCCATCGCCATTGCCGTTACCACCATTGTTGTTGTTGTTGTTGTTGTTGTAAGCGGCTGCGAGTTGTTGTAAGGCAGCGAGATGAGCTGGCGCTCTTGCCGGGCATTTTCACGCTCCTCCATGATAAGCGCGAGAAGTTGGGTGGGGGTTGGGTCCGGTGGTGGTGGTGCTGATCCTGATCCTTCCGCATTGCTGCGACGGGGCGGCATCCTGAAGCACACCGGGTATAAGAGACAAGGCAAGAAAAGTTCGACTAAGGGAAAAGACGATCTCTCAAGTGGTTGATTAATCCTAAGATTTATATGAAAATAGTTCACACAGATTTAAACAAGACAAACATACTTATATTTCACAAACAACACATCAAGGAGTTCACATCAACATCAAGCTTACAACTCAAGCTTACAACATCACCTTACATCTAGGATACATAACATCTGGTTTCCAAAAGAACCACTACTTCTACTCGACTAGCGATAGGGGTCAACCTAATCCTGCGGTAGTGATCAAGTCACTCGCCTACTGAGGTGGAACCTCCAGCTCTAACACGTCAGCATCTGACTGGTAGGCTGGCTCCTCGGGATCCTCCTCCTCGTCCTCGAGAACTGGCTCGAGTGGCTCCTCCTCCTCGTCAACTAACTCCTCCTCATCATCCTCCTCCTCACAGTCCATCTCCTCCACGAAGTCATCATCGTCACTGAGGAAAGCGTTGTTCTCCTTGCGGAGATCCTCGCCCTCCTCCTCCATCTCGTCAGTATGGTGCTCTAGATCCTCAATCAGCTGTCCTGCTCTGCCACCTTCTTGCGGAGCTTCACGATAGTCTTCCTCAGCTGGGCCCTCTTCCTGAGAAGAGCGACCTTCTCCTCCATCAGCTTCTCTCGTTCTCGCGAAGCTCAACGAGCGACTCGCGGTCAAAGTGAAGCTGAATCCTAGTGCGCAACAGATCATCCTGAGTGCACTGAAGTAAGATCTCCATGTCCATGATGTAGCTCCCAAACATCGGGTGGTAAGGTGAAGGAGTAGGGTGTCCATCGCAGTTGCGCCTCCCGTAGAACCGGAAACGGGAGTCTACTAACTCCGCCTTGTGCTCCTCACAAAGTCGGGCTAGCATCCTCTGTGTAGCAGTACAGAGACCATCAACCCAGGTGGCCTCCTTGGTGGTGAAGATGAGCGTCCTGGAACTGGGAGACTTGATGTTCCTGCGAACTGACCTGATGAGCCAGCTCAGCCTTCCGACACCGTGAACATCAATCTGAGCTCCCTCAAACTCTGGAGCGGGGCGACCTAACAGCTTGGTCAACTCGAACAAGTCCCTCTCAAACGTCAGCTTGCTGTCCTTCTCCAGCTGAACGAACTCGGTCCAATGGAGTGCCATCTACAGTTTTTAAGCAAAATTTTAAGTTAGTTAGGTGACAAGTATATCAAAATTTTAATATAGTAGGGCAACAAGTGAGTCAAATTTTAACTTAATGAGAGGTGTACAAAATTTTAGGGATACAAGGAAAATGTAATATTTAATGGAGTAAAATTTTGCATAAGTAAGAGGATTGGAGATAAGCATTTTCGAAAATACTTCATTCCTTTCTTTTTAGAAATTCATCTTTTGTAACATTTGACAAACGACCATGCTAACTAAGGTTTCCTAAAGTCAGGATGGCTCTGATACCAAGTCTGTGGGGACCCCGGACTAGCTGTCCGAAATACCCGATTATGCTTAACACAACGATCCCGTGATCAGTCTGTCGTTGCACATAATCCGAATTGGATACCAAAGTTTACATCCATTACAGTACCGAATAAAAGTCTTACATAAATGGTCATTTAGACCAAGTTCTTACATAGGTGCCTTCATGGGCCAAACCAAAATATCAGCGGAAGCTACGGCGTAGTAGACATCATATTCTAACGATGACGACCCGACAGGCAGCTGACTTGTGGAGATCCTTAGTTGCGTAGAAGTCGCCATATTCCTGCTCGGCGTAGTGCTCCTCCTCGTAGTCTGGCTAGGACAATAGCCAGGGACGAAACCAATATGAGTACATTTGAATGTACTCGCAAACTACCCCAACATGAGTATGCACTTTATTTTATTACAACTTTTTTTTAAAACATCTCTATATCTTTATTGAAAAAGGTAAGAAGAGTTTTATAACCATTTTGAAAGAAGTCACCATCTCATTTTGTTTCTCAAAAACTCCTCCTTTTCATGACCATGGCTCACCATAGTCCATTTATTCCAACAACTCATACCACTTCATTTGGTATAGCTGTGTAACACCATCACCATTTCAGTTTCTTTTAAACTTAAAAGCTTTTCCAAAAACTTGCACATGGTCTAGGACAGCCTCCCAACTGTCCATATCCGAGGACTCGGCTATTCGAATAGTTTTACACTCTGCAGAGGTAGCACGCTTTTCCCCATCCATCCGGCAACTCATCGTGTCTGCCACGTCTCGCCATACAAGGTGTATGCGAAGTAAGCCGCCGACCATAGCCTGTCCTTTGCTCATGCTAGTATAGGACCCTACCGCTACGAAACTTCCATCGACACAGGCTAATTCCCAACAGAAACCAAGTGTGAGGACTCGTAGTTCTGCCCGGCGAGCGAACCCTTCAATCCTCCCACCATCGTGTTAGGACCCAGGTCAGGGGTAGGTCACCAAACCATCCCCTCATGGAACGAGGTCATCCTCGTTGTTGAGGCATCCCATACTAATATGAGCAAATTATATGACTACGCCCTTTCCCATATGTGGGTAGATGTGGTCGCACAGGGTAGATTGGTTGTCATAGTACTAGGACACAATGTGCATTTTTCATAAACATCACCATTTCCACTTCTTTACTTCCACACCGACATCTCGGTATTCCATAACCACACAAGTCTTTTTAAAGGAGTTTTGAATAAACAACATTGTTTCCCATCCTAAAGTTTTATATAAGCTACTACATAGGGTGGCAAAATAATATCCATATACTTTTCGAAAAGGTTTTGTAAACCATTGCTTAAGAGTAAATCATTTGATCAAAGTAGATGCATATGTATTTAGGTGCAAGCTCAGGGAATAGCTTGCCTTGCTCGGCAAAGTTGTCGGGTTCTTGTGCTTGATGATCAGAGAATTCCCCCTCCTCGTAGACTCCGGCAACGTTCTCGTCTAAACGTCAAACAAGCAATGCAAACAATTACTAAACTACTCAAGCAAGCATCACAATATCAATCACAAACATCACAATTAGCTACTGCACACATCAAACCACACAATTTGGTTTTCAAAAATTGAATTAAACATTATTTAATTAAGTCCAAATTATGGCAGAAACTAGTTATTCATGTTTAATCCACAACTTGAGTTCTGTTGGTCACAAAAATACAAACTAAAATTCTATAGAAAGCTACTGATGTGTAGAAGACAACCCAATTTGAATTGGATCATTTGGAGTTACCAAACTCCCTACACATTGGATTGAATCCAGTAGCTTAATAATCAAGTTTTAGCTACCATTTAAATTCTATTGCTCCAAAAATTAAACCCTTTTAGGGGTAACTAAACATGGCTATATGTGAGCTAACAAAATTGGTCCTAACTCATTTGGGTCAACCAAAACATATTTGTTTGTTTTAGTCCAGAAGGGTTTATCTTAAAGTCAACAATTAATATTGCTTAATTAATTCTACCAAAATTAGGGAGCTAATACAAGGCAGTACTAAGCTAGCAAAATTGGTTTGGAATTATTTGGACTAACAGAGTATCAGAAACAAACAAGTTTAGAATTTAAACCTTCTGTAGCATTTTCAATAATACTTTTTACTATTTAATTAAATGACATGAGACCAATTGGGTTGGTTAAACATTTTCATAAGCTTTCCAGAACAATTGAGTTTGATTTATTTGGATTCCTAAATCTTGAGATATTGATTTTCTAAGTTGGGTCCAGTATTGAAATTTCCAGAGAAACTAAATTCGAAAATCTAATTGCTCTGGATAATGTCGAAAAGTATGACAGGTGGGGTCCACGAGTCAGTGACTCAGTGTGCGCTGGGAATTGAATAAAATGCTGACGGGTGGGTCAGCCCGTCAGCCTAACGCGTAACCGAAGCGGTAAGTTACCGTTGGATCAGATCCAACGGTTCCTGGAGCTCGAGTTCACATCGACAGGACAACGGCGACGCCGGAGCTCCGGCGACGGCGAGATGCACGGGAAGCTCACCTAGAGGGCTTGGGAAGGCTCGGGGAAGGTGCTGGAGAACTGCGGAGGCTCGAGGAAGCGGCTGGACGGACTCGCACTTGCTGGGAAAGCCTCTGGCGTCGGCGGCGAACAGATCCTTCTCCACGGCCGTGCACGAACTCCGGCGAGGTTCCTGCGTCGCTCCTGTGCATGAAACAGAGGAGAGAAGGGGTGGGGTGAGTGCGGTGTTCATGGTGGTGAAGGTTCGGGCCAGGGAAGGGGGAGAGAGAGAGGGCAGCATGGCCTCGGCCATGATCGTCTTCAACCTCGGCTCCGACGAAGCTCGGGGAAGAACCCGGGCAGCAGCGGCTCCGCGGCTGCGATTCCGCCCTCCTGGCGGTGCACTGAGGAGAGTGGAGTGAGCGAGAGGGGCTGGGGTAGTGTGTGGAGATGGCGAGGCTCGGGTGCCCTTTTATTGCCGCGCACGGGCTCGCCATGGACGCGGTGCAGGGAGAGGGTGCCCGGGCTCGGTAGGGTTCTCCATAGGGGGCGGCTACGGTGTTGCTACGGTGCGGGGGTGCTGGGGAGCAGAAGGGATGCGTGGAGGCGAGCTGAGCGAGCTCGACGTGGGGGACGGCCGCGGCGTGCTCTGGGCGGCGCTGGACGTGCACGGGCACGCGCGTGTGGGGCTGTGGCGACCAATTCCCGTGGCCAGGGGGCGCGGTGTGATGCTGGGAGAGGCAGGGCGCGGTGCTGGGCTAGCTGGGCGGCTACGCTGCCCCCTCCACAGGAGCGGCAGCGCGGCATGGCGACAGGAGCATCTGCTCCCAGGGCGGCGACGAACGACGCCGGCGACTTGCCCCCCCCCCTTGTGCTCTCTGGTGTTCGTGGATGATCAGTGAGGCGAGGGAGAGCAGATGGGTGCATCAATTGACAAACAAACATCGAAATCGATCGATTTGATTTTCAATTTGGGGATGAACTCGACTCTGGCACCAGGTGTTCGACAGGTGCCTGACCCAAAATTGATTTTTGAAATTTTGCATTTTGTTTTCAGAACTTGCTTCTTATATAATTATAAGGATTTGTGGTACTGTGGTGCAATTTATTTGACAAACTTTTGCACCACACACTTTGTGATTTAAAAAGATAAAGTAAGGTTTTTGGAATTTTAAAATTTAGAATTTTGAAAATATATTTGGAGAGGGAAAGGTATAGGAATAAAATTGAGAGTGATTTAAACATCACTCCACTGAATTTTATTTTGAAAGGAATAAAATTCTCACTTGGAGAATTTTGTGTGACACTTGTCACACTATTTTCTTGCTTTGCTTTTTATTCTAATTCTTTTCTTTTCTCCATGTTTTTAATTAGAACAAACACATTACAAACCACAAGAATTATCTAACACAAGCAACAACATGAGATCAACACACAATAATTAACAAAAGTTTTTGTTGGCTCTCATTTTTGGAATAATAATACTGGTTAATATTTTAGGGATGTTACATAATAGCAGGATATATTTTCTGTTCATCAAGTTAAACATATTTAAGATTATCAGGCAAGGGTTTTAGATCGAAAACAGGATCTTCTTTAGGAGGCATTGAGGTACCCAAATCTTCCACAGGCAAATTATGCTTAAATATTGGTGGTTGACGAAGAAAGACATCGTCAATCTCATTCCTTTCTTCCATAAATACTTCACTCTCGTGTTCCTCCATGAATTGCTGCAAGGCATTGTTAGGAGCAATTGACAAATAGTGAGCGCATGACAATGCATATACATGGCATGATGACTACTACACTAGTAGGAATGTGCTTATAGCCACCAGCCTACCGCTGGCGGACGGCTTTTCCGTCCTCCAGCGCTACTACCAGTGGCGGGCTGGTTTCGGAGCCCGCCACTGGTTCTACACGCACCGCTGGCGGACGCGCACTCTGCCCGCCAGCGGTAGCAGCAGGAATTTGCAACGAGGTGGGGCAAAATACCGCTGGCGTACAAAAGCCGTGCCCGCCAGCGGTACTGAATGTACCACTGGCGGACGCTTCAGAGTGCCCGCCAGCGGTAGTTGCCTCGGCTGAGCCCCACAAACCTAGCACATTACCGCTGGCGGGCGCTCCACGCCGTCCGCCAGGGGTAACCGGAAGTTGATCAGCCAGCCGCCGTTTTGATTGTGCATTGGAAGATGATCAGCCGACCGCCATTTTAATTTCGCATTGGAAGATGATCAGCCTGCTGCCGTTTTGATTGCTGCCTGGCCGCCGGCCTCCCTCTCCAGCCTATATAAAAGGCCACTAATCCATGGCCAAAGCACACACAAATCACTCTCTAATCTCTCTTTGCAAAAGCTCTCTCTCTCGAGCCCTCTCTTCTATTCCAATATGGAGCCACTCGCGTGCGTTCCTCCGTCTCGGTTGTACTACCTCATCAAAGAAGATATGTACTTCAAGGTATGGGTCACCCTCCGTGCATATCGCGTGGAGAGGTGGATCCGCGACGTGAAGTTCTTCCTCGACGCTGCACCGATCAAGTGCGTTGGACTGCACTGCGAGTTCACCGACCCTCTCCCGGGTCGACAGAGGGATCTTCCACCCGAGAAAAGGCAGCGCGCCGCCGTCCTTCAACTCTCGGTGGCGACCGAGACTCTTGTCTTCCAGATCTGCAAGGCTGATCGGGTGCCGCAGGCCCCCGTGGATTTCTTAGGTGACAAGACCATCAAGTTCTACGGCGTGGCTATCCACAATGACTTGCGGATGGTGCGCTACTACGGAATTGAAATTCCGTCCGCGGTCGACCTACAGAGGGATAGGCGGAACCCAACCAGCAATCCTACTCCGAGTCTCGTTGCTCTCTCCAATGCTATCATTGGGACAAACCTTGAGATGAAGAAGAAGAAGAAGAAGAAGGACAAGGACGACGACGACGAAGAAGAAGACCTCCGGATTCGCGGATGGGGCAATGTTCCATTTAGCTACGAGCAAGTCGAGTATGCCACTCTTGACGCTCGCCTCGGCTTCGAGATTGCGCGGAAGTGGGATAGTCTACGTGGCTATAATACCAAGGGCGATCGTCTTAATGTCACTGATGAGTAGACTAGTGCTATATATAGTGATGTGTGCGCTCCGTTGTGTCTTCGTCTCTCATGTATTCGGTCCATGGTTACCTAAAAGTAATGCCCGAAATATTTACAAAAAAAGTCCTTGTTAATTAATGCCGACAACTGCATTTTAATTTGTCACTTAAAAAAAGAAAACTTGTATTTATAAAAATAACTTGTAAAATTCACACATGTGTTTGCAATGTTTTTGAAATGCAAAAAAGTTTTTGAAAAGATAAAAAAACAGAATAAAATAAAAAAGGACCTTACCACTGGCGGACGGGGAGCCCGTCCGCCAGCGGTATGCTCGGGCCAATTACATGTGGGCCCGTCCGCAGCTTCTCTCGAAATAACCCCTCCCGTCGCCGCGCGTCCAAAAATTTCCCGCCCCCGTCGCGCCGCGCCCTCTCCAAACCTCCCGCTCCCGTCGCCGCCGCCACCCACTGCCTCGATGCCACGCTGCGCCCGCGCCACCGGCGAGCACACCGCGCTCAGCCCCTCCGCCTCCCCTCCCGCCCTACCGCTGCTCGCCGCGCCCCTCTGCACGCCGCGCGTACACCCATCCGCCCCCTCTGCTCCCCGTCGCCACCCTCCACGCCGGCGCGCAGCCGCCCGTCCGTGCCCGAGCAGCGCCACACCGCCGTCGACGTCCCCCTTCCTCCCCTTCCCGAGGTGCGGCCCGTCTCCCTCCTCTCCTCCCCTCCAATGGGCTGCATCAAAGGTGTTTGTTGAAATGTCAACAACAAATTGAGATGAACTAGTTGTTGTTAGATGCATGCGCTCGCCCGCTAGTTGTTGTTAATTGCTAGTTGTTGTTAATTTTTTTAACAATCTTGAAGATGATATATGTGTATCGATGTGAATTTGTTGTGCTTGTGGTGGTGGCTGCGATTGCGGCCTTGTGACTATGTATGAAACATTTGCAGGTACCCTAGAGACCCTTGAGATTGCCGGAATGTTGATTAATATCCATTCCGGCAAATTCGGGTACTCCATATGCCATAATTTTAGCAAAGGTCATGCCGAATTTTTTCGTGCAATTTGGCATGAGTTGCTAAAATTATGACATATGGAGTAACTATGATTTATGGGTATATGCAAACTTTTCATCACCACCCAAGTGAATTTTTTCTTATAGTGTTGTTTTACTAACTACGATTTTTTGTGTGTGCGAAGATGACTAACAATATGGAGGCCGGGACTTCTCGAGGTGGAGTCAACAAGGAGCCGGAGGATGATTATTTGATGATGGTTCGGAAGTCAATCGACGCCGAGCTGGGTGCCGACGATGACGAGACAACATCTGGTGACGGCGGAGGTGGCCACGAGACCACATCTGGTGACGGCGGAGGTGGCCACGAGACCACATCTGCTGGCGGCGGAGGTGGCCACGAGACCACATCTTCTGGCGGCGGAGGTGGCCACGAGACCACATCTGCTGGCGAAGAAGGTGGCAACGAGATCACCACATCTGCTGGCGGATCCCAGCGTGAACGTAAGCCAAGGCGCCCAAACAGGCTCCCTAGCGGTCGACTGACATTTACGGAGGTGAACTCTGATGGGCTTCCTACACAGCCAAAAAAATATGCAAAAGGGTACGGCTTAGCCTTGGGATGCATTGTGCGGGACTTCGGCAACATCAACCAGGAGAACATAAGGAATAAAGAGAACTCACATGTGGCCACATTCCTTATTTCCAAGTTGCACACATCGTACACTTTCCCGAAAGACTACGATGACAATGATATCAAGAAGAATATCGTAAACACATACGCCCTCGGCAAGTTCAGCAAAGCCTTTTCAACTTGGAGATCAGAAGTGGGAAAGGCCATTCTTAATGGTGATGATTTTGATAAGATCAACGCCAAGTGGCCCCCCATTTCTGAAGAAGACTACAAACTTTTCAAGGATAAACAAGGCCTAGCTTCAACAAAGGCGCTATCCCTGTGGGGGAAAAAGATGCATGGGAAGAATTTAGGTCCCCACAATCTCGGATGTCGTGGATACGAGGGGGCGGAAGATGTTTGGGCAAAGCAGGACAGAGAAAGGAAAGGGGATGACCCCTATGCCAAGATCAAAGACCCGATGGCGAAACGATATATCAGATCCCATTACAGGGAAGATCCCAAGACTAAAGGGGAACTTCTCTTGAACAAGACAGTCAAGCAACTTGAGAAGGAAATTCTGGAAAAAGAACAACTTGCTCAATCTCAAAGCGACTCATCGTCTGTGATGAAGGCCCCGTGGGACACCTCTTTTCACAGGGTGATGAACAAGAGAAAGAATTTGGAGGTGACACTTCCACCGCATCGTGGCCAGGTGATCGGGGCCGGAGTCAGTCACAAACGGTCAAATTACTACCCCGAGTCCAAGGAGGAGCGTCATGATAGGAAGGCGGTTTCCATGCAGGACACCATTGACAGGGCAGTGACAAAGGCCATCACTGCCATCCTTCCGACCATGTATGAGTCGTTTGGGAGTTGGATTGAGGGGGGAAAAAGGACCTAGGCCCGTTCCCAGCTTACCAGACAGCATAATAGCTAGCAACAACTCCATCAATGTTCCAGCCGCCAACCCTAATCCTGACAAGGATGAACAAACGCCAGCCGCCAACATCGTACATGGCACCGCGGCTCATAGAAGCCCTTCCATCTCTTGCACGCCGGGGGCCGTCCCCGGTCAATCGCCATTAGACGAGCTCAACGCCCTCACGGTAATTTAATTAATCATGTTATATATTACTTCATTCTTGCATGGCACCCTATCTAACGCCTTACTTGTGAACGGTGAACAGGCCAACCATACAAGAAGCACTTTGCTCCTAATTGTGGACGGTGAGCTGAAGGAAGTGGCACAAGCAACCGTCGAGACACCACTTAACCGCATCCATCACAACCAGCCTATTTCCGATGAATTTTATAAGGTTTCATTGGCTCGGGTGTTCCAGGGTTGTGGTTTTTTGGATCCTCCAACTCAACCCCTCGAAGCCGAAAGCGAGTTAAGCCTAGAGGAATGCTTGATTTGGCCCCTGCTATGGCCAAAATCACTAATTTGTTTGGACCCTTCCGGGTCGACGCCAAGCCAAGAAAAGGCCACTCCACCAGCTGAGCCGCCCGCGGTAGAGGACAATGTTAATGAAGACCCCACTGACTACCTCAAGTTTTTGGACAACGTCAGTCCTCTTGATCAACCTAACCGTGATCTGATGGTGAATAGGCATGTGCCTAGTCTCCCTGATAAACATAATTGCACAAAGCGTCTATTCAGTTCTCAACCAACGCCTGAAGCTCAGCCATGTGACGGTCTGTGTTTCAGATGAGGCTGAAACTACCTATGGCACACTCAATGATGTGCTCAAACAGACAATATCTAAGCAGCCTAGGAAGGCGGTGTTGAAAAAAAGGAAGCAACATGCCCTTGATGAGTCCATGAGCCAGCCAGTGCCGGGATCTAAGTTGAAGTCGCGCCGAGTTCAAGATAGGATAACCATCCCCGATTGGCATGCTACTCATGTGATGACTAAACCGATCCTGCCGCCGAAGTGGTCGTGTTGTTTGTCTGAGGACATGAAGATACTACATGAAAGTGTTCTTCATTCTGAGGCCAAACTTCTCAGAGAATCATGTAACGTATACCCGCTTTACATAGCAAAGGTACCAAAGCTTATGGGCTTTTTGCATGAAACCCCCGGAGACATGCTCTTTGTGAGATTTGATGACATATTTGATATGTACCACATGAAAGCACTCCACCGATCCATGGTCCGCCTGTTTGTGCTACGTATGGCGCGCCAGCTCATTAATGATAAAAACCCGGACATCATGATAATCGACCCCTACTACGTGTCTGACTGCTTCGTGAACAGCACTCTGGGTAGGATACGCGTGACAAAGTTCATCGAAGATATCTTCGTGGCGAATAGTACCAAGAACATCTTTCTCATGCCTTACTTTCCCAAGTAAGTCATTACCTTGCCGCCATAACATCTATTCATACATTTTCATCGTTAACTTTGCATAAGTGAGAATGATGGTCTCTTTTCATTGTTTTGTGCAGTAACCAAGACGGCACACTCATCGTTCTGTACCCTAAAGAGTCGTTTGCCATCTATCTCGACGCGGGTAGTGATGAGAAGAAAGACTACAGGCACATCAGTAGTGTTCTCGATGATGCTCTCAACGATTACTGCTTTCTAAATGAAGGCATCCTAAGAAGAACTAATAATAAGAGAGGCAAGATGGCATTCACCCACAAAGTGGATCTAACCTGAATCAAGAAGGCGCATGGCAGTCCGACGGATGCCTGGTATGTCATCTATCTAATGCAGCAGTTCATACGGAGTCACTGAAGACTGGAATTTCCAGTTGCTATGGATAAATGGTGCAAGGAGCTGGCAAAAACCACTGATGCTGATATCACGCAAGAGTTTGCTCTAATCCAGAAGTCGTTTGCTGCAATAATCGTCAGGGACGTTTGTCGTGACACGCCACCCGGGTTTTTCTACTACCAAGGTGCAATGCCATCTAACGTTGATCTACAAAATCGCTAGCACAACAGTGTGACTACAGGCCATTCAACTCTTTGAATGGTTGTGAACCGTTCCCGCCGAAGCGAATGTCAAAGCCGACCAAGATGATCAACAAGTGAAAGGTGTGTTGTCGGTTTAGTACTCTTGTTGAATTAAATTGCCTAGCTCTAGTTTACACCATCTCTTAATTTGTGTGTCGATTTATGAGGCATGCTTTTGAGTTTACCCCACTTTATTTTTTTACAATGCCGATGATTAAAATGATGTGGCGTACTATATGAAATTCTGATAGTTTGTTGAACCTTGTATCATGCACACATACAAGTTCTGTGCCTCCTATTTGGTTCAACAAGGTTATCATAATTCCTTGTGTGCTTCCAATAATATTCTAAGTATGAGGCATAATTTTTTTTTGAATCTTGTTTTGTCTATGTCCTTGTGTGTCCGAATCTAAGTATGTGAACAATTTAGTTGCCTAGCTAACATTTCTATTTGCCTTTTGTGTATACATATGAAGAAGTGGGAGAGAGTATCTAAGGAGGAGGCGGAAGATAAAGACTTGAAGCCACTGAAAGAGAGCAACAACTGGATGATCGAAACCAACTTCATGGCGCCCTCTCTTAAACATTGCGGTTCTTTATTTTTTATGTGATGTATTTGTGTATGACAACTTTTGATATATACTACGTACTATGGTTTGTAATGCATGTGATAATGAACTAATGTATTTGTGTATCACAATTTGGTCATTTGTGTGTGAAATTATCTCTATTCCTGTTGTTTTGTTCGCCTGTACACGTGAATATACTGTATTTATACTAAATATACTGCCGGAATAGGATTTTCAAAAAAAAATACCACGAAATACTACCGCTGGCAGGCGTGGTGGATTACCGCTGGCGGACGCTTGCCCGCCAGCGCTGTGTCATATACCGCTGGCGGGCGCTAGGGATGCCCGCCAGAGGTAACCAGCCTTACCGCTGGCGGACGGCCGCCCGCCAGCGGTAATTATTACCACTGGCATAATGATCGCTGGCGGGCGCCCGCCCGCCAGCAGTAGGCCATTTCCGTCCGCCAGCGGTAGGCCTTTTCCTACTAGTGCTATGATATTTAATTGGGCATTACGACAAGATACATAGACCGTTATCCAACAACATCTATGACTAATAATCCACCGCCAGGTTGTCATCCGAGTCTCCCGTTGGTATTAAGTTGCAAGCAACGGATAATTGCATTAAGTAAAGCGCGTAATGTAAACAAACACATATGCCCGTGGACATAGCGTCGTTAGGTTACCCCTAGTGGCAACAGCACATCCACAATCTTAGAAGTTGCTGTCACTCTCCCAGATTACTGGAGGCATGAACCCACTATCTAGCATAAATACTCTCTCTTGGAGGGCCAAAGCATCTACTAGTAACAGAAAACATGCAAGATCTTAAATAACATATAGCATAGATTGATAATCAACTTGACAAAGTATTCAATATTCATCGGATCCCAGCAAACACAGCACATAGCATTACAATAATATGATCTTGATCATGTAGGGCAGCTCACAAGATCTAAACATGATGGCACAAAGTGGAGAGACAACCATCTAGCTACTGCTATGGACCCGTAGTCCAAGGATGAACTACTCACGCATCACTCCGGAGGCAGGCATGGCGATGTAGAAGCCTCCGGTGACGATTCCCCTCTCCGGCAGGGTGCCGGGAAGAGGTTCTGGACCCTCCCGAGCTAGGGTTGACGGCGGCGGCGTCTCTGGAACTTTTTGTGGATATTGGCTCAGGCTACTTAGGGTTTTTGCATCGGGGGAAATAATTAGGCGAAAGGACGGCGGCTGGCGACCCCCGAGGGGCCCACACCACCCTAGGGCGCGGCAGAGGGGGGTCCATGCCCTGGTGGCGTGTGGCCACCTGGTGGCTCTCCTCTGTTGCTCCTTTGGTCCTTCTGGTGTCTTCTGATAAAAGAGGGATCCCCGTAAAATTTCGTTCAATTCCGAGAATATTTCCAGACTAGCTTTTCTGGAATACAAAAACAGCAGAAAACAGGAACTGGCACTTCGGCATCTTGTTAATAGGTTAGTCCCAAAAAATGTATAAAAGTGACATAAAGTAGATGCAAAACATGTGGCATTTGATATAAAACATGCATGGGACATAAAAAATTATAGATACGTTGGAGACGTATCATGCGACGAGAGGCCTCCCAGTGTCGCTGGTCTTAGATAGCAATATTACTCGATTGTCTTGCTGCTGCCCGAGCTCTGCAGTGTTATCTTTTTTTTTTTTTTGAAACGGGGCAAAAGCTTTACCTTATATTAATAAAGAAGGAGCAAACATGACACGGCCGAGACCAAAATAAAAACACCGACTACAAACTAAGAGGACTGCAGAGTACAGTCCCCCCCCCCCCCCCGACAAAACTTAATCAACTTAATCTATTCCGTCCACTCTCTTGGAGAGGAAAATTGTCATCGCGACAAGGTATAGGCACCCAACGCCTCTAGCAGAAACCCCTAGTCAAAGAGCGCCGCGAACTTCTTCGCACCCGCGTGGATCCAGTTCCTCGCCTCGTCCTTGATCTTCTAGACCAAGATGGAAGGCATCACAAATTTATTGTTGAAAACTCTGGCGTTTCTCTCCTTCCAGATTTCCCACGTGATCAGGATGATAGTCGAGATTGCAAGTCCCGTCGTCGTTACGACCTTCAGTGATGTTATGCTCTCATGCAACTCTGGTTTTGACCATGTGCTATCGAAATCAAAGCGTCGATTTGTTTTCTTCTTATAGTTTGGTTACTTCACCAGCTCTAAGTTACAATATGTGCTTGCTAGTCTTTGGGACCCCTTTATAAAGACATTACAATTGGATGGCTAACATTCCTTCAATCCGTACAATAAGCAAAACAAGATGTGTCTTTATCTTCCTATAGTAATTTTCCGCAGTATATCCGAGTTGTCTAGACTACTCTGCCTTTATTTTCACATTATTCAAATAGCAGAAAGCATGTTTTTTTACTGAAAGCAAAAAGCATGTCGCGAGGCACGAAAGCTAACTGCACAAGACAGTGTACTGTAAGGGCCCCTTTGATTTGGAGAGGCTTGTTTGATTCAAAGGAATTGCATAGGATTTTTGTAGAATTCAATCCTATAGGAAATTTTCCTTTCTTGCTTGTTTGATTTGTAGGATTGAATCCTATAGGAAATTTTCCTAAGTAATCATTTGTACTACTTCCCATAGGAATTCTAACATCCACTCCAACCTGTTTTTACAATTCCTTTGGTGGAATCAAACAAACATTGGTACAAACCAAATCATATATGATTGGGGTGTGCATGACATGGCAATCCTATGCTTTTCCTATTCCTACATCTTTCCTATCCTACGAATCAAACATGCCCTAAATGTGGAGGAAAAGTAGAGGGTTTGGAAAATTTCCCTAGATGGCACTATTCACTCCTTTGATTCAAAGGATTGGTGGAAGGGAAAATCATAGGATTTTTTCTAGCAGATGTTGGTCTCAATGCAAAATATGGACGAAAATAAAATCAACTCAGACTTCATGCTTTGATTCCAACACTAGTACACTAGTACAGATAACACCACTTATTTGTGGCGCACCAGCCTGTGCGCCACAGATAGCTCGATCCGTGCGCCACTGGCAAGTGACACAGATAAGATATTTTGCAATTTTTTTAAAAAAATGAAAAATTCAAAAAAAAAATCAGAAATAATGAAATAATTTGGAAAAGCTAAATATTTGAATTTTTTATTTTATTTGCATTTTTTTGAATTTTTTAACCTATCTCAGATGATGACTTCCCGCTAGGTCACCCATCCTCAAATTGCTCCAACGCAAGCATGCTTAACCACTAAGTTCTATTCAGCTCAGCCACTCTTGTGCTACTCAAGTTCTTATTGATATAAGTATCATATCAACCCTTGTATGTGTATATATGTATGTGTGCAGTTTATGTGTGTATGTGTGTTTTTAATTTTCAAAGGTTTCAAAAGAAATTCAAAAGTTTCAAAAAATCTCAAAAAAAATCAAAAAATTAAAAAAACTCAGAAACTTCAAAAATCTCAAAAACTTCAAAAAAAATCAAAAAACCCAAAAAAAATCAACATTTCAAAAAATCCTGAACTTTTTGAATTTTTTTATTTTATAGAAAAAATCTTCTTTTCGAAATAACTTTTTACCCTTTTGGAATTTCACGATTTTTTTGACATATTAAACGCATTTTTTCGATGTCGTATGCAAAAGTTATGGCCATGTCAATATTTTTTTTTTGTTTTTTGCAAAAAAAGGTCAAAATTCATATTTCAAAATTTCTATACCAACTAGACACTAAAACCTAACTACATGTCAAAGCATTTTATTTTTTGAATTTCTTATCATTTTCTTTTCTTGTTTGCAAAACTGAAAAGGCAATCCGGGGGGTGGGGGGGTAAGCGCTCTGCCCAGGTTACGAGTGGCGCACAGGCTACCGTGTGCGCCACAGGTAATGCAGTTACCTGTGGCGCACAGGGCCGTGCGCCACAGGTAACTGTATTACCTGTGGCGCACAAGCAAATCTGTGCGCCACAGGTAGTTTCAGCCTCATCTAGGAAATTCCAAAATATCTATCCACATTTACCTGTGGCGCACAGACTACCTTGTGCGCCACAGGTAAGTCATTACCTGTGGCGCACAAGGTAGTCTGTGCGCCACAGATAACTTCTCTCCTGGCTTGCCAAATAGTGGAAACTTACCTATGGCGCACCACCATGCTTGTGCGCCACAGGTAATAATTTACCAGTGGCGCACGAGCATGGTGGTGCGCCACAGGTAAATTTCCACAGATTTGTCCAAACAGGAGAGAGAATACCAGTGGCACACAAAAACCTTATGCGCATCACCTATAAGCAGTTTTCTACTAGTGCTGCACAAGGAACTAGGCAAGTTTTGCACCTCCTGTCCTATTCCAATCTTTTTCCTATTGCTTTGATTTCCCAATCCTGTGAACGAGAGCTAGCATGTGGATCTCGGCTGGGCTTGCAGCATCACCAACAACAAGTAGGGTTTAACACGAGCTATTTAATTTTTTTTTGAAAAAATGTGAACGGGCCCCCTCTCCTTTGCTTAATTTCGTTCTCGAAATTTTTCTTGTCCCCCTCCTGTATTATGGGTAAAATGCATTATCAGAATGGTTTCACATCATTACCGGTTGATGCTTGCGAACAGAATGTCAACCACACCTACACAATTCCTCTGCGCTCCACCTATTTCGATCCAATTTATACATACATCAGGTGGCAGGTGTTGATGAAACTTCCCTAGCTAGGTAGCCCAAAAATCCCATGTTAACCTGAGGAGTGTTTTGACATGATAAATGACACACTGATCATCGCGTACTACTCTGTCCGTTTATAAATATAAGATATTCTTGATTATCAAATTCACACGTGTACACATATATCTAGACACTCATTTCAATCCACATATAATTAATATGATAAACACGTAAAACATCTTATAGTTATATTTAGGAGTGAAAAGAGCATGTACCAGCACACTGAATCTGACCGACCAACTAAGTGGTAGGGTGTCCGATCTAGACCCAGTTCTTTTGGCGACTTCTCCCTCCCCCAGCTTTTTGGGGAAGCCGTCCCCAAAATTTAGATACCGGCTTCACCAGAGAGTTAGGGGAGGGGCAGCCTGTCGGAGAATCCGCCAAAAAAAAACTGAGCCTTACTGCCTTATTGGCCATGCTAGCACTTCTGTCTGTGCATGCGAAGAGTCAGCTTAGTAAAGTGTCAGCTGTAAACGTTGTTGTATGCTCCTTCTTTCTAGTGGGGTTGAATGGAGCATGTGTCTGATTATAGCAGCAACATCTTTTCTAATAGAATGTGTTAAGAGGAAAAATGAACCTCCAAGATTCTGGTATAGTTTTGATAAACGGCCAATTTTTTCTAATAGAATGTGTTAAGAGGAAAAATGAACCTCCAAGATTCTGGTATAGTTTTGACAGACGGCCAACAATATACGTGAACAAATATGAGAAGGAATTGATCGCCTTTGCATCCTAGTGCACACGATTAACATACCGAAAGTACTCAATGAATAATCTAGCAACGTACCATATAATGACATATAATTAGCACATAATCTAAAGACTGAATGCGCGATCTTTGGTCAAGGGTAAAGAAAGGTCAAAGTACAGTAAAAACTTTGCAAGGAAAAAAAACCTTGGTAGAGCAGGAATAAAGTGGAGTAGGGCATAATGGCACGCGACAATTTGGTGGTCCGACGGAGGGTTACACACGTCCTATTTGGTGGAGGAGGTGGCTCCAACAACGCAATAGGGAGGAACGGGTTTAACCGACCATGGCGCTAAACAAAAAGGCAAAAGCGGTACAAGGAGGAGAAAAATAAGTCTAAACAGAAAAGGAAAACGGCCCCCGATTCGCGAGATACACTCGCAACGTTGTCTGATCCATCCGACGTCTACGAGTACCATGATTCTAAGTACTCCCTCCGTTCCAAATTAATTGACTTGGTTTTGTCCAAATATGGATGTATCTATACTTGTATGGTGTCTAGATACATTCATGTGTAACCAAATGTGTGTCAATTAAATCCGAACGGAGGAGTAGATGATGGAGTAGTGGAACGGGCCAAGATTCACCAGATCCATCATCAACGAGTCTTCGTCTAGTCGAATTCATGTCCGATAGTTTTGAATCGGCGAGTCTTGACTGCCTTGGGTGATGGTACAACTAAGTTTTCCTTTTGTAATTTTTCAACTTTGCTTACGCCACTCAAGTTGATACCAAAGTCACACGAATTTTGTGGACAAAAGAACACAGATGTTGCGAGGTTTGTTTGGGGCGTTTGCTACAAGTTTGCGTTTTCCCAATTTTCGTTGTTGCATACATGCTTCTAAATTGTACTCCCTCCGTATCAAAATATAAGTCACACTTGCTAATAACAAACTCATATGAATTTTGCTGAGAAAGCACAAGCTTGATGTTGCACGATTTTCTGAGCGTTTGCTGCAAGTTTGTGTGTTTCTCGGATTTTTCGATGTTGTTTACCAAACTGTTGAAAACACATGAGTTTTTTTGTTGTAAGAGTTTATTTTTTTGTTGAAATAGTTGGTGATATTTGTTGTAAATGAATCCACAGAAAAACTTTATTACTCAACCATTTATTAATTGCTGCAAAAATACAATTTTTGTTGTACTCGTTAGTGATTTATATGAAATTGTTAGTTTTTTTTTGTGAAGCATTTTTTAGGCAAAAAATGTTGTTTAACCACAATTTTGTAACATTACTTGCTTTTGAAATGTTGCAACGATTTGTTGCACTAATATATAATTTTTATACAGGGACGTAAATTTTTGTTGCCATACTCGTGATTTTGTTGCAGTACTCGTGGTAAATCACCGCGGTGGCATTTTCTCTGTAAATATCGTGAAGGTGGGGGCAACACGATAAACCACTTCGTTTAAGTGAATCTGACGTGTAATGCGGGTTGAGTTATAGAAAAGCGAGGGACTAAAGATTATGGACACATGATAATGATTCGACGGCTAGACCGAAAAGAAAACACTAAGGACTTAATCCGGGTTAGGGCAAGAAGGGGAATGCCACGTGCGAAAATGTGCATTGATTGGGTTGAAAACACAAACTACTAGAATAATTGACATAAATAAATATTGAGAAATGAGATTGATAGGTAGTCCATGAACAATGACACTGACACACGTACGATTAGCCCGATTGTCGACGAAGGCAAGTCCAATAAGCAGCCATTAAGCCCCACCTTATTTTTCAGAAGAAAAAAAAAGTAAATTCACCACCAGAACAAAAACCGGTCGCCGCGGCCAACGCTTGTCTCCTTCCCCGCGGCGCTCCGGTACTCCCAGTCCCAAACCCAGAGGAGGAGAGAGAACCCAAGCCCGACACTCCACTGGCGCCTGCAGCGCACTGCCCGTGCCGCAGCCGCAGCCGCAGTGAATCCAAAATATCTCCCTCTCCCTCCCCGCTGCGGTAACAAATCCTCCTCCCGGCGGCGGCGGTAGATCTCCCTCCCCCTGCTCTCTTTCTCTTTTCGGGAAGGAGGAAACCCCCAATTTATTCCCCCCAAACCCGCCGCAATTCCAAATCCCCCTCTCCCTTATCCCGCCGCCGCAATCTCTCCGACCCCCGCCGCCCTCCGAATCCCGCGGAGCCATCAAGTTCTTCTTTTTCCTTCTCTCTTTCCTTTGGGGCGCAGGTCGGCCGGCCGGCCATGGCGGTGGAGGAGGCGAGCAGCAGCAGCGGCGGCGAGGAGGGCTCCGGCGCCGGGACCGGCTCCGGCGGGTGGACGAGGGAGCAGGAGAAGGCGTTCGAGAACGCGCTGGCGACGCTGGCGGAGCTCGTGGAGGGGGAATCGAACGCCATGTGGGACCGGATAGCGGACGCCGTCGAGGGGAAGACCCCCGACGAGGTCAGGCGGCACTACGAGCTGCTGGTGGAGGACGTGGACGGCATCGAGGCCGGCCGGGTGCCGCTGCTCGTCTACGCCGGCGACGCCGCCGGGCCCGACGAGGGCGGCGGCTCCAAGAAGGGCGGGGGTGGCGGCGGGGGCGACAAGGCGTCGTCCAAGTCCGCCGAGCAGGAGCGCAGGAAGGGGATCGCCTGGACCGAGGACGAGCACAGGTTCGTTCGTTCCTGCCTCCTGCCTCCCTTTCGTTTCCTTCCGTTGACCACAACTAGCGGTGCTGCTCTAGAGTCTATTTTTTTTTTTGACACGTGCTCTAGAGTCTAGGTGCTTGGTTGGTTGCTGAATTGAATTGACCTGTCCTGTTGCAAATTCCTATGATTGATTGATTGATCCAGGTAATCGTCCTATGGTGCTAGCTAGAAATGGTATTGGAAATTTTGATGCTTTGCTTAGTTTACCTGCTCTCCTGGTACTACTGTGGTGTGAGTGAGTACATCAGTACTCACTGGAGCTTCCTTGTGTGCCATTGTTTGTATGTATAGGTAGATTAGGCTGTATTCTGCATGAGATTTTATCGTCTGCGCACATACGAGCGAGCATACTTGTGCTCGTAGCTCTACTTACATATTTGATTGATCGGCGAATTGGCGGACCTAGAAGCTAAAACGTCAACACATTTGACCAGGGTTTCTGCTTATCCAGCTAGTGTGGTTTGTCGGAATGTGCTGAGTATTTTGAAAATTTGCTCTTTAGATGGCTTGGCACCTGCTTTCCATCCGAGACGCGACGCGTGTAGGGCTGGTTTGTCGTATTTTGCGGATTAGGTCATGCCGTGTGTGCAGCCATTTGTAGATGCAGGGCCCCCGATTGGTGGATTAGATTAAAATCCTCACACACTTGTTTTCAACTGGGATTCATGTACTGGAGCTTTCGTTGTTTCCTTAGTTTGGCAATACCTATAACTGTTGTATTTCGATGCAATTCATTATGAGTGTAGAGAATTCCGTGAATAGTAAATGACTTCTTTATATTGGTTAAATGTGTGGCTGTTGAAGTTGCATCCTCAAGCTCTATTTTCTTATGTACTGACATCTTGGCGGACTAATTATTTAAGCTTGTCATCTGTTACCTTATGCATGAAAATCTCTACCAAGTCAGAAACTGAGTACTATGGTCACTTACCCAAAAAATGTTTTTCTAACTGTATTCCCAACATGATAAATTTCATTGTTTTAAGTCAAGGGATTTTTTTTTTGATGATTTCTTCACATTTCATATCTATTCTCACTGTGTGGGTGGACTGATTTTAGTAGATAATCTTATGTGGCTTTGCATATTCTAAATATGCTAAAATGCGATAGATTAATCACCTGTTTGATAGCTTATTGTTCCAATTGCAACTCGACTTCCCTTTAGTTGATTTCAAATATGAACTTAATGCATTTTCCCCTTCTAAATATGAATTCAAGCACATTATTATCATTTACCAATCTATGTACCACTACATAATTGTATATTTCTTTCATAAATGCTGCTACTTTTTTCATAGATTATACATAATGGTTTCTCATCATTTGGTGTATAGCACCTTGAGGGCAATGAATTATTCAGTCCTTTGTGCTGAAGTTTTCAACCCTGAACAAGTCAAGTTAGCACATGCTTGTTCAGGCATTTGCTATATGTAGAAGTAGTCCACTAGTCCTTTTTCATTTGCAACATATTTCTGCCATTTTAAGCGACCTAGTATACAATATTGGCAATTGATAATTTTAGTTTGTTTGAAACAGAACGGGATTCTAGCACCTCTTACTTCCGTTAAGTGGAAGTTGATTTTAGTTTGTTTGAAACAGAACGGGATTCTAGCACCTCTTACTTCCGTTAAGTGGAAGTTGGGATTCGCCTAGGATTCGACCTCGTGATTCCCTACATATGTTTTATGCGACTGATAAGATGCCATGTTTGTGAATATTTCAAAGTGGAGAAATCAGACCATTGTGGCTTTGATGATTTGAATGGCTGAATGAGAAAGTATATGTTTATTCATAGCTCCTGCAGGGCTTATATTTACAAGTCACTGATCTGTGCTATGACCTGATTTTAAACCTGCAGATTGTTCCTTCTTGGGCTGGAAAAGTATGGCAAAGGTGACTGGAGGAGCATCTCAAGGAACTTTGTGATCTCAAGGACACCTACCCAGGTAGCCAGCCATGCGCAGAAGTACTTCATCCGCCTCAACTCGATGAACAGGGAGAGGCGGCGATCAAGCATACACGACATCACCAGTGTGAACGGAGAAGCATCAGCCGCTCAGGGGCCAATCACAGGCACAAACGGGCAGGCTGCGGTTCCCGGGAAGTCCCCCAAGCAACCTGCACAGCCAGCAAACCCGCTACCAGGCGTCGACGCCTTTGGCACCACGATCGGGCAGCCGGTCGGCGGCCCCATCGTATCCGCCTTAGGCACCCCTGTCACACACCCTGTCCCTGCTCCGCCTCACATGGCCTACGGCATGCATGCCCCGGTCCCGGGAACCGTGGTGCCCCGTGCTCCGATAAACATCCCTTACCCGATGCCGCCACCCCCGTCGTCCCGATGATGGCCCTCCTTCCTGGATAGACATCGTTAAGTGACGCTGGGCTCCCAGACAAAACTCAGAACCTCTCCTCCATCCTGTTTGGCCTTCCAGTGAAATGCAATATTATGTCTGAATAAAGGGATGACAATAAACTCTTGTACATTACAGGTGGTTTACAATCTTTAAACGTAGCTTCTTGAGGACATGGCAGACTATGTACTTATCATGTTGTGTTCCACAGTTCGTTCGATGTACACCTGCGCTGGGAGTTTTAGGTTGGATGAATACTTGGTGTCAGGCTTCATGCAAGATATTGTAGTTCAGTACTTCAGTTAGTATCGTTCTCTGTGATGATAGAAAACTTGGTTGCCCTGTGTTACATAGCAGTGTATTAATGTACAATGCTGTATTTGTATGCATGATACAGAGATAAAGCTGTGATGTCTCCTTCGAACCATTTGTTTCGATCGCACTGATAGCCGAGTGTTTCAGACAAGGAGTAGAGGATTAAGGAAGATGTTTCCATGAACGTAATCTCATTTTTTTTTCCAATTTCTGCTAAAAGATGTCATTTTACTAAAAGATGTCATTTTACAGTTGACTTGATCATCGTAGCTGAAATGCTAAACGATTTGCACTCTGCAATTGTCACCCTGAATTATGTCCTGGCAACATATATTTCAGTTGGAGGCTCATGTGAAACCGATCGAGAAAACCTATACATGAGCGTTGATTAGCGAGTCATCTGACGAAATAGCCTCTTGTTTTTCGTGAGCGATTATGGAATTTATGTTCGTGACCCCGAGACCTTGTGTGCTACTCCAATGGTGTAATTTCCTTCATCGACAATTTGTTTAGGAGATTGTCAAACCTGACCCTGTCAAGATGAACAGAAAGGAAAACGTCATGACGGTGGAGTTACTGTCCACCCATACGGATGGGGTCCACATGTCATTGTAGCCGGGACATATGTCACGCCGGCTGTATCATCAGCCATAAATCATGTGCAACGTCAGCGGTAGAATACAATCCACTATGATTAATACTATCGTTTTATAAATATGACTATGAATCACGGTGGAAAGTATGAATATGAATCCACTGGTACAGGAAGAAAACCACCAAAAAGATTAACGCACACGATGCATATGCTTATCTCAAAATAATGTGTTGTCGGCTCTTGGCTGCTTGGAAATGGGATCTGAGCAGATACAATCACACTTCAACAATTGGACACAACTATAGGAAAGTAACCATGCATACTTCAATTAGTTCTCGTGGGCTTGGATGGATCATGTGTGATGCCGAGCGGTGAATGAGACACACACACACACACCAACATGGTGATGGATCATGGATCCCTTAGTTTGATAGGGCTGTTCGAGCCGTCGCGTCCGTTAATCGAGCATCCACTGTTGAGGACACACTGCACAGACCGATAAAAGGCGACTACGACTGGAAGACCGAGTACATGAGAATTGTATTTAATGATATAACAATTACAATGAGTACTGCTATGCATCCGACGAATTATGTAGTATGATGTTTGTCGGTCGGAAAACGACGGCCCTTCACTGGGATCAACTAATCAAGGAGGACCGACTTATGCAAGTGTCGTACGAGTATCAGCCATAGAGTATCAGATTCATAGTAGTTTCTTAAGGAAAGACTGTCGAGGTATTGGTAATGCGGAACTAATATATGGATTCATACGTACCGTAGAGGAGGTGGGGAAGAACGTAGAGGGTTCCAGTGACGGGATTGCACACACGATCTTACCCAGCTTCGGATCTCACGACGGTGGCGAGATCCTACGTGCTGCTATAATTCACTCAAGGAGAATATGTGTACAGGTTACAATGAGATTGTATGCGTGCCCTAAGGCTGCTGGAAGGCTGGCTTATAAAGGCGCCAAGCCTTCCCCTACAAGGAAAGCCTTAACCGACATAGATCACGAGTCCTAGACTAACACGGTAACAAACCCTAACTTGCCCCTAAGGCGAACACGGCTGGCCTTCGTCTTGGACTTCACTAAGCCAGCCCAGAGCTTATCCTTGCGCCTAAGCCCATGAGGCCTTCTCCATTAAGCCCTCCGGCTTTATCTGATGGGCCTCCTTGGTGGGCCAGGTTTTATCCACCGTGGCAGGTATACCCGTTCGGCATAACCTCCACAGTAGTCCCCGGAAAGGTTTAAGTTCTTCGTTTGCCGTCTTTGTGAAACACGGGCTTTCGCCTTTGCGCAAGGCGGACAGAAGAGCTTGGAGCATTCCAAAATGAGACATTCAGTCTGCCTTAAGGATTAAGCCGAACTCTCCTGCACTTTGAACAATCTGGCAGAAAGATTCTGTCAGCGTCGAGTCTTGTCATGACGTCACCGCAGTCAAAGCCAGTCCACGACAGTCTGGACAAGCAAAGAGACGTTGTGACGCCATTACTGCTATTTTTCCGCACACGATCTCCGAGGCGTGCGGGAGAAGATGCCCATTATCTGACCGTTGCGGGACGCGTGGCGAAAATCGCGCGACGTTATCTCACCGCACTAATCGCGGCGCACGGCCCCCATAAAAGGGGAACTGATTTTCTCCATCTGGTTCATTTCCCTGTTCATCGTCCTCCTCGCGCCCATCCCATCCAACTCCGGCGAGCTCCACCACCACCACCTGCGCACCCACCCATGGAGAGCTCCGATGCGACCGCGGGAGCGGCAACGGCGGCGGCGTCGGCGGCGACGGAGGGACAAGATCTGGCCATGAGGGGATCGAGCACCGCGGATGCATCTGCATCTCGCGCGGCAGCGGCGACAAGTTCTGCGGCCACCTCCATCGAAGCAGAGAAGAATGCCCAGCCCTCCGACGAGGGCGATGCGGCGGAGGCAGAGGAGGAGGGAGAGGAAGCATCATCCCGCAACTGGGCAGCTTCCACCATCACCGACGCGGACCTCACGCAGCTGGAAAAGGAGGGCATCCTCCCACCAAAGGAGAACTGCCACTGGCGGTCAGCGTACGGCCACCCTGCTCCAGATCCCGCCGGCGATGAACGAGTGCTCCTCGTCTCACATCTCCTCCGCGGTTTGTCTTTGCCTCCGCATCCTTTTTTCCAATCAGTCTTAGACTACTATGGCCTTCAGCCTCATAGCGTAGGCCCCAATAGTATCTTGTACATAGCTGGCTTTATGGCTTTATTCGAAGGATACTAGGCATAGAGCCCAGCTTAGAATTCTTCAAGTACTGCTTTACTTGCAAGCGCCAAACAGAGAAGGAAGAACTGCTTTCCTTAGGAACAGTTAGCATCAACCTTCGTAGAGGCAGAGACTGGTATCCTAAGGCGCCAAAAATAGATTCCATTAAAGGCTGGAATAGCTCCTTCTTCTACTGCAAAGACATGGCGCCAGTAGGCAAAGACATAGGACTTCCTCGCTTTTCTCCTTTGCCTGCGGAGCCCCGCCTTCTTGGGGCGAAAAACCGCTGAAGGTCCTTCCTGACAACCTCCGTCGCATGCAAAGGCGGATTGAGTACTTAACAAAGACTGCTGTGCCCAAACTCACGGGCGCAGACACCATCCTATGTTGGTTGTCAAGGCGAATCCAGCCTTTGAAAGATCGCAAAGGCCTCATGTGCCACTACACGGACCAGAAGAAAGATCCCCTCCGTGTTAGTGAGAGCGACCTTACGCAAGACGCCCTGTGTATCGCTTTAAGAGGATTGCCAAGGAAAGGATCCAGCTCACAGAGCAGCGTCCTATGTACACAGCCGCCAACCCGCTCCCAAGGTAAGGCATTTACCATTACTGTTTTTACACTTCCACAATGTTTGCCTTACTAACACCACTTTTGATTTCAGCTCGCCCTTTTGCCGGATAATCTGCTGGCTCCTTTGTTTTACGTGCCTGAAGCGGCACCCGAGCCCCAAAGACTCGGAAACGAAAGGCTTCAGGAGCTACTGCAGCAACTTCAGCAGCAGAAAGGCGGAAGCGTGAGAAAGCCATCCCTGTTAACGCCGAAGTGCTCGACATTGAGGACGATGAAGATGCGGCCTTCAATGCTCCAGTACAGAAGTAAGCCGAACCTCAATTTCTTTAGTAAGGCGAACAATGTCTATGAATGTTATCTTATTTTGTATGTGATTTGCAGGATCAAACCAACTGCACCTCTCAAGAGGAAGAAAGTAATTTCTTCCAGGCAAAGAAGACTGAGCCTCTCCAGCCATCGCTCCCCCCACTCCCTCCGTTCAACAAGAGACAGCCCAGGCCCATCTGAAGATCATCATATAGATCTGGACTCAGCCGTCTTACCTGATAAGACGGAAACTGAAAAGTTGGCCAGGGCTGCCGCTGCTGGGAAGGCGGCGTACTTCAGTCAGAGAGCCGAACGAGCCCATTACTCGTGAGCTATCCGCAACATGGTGAAGCAAGAGCTCTTTGACGACGAGGGGTACATCTTACCCAACATCGCCGCCATGCTTGCCGATGAGAAGGAGCGCAACGAGCCGCCTCCGAAGCTAAGGCCAGTTGGTCAAACATTGACCATTTGAATCTGGAAGACAATTGTGACGAGCTGTACGTCACAATGAAGCAGAGCTACAAAGCCTTGAAGGCCATGATGCAGGTAAACATTCCGTCTTTATGTACATACTAGTCCCCGGGCATTACGTTGTGCTTTGACTAAGCCGACGTAATGGCCTTTCTTATGTTGATAAAGACTCAGTCCCCAAGCCCTTGTAGCTATACTTTATTGTCTTTACCTTTGTTACTTACTACTGCCCTTGCCTTAGCAGAGCAGTGAGCAGCTTACGTGCGATCTGTGGTACTCCTGAGTAACCAAAGGCAAGTGCTCAAGCAAGCCGTCGCCAAAAATAAGGCGAACGAAGGTAAATGTTCTTTCACATGCATTGTGTTTAATTCATTTGAAGGCATAAGATGCTCAACACATGCAATGTGTCTTTCACAGCTGTTGTGGCGAAGGCGAAACAGATCGTCAGCGAGACTGGCGATATAGAAGTTGTGAGGCGGGAAAATGCCGCCTTGTTTAAGCAACTGGAGGAGAACCGAAAGACGGCCGAGGCCAATCTTAAAGCCGTCCAAGACAGCGCCGCTGAAGGCAAACAAACTGAAGGCAGAACTTCTGAAACTGCAGCGACAGGCTGAAAAGGATGGGCTCCTAATCCAGAGCTTACAAGGTCGTCTTGAACGCCAAGCTGATGAGAGCACCGCCATTGACGAGAAACTGCTAAGTAAGCCTCTCTTCTTTTACTTCTCGCATTTCTGTCACTTTTCGCCTTTATTCCAACACTTCAGTACGCCTTAATTTTTTCCATTCCTCTCTTCCAGTTCCAGCTGGGTTTGGGGAAAGGCTTACCTCTGAGACGCGCCTGGAGCTTATCTTGGAGTGTGGCGAATTGTGTCAGGGCTGTATGCTGCGGGAAGAGACGTTGTCGCCAACATCTTCCCAAAACAGCTGCCCCAAGTGACAAACACCAGCAACTTGCTGCCACTTCTTCAGAACTGCGTCCCAGAGGTGGTGGAGCGTCTTCGCTCAGCAGCTAGAGGCGGAGCAAAACTTGCTCTAGGACTTGTTCGCGGCCACTACCCCGAAGTCAACATGTGGCGCGTTATCAAGTGTTTCCCAGCCAAGGACAGAGACGGCAACGAGCTCGTCAAAGAAAAGGTCTATGCCTCTGTCTCTGGCTTTGCCTCAGCCGTTGCTGAGATGGTAGACTTGTCTATCTTCTTCTCCAAGAAGCCTGTGCCTCCCCGTCCTGACGACGTGTCTGATGACGAAGCCGAAGCACCCACCACTGGCAATGGCGATGAGTCAGAAGACGGAAATGAAGAAGAAGAAGAAGAAGAAGAAGAAGGCGAGTCTGAAGCTACGCTGGATCCATCCAAGTCCCCTGCGTCTTCGCCTCCTCAGTCCCCTGCATAAGATGCAGGAAAAACTTTGCATTAAGCGTGTCATGAAAGATGGCACAAAAGACTTGTTAAGTTATGTTTTGTAATGGCAGGAGCCTTTTTATCTGTTGAACATGTTTGTTTTGCAACGCATGCACTTATTTTTAAAAGGCTTGCAAACTATGCTCCTTATCCGTCTTCAAGTTTTCTGGCTTATATGCTTTAGCCTTTTCGTATGCTGGCAGAACCTAAAGCACGGAACACTTCGCTGGCAACAGGGTTAGTAACCAAACTGTTTAAACACAGAAACGGCGCCGGCTTTTGGTGCGTAAAGCATCTACTAAGACAAGCCAGCATATACGCGATCAGATAAATACTCTTAGACGGATGCAATTTTAATTTTTGTAAGGCCTTAAGGCAAAAGCATCATGTGAGTAACCACAAGCACGAAGCCAATTCGGGTTAACATTGATATTTTTATCGAAATATATGATCAAATGGAAATAAAAGACGGCGAGAACTCATGCATAAAAATAATTGAGGGAACCAAAGACTTTTATTTCATAATCATATATGGTGTGATTACAATAGAATTGCTAAGTGTAAAAAGGACGTAGCTGCTCAATGTTCCAAGGACGTTTCGTCTCTTGAGCACTGCTTCTTCGTTCCTTTTCCTTTTGCGGCCTCTTTTCTTCTTCTTGATATCACGGAGGTCCACAAGATAATATGCCCCGTTCTTAAGCGCTTTGCTGATAACGAAGGGTCCTTCCCATATGGGAGATAGTTTGTGCTCCTTTTGCTGAACAAGGCGAAGCACCAAATCGCCTTCTCGAAACGATCTCCGTCTTACCTTGCGACTGTGGTAACGCCGCATGTTCTGCTGATAAATGGCGGAGCGCTGAAGCGCTATCTCACGCTCTTCTTCGAGAAGGTCTAAGCCGTCCTGTCGGGCTTCTTCTGCGTCTGCTTCGACGTAGGCTGTTACACGAGGTGTGTCGTGCAGGACATCTGTTGGGAGTACCGCTTCAGCGCCATATATGAGAAAGAAAGGGGTGTAGCCTGTTGCGCTGCTTGGAGTTGTGCGTATGCTCCATAAGACAGCAGGTAATTCTTCTACCCATGCTCCAGCTGCTCTATGCAAAGGCACCTCTAATCTTGGCTTTATTCCCTGTAGAATTATACTGTTGGTTCGCTCAACTTGGCCATTCGATTGTGGATGAGCCACAGATGCTAAGTCCAAACGAATACCAACTTCACCACAGTACTTTGCCAATTCTCCTACGGCGAAGTTTGTCCCATTGTCCGTAATGATACTGTGGGGACGCCAAATCTCGTTATAACCTCAATGACGAACTTCTTGGCTGTTGCCCCATCAAGCTTTTTTATGGGCTTAGCTTCAACCCACTTGGTGTATTTATCCACCGCAACTAAGAGATGTTTGACGCCGCCTCGCGCAGTCCTGAATGGACCTACCATGTCCAGTCCCCAGACCGCAAATGGCCACGTGATTGGAATGGTGCGCAATTCCTGGGCTGGCATCTTTGGCTGTCTTGCATACTTTTGTCATCCAACGCATTTCTTGACGAGTTCTTCTGCGTCTTGCTTTGCTGTGAGCCAGTAGAATCCATGTCTAAAAGCTTTGGCGACAATTGCTCGGGCAGAGGCATGATGACCGCAACATCCACCATGGATCTCTTCCAGTATCTCCTGTCCTTCTTCCGGCGAAACGCATCGTTGATATACGCCTGTGGTACTCCGCTTGTATATCTCTCCATTTATTATTGTGTATACCTTAGCTCTGCGCACTGAAAGGACAAGGATGTCGCCTAGAGGGGGGGTGAATAGGCGATTAAAACTTTTCCGGTTTAGGCTTGATAATTGCGGAATAAAACTATGTGTTTAAATTAACAAGTCAACAAACTAAATAAACTAGGCTCACCTATGTGCACCAACAACTTATGCTAAGCAAGACAAGCAACAAGGTGATAGCAATTTAGAATACTTCAAGCACGAAGGCTATCACAATGTAAAGTGCATAAGTAAAAAGCTCGGGTATAGAAATAACCGAAGCACGCGGAGACGAGGATGTATTCCCGAGTTCCTCCTTGAAAGGGAGTACGTCTCGTTGGAGAGGTGTGAACCGACACAACGGTTCAACAACCACAAAGGTTTCACCCTCTTCTCCGATGAACCGCACCACAAAGGTTTGGTTCACCTTCCACTATCGGTATTCCTTCGAGGCGGAATCCGGAGCCTTTCAACAACAATCCGGGGCACAACCCACAATGGGATTGGGGGCTCCCGAACGGCTTTCAACAACAATCCGAGGCACAACCCACAAAGGGATTGGGGGCTCCCGAACGGCTTCAAGTGACCACACAAGGGTCCAACCACCACAAAGGCGTCTAGGGCCCGAAGACCTAAGAGTAACAAGTTCACAAGCTTTCAACTTCCACGAATCCTCGTGGAGAGCACAAACCGATGCAATGAAGCAATGGCAAGAGCACAAGGCTCAAATCCTTCACTCTCAAATTCCAACAAAGCAACAAATGCTTATGGGGGAATAAGAGAGGAAGAACAAAGAGGAGATGCACCAAGAACTCCAAGATCTAGATCCACTAGGTTCCCCTCACTTAGAGGAGAGATGGATTGGTGGAAATGTAGATCTAGATCTCCTCTCACTTTCCCTCAAAGATATGCAAGAATCATGGGAGGGATTGAGAGGAAGGCAAGCTTTTCCAAAGGTCAACAATGGAGGAGAGAGAGAGGAAAAACAAGCTCAAGAAGTGGGGAACCATTGGGGAAGAAGGGCCCCTTAAATAGGTTCCCCAAAATCCAACCGTTATGTGCAGAAACGCGTCTGGGCGGTACTACCGCTGGCCCCAGCGGTACTACCTCCCCCCTGGGAAGTCAAACAGTGAAAACAGGCTAAAAACGGGCTCCAGGTAGCGGTACTACCGCCCCGGGCAGCGGTACTACCGCCCCGCCGAAAACGGCTTTCGGGTGGCTCCGGCGGTACCTCTGGCGGTACCGCGGCGGTACTACCGCCACAGTAAAAACTGCAGAACCACCGGCACCAAAACGGGAATAACTTTTTCATCCGGACTCCGATTTCGATGATCTTGGGCTCGTTAGAATCGTAACGAAGAGCTTTACAAGATCATGCAGAGAAACATCATAGTCCATCATGTGAGGAGGAGACCAAATGTAGAAAGTTAAAACCTCTCTATAAAACATCATAGTCTATAAAAGGCAATACAACTTGCAACAAATAAAATGTTGAGCAAGGAGCGGCAAATAAAGGATGGGTGTGAGATAGAAAGACAATTTTAGGAGACTAATACAAGGATGAGCCAAAGCATCAACATAGTCTTTCAAAAAGAGTGGCACATAGTGCATATCGTGTCTTTCCCGTACCCACACACCAAAGAAGATATAGCAAATAGCTCCACAAGCTTATTAAGATGAAAAAGTAAACCAAATAAAAACAAAACTTGTGCCATTTAGAAACCACCAAAGAATCAAAAGCAATAAGAGGTGGTCACTAAATAATTGGAATACCAATTAAAGATGTAACTATTCTCATGTGTATAAGTTTCTAAGTAGACACCAATCACAAAGATATAAGTCCACAAATAAACATGTACACACAAAATAGGTACAAAGGTAAAGAACATGATATCCAAGAGGAAGTCATAAATACACCAATAAGATTTTTGCTTAAAAGCATAGCACAAAGCTCAATTTTATCTTAAAGGGATATAGATGAACTTCCAACACATACTCATCATAGCATCAAACATATCCACAGGGATGAGGTGATAAATGGGATGCTCCGAGAAAGATAACAAGTATCGCAAAAGGCAAATGATTTTGAAAAGCATCAATATTGCATATGTGAGACATAGAGTAGAAAGGGCTAGATTAACATATATGGGATTGATAAATCATGAAAATGATATATATATTCCCCTTGATATGTAATCATCCCGGCTTGCCCACATTTGCAACAAATTTGTTTTGCAAGAACCAAATGAATTGCAACAAAAGAGATTCATGCCATGAAATAACCTACACAAGGTTGAAAGCTAGAAAAGTATGCATGAGGTAGATACTTGTTACCGAGATAGCATTGGTGATGTAGAAGATAAGAGTTCACGATCATCCGAGCTTGGCTCTAATAAGCACATGGTGACACACCTTCCTTGTAAATGAGACAAGCTTCCAATGCATCTCTAATGTACCTAAAACAAATTCAAGTACAAAATGGTACCCAAACTCATTGGGTCCAAAGTAGTTAGAGCAACTACAATACATAGGACAAACTCCACATAAATATGTGCATATTGATATGAAATTGAATTTCATGCACATCTTAGCCATTTAGGATTTGATGGAGTTTATCCTATATATTGGATCAACGAAAGTGAGCATGCCATAAGATATACATAAAGTAAATATGCATGCACAAGACTTTCAAGAACCAAATGAGATACAATTTGGACAAAACACCAATTAAACCAAGAAAGCACACACAAGTGTGACAAGAAAAAGAATTGTCCAAATTATATCAAAATCCCAAATCAACACATGATTGAAGATACCACTTTGAAAAGATGCCAAATGAAAGTAAGATACCAATTGATGAAAATACCATCAAGGAATAAACCAAACCCTCTACACTTCTCATGATGGCACAAAGTACCAAGAAGAGAAATGTTTGTCTTCCAAGGAGACATGTCATCGGGATCAAATATCAATTGAAGACAACTAATGTTCAAAAGCATATAGGATAGTTCCCCCAAGATTTGTGCATTATTTATGATTTTGCATTTGAATACAAAATGCACACAAATGAGATCATCACTCTCCATATATTATTCAAACACTAGTCATGTTCAAGAAAGGCAAGAAATTGCAATACCAATTTAAAGAACGGTGTTCTACTCAAGTAGGATAGCTTCCCAAAGAATAGTGCATTATCAAGAAGTATGACTTTTGAATGTCAATGCACAAATTGGATCATTGCTTTTCCTAACACAAGAAGACATAAAACAAATTTTGAGTAGAGCAACAAGGATCCAAAAGATACAAGGAAGACAAAGAGAGTTAGATCAAAATAAAATAAGGCAATTCAAAGCAAGAGACAAAGTGAAGATGGTCCACAAATTTCACACACATATGAGTATCACTTGTCAAGGACAAGGAGTATATAGAGATATTTCTCGGTGGTATAAAGAAATGATATTGAAGACCAATTCACAACAAATAAGCATATGGCAAAAGATAAGATTTAAAGGCCAAAGCTTAATAGATAGATATTCTTGATAGCTTCAAGTATTCACGCGATCATGCAAAGCCACTACAAAGAGTAGCTTGAAGCAATCGATTTCCCAAAAGATATGCGAACATATTTGGGGAAAACCGTACCAAGAATGTCCATCACAAACAAGATCCAAAAGATGATTAAACAAAATCATTTTACCAAAAATGGAACTTGTTTGAGCAACATGCCACATAGAATAAGATAAAGATATCAATTCTAGGTGACAATACCTCACATGTTCACATTTTCTAGGCTTGTAATATGCACATAGCTTATTACTCCCCCATAATGTGATAATCCATTTATTTTAAAACAAGAGGCAAACAAAACCAACTCGAGAAATTAATGGACATAATAGAATTTGAATTTCTCATGAGCATGACATACCACATAGAGAATATATAATATAGATGTATCATCACTAAGTGGTATTCCTCATGTACACACATTTTTAGGATTGTGAAGTGCACGAAGCATATCACTCTCCCAAAATGGAATAGTCCATTAATCTCTCAAAGAGAGCCAACAAGATAAGATATCAAATAAAAGCAATAAGGCTCAAACAAGTAAATGGTGTGCAAACCAACATACACATACTTGATTACTCAAGATAAGTAAGTAGAGAGCACAACACATACAAACACTAGCAAGGTACAAAACCTAACACATGCAAGGGTGCAAGCAACTTTCAATGTATATATGATTTAAATAAAAGTTACCGCAAGGAGGAACATTGGATATGAGATAGAACAATATAATCCAAATGACTTGACTTGAGAAATATAATTGATGAAGATCCCTTAATTCTTCATAATGTAGCCAAGTCTCCAATGCCCTCCAACAACACCTATTGATCAAGTTTTAGCTTGTTGGTCCCCAACCAAGTTGGGTCCTAAGAGGTTAGTCACAATAGGCTTGGCAACCCAAATGGTTCTTTTCTTGACACCACTTTGAGTACCAACATATTTGGCAAACACATTGCCAACCTTATCCTTCCGAAGAGAATAATCATCATCAATAATAATGGGGTTGGATAAGGTACCATTTGTGCATGAAGAAGCAAGTGACCCTTCTCACGGCATAGGTAGCAACATCTACTTCCTCCTCTCTTCTTAGTTGGAGTCTTGACTTGAGGAGGGGTAGCTTGATTCTTCTTGGGAAGAGGCCGTTCTTCAACTTGAGGAACTTGAGTTTGAACTTGAGGCTTCTTCCCTTGTTGCTTCTCACTAAGAGCTTCTTCTTCAAAGGGCAAGATCTAACATGGTGCCCTTCAACTTTGCACTTGAAGCAAACAATCTTGGCCGAATCTTTAACTTGTTCTTGGCCCTTGTTCTTCTTGATGACTTGGACTTGTTCTTGTTATTGGAGTTGAATCCAAGTCCACTCTTGTCATTGGGGCGTCTTTGAACACTCAACATATTGTCAAGTGGACTTCCCAACATGACGCTTTTCCAAGTCTTTCTTCAAAGAAGTGACTTGGGCCTTGAGCTCATTTAATTCCTCTACATGGTTAGTATCAACAAAACACTAGAGGAAGTAGAAGCTTCATTGTTAGAGCAACAAGGCAATGAAAGTAATTCATCACAAGATGTAGCAACATTGTGAGTGGATGAATCACTAGGACTAGCACATGGCAATAAAGCATTTTAGAAGAAGTTGTGCCTTTCCACATGAGGCTCACAAGATGTTACCTTTGACATAATAGCCTCATGAGCTAACTTTAGCCTAGCATGGGATGCTAGAAGATCATCATTAGAGCTAGAAGCTTTTCATGACTTTCTTCTAATTTCCCATACTTGCTAGATAGCAACTCAAGTTGAGCCCTTAGCTCAACATTCTCCTTCAAAATAGATGCTTCACAAGAAGTGGAGTTAGTAGCACAAGCATCATTAATATTAGAATAGAAGGAGACAATTTGGCAAGCTTATCATTCTTAGATAGTTGAGTTTGGAGTTGATCATGAGACTTGATAAGGAGAGAGTGTTCACTTTCTAAAGCCTTGTGAGCTTTGTCAAGTCTCTCTATGTCCTCACTTAGTCTAGCATTGCCAACACCAAATTCAACTTTTTCCTTTTTAAGCACTTTATATTTAGCAAGGGCATGATCTCTTTCCTTAATGATTTTAGCAATAATAAGATCATTAGACTCATCAAGGATTCAAGTCTCTCTTCAAGAGAAGACCTAAGCTCTTCTTCTTCTTCAAGAGAAGCTTTCAAGGAGCTATAGTAATAGAGTCATCCCTCTCAATTTGACATTTCTCATCAAATTGACTTTCCAAATCCTCAATAAATTCCCTACTCTTAGTAACATAATCAATGATTTCACAAAGAGGAGGGATAGCTTTACTACCTTTGGGGAGAGCACAAGTACCATCTCACCCATCTTGGTTAAGGATTCAAAATCAAAACCTTCTTCATGAGAATCCTCATCCTCATCATCACAATTTGGATTTGAGGTGGGAGACACCTCGGAATCCTTAGCCATAAGGCAAACATGATTATGATTGAAGAGGATGAAGAAAAACTTGAAGCACCATTGAGGTCCATGTCTTGTTCCAACAAATGTTGGGATTCCTCTACATTGTTAGTCATGCAAGTACTAGAGGATATGGAAGCATTGTTTTCATGGCAACAAGACATATGAAGCATATCATCATGAGATTTAGTTAAACAACTATTACATGATATGCAAGGACTATCAACTCTAGCATGTATGACATTTGGAGTGCTAGAAGAGTTTAAGTCCAAAGATAGAACATTGCAATGAGATAGAGAAGTATAATCAATAGTAAGTTCACCATCACCAATGCAATTTCTATCACCACTCACCATATCATTACCTTGTGACAAATCACATGTTGGTGAAGTGGAAGAAGTTGTGAACTCATCACGGCCGGAGGTGGAGGAGAACAATCATCCTCAATAATTTTGGACACTTCATATATATCTTGAAGCTTGGTCCAAAGTTCATGAGCATTTCGAAAAGGCATGATTGAAGCAAGAACTACATCGCTCAAAACACATATAAGACCATTAGTAACTTGAGTCTCGAGATGAGAGTTTTCTCATCCTCTAAAGATAATTCTTGGAATCCTTTGGAGGAGAAAAACCACATCTACAATCCTCTTAATATAATTTGGACCCATGGCCCTAAAAAGATTAAGCATGCGAATTTTCCAAACATCATAATTTGTGCCATCGAATATAAAGTGGGATCGTGCACTAATTCCCTAAACGACATCTTTTACTCTCTAGGCGGTAAAGCCCAAAAAGAGAGCCCAGGCTCTGATACCAATTGAAAGGACAAGGATGTCGCCTAGAGGGGGGGGGGTGAATAGGCGATTAAAACTTTTCCGGTTTAGGCTTGCTAATTGCGGAATAAAACTAGGTGTTTAAATTAACAAGCCAACAACCTAAATAAACTAGGCTCACCTATGTGCACCAACAACTTATGCTAAGCAAGACAAGCAACAAGGTGATAGCAATTAGAATACTTCAAGCACGAAGGCTATCACAATGTAAAGTGCATAAGTAAAAAGCTCGGGTATAGAAATAACCGAAGCACGCGGAGACGAGGATGTATTCCCGAGTTCCTCCTTGAAAGGGAGTACGTCTCGTTGGAGAGGTGTGAACCGACACAACGGTTCAACAACCACAAAGGTTTCACCCTCTTCTCCGATGAACCGCACCACAAAGGTTTGGTTCACCTTCCACTATCGGTATTCCTTCGAGGCGGAATCCGGAGCCTTTCAACAACAATCCGGGGCACAACCCACAATGGGATTGGGGGCTCCCGAACGGCTTTCAACAACAATCCGAGGCACAACCCACAAAGGGATTGGGGGCTCCCGAACGGCTTCAAGTGACCACACAAGGGTCCAACCACCACAAAGGCGTCTAGGGCCCGAAGACCCAAGAGTAACAAGTTCACAAGCTTTCAACTTCCACGAATCCTCGTGGAGAGCACAAACCGATGCAATGAAGCAATGGCAAGAGCACAAGGCTCAAATCCTTCACTCTCAAATTCCAACAAAGCAACAAATGCTTATGGGGGAATAAGAGAGGAAGAACAAAGAGGAGATGCACCAAGAACTCCAAGATCTAGATCCACTAGGTTCCCCTCACTTAGAGGAGAGATGGATTGGTGGAAATGTAGATCTAGATCTCCTCTCACTTTCCCTCAAAGATATGCAAGAATCATGGGAGGGATTGAGAGGAAGGCAAGCTTTTCCAAAGGTCAACAATGGAGGAGAGAGAGAGGAAAAACAAGCTCAAGAAGTGGGGAACCATTGGGGAAGAAGGGCCCCTTAAATAGGTTCCCCAAAATCCAACCGTTATGTGCAGAAACGCGTCTGGGCGGTACTACCGCTGGCCCCAGCGGTACTACCTCCCCCCTGGGAAGTCAAACAGTGAAAACAGGCTAAAAACGGGCTCCAGGTAGCGGTACTACCGCCCCGGGCAGCGGTACTACCGCCCCGGCGGTACTACCGCTTCCGGTACCGCCGAAAACGGCTTTCGGGTGGCTCCGGCGGTACCTCTGGCGGTACCGCGGCGGTACTACCGCCACAGTAAAAACTGCAGAACCACCGGCACCAAAACGGGAATAACTTTTTCATCCGGACTCCGATTTCGATGATCTTGGGCTCGTTAGAATCGTAACGAAGAGCTTTATAAGATCATGCAGAGAAACATCATAGTCCATCATGTGAGGAGGAGACCAAATGTAGAAAGTTAAAACCTCTCTATAAAAGATGAACCGGCAAAACCTCAAAACCGAAAACACAACAAGTTTTCCATCCGGACTCCGATTTCGATGATCTTGGGTTTGTTGGAATCGCAATGAGGAGCATTACAAGATCATGCATAGAAACATCATAGTCCATCATGTGAGGAGGAGAACACAAGAGGAGAGTTTGATCTCTCTACAAAAGACGAACCGGTAAAACCTCCAACATCAAAAACACCACAAGATATTCAAATGAAATCCGTTTTTGATGAACTAGAGCTTGGTACGGAGATGAACACAAGCTCTAAATTCTCACATGGATAAAAGCCAAATAAGAACCAAGAAAGATGATATGTCAAGTATGCAAAGGTTTGAGCTCTCCACATAGATGCGATCAAGTTACTCACTTGAGAGCCCCTCTTGATAGTACGCCGTCTATCCTATAACCCGGTCTCCAAACTAACAACATGAGACCGGTAAAAGAAACCCTATCAAGATCATACCTTTGCCTTGCGCATTCCACTTGAGCTAGATGATGACGATCTTGATCTCTTCAAGTGGACCACCTTTCTTGATTGCGCTTGCTAGCACATGCTTGATGAAGACTTCTCCAAATGCTCCCCCATACTCCATTATGGGAGAGTCTCGCTTAGCTCCGTCTTCATATATCCACTTGCGCTTCATATTCTTCTCTTGATATAGATGATGGCTTGGAGATAAACATGAAGTTCACTCAATCTTCTTTTCCAAGCCATGCTTGCAATAAGCTCAAATCTTCACATGACCATTCTTCATATAAACCCTTGAATAGAGCATTGGTCATCATGTAATCTTCTAGAGTCCAACACATGAACTCCAATCTTCTTCATGGAAAAGATCTATAAAGATATCTCAATGCAAACATTAGTCCATGAGGATTGTCATTAATTACCAAAACCACGCATGGGGCAACACATGCACTTTCACGCACAACTTGCCGCCTTAATACTTCGTCCTCTGGCTCTTCCTTGTTAAGGAGGAAATTTATGTAGGGTTGTGTCCAATCTGGCTTCACCAGCATGACGGAGACAGACTGCGAAGCCATGGGGTCATCCTCATCTCCGTCTTTAATAGACGGCACGTACAGGTGCTCCAAAAATATATCAGAGGGCACCTTCGATCTTTTCGAGCCCATTCTGGCTAAGGCGTCCGCTGCTTCATTTTCCTCCCTTTTGATATGCTTGACTTCTAAGCCGATAAAACACCGACCAAACTCGTCTACCGTGCGTCGGTATTCAGCCATTGTAGGGCTCTTCGCGTCCCATGCCCCTTCTAATTGTTGAACAACGAGGTCTGAATCGCCATAGCACAAAAGACGGCTAATGCCCAAATCCTTTGCGACGTGCAATCCATGCAACAGAGCCTCGTATTCTGCAACATTATTAGTGGCATTGAAGTGTATCTGCAAGACATAGCACATCTTGTCTCCTTTAGGGTTCTTCAGTACCACGCCAGCTCCCGATCCCTGCAACATTTTGGAGCCGTCAAAGTGCATAACCCAATATTCTCGTCAGGGAGGGGAAGTTCATCCATTGCTTCTGTCCAGTCTGCGATGAAATCAGCTAAAGACTGGGATTTGATGGCTGTACGTGGCTTGTACTGGATGTCGAAGGCTGCCAATTCAATTCCCCACTTAGCCACACGTCCAGTGGCATCGGTGTTGTTTATAATGTCACCCAATGGCGCCTTACTGACTACCGTGATTGGGTGCTCTTGGAAATAATGGCGTAATTTTCTGGCTGCGAAGAAAACTCCATAAGCCAGCTTCTGATAGTGAGGGTATCGTTGTTTGGATTCGGAGAAGACTTCGCTGATATAATATACCGGCCTTTGTTCCGGTAGCTCCTTTCCCTCTTCCTTTCGCTCAACAACAACCACTGCACTAATAACTAGGTTGGTAGCCGCCATGTAAAGTAGCATCGGCTCTTGTGGTAGAGGAGACGCTAATATTGGTGCTGAAACTAAGGCGTCTTTTAACTGTGCTAAGGCTGCATCTGCCTCTTCAGTCCAGACGAACGTCTTAGTTTTCTTCAACAACCTGTATAGGGGTAAAGCTTTATCCCCAGCCTACTAATAAATCGGCTTACAGCTGCTGCAGATCCTGTGAGCCTTTGGACATCTTTAAGACAAGTAGGCTTTTTGATGTCCATGATAGCTCGAATCTTTTCTGGGTTAACCTCAAGACCTCTTTCTGAAACAATGAAGCCTAAAAGTTTTCCTGCTGGGACGCCAAAAAAGCATTTTCCCGGATTTAGCTTCATGTTATATTTTCTTAAGTTATCAAAGGTTTCTTGAAGGTCAACGATGAGATCGCCGCGTTTTCGCGACATAACGGCAATGTCATCGACATAAGCGTGAACATTGCGGCCTATTTGATCGTGTAGGCAACGTTGTATGCACCGTTGGTACGTTGAGCCAGCGTTTTTAAGCCCGAAAGGCATAGTTATGTAGCAAAACGTTCCGAAAGGTGTGATGAAGGAAGTCTTAATTTGATCAGACTCCTTCATCTTAATTTGGTGGTAGCCAGAGTAAGCGTCCAAAAAGCATAGTAATTCAGAACCTGATACAGCATCTACGACCTGATCAATTCGCGGCAATGCGAAGGGGTCTTTAGGACAGGCTTTGTTTAAGCCGGTGAAATCTATGCACATGCGCAAGTCTTTCACGTCCTTCTTAGGTACTAATACAGGATTTGCTAGCCAATCTGTGTGGATAACCTCTCTAATGAAATTAGCGGCACTAAGCCGAGCTACCTCTTTTCCTATTGCTTTCTTCTTCTCTGGACCGAAGCGACGAAGACCTTGTTTTACTGGCTTGGCACCTTTGGCGACATTAAGGCTGTGCTCGGCAAGTTCCCGGGGTACTCCTGGCATGTCTGATGGTGACCATGCAAAAATATCCCGTTGCTCACGGAGGAACTTGACGAGCGCGCCTTCCTATGCGTCACTGAGGTCCGCGCCTATGTTCGTCGTCTTGCTTGCATCAGCGTTGTCCAGCACGATCTTCTTCGAGTTTGAGCTGGCCTTGAAGGTAACATCCGAAGCGCAAGGAGGCTTTTACCATCCGGCATTTCATTGGTGTTAACTTCTTTCTTGTACTGCTCCAGCTCTTCCTTGCTGATGACTGCTTCTGCTAAGACGGCGTTTCCTGCTTCGCATTCCTTCGCCTTCTTGAAGTCGCCATTGACCGTGATGACGCCGTTTGGTCCAGGTATTTTGAGCTTGCTGTAGATGTAACACGGGCGTGCCATGAATTTGGCAAAGGCTGGGCGGCCAAAGATTGCGTGATACGCACTTTTGAATTCCACCACTCAAAGGCAACTTCCTCAGTCCTATAGTTTGTTTCGTCACCGAAGGTGACGTCTAAGACAATTGTTCCCATAGAACTGGCCTGCCTGCCTGGCACTATGCCGTGAAACTTGACTGTGCTATGTTTTAGCTGTGTCTCAGAAAGGCGCATGCGCTTTAAGGTTTCAAGATAGAGGATGTTGATGCTACTCCCTCCATCCATAAGCACCTTAGAAAGCCTGCATTGCTGCACAATTGGGTTTACAACGAGCGCGTAATTCCCTGGGTTCTGTGGAATATGATCAGGATGATCGTTGCGGTCCCATGTAATGGGGTGCTCGGACCAGTTGAGATACTGGGGAACCGCTGGCATAGTGGCATTGAGTTCCCTCCAGGCTGCCTTTTCCTTTTTGGCCGAAGGAGTGGCAAGGAAAGTAACAAGGCTTGTTTCGACCCTTGGAAACTTGTTGCTCCTCTTGTGCTTTGGCTCCTGATCTTCCGGCTCCGAAGCACTTTCCTCGTTGTCCTTCTGCTCTTTTTGTCTTTACGGTTCTTGCGCTTGAACTGTTTTGCCTTGAAGCCAGCGTCGGATCCTTCTTGATATCATCGTTAAGGCGGCACTGCCTGTTGGTATGGGTGCATTTGCCAAGCTTGCTATGATGGGCACAAGGTTCATCTTTGATGTCGTCATAGGTGATTTTAATGGGTCTTGACCCTTGACTGTCATCGCCTTCTTCTGCCATCTGCTAGCCCCGCTCTGGCCACCCTTCTTATTGGCAAAGGCTACCTCCTTTGATGGTCCTGGCGCATCGTTGGCTTCCTTCTTTTTCCGGCTTTGATTGTTGTTTCGCTTTTCCGGGTTAACAGCTATGTCCATGCGCAGATCGCCGTCGTCAGCTCGAGCGTCGTCTTCTGCTGCAGCGTAATTGTTCGCGCTGTCTAAGAGCTCGCCGAGGTGTTTGATGTTTTGGCTGGCCAACATATATCTCATCATGTTGCCTTTCTTCAGGCTGTTCATAAAAGCATGTATGGCCTGGATCTCAGAAACGTCTTCGCATGCATTCTTTGTCTCTGTCCATCGAGCTATGAAAGCTCTGCTTGACTCCCCCTCCACTTGAGCGCACTTTAGTAGATCTGAGTAAGCCTTTGGACGTTTGTATGTGCATGAGAAGTGTTGCATGAATGTTTTCTGCATGTCTGCCAATTGTGGATACTCTTTTCTGGCAAAGTGTCGATCCACAACCGGGCTGTTCCCTCCAACATGAGTGGAAGAAAACGTACAGCTGCATTGTAATCACCGTCATTAATACCAACGGCGTGGATGTAATCAGGCAGCCATATGTCCGGTTTGTCAATGCCATTGTACTTGTCCACAATTTTCTTGACATTGCCTAGCGAGGATGGGAGTTGCACCTTGCGAATCGCCGGTCCAAAGCACACAGGGCCCAGGTAAGACTCCTCTTTGGCCGCTTTAATCTCATCGAGACGGATGCGGGCGTCTGAGATATGAGTGTTTTCCCTGGCTGGCCCTTTGTTGGATTGGCTACGCCTTGGCTCCTCCTGACGGCTTTGGCGATGAGGGGAGCGGGAGCGAGATCGCCTTTGAGGCGGATCTCTGTTGCCCCTATTTCCTTCGTCTCTTGCCCGTGCTGCGGGCGGAGGTGGCATGTTAAGCCGGTCACTCCCACGCCGTGCGTCCTTCCCCTTGTCTTGATCTCTTTCACGGCGAGGCGGATCATTCTTCTTATGGCGTGTGTTATCCTTTTGCCGGTGGTCGTCCTTGCCTTTGTCACTATGGCGATTGGACCCAGTCTTTGACTCATCCCTGTGCTTGTCAGGAACTTTGTCCTTCCTAGGTTCCTTACCCTTATTGCCATGGCTACTGGAACCAGCTGGTTCCTCTGGATCCCACCACCGGCAACGGCTGTCTTGCAAAGACGCGTATCGTCCGCCAGTTTTGAGTTTGAGTCCGCCTTAGCCTGCTGCTCTACCGCCTTTTCGATGAGCATTTAGAATAATGGTGGCGCTCTTCAATTGGGACTGTTTCGTCTCCCATGATTTCCCTGGCCGCCTCTAGGTTTTTGGCTGGGGTGGAGAAGAATATGACTCCATCAGGGTTAACTTGAAGAGTATTTCTGCCAAGGCTTTAAAGACTTTTGGGCAGAAGGCTTCTCGAAGTTTCCCTGCAGATCCCGATGCAGAAGAGGGTCACGTATACTTCTTATTTTGCGGAATTTCTCAACATTGCGCTCACGCTGATACTCTTCCTCTTCTAGAGCCTTTCCAACTAGGATTAACTCTTTTTCCTTGTTCAGGAGGGACAACTTATACTTGATGTTGACTTCAGTCTCAGCCAGGAGCGCTTTCCGTCTTTCCTCAAGTTCAACCGCGGTTGGATTTGGTCCCAAAGGTGTTTTGAGAAGCTCCAATGCGCGCATGTGTTCCTCCAGGGGAGGCCCTTTAGGGTCCAGCACATCCTCTGGCTTTTCCGCCTTGTCACCAATGTGTTTGATGCTAGAGGAAACTTCAGCCTCGTCTGGCTTAGCCGCGGCCGCACCATCCTCCATAGCTATCTGTGCCGGGAAAGTCATTAAGACTTCGTTTGGATCGGATGAGCCATAGCCTCGCGCGGCAACCTGTGCTGCAAAGTCTTCCTCCTTATGCTCATCGAGATCTGAATCTTCCGCCATTGGAGCGGTGCCATCAGATCCGGCTTCTGAGTCTGCTCCTGTCTGTAAGGCAGGTAATATTGACTCAGGGTCAGATTCGGCCGGCTTAGGGCCAGATGCGTCAATGACACCGACAAAGCGAGAGGCGGGCTCCATAAGCTCATAAGAGCTGGAGTCAGAATCGCTTTGGGTATCAGAGTCACTCAGATCGCGATAGACAAAGGCCTGATCCGATCTGTGTTGTTGCTCGATTGCATAATCGATGGGGTGGTGGGTGGGCCAAAAGGCGGCGGATCCCCTGGGGAATCCATACGCCTCAGCCGTAAAACCCATGAAGATGTTGATGGTGCCGAAGGGGACGACGAAGCTTGACACCAGTGCGTCGTTTGCTGGGACGTAGGACCGTCGTCTTCGATGCACCCAAAGTTGTTGATGATGCGGGCGCGACCAACCGCCATAGTCTTGCCGATCTCGCCCAATGCTCCCGCCTGAAACAAAACTCCCGACGCCTTGGGCCCCACGGTGGGCGCCAACTGTCGAGGTATTGGTAACGCGGAACTACTATATGGATTCATACGTACCGTAGAGGAGGTGGGGAAGAACGTAGAGGGTTCCAGTGACGGGATTGCACACACGATCTTACCCAGCTTCGGATCTCACGACGGTGGCGAGATCCTACGTGCTGCTATAATTCACTCAAGGAGAATATGTGTACAGGTTACAATGAGATTGTATGCGTGCCCTAAGGCTGCTGGAAGGCTGGCTTATAAAGGCGCCAAGCCTTCCCCTACAAGGAAAGCCTTAACCGACATAGATCACGAGTCCTAGACTAACACGGTAACAAACCCTAACTTGCTCCCTAAGGCGAACACGGTCTGGCCTTCGTCTTGGACTTCACTAAGCCAGCCCAGTGCTTATCCTTGCGCCTAAGCCCATGAGGCCTCTTCCATTAAGCCCTCCGGCTTTAGCTGATGGGCCTCCTTGGTGGGCCAGGTTTCATCCATCGTGGCAGGTATACCCGTTCGGCATAACCTCCACAAAGACACTCAATAGTAGAGGTCATTTTGTTAGAGAAGTATACGGTTCAGCACTTGCCTTTTATTATTGTTACTCAACCAAAAATACATTAAGAAAAAAGGAAATAAATTTGCAGTTTCAAAAACCGGAAAAAACTTTAGTTCTGAACTATTTCTTGCCACCGCCTCTCGATGTACCCTTCTTCTTTTTGGTGATTCCTTTCGGCTCCACCACCTTCTTGACGCTCCCTTCACCTCCATGGGGACGCTTGGTGCTGGAACCCTCGAACGTACCTGGGTGATTGCTGCCAACGCTTTCTGCCACATGGGGACGCTTGCTGATGCCGGGGATGTCGGGCAAGGAGCACCGCTTGAAGGGGCAGAATCCGAGCGCCTTTCGCTCGACACTGTCGTCGTTGTTGTCTGAGCCGTCGTTGGGCTGAGTCGATATTGGGTCGTCGCTGAACTCGTCCGAGTCGTCACCGGGGCGAAGAAGCGGGGTATCCTCGTCTGTCATCCGAGGAGGACTCTTCCAGGGAGGATAGTCCCCTAAAGAATGACTACCAACTCGTCCGTCAAGAGGACAAAAGCTGACAGAGTCATCGCTACCTGACCACGCCTGGCGGTCAGGGCTCCACTCCCCAGCCCGTCTGTTTATGCTATCTATGGAGGGGTCCTGGTGGGAGCCTCTACTATGAGGAGAACCCATCTCGACCTAGAAAGGATAGGAGAGTGATGATGGAATTGCATTCAAAGAACCCATATAAATAGCCGTGGAGTAAGAAGGGGGTGGTTGGTGAGATCGTCGATTTTAATGTCGCCCTAAGAATTAAGTGACGCGAAAAGTGTCCGTTAGCTACATGTCGTCCAATAGCGTGCAACTGCCTAAATGAATCCAAACAAGTTCGTCGTGGGCACATAATCTCGCAGTATATCTTCACATGATACGCTAGCGAAAACACAGCTAGGCCATCCACGTGTTCGTCCGCCATAGGCACAAAATCCCGCATCACATATCCACGTGATACGCCGGCGAATCTATGGCTTGGCCACACCTCACACCAATTATCACGCCGGAGGGTAGCGACAATTCCCTCCTTAACTTCCGATACGAATCGAATCACGCAATAAAAATTCGTTAGGTGGATGTCCAATGGGCAGCCGCCTCCGTGAATGCGCACAAAAGTTCGCCGAGGCCACCGAATCTTGTAGTAAAGACAACAAATATATCCGCAATATAACGTATAATAAGAAATATCTCGCAAATTCTTTGTCAAACCCATAGCCACGCAACGGCGACCAGAGGGAAGTCCGACGGGAGCCAACACAACTACAATTACTACTAACTCCTTATATTTTTTCAAAAGATTTGTAAATTGCTGAGTCATAATAGTATAATTCTTATATGAAAATGTAAAACCCCAACATTTGGTTTTTCATCAAATTTGAATTGCTCATAAAATCCATAGGTTCCCCATTTTCATACGCCGTTTTGAGCTACCTTTTTTGTACTTCTGTGTTACCTATTCCGCCTAGAAAAAATCCCCGAATCTCGAAATTAGCACAGCACACACAACCCCTTGAAAGGCCACCATCGCTCTCTCTCTTTCAGTGTCCACCCATACACAACAGAACACAGAGGCGAGGCGAGGCGAGGCGAGCTGCCTCCTCCGGCGCGCGCGACATGGCCGAGGCGAAGGGATCGCCGGCGTCCTCCGGCGGCGCGGGCGTTGGCCCCGGCGACCTCGTGGGGTCGGTGGTCCCGCCCGTGTCGCTCCAGGCGCTCCTGGCCTCCATGGGCGGGCCCGCGCCGGGCGCCGCGAACATCGCGCATCACCACCACCAGCAGCAGTTCTACAACCCCGCCGCCCTGATCCACGCGCCAATGCCAGCGCCGCCCCCGCTCGCCGTCCGGACGCCGCCGCCACCGCAGTCCAACCACCAGCTGCTGCCCGCCGGTCAGTATTCTTTTTTTGCATCGCCGTCATCGTTCGGCACGCGGGCTCGCTGAATTCTGCTCGCGCTATCGTTCGTCGTCTCCGGCCGTGATCCGTCCATTTCGATCTAGGGTTTTGATTCTTTCACGCCATTCTAGGGTTTTGATGGCCGTGCGTGCGCGCACGCGCGCCGCCATGGAGGTGAGATCCGTCTTCCTCGATCGTCGTCCCTGTTCTAGGTTTTTTTCTCCCCTGTGTCCTCGTCAGGACTTGCGTAAAGATCGGCTCCAGATAGCAATCTTGGCCCATCGAGTTTCGATCATATCAGGGCTTTCCATTTCGATCCATTCAAACCATTTTACGGCGACAGACATAAATTTCGACCATATATATCGCACATTTCTTTTACTCCTCATCATCTTACTTCAATTCTTCATGGTTGTTTATTCCTGATCATATTTCCTTGATTAATTAATTAATTGATTCTTTCTTATTATTCTTCAGGAACATACCAATACTGGCCACCATCTGGCTCCCAGAATGGCGTTGCGGCGGCGCAGCAGGTTCAGAGAGGTTTTGGGGACTGGACAGTGTACAACAGCTCGTACGTGTCTCTTGCCTGTGGCAGCAGCAGCAGCAGCAACAATGGCTACCACCACACCTCGAGGCTATGCTCCACCACCGCTTGGCCTAATTTCATGCCGATGAACCCTTGCTACGGCGCTCACCCTCCCACGATGCACGATCATCAAGCTCCTTCCTACCAGGACAACAATAATCATGAAGAAAATTCAGGTATATGTGTCATTCTATCCAGGATTGAGGTTTCGTGGCAATGGTACATGAGTGGATATTATATGTGTGGATTTTCGGAACCTGCCCCCATCTGAACACAATATCTAGACCTTTGAGATTGGATAATTTCAATGCTACTCCCTCCGATCCGAATTAACAGTCGGAAGTCGTGCGTACAAGCTGTGCTGGTTATGCTGTTTTTCTACGAATCTTTATATGGACCGGAGGGAGTATCATTTTTGCAAAAATAATTTTGTCTTCTATCAAACTCAACCCGTAGTCCACGGTCTGTAATTTTTTCTCTAATTTTTATTTTTTGTCATATTTACAGAGGCACCCTTGTCTTTTATCAAACTCAACTCACAGTCCACCTCACCCAAGTTTTGTGTAACTTATATGAGGTACACTGCGGGTTGAAACTCAGATGATGTGGACTGCGAGTTGAGTTTGATAAAATACGAGTTGCTTTTAAATATGTCAACCAATTACTTGCACCGATTTATATAGCTTGCTTGCGGCGAGTTCAGATTTTTGGTTATGTTTTTGTGGTTATGGAGGTCCATTGATGCGAGAAATGATCCTTATTGCTTGACTTGAGCTGCGCTTCGACTAACAGTTCGTGAGAAATTAATGTGTAATGTTTGTAGAAAGAGGTATATATAAGCTGGTATGTTTGGTTACAAAATGTGTTGTCTCCTTTGTCACTACTACTAGACATCTTTCTACGCAAGGGGTAATTTCAGGCTTATATTTTGTTTAAATTTTTGGAAGGAACCTTTTATTCTTATCTCATTTGATCAAGAAATTGAGGACATAAAGGACAACCTATGCTCTTTATCATTGTTTTAACAAAGAATTGTACTCCAAACCTGTGACTTAATCAATCATTACAACCTTGGAAATTGCTATTCGAAAGATGGGTCTGCATGACCATGCTTCCAAAACTTCTAAAACCAAAGTGTCGAAACCTTACCCACAAAAACAAATATTCAAACCTTGTGCACAATTGTTGCCATTTCCAAAGTGTGCTAAAATCACTAAATTGTTTTTGCAATAAGTTACTTGTACTTGAACATATGTCCAATAACTCATTTTATGATTTTTTCACAGATCCCAAATGTTCATGTTTAATTTACAAAAAATTACATGGAAACATTTCTATCCTTTATGTGCAAATGTGATAGTTTTTGTATTTTTTCACAACTATAATAAATATGGTTTTTATAATTTTAAAAAATGGGTTCACAACTTCACATGCACCCATATTACAAAAATTGCTCTATCAAAACCTTGCGCTTTAATATGCTGCTACATTATTAAATTCTTCGAATCTGGTAAAGACAGGTTGAATTATTTTGGCGTGTAAGGTCTATTGTTGAATTTGCTCGCCATTCAAGTTTTCATATTGTTTAGTGCAGCGTTGTTTGAATCCAGTAAATGCCTAAGGGCTTTAATTCAGGGTACAGAGTGTGAATACTTCGAACCTCAGAATGTTTTCTGAAGCAACTTGTTCTTATTCCCCCTCGTTCCAAAAATACCAAATCATACTGCCATGTTATTGGTGGTGCAATATTATGTTAGGCCAGAAGCCCAGAACACATCCAAGTCTTATACAAGATTGCGTGCATGTTACTATTTGTGAAATGGAGAAATATTTGCGCATTTCTTCAATATGTGGCATCTGATGGTGCAGGATTTGTAGCTAGCTTCAGGGTGGATCCAACATTAGTGCCTGCCCCATGTTTTCCACCAATGTCTCCGGCACCAAACAATCACTCTCCTCCGCAGTTCTTTGATGAAGCTACATACACCAAAAATGTGAAGAGTGAAGCCATGTACACAAAGAAAGTGAAGAATTCAGAGGTAACAACAGGACACATTTGCAGAGCATATGCTGATATAATTGAAGTTAGCATGAATAGGCCTGATCTGAGATTTCCAGGAACCACCCGACATGGAAAGTGAAAACAGTGATGAACTAGATCACGTCACGGTAGATGAGAATCAGAACCTGAGTCAGGGGCATGAAAGTTTCACTGCTGTAAGTAACGCGACACATTGATGCATATCAGTTCCTGCAGTTTGCAGTTTCTTCCCACTGAACTAACTCTGGATTATTTCCTGCAAAATTGTGTACAGAGGTCCAACTGTAGAGAATACCGTGTTGTCGTGCGCAAGGATTTGACCAACAGTGATGTTGGTAATATTGGAAGAATTGTGCTGCCAAAGGTAGATCCCAGGATTACTCTATCGATTAATGAACATGCAAGTTTATACGTTAATTCGCTGTGATTATACTTTGTAAATTCACTATACTGAATTTTGCAGAGGGATGCAGAGGCTAACCTTCCAGCTTTGCTTGAGCGGGATGGCCTGATACTGAGGATGGATGACTTCAAGCTTCCTGCTACATGGAACTTTAAGTACAGGTGATTACTAGTTAGGTTTTAATATTTTCCGTGATAATGTTGGAGCGTTTATATCTGCCTCCTGTTCACTAGTTCAACTGTATCACATTGATACAAAATACTTCGCAGGTTCTGGCCTAACAACAAGAGCAGAATGTATATCATGGAAAGTACTGGTACGTTTTAACATTTCGGCAAACACTTCAATATTTATTAAGTTTGTGCATGTGCTTGATAATTGCTATGTGTTTACCTCAGGAGAATTTGTGAAGTCCCATAATCTCGAGGCAGGAGACGCCCTCGTCATCTACAAGAGCCTGGAGTCTGGCAAATTTGTACGGGAATATTCTACACTCTACCCATTTATGTCGTCAATAGTTGTCCCAAATTTGTGCTCTGTTTTACTCTTTTATTTTAAAAGTTACTCTCATCATATTAGTAAACCTTATGCCTACATTGCTTTTGTGATATCTTGCGTCAGATTGTCCGTGGGGAGAAGGCCACTCCACAGCGTGCTCACCTACTCTGTCTGGAATGCAAGGAGGAAGGGGGCAACAGCGAAGAATGCGGGTTCGCCATGAGCCTGCATGCCAAGAGAACCTGATAGACGTTGCCTTTCTCGTCTTCAGCTCTGCATCAGAAGGCTCCCAAGATTGATGGGTAGTTCTTCCCTTGTTGAAGAACATCGAGCTACAATCAGTCATAAGAAAATGAAGAACAATAGAGAAGCATCGTCGGAGAGTGCATCGCCTGAATTGTGACAATTGACATGTTGTAGGGTTCGAACTGGCCTAGTAGCTGGTGAATAGCTCTGGCCGAAAGAGAAACATCTTTCCAGTTTCTTAGGTAACGTAATTTTTCTTATCCGTGTAGCTGTTGTTTGTTATGTATTTGTACAAAAATAATAATTTGACCTGTTGCCTTGTGTACTTAATTATGGATGGCCCCCATAATATTGGCTCACTGCCTCACTCCATGTGTAGGATGTTTCGATGTTCGTCTCTGAATCTAGATTCAACCTACTGATCTTTTCAGGAGAAAGAAGAAATTCTTTTTGCAGCAGACTTGTGATTGTAAGAAAAGCAGGCAAGAAAGGACTTGATTTGTGAGAGAATGCAACCATATATTAATACGGCATCAAAATCCGCTGATTTTCATATTCGTAGCACTTTCTACCTTTCCGCTTAAGGTATTTGATGAGACAAGAGTTGCCTTTTTTTTCCTGAAACATGTGCTGTAGTGTAGGAGTACGATGTTACAAATAAAGACGCATAGACAGAGAATATATGACTGCCTTACACAAAGGATCCAAGAAAATAACTAATGAACATAAAAGCTCGAAGGTGATTTTCGTGCTCCATTTCGTTGTTCATGAGCCTTCATGAGCATTTATATAGAAACACATGAACATTTTATAAAAATAACTTTTCCAGCTCATGAACAATTATTTAGAAACGTGTGAACATTTCATACGTACATACATGTATGAGCATGTAAACAATTTGTCCGCGTACACTTTTTCAATACCAAATTATCAAAAACCATCCGCTGTTCAGAGGGGTGCCTGCATCTGTCCGATTTGGTCAAACTAAGGTAAAGCTTCTGGTAATTGTCTGACAGAGCTTCATGCAGATTCCCATCGTTCGGAGCCCATTCGAACGAACGCACCTATTCTCCCCACCCCCATCCTCAACGGCCCAGAGAATCAGACACCGGCCCTGCTCGGCCCTCAGGATCGAGTCCAGGTCGTGTCGCCGGATGGAATCCGGCCCACGGCCGAGGATCAGTCCAGCGCTGCGGCCAGGGCCTCGTTCTAGATCCCTTTACCACCTGGAATAATAGGAGAAGACCGGTTTATTAACCACTGTACACATCTCATAATATGTGGTGTACTAGTCTAGTTGGAAAGACCCCACTTGGAACGCAGAAAATTTAGCAACAAAAACAATTTAACACCAACTTGGTCCAAAACATAGGATCACACGTTGGGTGATATCTCAGCAACTTACTTGTATGTCTGATAAATCTTCGAGCTGAATATGACAAGTTCTTATACTCTTCACTTGAGCTAGTTATCTGGCAAATATACATGACTTGATGGCACATTGGCATGAACACGTACACAATGTCAGTGAGAGAGAAATCTGTCTTTTTTTTTGAATTTTCCCCACATATATTAGGTCAGCAAGCCGCCTCATTAAAACCCTGCCAGTCCCTTTCGGTACCCTGGTTAGGGAAAGAGTGCGTCTGAAACTTGCCGCCTCCAAAACAGTCATATAGTTACATCGTTTATAATGCTGTTAATTAAGAAACTAGGGGCTTCCTCGAGCCAGCTACCAGAAAAATTATTACAGAAGCTATGTTTTGCTAATTCATGAGCTACTTGATTTGCCTCCCGTGGACAGTGATTGAAGGTGACCACACCAATTGCGGACACAACATCAATGCAATCAGCAAAAATTGCTGCAGAGTCATTCCACCAGGTTTCATCTCCTGAGCAGGCTTCGATAACTTCCGTGGAGTCCGACTCGGCTTGAATAACATTGCAGCCGGTTCTGTTAGCCACGGAGAGACCCTCGCGCATGGCCAGAGCCTCAGCCATAGCCGCCGTTGCAACATTAGGGAGGTACACGCATGACCCAGCGATGAAGTTGCCCTTGTAGTCTCGAAGAACAGCTCCAATAGCACCTGCACAACGGTCAACATGGAAAGAAGCATCAACATTAAGCTTTATCTTTCTCGGCTCAGGTTTGCACCAACGTGCTACTGTGGGATTCATCGGTCGTGATAGGCTCTTAGCCGCGTTAGCCGCAATTCCAAATATCGACATCTTGCATTTATATATAGGTGGAACAGATTCATCATGAGTTCGCTGTCTCCTCATCCACCATAAGTACCAACATGTGATAACAGTGACTTCCTTCAACCCGATATCAAGGCCTGTAGTGTAGTTACTCTCCCTCGTTAAAATATGTTCGAGGACTGCAGAACCAGCCCGATCTATATGAGAAGCTTCCTCGATCATTGAAGTGAGGTTTAATTCATGCCAAAGTTCCTTGGCCACTGGGCACTTAAAGAGAAGATGCATGATATCTTCCGGTCCATGAGAGCAGATTGGACATTGCGATGAAGTTCCAATGTGTCTATTAGCTAGGATGCACTTCAACGGAAGGATCCCGTGGAGTGCCCTCCAAGTAAATATTTTGACCTTGCTAGGAACCTTTAATTTCCAAATTATCTTCCACACCGGATTAGTTGCAGAAACTCCAGGGGCTGCAACTTGTCCCATGCTGGGGCCGAATTGGTGGTTCCATTGACGGTGGTTGCAGAAACTCCAGAGAGAAATCTGTCTTCATTGTTCAATTCAGGTTTTGATGAAAGTGGAAGGGTACTAACTAGTGAGACACCGATCGACCCCCCTTAATGGCCAAAGCCCACCGTAGACAAACCTAGGTAGACTGACGGGGGCTCAGTCAATCGGTCACGCCATGGCTTCATCTCCACTCCCTGATGCATAAGATGTTGCTAACCGTGTGCATAAGCACCAGGGATGTGTCACATCTTGCCGAGGTTACCCAGGAATTCAAGGTCTGGTGGCAACCCGTACAAATTTAAGTGCACGTGGTCAATCCATTCAATGTTGGGGTAAAAAAAATGTATCTCCGAATCTCACTTCAATACTTTCGTTCTAAGAGCACATATATCGTGATAAACTTAGAAGCGGTATTAAGCAAGATTCAGAACTTGCTTTCACATGCAAATAATATAATGTTCTGACTTCACCGAATCACAGTAAACTGTGTATTTTGCTTGTACTACAGCGATTGTTCTGCACATTTTATACTGAAAGCAATACAGAGAAAAAGCAGGACAAAAGGAACCCTTTCCTAACCAGTTGAACGTTGTTTGTGACCTTTTCAGCTCACTCGTACACAGTAAATCTGAGATTTGTTGCCCACCTGAAATGCTGGTTATTCACTTCAAACAGTGACATAGTACAGATAAACATTGAGCAATTTCCATCTAAATAAGAGATATAGCTGGAACAAAAAGGTGGCAATAGCAGAAGTGAAATGGAACAAGACGGTAGCATCGTCATTGATCTATGGCTGGCATCTAGAAAAAAAACACTGGCATAAACACAATGTGGAACCGATAGTTTATAAGTTTATAATCATAAGCACACAAAGAGTATTAACACCACAATTAGCACAAATGCTAGACTGGCCTACCAAAGGGGTATGCCCGGGTAACTTTCGGCTTTTTCAGTAAAAAAAACAAGCCTCTCTTTTACGCCTTGGTTCCACTCTATTTCTACTTAATAAACAGGCAGTGTTTCTACCAATTTCATGTGAAAAAGAAAAACGCAAACCTGGGCCGGAACATATCTCTTGCTGACCATACAAGAATAGCTTAAGACAAACCAAACTAATCCATATACCACCATCTGCGAGTATGACATCGGCTACAGGAGTCTAGAACCTGCAATCTAACACCCGCAGGAACTCTCTTTGTGATGTATTTGTTCACAGCCTTAACAGTTCTATGAGCCTCGGCTATGCTACTATCCTTCATCCAGCTGCAGCTTTCACTCTTTCCAATAATACCACACTTTCTAGGATATGGATCTACAGGGGTTGTGTCTAATGTGAGGCACTCGAGCGAAGGAGCGCTCTCGACGATATAGTTCACAAACTGAATTAGGTTTGAACGAAAACCTGTTATCATCGCATGTCTGAGGCGATCATATCGGCATTGTGGCATCCCCCTCATAGAATTAGCATCGTTGCCTCCGAAAACTGAATCGTCACGCCTTAAGAAATCTTTATTTACCTGAATATATATGTTTGATCAATCAACATTAATACCACTGTTTCCTTTATAACCACGGTCATATCAAATATGTATAGCTCTGAGAGATATGTCTTACACGCAAGATGAAAGAATCCAAGGCCGGAGAAGCATTAAGAAAGGCTACTAGCGACAGGACATCAAATTTGAAGGCAGGTTCGGGACATTGGATGTTAATTTCCAATTTCTTGAGACAGGGGAACTTGGATACCAGCATCAGTGTGTTGAAATTCTGAAGAACGACAGGTCCAAAGATTAATAGTGCCTTATGTTCTTCAAATATATATGCTGTATGCACTGGTCACTATCATTTCACTAGAAACTGACGTGTAAAGTATGTTGGTCTAATATGAATTACCAGGGGAAATATATATAGTTCTCTTGACATATATTAGTTCCTTATTCGAACATCTATTCTTATCATTAATATTGCTAAGAAGAAGAAGACTGCAAAAAGCATGTAACTGTAGCGCTCTTAAATGATGGCCCATTTAAATTAAATCAAAGAAAATTATGTGCTCATATATCTATCATTGTAGAGTTCAATCTAAAATTAGGAAACATTGTTGAGAAATTGCAGACACTTAACTGTGTACGGATAGAGGATTAACACCACTAGAATATTATGAGTAAGAAAATGCTGAAATAGCATGGAAGAAGAATATTCCTTGCAAAAAAATAAGTTATACAGGATGCAATGGGAGTAATTAGGAGAAATAAGTATATATGAGATCAAGAATATTTTATTACATCCATTGGATGAAGAACTAATAAAGTGATTTTATTTGACATATCTCAATTGTTCATAATATGTTTTAATACCATGCTATAACTATATTACGTGGAAACATTAATACACGTGTGGTATGTAAACAACCAGGTCCCTAGTAGCCTCTATTTAAGTAGTTCGTCGGGCAACAGATGATCAAGGTTTCCTGATCATGGACAATCACGTCGGTTAACAATGGAGTCATATCATTAGGTGAATGATTTGATGGACATACCCAAAATATGGAAATGTAGTGTTCATACCTTCGACCGTGAGATCATATCAAATCTCTGCTTCTGGAAGGTGCGGCTGATCGCATCAAACGGCATGACTTATATAGCGTGACAATAATGGTGACACTTTCAGGTATCGGAAGAAAGCAGTAGAAGCGAGTGATCAAGAGCAGGAATTGCCAATCCACATAGCAGGATAGATACTCTAGGCCCACTCGGTGAGATTACATCAATGAGCTTGCAATCATGTGACTAGGTCACGGGGATGTAATATCAGAGACGAGTAAAGATAGATTTGTCCATGACAAGTGAGCTGAAATTAAAATGTAAAAACTGACACATACCTGATCATTAGAGACAAGCTCCAGGCTCTCTACATTTCGTGCGAAGGTTGGAATCCTTGCGAGAGCAAGGGAGAGCGTGTTGCACGGAATGTAACATGACAAATACACACCCTTAAGCTGCCAAGGATCCGCAACCGAGATGTCTTTTACTAGGGTCCCAACACATTCCAAAGTAGTGAGCTGTGGAGCATTGATATCTAGAGACTGCAACGAGTGACATGATCCAACTCTGAGGATCGTGAGTTTCTGCAGCGTACAAGGTATCCTTAAGGAAATAATCTTACTACAACAGATGATATCCATTTGTTCCAAAGCAGAAGATTTTGAGAGCAGATGCCCTAATCCCTCATCAGTAATGTCGACAAAGCGCAAACGTAATCTTGTCAATCTTCTCAAGCATCCAAGTGCTGGCGTGGGATGAAAAGTGCAACCTTCGAGGTCAAGAGACCGAATTGAATTTCCAGCCACCTTGTCACACAAAACTGAACATGGGAAGTTGTAGTCTGCAGTCTTCATGCGTGCAGAGGTCACAAGGCTAAGTTCTTTGACCCCAAAATGAGCAACATTTTGGAACCATCTGTCGAGGTAGGAGGTGTCGATACTTTTGTAAAAGCGGAGATCAAGTCTGAATACCTCCACCCCAATGCCAGAGTGCTTCTCAAGAATGTGGTCGACTACGTTGGTGAGTCTATCGATATCAGTCAACCCAAGCGTTATCATGCTGAGCGTGAGGTTGGAATAGCATCTCCAGGAATGTAGAAACCCACGAGAGACGCAGGCGGCGCGAGCAGCATCCTTCACCGGCAAGAGAGAGTGTATATGATATACAATGTCCTACAGAACCATGGTATGCAGATGAGTTAGTTGACAGGGTTTCATGATATTTTACATGTAAGTTGTATTTTAAACTACGATACTTGAGTACCAGGAATTACTGCATACGTACCACAGGCAATCTCTCAAACTCAAACACAGATTCAAGTTGTTTCCGGGATGATCCACTACCTGCAATGGTACGGGCCTCGTCAGTAACTAGTATTAGTAGCATCACGTTTGGAAATTTTGCTCGAATCAATCTTGCAGCAGAGCAGAACAAATTGAGGAGAGGAAAGATGAAATCGTAGTGCGTGATCACGGAACCAGGAGCAATAAGCCGTCAGGATATTTCTGAAATATAATACGAAGAGAGATGCGGAGGAGGATATGCACGTACTCCTAGTCCTGGGAGGAAAGAGTTGCCGCAGCCACCGCTTGGTCGTCGGCACGGGAATACAGGTCACCATGGCAGGCGCCGCCGGAGCGGCCGATCGATCTGCCTCGTACCTGCTTAATTATTTTTTTTTCGCGTGGATATAGCCTCCTAGCTGCCTGCCTAGTTGGAGCGATTGATCAAGCTGGGCTGCTCTTGTGAGCCGGGCTAATTTACTGGGCTTTAGGAGAACGTTCTTTAGGAGGACTAAGATTAATCAACTCGGGCTGTTTCCGAGCAACGAAGTAATTTGTGTGTGCGTATAAATTCAATTTAAAAAAATTGGCCAGAAAAAATACGATTGGCGAACTGGGGTGTCTGAAAGGATCCGGGACCATAGATCTTGAGGATCTTGAAAATATCTCTCTTGTTCTTTCGACCTTCCAAGCACTTAATATTGGATCAACTGTCCGCATGTCCTTTCATTACATATATGTGTTGCGCACACATTAGAACAGGGTACATAACATATATTTCAATCTATACAATCATATATGTAATTTGGTGGTGAGTAGGATGAGGGCCACAGGCACAAAAAGGCTCTAAGTTGCGCATCCTTTTAAGTAGAAGACAAAATATATTTCTAATAGGACCGGATCAATGTGGTTGTGGCTTTCCCATAATAGTGCCCCTATGCTTTCTTAGGGTTAAGTGAGTGCGAATTAATATATGTTCGAACATTGTTTAGTGGATATAATTGAAGCCTACAGTAGGTAGCTCCAAGCAAATGAAGACTTAACAATATCCAGAGGTTGAATCCCTATCTAGCTAGCTCCATTACACATGCCCCGAAGGTACTAACATTATTCTTAACCATTAGTAATTGTCACATCTTGTCTTGTCTTGTCTTGTCTTGCAAAAGGCTATCCAGGAATTCAAGGTGTAGTGTGGTAGCCTTTACAAATTTAGGTGCATGAGGCCGGTCCATCTCATGTTGGATAAATAATGAAGCTATGATTTGTAGGTAGAAAATGATTAGAGAAATCGAAACCTGATAGGTGAGCTGATGTGTGGATGGGAAATTGGCAATGGAAAAAAAAAAGGGCAATGCCCTTTCAGAAAGATAAGAATTGGAAATTGTTCATGCAAAGCAATATCATTTTGTAAATTACCAAATCACGATTAATCATGTGGTTTTGCTTGTAGAAATTATGGTTCATTTCATGGCCTTTTTTCACGATGAAACGATACAGACGCCACTTTCGGTAGCGGCACACACTCCTCTATTGTCAGACTATCAGTCTCATCTCGAAGAAAGAATAAATAATGGTTAGGAGAAGGAGATGATCTCAAGTGCTAACTATAATCAGTTCAAATTTCATGGATGACATGTATAAATTCTTCTTATGTCATAGAAAAAGCAATACTACAACGTCAGATGTAATTAACAACATATACATGTAGAAGTATTGTACTCGATGGCCACACATCATTTGTACAGGAAGCTGAGAATGTTCTCTTGGCATTGCAAAGTTTCGTGTACTAGCCAACGCAATGAAAATTCCGAATGTAACCCTCCCTCCTCTCATGTGTGACTCGGAAGTTCAACACGTACATAGAAGATGCACAATTTCTTGTATGAGAGAAGAGTCTATACGTGGCACAAGACTCGAACTTGAAACTCTGAGTTATGATACCATGTTTTATGCGGTAGCTAGCCAACACTAAAAAGTCTGACATATGGAAAGGGATAGTGCAATCCACATATACAGTAACATGTGTCACGTAAGAACCAAAGACACAGACATCATAAAGATATTCAAATTTTAATATCAAATAAAATGTCTGTCAAATCATTTTTTAGCTCACGATTTCATTTTTCATCGTATATTTCTACCTTTTCATCTCATTAACCACATACGAATTTTAGCTACTTCCAGTAGGCACCAGGGAGTACAGACAATCATTCTCCTTTGTTTCCATAAAAATTGTCTGTAGTTGTCGTCACGAGTCTGCACTCTTTTTCGGAGACGAGACCTGAGCCGCCACGGTGCACTGGTGGTGGCGCCAGTGAGGTCGAGGGCCGCGGAAGCTTCCACTGGAAGCTAGGTCTGTCTCCCGAGTCGGAAGAGCTCAGAATTGTTGCCCACTTTGTGCCGATAAAATAACACATTTGCCATGGGTGATTAAAACCGAATAAACTGGATCATGTCACTTAACAATGAACAATACAAATAGTCTATAGTGAGTTGCATTACGTCATCATCCACATGTCAGTTACTCGAAGTCACCCAACTTAAGTGAGAAGCGACAAACCATGCATTGTGTCGTGGACTCAAGGATGCGTCTTACTATATTGTAAATTTCAGTGACGATTAATCAGCACATTGGTTGGGTATAGGACAAATGCTCAAAGATTGATTAGGAAAACTAATCGAGCATCTCAGAGCATCAGACCTCACACATTTGTTACGTCAGATGAGTGGACTTGGGAAGTGCATGTACTAGCACGGCCGATTGGCTGCATGATTATAGTTTTTCATATAGATGTTCTTTTTTTGAACGGATTTTCATATAGATGTCGAGTGTGCATAATCTGGAACCAAAATCTGTCCGAGGCAGAGTTAAATCCTGCATGCCAATTTGCCATGCACATGCATCCTCCCTACCAGCAGCCAGGAGGGCCCCGGGACGCAACCTGACAGGGGCAAGCAAACATGCGCCTGGACTTTGACCTGATGGCGGAACGGGCGTCGCTAACATATGGTCGGTCGGTCGCAGATCGACGATGGTGTCTGCCGATGGGGAGAGGTAGAAGACAGGATTGCAGCCCGGCGGACACGACGACCCGTGTTCATACTCATCGACTCGATAGTGGCCGACGACGACAGGGCGCGGGTGGAGAGCTCGGAAGCGCCGTAGGAAGCTGCCGTCTGCGAGGACGCGGCGCCAGCGCTTGCACGTGCACGCGGCACGGACGAGATGGAGCGAAGAGGGGAGGCGCAAGAATACTAGTTCGAGCAGTTCGTCGGGGACATCGTCGTGCACGGTGGCAGGCGACGGCATGGTCGCCGGAAGCTAATAATGTTTTTTCTTCGAGATTTCTTCGAGCACGAAAACGGTAATGACGTCCGACGCCGGCAAAGCGTCACATATCGTATATTTATGTCGCGTGCTTCGTTCCGAGTAGTATATGAGCTGGTGTCCGAGTAAAATAGGTATTACTAGTTCTCCGATTCATCATATACTCTAGCCAGCCGTGTACAAATGGGCTCAAGGCCCTACGGGGTATCAGTTGTCACCAGTATTGGACCTGTAGTGGGCTGAAACATTGCTAGGATACAATTCGATAGACATATAGCATGGCTATATATATTCACTTTTGTAAAAAATGGAATTCATCTATTTTATAACGAAGGGAGTATGTGTCTACCACAACAAAAATTTCCTACTTGAACTCTAAACTAGAAAATCAATAACAATATGCGGTACATTAGTACTATGGTTCCTAAAAAAACATAATTTTTCTGTGATTGATGCGCAACCATCTACAACATATTTTATGACTAGTGGAAGATTAATATGCCATGCTACTTTTATCATGGTTCATCTTGTGTTGTAAACATTGTTTTTAGCCATGACAATGGCCGTTCTACCATGAAATCAGGCCACAGAAGATCGAAGACATCTGGTGTAACTGGCTACCTATGAGACCCGACTCGAGAGAGTGGCTTCGTTCCATCTGCTATCAATATGCTCAAGCTGGAAGCCGATGCAGTGTCAACCAATCTGATCGACGACTCTGCGATAAGCCGCCAAGTTTGCATCCTCGGTCGTTCCATGTTTCTGTAGCGAAGCATGTCTCCTCTCGAGGAGGTCATGAAAAGGTAGTGTTATGCTTGATGGTAACCTCAGTAAGATAGGTGGTTCAGATAAGCTCTCTTATCTCTCTATTAGACGTAAGTTGTAGCATGTCTTTATAGGTTCCTAGTGTTTTGCTGCCGCTGAACCCAAGCTTCACTCCTTCCTTTGACAATGTTGCATACGTAGTATAGATCTGATGTGTTTCTTGCAAGTACAATTGAGTACTCGTCTTTCTTTATCTTTCTTTTTACCCTGAATTTTCACAAGCAGGTATGATGAAGGACGGTGTTACTTGGGTCATACCTTGGTAGTGGCCTTGTCGGGGACATAGACGACATTCTTGATCTTTTAGACTCTAAGAAAAAAAGTGGAACTTTTCTGTAAACAGATGTTATTTGTGTTGGGTTGTGAGTTGTATTTTGACCTTTGTAATGTATCCTTTCCTTGAACTTGAGTCCCTTGAGTGTTCTTGTGGGTTCTTTCGGGAAAATTTCCAATGATAATTGTTGTTCCACCTGCATTGCGTGTATGTTGGATGTGCATGTTGTACTTAGTGGGCGTCGTATGATCGGTATTATGCGGATGCCAGCTGAGATTGGTACGTGTACGTAGTGCCGGTCTTAGGACAATGGAATACCATGCCAACACCAACCATTCCAAGCTATGTGTCATTACCGAATACCGACCCTAACATTACGAATGGGTGTCTAGTATATAAGGGTCAGTCAGTGCTGGCCACCTAATGATAACCAAGCCGGTTAGTGAAGAATATTTGTTGTGAAATTTTCCTAATTCAAGTTATCACAGACTAGTTTCTTGGGTCATGTCTGAGATGGGGCGAAAGAGGCGTGCATATTTGTACTACTCCCTCCGGTCCGATTTGATTGTCGCAGCTTTAGGAAGACTTAGGCAAAACTTGTGTACACCTCCGACCGTTAAATCCGATAGCAGGTAGTAGTTTTTATGTTGTAGTGGCCAAATATATACATATGTATATCCGTGTATGGAGTATGGGTGACTGACAAATCATCGACTATGTTAGTCTTCTTCTCCCCTAGCTCTTCTCCTTATTATTAAGAACTTTTTTGTGGCCTAGAGATGATTAGTGTATTCTCTTGCCCCATGCATGCAAGTGCTAAATTAATCCAATAATAATTTTCCTAACATATTGATTTAGGTAAATATATTTGGTAAAACCGTCTAAAAATAGAACATAAATAACTTACTAATCTTCACTCTTAATGACGGATGGATATATGAAGTAATAACTAATATACTGCTAGTAGTTATTTTTCGTGGGTGGGGCATGTGTACGTTCCTCTCTCACCACCTATTTTTTGTAGGGGCATCCTGTGTAACTATATATATGCATGTTGTGCTGATGGATAGGGCGAGAACGAAGTAGTGTCGCTCGCAAAGCATCTATTTCATACGGAAGCACCAATTTGGAATTCATTATCTTGATGGGCAAGTCCATGATGCATTCCCATGCACTAGCCCTATTGGTTGTGCTTCTTCTCGTGGATTTTACTACCCATGCGCAATGTAAGTGGAAGAGACCATGTTATTTTAAAACTTGTGTTGATTCATGTTCTTTCCAATGTTATATTTCCAATCTCAGCTGCACATGAACATATTGTCCATATGCTTTTGTTCTTTGGACATGCATCAGTAAAGTTTGCTAGATGTTAGTGTTTTTTCTTCTTAATTGTGTGATAGAAAAAATTGTTCTTAGTCAAAAATAGCAAAAGATTGGTATATCGATATTAATGTATTATTCTATATTCGACAGGCAAAATGAAGGAAAATGTGGATAACAAGAAAATTAATTTTCCGTACGGACTATGCTCCCGTATAGAAAAGGCTCCGAAGTGTGGTTCTGACGGGTTTTGCTTCTGCTGTTTTGTAAACAGTTTGTGCTATAGAACAGTGGACATTTGCACTGAAGAATGTAAGAAGTTATCTTCAGGCAGACTAGCGCCCGGAAACAATCCTCCTTTGCCTCCCCATAAGATCTAAATATATGATATTTCATTATTGAAATAACATTATGTTACGAGAAGTAACAACCGCTTGTTTGTGTGCGGAGGAACAATCAATGTTCAATAAGACGCAATGTCGAAGTTGTTGCACTATATAAGCAACACTTATTTAGTCATTATATTTCTTACTATTTTTCCTATTCTAATTCAGCTACTCCCTCCGATACTAAAATATGTCGTGAGTTATGCAGGTCGGTTGGATTATTAGACTTAACACTTTTTTGCTTGTCTCCGAATTCTAATATGGATGGCATCCAAGAATCATAAGTATCTTATCTATGTGTTATATTCACTAATCGAAACTACCATACGATCGGCCACATTAATTCAGGGAGAACAAAAATAGTGTTCACCCGAATTTCGTTGAAACCCTTCTATTGTATAAATTTCCATGATCGATCTGGACATGAGAGCTGGGTTGGATACATGCATGAAAAATGCTCAAAGATTGATTAGCAAAACTAATCGAGCATCTCAGAGCAGAAGACCTCACGCATTTGTTAACCAGCGACCGTTTGGGCGGGGAGGAGCCGTAGACAAGCATGACGCCCCACCCACTCTGTTTGGTTGGTAGTGTCCACATATGATTCGGTTCATGCACATCATGCAGCATGCGCTCGTCAGTTCGAAGCTTCACTAGAAAATGAAAAATTAGGGGGTTTTGGATCTGGGTGCTTTGGTTGTAGCACTCATATATATACATGCAACGAAGAAGGTTTAGCTACTGGTGCTCTAGATGTAGCTCATATACGTCAGATGAGTGGACTTGGGAAGTGCATGTACTAGCACGGCCGATCGGCTGCATGATTATGGTATTTCATATACTCCTAGATGTTTCGTTCATTATCCATAGGAACAGGAGAACGAATCGGAGGCTACATAATTTGGAACACCAGAAAGTGCATGCACAGAGGACCTGCTTTGTTCAGGAAATCCAGTTTTTTCAGACAAACGACCCAGATCACTAGAACCACTTTTATCTGGAACAAAAATCTGTCGGAGGCAGAGTTAATCCATGCATCCTCCCTACCAGCAGCCAGGAGGGCCCCGGGACGCAACCTGACAGGGGCAAGCAAACATGCTCCTTGATTTTGACCTGATGGTGGAGGGGGCGTCGCTAACATATGGTCGGTCGGTCGCTAATGGCGACATGGGTGATGCATAACAGCTGGGATCGACGGTAACAGCCGAGACACTGCGGGACAGATGATGGATTATCATGATAAGCTAGCGGCAGGGGTCGCGCTTTGGTCGCCGCCGCGGACAGCGACGGCCGCCCAGCAAGCAGTCCAGCACGCGCAGATTGTGTTTTTGGTGGCGCTTTATCGGCGTCGGAGACTTCTTTGATCGATCACCTCTGGTCTGGTCAGTTACACGACTGACCTGCGCGCATATCACTCGCCGGCAGGTTCAGGTACAGGTTCCCCTGCTTCCAACCGGCCATGGTGATCACCGCAGGACCTATCAAGCCGCCGCCGCCGACGCGGTGCAGCTAGCCGACATGGCTGTCTCTGCATCATCGTTCGTTGCATCTGCAGAGGATCGGATCTGGGTGGTTCAGTTTCAATAAGTAGTCGATTCATTCATTCAGCCGTGCCCACGTTCTCTCTCTCGCTCTCTGCAGTAGCAATCCAATCCTACTGTTGTTATCTTGGCTGGCTGCTTGACCAGATGCTCCGAAACAACATGCCTGCAAATACTACTGCAGTGTCCACTGTCCACTGCCCAGTGGTTACTAATCAGGTCGTATAGCTGATTGGATGAGTTAACTGTTGGTTGCTAACAGGATTATCACGTGCTCCGGATCACGTCCATTTTACCTGCTACTGTGATTGGACGTGGTTAATCAGTCTGAACACTGTTGGAATGCATGTTTCCTATGCAGCTACATAGGACAAAGCTAGCCCATGCACTGTCGGGATTTCAACAGGTCAATTTCCGTCGCCAAATAGTACAACTTGGTTCTTGGAAAATCACTTAGCTTACTATTGGTTTGTGTGACTATCTTACGTTAGTTTTGCTTCAAGCCAACTCAAACAAGCCCCACCGGGACCTTGTAGTGCTCGATCGCAATCCAACGTACACCATCGTGGCATCGATCGTCCCATTATAGAATCCAGATATGATCATATGGTCACAGTAGTGGTAAAGCAGGGAGGTCTAATGATTAGCACGCACAAACAAAGCCAGCACCAACGCAAACAAGCAAGGAAGGAATCGACCACTACCCAAGAGCCCGAGAGACCATCCATCCGTCCCGAAAATAATCTTATGCGACCGGGTCACCGGGCTGGACCCGGCGGCATGGCCGACGCGTGGCCGCCTGCTGCCCCCAGCGCGCTTGCTTTTTATCCCGTTGATCAAATCGGACGGTGCTACACTTGGTCCACTCCTGGGTCGTACCATGGTAGGTCGCATAAGATTTTCTTCGCATCCGTCCACCCAAAGAGACCATGCATGCCACTAACCAGCCAGCTAAAATTTTCTGTACCATTCTCCTGCATGCAGAACCAGATTCGAACACTGCTTAGCATGTAAGCAGATTCTGAACAAGTTTTCCTTGGAAAAAAAATTAATACTCTACTGCAGGCTGGCCCCTGGATGGCCCGGCAGAAAATTTGCCAATATCTCGATCGAGCCTTTCAGACTTTGACTATTGGAGCCAAGCAAAGAAGTTTCGTTGCACCGGCCGTTTGGCAGCACTCAGCCTCGGCGCCGTGGGTGATCTATTATCATTAGACTTTGGGGCCAAGAAAAATCCACTTGGCATGCCTTCGTCAGAAACAGTTTCACTTTAGATCCTTCCGATTCCTTTCCTCGCCTTCTCTTTTCTCTTTCACTTTTGCGGAGGCAGGAAGGGAGATGGGGCGCCTCCATGATCCACACATATCATCATATATATGGAACATTTGGGTAGTGTAGATTAGTGAGTGAGGACGACGGCGACGTTAGTGTAAAGAGCGAGGAAGAAGATGGTGGAAAGATGATGGAGGGCCCAGGGCAGCACGAGTGCACCGGCCATGGAGAAAGATATATAAGTGCCCCACCGTGGTTTGGTACATCGTTGCTGCTCTCCCTTCCAGCATAGTGTCACTGGCCCATGCATGATTCATTTGTGCAACCTCTCCGAAACCATTTTTCAAAAAGATGATATGTATTCAAACATAAGCGGAAGTTAGCTTATCTAGCTAGTGATATAGCTAGAACTAGCACCAACACATTTAAAACACAAGTTGGAGCTTTAGTTTGAACCGGCTGTGTATGCACTCAAGAGTACACTCAGTGGTAAGGCAATAAGGCATGCGTGCTCAGGACCGGTCCTCAGATTTCTGGGCCCGGGGCGAAACTAAAACTTGGGGCGCTTAATGTAGACATCATCATAGTAAGAATGAATATATGTGTAAAAGATATTTTTTCAGTAAAACTTGAATGCATCCAAAATAGTACACATATCAAGTAAATTATACAAATTACCTTAAAATTTCTTCTAACATTTCTCGATGCAAATTCACTTATGATGGAGTTGATGTCAATGTCGTCCAATAATTTCTTCTCGATGCATAATGTTGCCAACCCGTTTAACCTCTCTTGAGTCATTGTAGACCGCAAGTAGTTCTTCAATAATCTTAACTTCGAAAACGTCATTCAGCCGAGGCGACAGTCACGGGCATAGTAAATAGGATGCGATAAGAAATGGAGATATTGGGTTTGTACATCAGAGCCACTTACATTGTCATCGCCAATGTTGGTGTCGACATTTTCTTCTTCCTGATCAGATTCAACATTCCCATTAGTTGGTTGCTCTTCCTCCACGGCAACAATCGCCCACTCATCTGGGTTTATCGAAGCACTAGTATTACGACCGAAAAATTTAAGAATATCTCCTGTCTGTGATTGTACCAAATCATCCACATGTTTTGCTCCTTTCCTTTTAGCGCTGCCAGATTGATACTTTCTAGATGACATGATCCCACACAATGCTGAAAATAAAGCTAAATTAGATATCACGCCGTCACGCATCACATACACATACAGATTACAGAAAAAAGAGCGCAACCAGGGCCTGACCGTGGCAGCGACGGCCGGGGGCGGCGGTGTCCTGGCAGGGCCGGCTTTGGCCCAGTGTGAGAAGTGCGACCGCCCGGGGCCCCGACGAAAAGGGGGCCCATATTTTTCATACAATATTATACATTTCAGAATAGAGTAAAAAAAAAGTCAGCGCATCTAGCCTGAGCGGCTGAGCCCAGCCCAGCAAAGCAGCAGCCAGGACGGAAAACATGCCCACGCTGCCGCTTCGTTTCCTACGCTAGGTCGCTAGGCTGCCGCTTCGTTTCTCGATCAATCAGCGGCGACGAACACTCGAACAGAGACCAGGGCCTGACAGAGAAGCAGCGAGCCAGCGACGTCTAATCGGCGATTCATCGAGAGGAGAAGCAGAGACGCACTGCCGCACTGGACGCCGCCGCTGCCACCGTCTCCAGTTCTCCACGACTCCACCTTGCGTCCGGCGTCCAGAGCCCTGCCGACGTCGCTGGCGTCGCTGCCCCTACGCCTCCGATCCGGCGGATCAGACGATCAGCCTAGGTATATCCCCCTCATACCCTCCAATCTCTGCTTCTCCTCTTGCTAAACTTAGGTCCTCTAATGTCTAATCTCGGTGGTCTCAATTTCTGATTTCTGATTTGGTATTTGTGTTCCTCACTTGCAGCAGCGTAATCATGTTACCTAAAAAACATCAATCTGGTAGTCAGAAAAGAAACAATAAGAAAAGAGTACAGAAGTTGATTAAATCTCAGCAAGCCGCTATGAACAAGTTTGTGTTGAAGAGTAATACTGCTACAAATTCTGAGCAATTATGTATCACAAATGGCGAAGAACAACCTGATTCTGCTGAGAATGTATTTGAGGAAAATCATGCTGATGTTGATGCGAATCAGAATTCTAGTGACCATGAAGATCATGCCGATGTTGATGCAGATGAGCAGGCTTCTTCTTTTGATATTTATGATCCTAGGACTTGGAATATTCTTGACAATAAATCAAGAGATATTCTCATTGAAAAAGGACCTACAAGGGAATACTATCTTCAGTTTCCCGTAGATGAAGTTGGTGGCAGACATTTTTCATATGGTTACTACTCAAGAAAGTTAAGGAATGGTGAGTTCATTGATCGGAAGTGGTTGGTGTACTCTAAACATGTGAATAAAGTGTACTGTTTTTGTTGCAAATTGTTCAAATCTAGGAAAAGCAGAAGTCTGCTAGCATCCGAGGGATTGAAGGATTGGGGACATCTTAGTGAGAAGCTCAGATTGCATGAGAATAGTGTTGAGCATATTAGTAACATGAATACTTGGCATGAGGTAAGGCTGAGGCTAAGTAAGAAGGAAACAATTGATACAGATTTGCAACAAGAGATTGCAAGGGAAAAGGAGTGATGGAGACTGGTTTTAATTAGAATTGTTGCTGTTGTGAAATTTCTTGCTAAACATAGTCTGGCTTTTCGAGGAACAAATGAGAAGTTATATCAAGATAACAATGGAAATTTTCTGGGAGTAATTGAAATGATGACAGAGTTTGATCCTGTAATGCAAGAGCATCTCCGGCGCATTAAGAATAATGAAATTCATCATCATTATCTTGGCCATAATATTCAGAATGACTTAATTTCCCTTCTTGGTCGCACTGTTAAAAATTCTCTCTTGAAGATAATTAAGGATGCAAGGTATTTCTCTGTCATTTTGGACTATACACCTGATGTGATCCATCAAGAACAAATGACTCTAATTGTGAGGTGTGTAAACATGTCAAGTACCACTACAAAAGTAGAGGAGTTTTTTTGCAGTTCTTGAAAGTGGATGATACATCAGGACTTGGACTTTATAATGTGTTGATTGATTCACGTAAATCTGTTGGTTTGGATGTTAAAGATGTTCGTGGACAAGGGTATGACAATGGTTCGAACATGAAGGGAAAACACCAAGGGGTACATAACAGATTGCTTGAAATTAATCCAAGAGCATTGTTCATGCCATGTGCCTGTCACAGCCTGAATCTTACTCTTAGTGATATGGCAAAATCTTGCGGTAAAGCTATTACTTTCTTTGGTGTTGTGCAAAGAATTTACATATTGTTTTCAAGCTCAACTAAAAGATGGCAGCTATTGCTTGATCATGTTCCAAAAATGACAATTAAGTCTTTGTGTAACACTCGATGGGAGAGTAGAATAAAGAGTGTTCATGCTATAAGATATCAAGCACCCGAGTTAAGAAAAGCATTGCTGGAGTTGAAGAGAACTTCTACTGACGATGCCAAGACTAAGAGTGATGCTAAATCTTTGGCTAGTGCACTTGAGAAATTTGAGTTCTTACTTGGCATGGTCATTTGGCATGACGTTTTGTTCACTGTAAACATGGTGAGTAAGAAGTTGCAGTCTAAATTTGTGTGCATTGATGTTACTCTCAAACAGATTGAAGGTGCCATCTCATATTTTGAGAAATACAGAAATGAAGGCTTTGCAACTAGTTTGGATATTGCAAGATCTATTGCAAACGACATGGGTGTACAGCCTTTATTTCCTGTAAAAAGACGTATTACCAGAAAAAGACAATTTGATGAAATTAGTGGCAGTGATGAAAATGACCAGCATGAAGAAACGCAAGCAAGTGAGGTGGAATCATTTCGAGTTAAATACTTCCTGGTGATTATTGATGTTGCAATTGCTTCCCTGACTACTAGATTTGAGGAACTGAAGACATTTGGGAGCATATTTGGCTTCTTGTTCAACTCGAATGCATTGAAATCCTTGAGTGATAATGATCTAAGAATATGCTGCACTACTTTTGTCAACAAATTCACTCATGGTAAGTCATCAGATGTTGATCTAGATGATTTTGTTTCTGAACTAAAAGTATTGCAGATGACATTGCCAAACACATTCATGTCAGCGGATCAGATATTTGAGTTTGTCAGAACTGCAGATTGTTATTTAAATGTCTCAATTGCTTATCGTATCCTTTTGACTGTACCTGTGACCGTTGCATCAGCGGAAAGAAGTTTCTCAAAACTGAAGCTACTGAAAAATTATTTGAGATCAACAATGTCTCAAGAAAGACTGAATGGTTTGGCCATGTGCTGCATTGAGAAAAATATGCTGGCTAGTATTGATCTTGACACTCTCATTGATGATTTTGCGTCAAAAAATGCACGGAAGTCTCGTTTCTCATGATTATCGAAGGTTAGCATGCAATTTCTATTTGTTTTTCGTTGTAACCTCTATGATACTTGGTTTGGAACAAAGACAAGAAAATTATCAGTTTTATGACTTTATAGCAATTGTATCTACTTATGTATCGAATTAGCTAGACTTTTTCTTTTGTTGGGCCCATCGATGAAGTTCGCACCGGGCCCTTGAAATCATAGAGCCGGCCCTGTGTCCTGGGGATCCTGCTGGGCATGAGATCGTCTAGTAGTTCTAGTTGCTGCTCACCCTCGATTGATGACGATGGCTAGATCCGCCGCGGAGAGGAATCACAGGCGACAGGCGAGGAGCCGAGGAGACGAACAGAACAGAGAGAGTCGTGATTGATCACGACCTGGGCCGTGGTCGTGCGCTCGTGCGAATAGATCCTTTCCAATTTTCCATGGCCCACGATTCCAATAGCCTGGCCGGCCGGCTGGCCCATTTTATTGTTCGCTGTTAAATACGTTATATACGAATCTATACAAATATAGCACATATACTACAACGTACCTGGGGTGGGCCCCCTGGATTTTGGGGGCCCGGGGCGGCCGCCCACCCTGCCACCCCCAGGGCCGGCCCTGTGCGTGCTTACCTTGCTTGTCTTACTCAAAAGTGTGCTTTAACTTGTTTGGAAATTCACTCCAGAGTTAACCCAGTCTGCCATGGCTTAACCCTCGAACTGTCGCACAGCTGTCCTTACCTGAAGCTACAAGTGGACACCTGAATAGTCAATGTGGATACAAAATGCCTCCTACTTGCACTGCACTTCCTTAATTGTCTCAATAATCAAGTAGAGTATAAGTTTCAAGGAGTAGTTGTGTCTCTAATAAAGCCTATGTAAAGTTTTTTTTCTAATTAGATAAAGTGAGCTTTATTACTTAAAAGGTTTAAGTATTACACCCAGCCTCTGCATAACCAAGATGCACATAGCCGAAACAAGTCTGTAGTTCGGAACATAAAAAGGTGAGATGCACATGGCCCCAGGAGTCGTATGAGTTTTCGGGTAGACTTTTCAGCTAGTCCCGCGTAGTCCCTGACAGCATGAGCTGGATGTACTGCATTGCGGTTGTTGTCGAGCCTGGTTGGCAGGAGACTGCTGTCTTGTAATCCTCCAGCCAGGACGATGGTTCCTGCCTACCGTCGAATTTGGGTGTTTCAGATGTGAGCCTGAATCTTTTGGGCATTTTTGTCTCGCGGATGCGTCGGGTGAAGCATAGCGCCCCGCAAGGCTCCCACTCCTCGTCTGAGTATGAGTCGCTGCTTGGTGATCGCGTGGATCTTCTGCTTCCGCCCCTGATAACTCGACGTTGCGTTATGACATCACGACGATCTCCACTCGCTTCGTGCTGTCGAGTTCCACGTCGATCACGTCCTGACCGGTCCCGGTCTTCATGAGTGGCGACTGCGCGGTCGCGGTTATCTCTGGTCTGTAACTCTCGTCGCGGGCTGTCCTCGCGACGGGATCTGCTTCCTTCGGGACGCTCGTCAACTGTGGCCAAGGCTCCGCCCGCCATGTGGAGCGACCTGATTTGCTGGTGATGCAAGGCCGCGTTCAGGCCGTTATCTGGGGGTTGTGTCGCCTTCAGGTATGTGGCCACCGACATGAGGGCTCCCTGAGCTATTTTGGGGATGGGGATCCCGTCTTCGTCATGTGTCATGATCGACACGTCCAGATTGCGAGTCAGTGCCGCCCTCTCGCTTCCTGTCAGGTGCGCCAGCCTGGATCGCGAGTGGTGTTGCGTCCTTCCAGATGATTGGACAGCCGACAGCTGGGCACGTCGCGCACTCGACGCGCTAGCAGCCTTCTTGCGCTCGTCGAGGGTTGCCTGCAGGTTCTTCAGCCTCAAGTTCTCTTGCCAGAAGATGTATTTGTGCGCAGTGAGTTCTTCGGGCGTCGAGTCCTCGGGCATCATGATACAGTCATGTATGGCTTTGATTGCTTTGATCGCCTGCTCCCTTGTGATGGCGATCGTACTGCCGTCTGGCATGGTGGTTGTCATCGGATAGCTCCTGACGTCAGGGCGACTTGCACCACTCGCCGATGTCTCGGGTGTTCTGCCATCCTCGTTGTTCTCTATCTGCATCATGCAGACTTGGCAGGGAGCGTCATGCGAAATTTTGCCTTTTTTGCCGTCGCGACGATTGTTGAGGAAGGCAGCGGCGGTGTCGAAGTAGAAGTCGATCATGGCACTGCGCCCACAGTCGTTGTCGATGTGGACGGACTCGACATCCATCGTGTCGTCGTCTGACGCAATTCCCTTTGCCGATGAAGGTGCGCGGTATGCAGTCGATGGAGGTGCGGGTGCCGATGGCGGCGTGGCGGGTGGCGTAGCCATCAGAGATGCCATCTCTGAAGGTGTTGGTGACGGCAGTGGAGTCGATGGAGGTGTGGCCATTAAGGACATCATGTCTGAGAGCGTCGGCGATCGCGGCGGAGTTGATGCGAGTGAGGTCGCCGACCATGCGGGTGACGATGATGCCATTGGTGCGGATCCAGTCGATGGTGATGCGGGTGCCACATGTTGACGCGAATCCACCGAGCAGAACGTTCCTGATTGGTTAGCAGTAAGGATTGAAGGACCAAATGTTACGTTCTGACCTGATTGCGGATCTGAACTCACCGGCTGCAGTTCCGGCGAGTGCGGGTCGTAGTCGAAGGAGCCGAAGCAGATCGGTCCCGTGATGGTCACCGGCGAGCTGCCGGTTGCTGATGCGGATGGAGCCGGCGAAACCGTGGATCCAGCGCCACTCGTTCCCACAGACGGCGCCAATTGACGAGATGTTAACTCGTCAAATCTCATGGTTAGACACCTAGGGTTGAGATCGGGAAGGAGATTTGGTAGCGCTGGCGGTGACTACGGCTGACAAGCAAGATTTACCCAGGTTCAGAGCCCTCGTGTGGAGGTAACACCCCTACGTTCTGCCTGTCTGTTTATTGATGTATGCAAACAGCCGAGCTACAATGGAGTCCCGGCGAGATGTCAATCTCGCTAGGATTTTGTAGGCTATGATATTGCATGCGACCCTCCCAGCCTTTATATAGGAGGCTGGGTCTCGGGGATTCGTAACCGACTTGGTTTACAAGTAAGGTAAATTTAAACCGACCCTATCTACGCTTGACTTGGAGCATACTCCTTCCTTGTGGGCCTCGGACTCGATCCTTTAATGGGCCTACATGCAGATCTTGCTCCTTGTACGTGCACCAGGTATCCTCACAGTGGGGCACCCGAAAGGTAGGCCCACGTCAGATGTCTAATATAATTTTGATTTAGCTCCGTAATTTAGTACTGCTGGGGATTGTGGGTAGGCGTAGAGGGTGGTGGAGGCAAGTTCAGGATGCAACTTCAGGAACTCCAGGATGATTCGGAGCAGGTGAAGAATAAGCAGACTGTTGCTTCGAGTAATAATCCAATGACAACTGAACAGGTTGAATGTTATGATATTGGTGACAGCTGCTGACTAACAATATATGTTCTATTGATAGCTGCGAGCTCTGCTCAAGGCGTGCTCTTATCGCAGGTAAAATATTCAGAGTTGCTATTTCAGATTGCTGAATACTGAAAGCACATGCGCGGTATGTCCTGATTGACCTTTTTGTGCCTACTGTGTCATGGATTTGTTTGTGTTTTCTCGGTATAATTCTGTTGAAGTACTATTAATATTGTTGCTTCATTAGAGCATCTTCAAAACTGGTCGCCTCATTGATTGATAGAAAAAATAATTCGTTGTTCTTAAAAACAGAGGAAAGCTTTCGCATTGATACAATTTTTCACGGAGAGTGCCCACGACGGTCATGGGCTGATAGCCCCGAGTATGTACAGGTTTCGTTTTAGTGAGAAGGCCCAAACCGAAGCGGACTCTGCTCCGCCCTGTCGCTTAACCTTCCTCTATAAAAAGAAGTCGAGCAGGTCAAACAAAAATAGAAGTCGAGAATCACCAAAATCGAAATAGAAGCTGCTCCCGGCCCCAGATCGTTCTCGCGGCGAAGCGATGGCCGGCGACGAGGACCAGCCGCTGAAGCCTCACGACCTGACCGCTGCTTGCGGAGACGACAGGCAGGATGAAGAGGTGGAGGTCCAGGCGGCGCGCCTGCCGGGCGACGTGCTAGCCGATATCCTGAGCCGCCTCCCGCCGCGCTCTCTCGCCGCCTTCCGCTGCGTCTGCAAGGCCTGGCACGACACCATCGACGATCGTCGCCTCCTACGCGCCGACCTGCTCCCTCTCAAGCTCGCAGGCCTCTTCGTCCACTACAACGAGCACAAGTTCCCTGAATTCCTCGCCCGGCCCTCCTTCTCCGCGTCCGGCGCACACGCGGTCAGCGGCGACCTCAGCTTTCCACCCTCCGCCAGCGGCGGCCCCCATTACGCTTATCATCATTGGGACATAGGTGATGATCGGGAAGAAGTTTATAATAATATTAGAGATCACTGCAACGGGCTCCTCTTACTTTACAATAACTGTGTGGCTAACCCTGCCACTCGACGGTGGAATACTCTCCCGACGTGCCCGGTTGAACACAGTGTGGGGAATGTGACATATCGGATGCATCTAGTTTATGATCCGATGGTATCACCTTACTATGAGGTGTATAAGATCCCCACTCTGGATGACTACCATAATAATAAAGAGGAGGTAGACCCCTCGATCGAGGAATCAGAATGGCCGCCGTCACCGTGCAAGATGTATGTTTTCTCATCCAAGTCGGTTTATTGGGAGGAGAAGGATTTCGTCCGAAAAGGGGATGCTGCAGGGACAGGTGGCGAGGTGCGAGCAGCTTGTTGTGAAACTTCAGCCGCCTATTTTCAAGGAGCACTTTATGTACACTACAAAACTGATTTCCTTATGAGGTACCTACTTATTGTTTTTACTGTTTGATTGGATTTTTATGTTTTGACTACTTTTAAAATAATTTATGGACAATAATTTGATTTTGCAGAGTATCATTGTCTAACAATACATACATCATAATTAAAGCACCAATGGGAGTGGAGGGCTATTCGCACTTTAATGTAGCAAGATCAGAAAAGGGTTTATACTTTGTGAAACTTGATGGGCGCTGGCGTGAGGATAAATGTTGGCTTCGAGTTTGGATTCTTGATGAATCGCGTGGTCAGATGGAATGGGTACTGAAGCATGACAAAGACCTTAAGCACATGCTACCACATCAGTGGTTTTGTAGACAAGCAAAATGGATCTTAGAAGATATTAACTACAAGCTATTTCGTGCTTCTAGTTTTTCAGAAGACAACACGAAAGAAACAACGAAAGAGATATTTGAATGGAACTCTGATGAGGATGTTCAAGACAAAGACATGGTTGATCAAGCTTACTTAGAACACAAGAAAGCAATGATCTATGATTTTGAGTTACTTGGGATTCACCCATATAAAGAGATTGTCTTCTTGAGTGCATCACAGCAGACATGTCTGGCATATCATTTGAATGGATCGAGGATTGAAGAATTAGGAAATATATACCCAAAGGAATATTACTATTTCAAAAGTTTAGGTAATGAGCGGGAGTCGATCGAGTCTTTTCCATACACCCCATGCTGGATTGAAGAGTTCTCCGGAAGCAGCTAGTTTAGAAAGTCATCTTACGTATGGGCCTATGTTATTTGCCATTTATCTGAGAGACATAACAAATAGCTCGCAGAAGATGGTGGGCCTATGGTATTTGCCCATTTTATTGAGTGACGTAATAGACGGCTCGCACAAGATGTTGGAGTCATCCTTATTTTATGTGTATTTATAAGGATCGGTTAACTTTTTTGATTACTTTTCAATTGTACATGTTTTTTCTTTGTCAGGCTCGAAGATTGAAGCATTAGGAAACATATACCTAAATGATTATACGTATTTTAAAATGTTAGTTGATCAGCGGGAGTGGATCAAATCTTTTCCATACACCCCATGTTGGATTGAAGAGTTGCATGGAAATAATTAGTCTAGTAGTTCCTCTTACATATGGGCCTATGTTATTTGTCCAGGATGTTCGGACTATGTTATTTTTCCAGTTTATTCAGTGTCGTGATAAAACGGTTTGCACAAGATGTTTGAGCATCTTTACTTTACATGTATTTATATAAGGATAGTTTCACTCTTAGTTGAATATTTTTTCAGTTGGACCTGACCCATTATAGTTTTTTTTTACATTTTTCTTTTTCTACTTCTTTTCTTTTTCCTTTTTTGTTTATGTGTCTTTTTTCCTTTTACGTTTTGTTTCTCTTTTTTTTAGTTTCTATTTTTTGCTTATTGTTTTCCTCCCTTTTTCCATTTTTTTGTAATACGTGAACATATGATTACAAACCATTGAATATTTTTCCGAACCGACAATTTGTTTAGAAACCGATAACATTTAGTATTTTCTTTAAACTATGTGTATATTGTCACTTGACAATAAACAATACAAATAGTGAGTTGTATTGCGTCATCCTCCACATGTCAGTGATTCGAAGAGGCATCAACTTAAGTCAGAAGGGACAAACCATTGTGTCGTGGGCTCGAGGATGCGTCTTACTATTTTATATTTTAATAGTGATTAATCAACACATGGGTTGGGTACATGAAAAATGCTGAAAGATTGTTTAGCAAAACAAATAGAGCATCTCAAATTAGAAGACCTCACGCATTTGTTAACGATCGATCGTTTGGTTGGTAGTGTCCACATATGCATGATTCGGTTCATGCACATGCATGCAGCATGGGCGGTCAGTTCGAAGCTTCACTGTAAAATGCAAAAAAAAAAGTTGGATCATAATTAGTATATACTGATACTTTGGATGTAGCCCACATACGTTACGCCTCAGACGTGGAGAAGTGCATGTACCAACACGGTCAATGGCTGCATAATTATGATTTGTCATATACTCTCTCCGTTCTAAATTAGATGACTTCTATTTGTCCACATGCGGATGTATCTAGACATGTTATAAGTATAAATACATCCGGATGTATCTAGACATGTTACAAGTATAAATACATCTGCATATGGACAAATGGAAGTCATCTAATTTAAAACAGAGGGAGTAGAATGGTTGATCCATGATCCATAGGAACAGGAGAACGGCTCGGAGGCGCTCCATCATCTGGAGCACCAGAAAGTGGCACGGACCTGCTTTGTTCAGGATCTCCGGGTTCTTCAGGCAGCCACCCAGATCATTGAGATGATCAGATTGCATTCAGCTTAGCATTCGTACAGGAAACATTGTGCTTCTATACATCCAGCCGTAATTTTGGCGCTAGGGGAACAGAAACAAGAGAGGCAAAACACGCGCCTCCCTGACAGGGCAAGCAAACATGCTCCTGGATTTGACCTGATGGCGTCGCTAACAAATGGTCGGTCGGTCGCTAATGGCGACAGGGGCCATGCACACAACAGCTTGGCGCGATGGTAACGGCCCCGAGATATAGATGACAGTATCATGATAAGCAGCAGCAGGTCCCGTTTTGGTCGCTGCAGCGGACAGCGACCGCCGCCCAGCACCCGCAGATTTGATATCAGTGGTAGGCTGGTAGCTCCATCGTAACGGTGTGGACTGTGGAGCCCGTGAAAGCTACCTACTCACTCGACTGTGTTTCGGTTACACTTCGCGCAGAGGCAGATTCAGGTTCAGGTTCCCCTGCTGCCAACCTGCAGCCACGCTGATCACCACAACGCGGTCGCCGCCGCCAACGCGGTGCAGCTAGGCCTAGGCGACGCCGTCGTGGATCGACACTGCTGTCTCTGCTGATCTGCTCTGCATCGTTCCTCCGGTCCTTGCATCTGCAGAGGATCGGATCTGGGTTTTTCAGTAAGTAGTCGATTCATTCATTCAGCCGTGCCCACGATCTCTCTCCCTCTCTCTGCAGTAGCAAACCCTACTGTTGTTATCTTGGCTGGCTGCTCGGCCAGATGCTGCGAAACAACATGCCGTGCATATACTACTGCACAGTGTCCACTGTCCACTGTCCTGTAGTTACTAATCAGGTCGTATGGCTGAGTTAGCTGTTGGTTGCTAACTCGATCGTCAGATGCTCCGAATCACGTCTCTTTTAACTATAACCATGATTGGACGTGGTTAGTCAGTTTGGACACTGTCGGGATTTTAACAGGTCAATTTCGTCTCCAAATATTAACTGGTTCTTGGAAAATCACTTATGGTTTGTGTGACTATCTTACGTGAGATTTGCTTCACGCCAACTCAAACAAGCCCCACGGAGACCTCGCAGTGGTCGATCGTAATCCCATTACAGAATCCAGATATGATCTGTTACGGACCCACCTTCTACAGAAGACACGACTATGGGGCCACCAGTCAGCCACTCGAAGAGGAGCAAGTCGACGAGGGAGAGAAGAGAAGCCGTCCGATACAAAGGACCCGAATGGACGGTGTGATGTGCGCCTCATGCGGAGCTGCCACTGGACGGCGTGTTGAAGCAGTTATTTAGGCCTGCGTGCCTTGCTTTTCTTTCTTGCTTTTGAAGCCACGAACGAAATGGAAACTCTGTATCCCCGATCCCCTTTTCTTCTGCTTCCCAACCTCTTGCTTCTAAATCCTCCCTCCTGCTGTGAGAAAACCTTGTATCCCACTGAATTGATGCTACTGTGGTGAGGATTGATAGAAGATAGTACTGGGTTCCTATCATTTGGTATCAGATTCCAGAGATTTCGCTGCCTTCGAATCGGCTGTGTCTAGTTGAGATCGAGATCCTTTGGATCCTCACCGATTTGGCGTGGATCGTGTAGATCCACACAAAGCTTCGCTTGCGAACGCCTACGGTGGGTCGAATTTCGCTGTGGCCTCCGGTGGAAGAGAGGTGCTCATCACCTGTTCGACAAATTGTCTCCGTCAACCTGGGGACTGACAAGGCACAGACGCGGTGGGATACATCCAAGCGCATCGACACCATGGATGAGAAGCTCGACGCGCTGATGAAGATGCTTCAGGACTCGGAGAAGCGCATGTCCAGCGAGATGCACGCCATCAAGAGCGCCGTCGACGAGATCAAGCCTGAGATGTCTTCTCTCCAGGATTCGGTTGCGGCACTGAAACCCGAGATGGACGAGATCAAGGCCAACTTCGAGTCGTGGAAGCCGGAGATCGAGTCCAAGGTCGGCGACCTGAGCCTGGCGGTCACCGATCTTCGCCGTCAGGTCGAGCACATCGCTAAAGGAGTGGGAGCCGGCACGCTGGGGAAGCCTCCCGCAGCGAGTCCTCCGCCGGCAGGCTCATCTCTGCCGGGCGCGCAACCTAGCGGGCCACTGCACCGAGCTCAACTCCGGGGTCACGGTGGTGGTGGATTCGACTCCACCATCACCTGCCCCGGTCACAGGTCAGACTCAGTTTCTGTCGCCTGTTCCTTTTGATCGGGTGCAAACCCTGCCGCTAAGACATATGGAAACCCACCGCCACACTCTGAGTTCCCTAAATTCGATGGCGAAAACCCGCGTCTCTGGCGCAAAGCTTGTGAGAAGTACTTCCGAATTTATGCTGTTGGATCGGAGTACTGGGTAGAGCATGCTACCATGCATTTTGTGGGCAATGCCGCTCTGTGGTTCCAAAGCGCAGAGGATAAATTAGGCGCTATCACCTGGCCTGATCTCTGTGAGGTTATTAGCAAGCGCTTTGATAGGGGACAATACCAGTTGTTGTACCGTCAGTCATTCAAGATACACCAAACTACCACTGTTAGCGATTTCATCGAACGTTTTGATACGTTGATGCACCACATGCTTGCCTATAAGCCTGACTTAGACCCCATGTTTTTCACGGCTCGTTTTATTGATGGTTTGCAAAAGGATATTAGAGCTACTGTTCTTATTCAAATGCCAGATGATTTGGAGACTGCCGTAGCTTTGGCTCTTTTGCAGGAAGAAATCGGCGATGAAGGAGGAAACTCAGGCTCCCATGCAAAAGCTGGTACATCTTCGCGCGTCAACTTTAAAGCGCCAACTCCTCTTGTTACTCCTGTTGCTGGCAGGAGCAGGGCGTTTTCTAATACCACTGAAGATCGAAGGGCTAATGATAATGTAAAAGGGGTTTCTGGTGCACAGAAGTTCTCTGCACTGAAGAACTATCGCCGTGCTATGGGCTTGTGCTTCAAGTGCGGAGAGAAATTTAGTCCTACACACCAATGTGCGGCCACAGTTCAGATTCACCTGGTAGAGGAACTGTGGGAGATGCTGGATGGACCAGACAGCCCAGACTCGTTCACCACAGCGGTAGAAGGTGAACCGGAGGTTGATGCAGAATTGGGAGCTTTGTCGCAGCAAGCAGTGGCTGGGACAGAAAATAGTACTTGTTTTCGATTACTGGGTACCATCCAAGACCAACTGGTGTTGATGCTCATTGACTCGGGCTCTTCGGGGAATTTCATCAGCTCCACATTAGCTGACAAGTTGCAAGGGGTTCAAAAAATGCACAATCCCATCAGAGTTCGTGTGCAAATGGAGAGATCTTAACTGGGGATTCTTTCATTCCTGATTGTGCTTGGTCTTGTCAGGATGCTTCTTTCACCACCGATATGAAGATTATTCCATTACAGTGTTATGATGTGATTCTCGGCATTGAATGGTTGCAATCTCACAGCCCTATGGAGGTGGATTGGGCCAGAAAATGGATTGTGGTGAACCACAAAGGCAGCAAACACAAGTTGTCTGGTGTGTTAGCTGATACTTCCTCCTGCAAGCCAATTTCCTTGTCAGAATTACAGTTAGCTGAGAAAACGGGTTCCTTCTTGTTCCTTCTACAAGTGTGTGCTGTAGAGAAGCAAGACTCGAGTGGGATGCCTGCAATGATACTCAAAATGGTGCAAGACAATGTGTTCTGTTCGAGAACCAAAGGGACTACCTCCAAAACGATTGTATGACCATAAGATTCCTTTGCTGCCTGGTGCAACCCCGGCGAAGCTGAGGCCATATCGATATAATCCCATGCAAAAGAATGAAATCGAGAAGCAAGTCCAAGAATTACTGCAACAAGGGGTGATACAATTGAGTGCTAGCCCCTTTGCTGCCCCAGCTTTACTTGTTAAGAAGAAGGATTTGACTTGGCGTCTCTGTCAGGATTTCAGGGTTCTCAATGCCATGACGGTGAAAAACAAATACCCACTACCCATCATTGATGAATTGTTGGACGAACTAGCAGTGCTCACTGTTTACCACCCTGGATCTCGTGCGGGCTATCACCAGATTAGGGTGGCAGAGGAAGATATTCCGAAAACAGCTTTTCAGACGCACCACGGGCACTTCGAGTACAAAGTCATGCCGTATGGCCTCACGAATGCCCCGGCAACCTTCCAGGGGATTATGAATGTAGTACTTGCACCAGGGCTGGAAGTTCATACTAGTCTTTATTGATGATATATTGGTATACAGCAAAAGCCTTGCAGAACACGTGAAGCACTTGCAAATTGTGTTCGATTTGCTCAACAAACACCAGCTCAAAGTGAAGAAATCTAAGTGTTGCTTTGCTCAACAGAAGCTCTGCTATTTAGGTCATGTCATCAGCGCGGAAGGGGTAGCAACTGACCCGGCGAAAATTGATCCTATTCTGCAATGGAAGTCTCCTACCAATGTGAAAGAGTTGCGCAAATGTTGGGAATGACTGGTTACTACCGAAAGTTCATAAAAGGTTATGGAATCATCAGCAAGGCGTTGACAGATTTATTGCGAAAAGGTACCCAATTCATCTGGACAAGCGAGACAGAGGCTTCTTTCCAATCACTAATGCAGGCCTTAGCCACGGCCCCGTGCTGGCGCTGCCAGATTTCTCCAAGAAATTCTCTGTGGAAACCGATGCCAGTGACAAAGGCATTGGCGCTGTTCTGCTCCAGGATGAACATCATTTGGCCTTCTTGAGTAAGTCCTTGGGTCCTAAACAGCAGGCTCTGTCAACTTACGAGAAAGAATGCCTAGCAATCCTCCTTGCAGTAGAAAAATGGCGACCATACCTCCAGCATGCAGAATTTGACATCAGAACTGACCAACGCAGCCTGGTTAACCTGACAGAACAGAGGTTGACCACTCCTTGGCAACATAAAGCTCTTACCAAATTGTTGGGTTTGCAGTTCAAGATTTCGTACAAGAAAGGCAGAGAAAACAAGGTGGCGGATGCACTGTCAAGGCACCCATCCTTGCCACCAGAATCCATGTTGGCAATTGTACAATGCAAACAGTATGATAGAAGAGGTGAACCAGGGTTACCAAAATGATCCTCAAGCAGTGAAACTATTGGAAAAACTGAGCGTGTCTCCTGAGTTCGAACAATACACATTCAGAGATGGCATCATTCGGCACAAAAACAGGGTCTGGTAGGCAATAACAGAAAAATGCATACTAAGGTAACTCAAGCACTCACGATGGAGCGATGGGTGGCCATTCTGGGTTCTATGTGACATATCACCGCATCAAACACCTTTTCTCCTGGCCAGGAATGAAACAGTTCATCAAAAACTGGGTGCAGGGCTGTTCTGTCTGTCAGCAGGCAAAGGCTGAACGCATACCTTACCCAGGTTTGCTGCAGCTGCTAAAAGTCCCCAAGGGTGCTGGGAGGTGGTAAGCATGGATTTTGTTGATGGCCTTCCAAAATCAGCTGGTTTTAACTGCATTATGGTGGTAGTAGACAAGTTCTCGAGGTATGCACATTTTATTCCTCTGACACACCCCTACACAGCACTGTCTGTTGCAATGGCATATATGAAGGAGGTGTTCAAACTTCATAGCTTGCCGCAAGCCATTGTGTCCGATCGGGACCCTGTCTTCACAAGTAAGATCTGGCAAGAATTGTTTCGGCTGTCTGACACCCAGTTATGCATGAGCACCGCAAGACAACCACAGACGGATGGCCAAACGGAGCGCGTTAATCAATGCATGGAAGGTTACTTGCGCTGCTTTGTTCACTCTTGTCAAACCAAATGGGCTCAATGGTTGCATCTGGCTGAGTTTTGGTATAACACAAGTTACCATTCCACTCTGATGAAGACACCATTCGAAGTCCTGTATGGTCACCCACCAAGGTACTTTGGTATCGACAGAGTTGAATCCGGTGCCATACCGAAGTTGGAAGAATGGTTGCAAGAGCGAGATACAATGACCAAAATGCTTAAGTTGCATCTGGAAAGAGCTCAGCAGAGGATGAAATCTCAGGCTGATAAGGGGAGAACCGAGAGGGAGTTCAATGTGGTGACTTTGTCTATCTGAAGCTCCAAACTTACCTGCAGTCCTCTGTTGCCCATCGTGCTAATCACAAGTTGGCTTTCAAATTTTATGGGCCTTTCGAAATTGAACAGAAGATTGGTACCGTGGCATATAAACTGAAGCTTCCTCCGGCTAGCATGATTCACCCTGTCATTCACGTCTCGCAGCTTAAGAAGTCAGTGCCTAGAGACAAAGTTATTGCTGAGACTTTGCCTGAAGACCCTCCTCTCCTTCAAGTACCAGAGAAAGTGCTGGCGAGACGATGGCGTTCTTTGGGATCTTCTTCCATTCGTGAGGTGTTGGTTCGCTGGATTGGAATGTCTGACATGCTTGCTACTTGGGAAAACTTGCAGGAACTGAAGCGGAGGTTTCCGATGGCACCTGCTTGGGACAAGCAGGTTCTGAAGAAGTGGGGGATGTTACGGACCCACCTTCTACAGAAGACACGACTATGGGGCCACCAGTCAGCCACTCGAAGAGGAGCAAGTCGACGAGGGAGAGAAGAGAAGCCGTCCGATACAAAGGACCCGAATGGACGGTGTGATGTGCGCCTCATGCGGAGCTGCCACTGGACGGCGTGTTGAAGCAGTTATTTAGGCCTGCGTGCCTTGCTTTTCTTTCTTGCTTTTGAAGCCACGAACGAAACGGAAACTCTGTGATGTGGGCGTACCCTCCGGGCACCCGACCGTTGGCGTACCCGATGCGGCCCAGCACCTGGAGGCCCATGAAGCCCAACAAACTACAACTTGAAGTACAACACAAGAACCTCATGTAAACCCTACCTGTCTCACTTTATAAAGCCAGGCAGGGGCACCCCATAGAGGAGATCCCATATGAGACCACGTCTCTCATCGCCCTCGCGGCCACCATGTAATATCATCATCATCTATACAGATCAGACAAGCAGGATGTAGGTCTTTACCTCACCATGAGGGGCCGAACCTGGGTAAATCCTTGCTTGTCAGCCGACGGAACTACCAGCGCGCACTCTCTCTCCCCCTCAATCAACCCGGGGTACACAACCCAGGGATTTGCCGAGTCCACCCCTCGACAATTGGCGCCGTCTGTGGGAAAGAACGCGCGCTGGATTCACGGTTTCGGTGGCTCCAATCTACATCGACAACGGCGACAACTCGCCATCACGGATCATCGCCCGAAGGCTCGACATCATCTTCGCCAACAAAGGCGTCTCCAATCTTCGTCAACTGCGGCAGCCAGATCGCATCTGGCCGGCTGATCTGCTTCGACACCTTCGACTTCATCGACTACGACGGCTACGTTCCGCGCAGATACGCCCACGATCCAATCTGCGGTGTTGTGTGCGTACGCTCGTGCACGGTGGCATCCGCTCGCGGCCTCGCGTGATCGGATCTGCGTTGGGACCGGCGGCCTCACCAATAGCTAACGATGACCGAATCCTGGCGAAGCGTGTGGATCTAGGCTACATCAACATCGACTAATCCTATAACGCGTCTTCTGCCATCCATCAGCCGGCACCGGCAGTCAAACATGCAACCATGCTCATGGGAGTGCACCATCATCGATGGATCTTTGTCTTATCCCATCAATTATTTTATTAATTATTCGCTACTAATTGCTCCATCTAATGGGTCCTTGTACGAGGAGAACCAGGTGCCATTGATCGATCACAAAATGCAGCTACGCCACTACATGCGCGAGGCAGCGACGCTCGTCCGATCTGATCAGTTGTCCATGAGGCTAGCTTGCCACCGCACCGGAGAACCATCGCGGCCAACGCCTTACCGATCACCGACATCACCCGCCAGAACCGGCACCAGGCCCACGCTGCCACCATGCATCCTGGCAACCTCCGCGTCCGCCGCCCGGGCGACCTTCTCATCGAGCCGCCCAAACTTCAGGCCTGCAAATCGACCTCGCCGATTGTCTACCGATCACGCAGGACCGTGGCACTCTGACGCCACGACGGACGACTTCGACTCGCCTCCGCGGCGGCCGGATCACTCAAACTTAATCGACCTTCAAGTCAGCACGCCAAGACAGCTGGTTCCGACCACGGCGAATAGCACATTCATGGATCGAATCAGCCTTTTCCCTATCAATCTTTCTCACGTACAAGATCAGACTATATTTACATATTTATTACATGTACTAACCATTCTATTGGCATTGCGAGAACATGGAGAACCAGGCCGCTGCTGCGATCATGGATGGCTCACGAGGACACGTCTCCTTCGACAGCCACAGTACCATCTCGCGCGCGACGCGACGGACTATCTCCACCGGTTCGAGCAATCAACCAGGAAGTCGCGACCGTCAACCTCGACATCAACAACAAACTTGTCATGGCCATCCGACGAGGCGCGGCGCCTTCTTCGACTCTGCAACGTCGACTCCGGCTCGCCTTCATCGGCTCCGCCTCCGACACTCGGGGGCTGGCGGCCTCCCCTTCCCCGGCTCCTCCTCCGACACTCGGGGGCTAGCGGCCTCGCCTTCATCGACTCCGCCTCGCCTTCATCGACTCCGCCTCGCCTTCCTCGACCCCGCCTTCGACACTCGGGGGCTGGCGTTTCGTCAACAACAACAAGTTCATCGCTGCACTCGACACGCGACTCGGGTTCCTTCATCGGCTCCGCCTCCGACACTCGGGGGCTAGCGGCCTCGCCTTCATCGACTCCGCCTCCGACACTCGGGGGCTGGCGCTTCGTCAACGACAAGTTCATCGCTGCACTCGACACGCGACTCGAGTGCCTTCATCGACTCGGCACCGTCGACTCCCCTTCGCCGGCCTAATAAGGGACTCGGGGGCTGAGTGTTGCCCGCGCCGCATCGACTCCGGCCTGCCGCTTCGACTCCCTCCGTCGCACTTCACGGCGTCGACTCCGTCCACTACGACATCCACAACTCGCCAAGATCGCATCCATGATTCGACAACTTCTACAACCACTTTGTCCGCCGCGTCGACTCCGGTCCGCCGCGTCGACTCCGGTCCGCCGCGTCGACTGCCTTTACGGCACAACTCCGCCGCGTCGACTCCGGTCCGCCGCGCCGACTGCCTCTACGGCACAATTCCGCCGCGTCGACTCCGGTCCGCCGCGTCGACTGCCTCTACGGCACAACTCCGTCGCGTCGACTCCGGTCCGCCGCGTCGACTGCCTCTACGGCACTACTCCGCCGCGTCAACTCCGGTCCACCGCGCACAAACAAATTCGCCTTGGCCACACCTGATGCTCTCCCGGGTGTTGCGCTGCACAGGCCATAAACAAACTCGAAAAACCTAGGCCGCCACCCGACGCACTCGGGGGCTGCGCCATACAGGTCCAACTCGAAAAACCTAGGCCGCCACCCGACGCACTCGGGGGCTGCGCCATACAGGTCCAACTCGAAAACCTAGGCCACCACTCGACGCGCTCGGGGGCTGCGCCATACAGGTCTAACAAGAAAACCTAGGTCGCACTCGAACACTCGGGGGCTGCGCCATACAGGTCCAACAAGAAAACCTAGGCCACACTCGAACACTCGGGGCTGCGCCATACAGGTCCAACAACGCAGTAGGCCGTTCGGCTGAGCAAATATACTCGATATGTTTGTCGAGTCCACCAAGTAGGCCGTCAGGCTGAATGAGCATTCGAACCCATTCGAGTCACACGAGTAAGCCGTCGGGCTGAGCAAACACTCGAACCCATTCGAGTCACACGAGTAAGCCGTCAGGCTGAGCAAGCACTCGAAAAGTGCAAACACATAGTAAGCCAAACAGGCTGAAAAAGGACTCTGATTTATCAGTGATTTCCTACAAATACTCCCATCGGGAGGGGTTCAAGAATTTCTTTTCGACTGAGAGAGATTTTTTAGATTAATCTCAATTACAAGCAATTCAGCTTAATCTCGGGGGCTACTCCCATCGGGAGCACTGTTCGCGCTCCCGATAGACTCAGTCGAAACGTTACCGACTAAAGCATCCTCTGTAAGCCCTCAACGGCCGGAGTCGAATTTCTTTAACTATCCTTTTCAGGAACAAGACGGCGTGCCCATGAGGAAAGAGTACTTACCCGACGCATCGACTACGCCTACACGACATGCTGCTTTGAGTCCCTGCCCGATTCTTCGTATCGACCAGACACTCGGGGGCTCCTGATGTGGGCGTACCCTCCGGGCACCCGACCGTTGGCGTACCCGATGCGGCCCAGCACCTGGAGGCCCATGAAGCCCAACAAACTACAACTTGAAGTACAAGACAAGAACCTCATGTAAACCCTACCTGGCTCCCTTTATAAAGCCAGGCAGGGGCACCCCATAGAGGAGATCCCATACGAGACCACGTCTCTCATCGCCCTCGCGGCCACCATGTAATATCATCATCATCTATACAGATCAGACAAGCAGGATGTAGGTCTTTACCTCACCATGAGGGGCCGAACCTGGGTAAATCCTTGCTTGTCAGCCGACGGAACTACCAGCGCGCACTCTCTCTCCCCCTCAATCAACCCGGGGTACACAACCCAGGGATTTGCCGAGTCCACCCCTCGACACTCTGTATCCCCGATCCCCTTTTCTTCTGCTTCCCAACCTCTTGCTTCTAAATCCTCCCTCCTGCTGTGAGAAAACCTTGTATCCCACTGAATTGATGCTACTGTGGTGAGGATTGATAGAAGATAGTACTGGGTTCCTATCATGATCATATGGTCACAGTAGTGGTAAAGCAGGGGAGGTCTAATGATTAGCACGCACAAACAAAGCCAGCACCAACGCAAACAAGCAAGGAAGGAATCGACCACTACCCAAGAGCCCGAGAGACCATCCATCCGTCCACCCAAAGAGACCATGCATGCCACTAACCAGCCAGCTAAAATTTTCTGTACCATTCTCCTGCATGCAGAACCAGATTCGAACACTGCTTAGCATGTAAGCAGATTCTGAACAAGTTTTCCTTGGAAAAAAAATTAATACTCTACTGCAGGCTGGCCCCTGGATGGCCCGCAGAAAATTTGCCAATATCTCGATCGAGCCTTTCAGACTTTGACTATTGGAGCCAAGCAAAGAAGTTTCGTTGCACCGGCCGTTTGGCAGCACTCAGCCTCGGCGCCGTGGGTGATCTATTATCATTAGACTTTGGGGCCAAGAAAAATCCACTTGGCATGGTCATCGCTTTCACGGAGATCGCTTGCATTTGCATGCCTTCGTCAGAAACAGTTTCACTTTAGATCCTTCCGATTCCTTTCCTCGCCTTCTCTTTTCTCTTTCACTTTTGCGGAGGCAGGAAGGGGATATGGGGCGCCTCCATGATCCTCACATATGACATCATATATATGGAACATTTGGGCAGTGTAGATTAGTGAGTGAGGATGACGGCGACGTTAGTGTAAAGAGCGAGGAAGAAGATGGTGGAAAGATGATGGAGGGCCCAGGGCAGCACGAGTGCACCGGCCATGGAGAAAGATAAGTGCCCCACCGTGGTTTGGTACATCGTTGCTGCTCTCCCTTCGTGCATACTGTCAGCGGCCCATGCATGATTCATTTGTGCAACCTCTCCGAAACCATTTTTCAAAAAGATGGTATGTATTCAAACATAAGCGGAAGTTAGCTTATCTAGCTAGTGATATAGAACTAGCACCAACACATTTAAAACACAAGTTGGAGCTTTAGTTTGAACCGGCTGTGTATGCACTCAATAGCACACTCAGTGGTAAGGCAAAAAGGCATGCATGCTTAGCTTGCTTGTCTTACTCAAAGTGTGCTTTAACTTGTTTGGAAATTCACTGCAGCGTTAACCCAATCTGCCATGGCTTAACCCTCGAACTGTCGCACACCTGTCCTTACCTGAAGCTACAAGTGGACACCTGAATAGTCAATGTGGATACAAAATGCCTCCTACTTGCACTGCACTTGCTTAATCGTCTCACTAATCAAGTATAATTTTCAAGTGCTGAAAATTTATTATATAGTTGTGTCTCTAATAACACCTATGTACTTAACCTCCCATCCGCTATTCTTAACCAGTTCATAATTAGCTTAGTAAGTACTATTAGGTGGTTCCAACTAAACAACAATATAATAGAGACTGGAGGGCAACTAAGTATGCTGTACGCATGCATGCGTGCGTGATGTGTTCATCTTTATATATTGGATCACTGCATCACGGAGTAGTATATATATTTTTAGCAGAAGAAACGACTAAAGCTGTGCTATGAACTAAAGAGAGGAGAGCATCCAAGAAAGTCACGCGCCCCTGTTGAACTGTAACGTACGGAGGGAAACAAAATTAAGCTTTGGTGGTTAGGGTTGGCGTTTCAGCTTTGGAACCAATCCTTGTTTAAGCTAGACAAACCCCTTGCCAATAGTGCTCTAGCTTAACAAATGCATGGATGGGGACTACTTTCCCACCCTTCAGAAAATGGAGGAAAGTACATGTACCCAAGGTTTTGGTTCCCGGTTCTTTTTCCTACAGATTCCCGGTTACCGCGGTAACCATGAAATTCCGGATGGTTACCAGACAAATTTTAAAAAATCTAATTTTAAATTAAAATATTCTTTGGAAGGGGTTATTGAGGGTTTAAACTCGATTTAGACACAACAATAACTGTAGCGTAGCGGTAAGCCTTGATTAGGTCGGGTATGCACTTTCTAGGTTGAAGGTTCAAACCTTGTAGTATACTTATTTTCCTTAATATGGAGAGTTAATCATACAGAGAGAGAAGAATACTAAAAAAATAGACACATGGCAGGATTTCGAACCCGAATCTGCAGCGTCTCGCTACCTCCGCGCTACGTCTTTGGCCTTTTTATTCTTAAAGAGAATACATCCTATTAACTTTGGTGTTCAAATTAAAAAAATTCAAAAGTCTCGGGATTTTTTGACTGGCACATTTCCCATGGGTGCTCGGAAAACTCGGTTAACTGGATTTACCGACTAGTAAGCAAAACATTGCATGTACACTTGCTTCGTTTTTCAGTATTTTACCTGACTATAGTATGATTTGCTCAAATAACTCCTGGTTATAAATATATGCATGCTTGCTAGTAAATTATGATGAACAAAGTAAGGCACATGATTAACTTAAACATGCCAGGCCTAACGGATTGCTATTCAATGGGACTTGCCAACGGTTGATAAACTTAATTCCACCATGGATGGATGCCCAGTATTATATATACATCCGCAAAGCAGCAAGAGAATTGAAGAGTGGAGACGGCTGGGATTTTAATCAAGTACTCACTCCGTTCCAAAATAAGTGTCTCAAATTTGTCCAAAAGTGTATGTATTTATACATGGACGGAGGGAGTACTTTTCTTTCTGAGAGCAACGTCGACGAATTAATCTACACGGTCGTGTGCGTCAATTGTGTCAGATCGTGAAGATAGTGATCGTGTTATCGACATGTGAATGTGAGATTTGCCTTTTTTCTATGCGCGCGCGACGGGATTTTAATGGAACGGATTACTACTGCTCGCGTTGCTAACCGTCGTCCGTACATGTGGACTGACTGTTCCACGACGACAGCAACGACCACGGCGCGCTGATATTTGCGATCTACAGGGGAGAGCAACCCATCAGCTAGCGACCGCCGGCGTCCAATTCCAGCTGCGCGCCGTCGCCGTCACAACGCCATGGCTCTTAGCAAAGCGTTTCAGTCTACAGTAGGAGCTGACAATTAACTGCGTGAGATATGTAACGCACACACATGCATGCTTCCTGGTTCATAAGGACCAGAAGAACGTGCGGAAGCTTTGCAAATCTGTGAAGAAAGTAGTGGAACATGGAGGTGTTAAAAAAATAAAAAATATATATTATAAGTTTAAAAAATCTGGAAAAAACCATTCAGGTTCTCAATGATGTAATCCACACGCGTGCAAAATCACAATGCATAATATTTTGTATTCTATCATTGCATTGGTCCACAGGCACGGAGATGTTTCGTTGCGTTGGTCCACAGGCCGGCCGTACGTTAGCAGCAATCAGCTTCGCCGTGGGTGATCTATCATCATTAAACTTTGGGGTGAAGAAAAAATCCGATTCGCATATGGTCATCGCTTTCACCGAGATCGCATGCCTTGGTCAGAAACAGTTCAGCTTTGTTTTTTTAAACTAGACTGGAGAAACAATTTAGCTTTGGATCCTTCGTATTCCTTTCCACCTTCTCTTTTCCCTTTCTCTTTTACGGAGGCAAGAAGGGAGATGGGGCGCATACATGCATGATCGATCCACACATATCATGTCATATACTCCCTCCGCTTTAAATTAATTGACGCAGTTTTAGTACAACTTTGTTTTAAATCTGCGTCAATTAATTTGGAACGGAGGGAGTATATGGGACATGTGAGTAGTGTAGATTAGCGAGTGACGACGATGGCGACCCTAGTGTAAAGAGGGAGGAAGAAGACGGTGGAAAGAGGAGGGAGGGTCAGGGCATGGCACACGATTAATTGCACCGGCCATAGGGAAAGATAAGAGCAGGCTTAGCCCCACCATCGTTGTCGCTTCTCAGCTGCCTTAAGTCATGCTTATCGTAGTTGTCTTGCTCAAAGCGCGCTTAAACTTGTTTTCGAAGCCAATACAGCATTAACCCTGTCTAGCATGGTTGGCTTAAATTTGGACATAATCCACCCAAGAAGCTACAGTATAGGCTTGAATAATCCATGCATGTGGATATCAATTGTCTCCTATTCGTACTACACTCGCTTACTTGGCTGGAGGGTCAGATTTTTTTTCTTCCTCTAGAGCCGAATAACTATTAGTTGGCTCCCCTATAATGCCAATGTAGTTGACCTGTCATCAGATATTCTTATTGACCAGTTCATATTTAGCTCCTCTTAGGTCAGGTGGTTCCAACTAAACAACAATCCAATGGAAATTATTGGAGAGCAACTAAGTACGCATGCATGCATGATGTGTTCATCTTTTATATTGGTTCACTGCTTCATCACAGGGTAGTGTATTTATTTTAGGACAAGCAACGAATAAAGCCATGCTAAAAACTAAGAGAGCATCGAGAAACCCACCGTACCCCTGTTGAACTGGAACGTACGGAGGGAACCAAATTAAGCTTTGGTGGTTAGGGTTGGCGTTTCAGCTTTTCGAGTTAATCCTTGTTTAAGCATGAGTGCTCTAGCTTAACGAATGTATAAACGCGCTACTTTCCAAGCTTCTAAAAAATTGAGGAAAAGTACATGTACACTTGCTTCGGTTCTCTTTTTTTTTAAGGAAAGGAGTACAAACCTGCGTACAATCAAAAGATACAGAAAGAAAGAACAGACGCAAGTTCATACAAGAAGTGCTCGACAGAAAACACTACAACAGCGAAGATCTGCTGACCCACCAAAGCTCCTCGTCGCCGACGACCGCCGGAGAAGAAGAGACCATACCTCCTGCCGCCAGGAAAAGGGAGGACCTCCAACATTGAAGAAGACCGCAGAAGCCACTCGCCGCAAGCGACGAGATCTCGACGATGAACAAGCACGGCCAAGCCGCCCCCACGCCCAGCACCAGCACCACCCGCCGCCGGGACGGCCAGGCCGTGCCAGAACCACCACCACCGCACCACCGAACCCAGCGCCTGAGTCGAGCACCAAACCTCTCCGCTCCGGAACACCAGCTCCCAGTGACTCCACCCCTCGCCTCCACGGCCGGCCGGAGAAACCACCAAGAAACGGAGCACCAGAGACATCCCCTTTAGCAAGCACTCCGCCGCAGCTCCACCCCCCACCACCACGGCCGGCCAGAGGAGCCAGAAGCACACGCACGCAGCAACTGCTCCAGATCCACCCCCAGAAACTCCACGATGTGGCCAGAGCACACCACACCGCCGCGGAGCCGGAGACAGGGGACAAAATCCCAAACCGAGGTCGTCACCTCCGCCGCCACGACCTCGGCTAGGGCACCAAAACTCGCCAGATCCGCAGATCGGTGAGCACCTAACGCCAGCCCCCACTCGCCGTTTTCGGCGAGGAAGAGGAAGGGGGCCGAACCTACCACTCCCTATCGACGCTGAATCCCTCTCAGATTCGCCACCGAGGGAACCTAAACCTACTCTATCTACACACCGGAGTACCGGGAGCAAGATCCCCACCCCCCCCCCCCCCCCCCCCCCACCGCCGAGGCGGCGAGAGATGGCGGAGATCTGCTCCGGCTCCGGCGAGAAAGAGAGAGACTTTTTCGCCGCCCTAGTCGCCTCTCTGCACTGTAGAGGGAGGGGGGAAAGCGAAACGGGCTAGTGTCCACTTGCTTCGGTTCTCAGTGTCATAGTAATATATATCATCAACTCTTGTATTTTATCTCGCTGTAGTATGATTTGGTTTAGTCATGCATGCATGCCTGGTTCAAAATCTGCACTGCTTGGTATTTTTATCACAAAGTATAGGACACCATCATTAATTTAAACATGCCATGACACCTAATCAAAGGCTAATTAATCGGAAGGAATATGATTGCCACACATGTGATAAATACTATATCTCACCATGCCTTCCCACTATATATTCGAAGCAAGTGAATTGACGAGTGGAAACGGCTGGGGTTTAACCATGTTATTTCCTTTGTGATGGCATGACTACCGGACCAACTCATTTAGTAAAGCAGAAAGAAGTAGAATTAAAAAAATAGGACACGCCTATTCCATGGTTTTCATCTCCTTCTCCTCCTCCTCCGGCGAGTCTCTGCTATCACAATTGGCGTAACCGTTGTCCTCCCCGCCTATGGCCGAAGCGCTACCGTGACGCCTATATATCCACCCCATCCTCTCTGAAACTCCTCCTCCGCCGCCCCAAGAAGGAACGAGGGAGAAGGTAAGGATAAGGACGGGACGTTTTGGGTCAACTCGCACGAATCTTGGTGCAATGATCTAAGGGCGGAGAAGTCGACCGTGTGCTAATCAAACAGACGGCGAGTCGGGAACTAGAAAAGGAGAAATATAATTTGTTTTGTTTTGCGTAGCAGTAGAATATATCCCTGCAACTGCAAGGCTCTGTAGCAACACGTCGATTTATATGAATTAATATCCATGGGTCAGCTCATAAGGATACGATTGTGTCATGGACATCTGAATGTGATGGCCTTTTCATCTGTTCGATTAGGTTGACGATGGACATGAGGTTAACGTTGCGGATATCCCCTGATCTGGTGCGATTAGGACGTACTGTGAACGCACAGCGTGATTAAATGGGTGGATTACCATCGCGTTGCTAGCTACCGTCGTCCGTACGCGTGGACCGAGTACTGTGGTACTTGCTGTTCCGCTGACAACGACGACCGTCGCGCACTGATATTTGCAATCTGTAGCGGAGAGCAACCTGTGAGCTAGCGACGGCCGGCGTCGAAAATCCTTATGCCGTCGCCGTCGATCAGAACGCCATGGGCATTTCACTCTACAGTGGCGCCTGCAACTGTGCGAGATAGTACTAAGGTAACGCAGACACATGCATGCTTCATGGTGTTTCATAAGGACACAACCCATGCCATTAGTTGCCGTGGACATGCAAGGTGATCGAACATTCGAGCGTCTCACACTCGCTGTCTCATCGGTATGGTCGAATTATATACCGCGGCGAACTCATGCATGAGGGTGTAATAGGTTAGGCCATAGGAAGATTGAAAACCTTAACCCTTTGACCAACGTCGTCTATCTCTTTGACCGGCTTCCACTGGTAGTTGATCAATGGATTGTTTTTTACTTGGTTATGCTAAGTTATCAGAAGATTCCATCCAGTGCAGCCGAAATAGGACTTAAGCACTGTAAGTCGTGAACCTTCCTACGGGAAGGTGCAGCATGTGAAGCTGATCACAGCTGGGAGCTGGCTTTTGGCTATTTCAACATTCCACCACACTTCTATACATATGTTAGGGTATCACGCAAAATTCTGAGGGATTCTGCCCCTCTGAAGCTCTGTTTCACGTGAAACCCTAACCCTTTGACCAACGCCGTGTACCCCTTTTGGCTACTTTTTTTTTTCACAGAGCAACACAAATGTTTGTTTCACCGCGAGTTTTGGCATATGTCGACCTTTTGACCACTAATTTTTTTGATTTTTTATTTGGACATATGAGCATTGATGAAAGTAAAAACAAAAGGTATATGCCGACGACTCTAACATAGCCGTCAGCATACTACTAGCGTCGTTGGACGAAATGCACACGGCAAGCCAATATGCCGACACCCACCCTCGATATAACTGGTTATACGCCGACGGTCTGGATATGACGACGGTCAGTTGGAGAAAACTGTCGGAAACAACACTATTTGTCGTCGTATACTGACGGCTTTGTAGAGGCGCTCCACAAATTGCCGACGGGCCCGACAAAAAAGCGACGACATATACATAGCTGTCGGCAACACGGGCTTTTCCTGTAATGATCTTCTCTGTCAGCGTGGCGGCATGGCCAGATGGGACCCGGGATGGGACGTCACAGGGGCAAGCTAGCAAACATGCCCCTGGGATTTGACCCGGCGCGCGGGCGGGAGTCACTAACATATGGTCGGTCGGCAGGTCGGTAATGGCGATCGACATACGTCCTGCACAACAGCTGGGCGCGATGGTAACAGCCGCTCCCGAGATATAGATGCTAGTATCATGATAAGCAGCAGCCGGTCCCGTTTTGGTCGCCGCGGCGACAGCGACGGCCGCCCAGCACGCGCTCAGATTCGATATCAGTAGTAGGCAGCTCCATTGTACGAAGTTGCTCCATCGCCGAACCTAGCTTCCTGGAGGCCTCCTTGAGACCTTGACCGATCACCTCTCGTCTGGTCAGTTACATGACTGGCCAACCGTGCCGTGCATGTCGCGCGCCGGCAGGTTCAGGTTCCCCTGCCGCCAACCAGCCACTGCGGCGATCATGGACGCCGGCCGCCACCGCCGACGAGGCGGTGCAGCCTGGATGACGCTGCCGTGCATCTGCTCTGCTGCATATCATTCCTCTTCGTTGCATCTGCATCGGATCGGACCGGACCGGCTCCAGTTCAATAAGTAGTCAATTTCTTCATTTAGTTGGTGCCCATGTTCTCTCTCTGCAGTATCGATCCAACTGTTGTTCTCTTGGCTGGCTGCTCGACCAGATGCTCCGAAACAATATGCAGTGCATATGCTACTGCACAGTGTCCGTCTGCCCACTCTAGTCTCGCACTGTCCTGGACTCACAAATCAGGTCATGTGGCTGATTAACTAGGCTTCAGGCCTTCTTGTATTGCAGAAGCAGATGCTCGAGTTTTCCATCCCCAGTAGCAGTACTGTTAATAGCTGTTGGCATCGACAGATACTCCGAAACACGTCGTCCCGATCTCTTACCTGCTACCGTGATTGGACGCGGTTAATCAGTTTGGACACTGTCGGAACGCATGTTTCCTCTGTAGCTGCATTGGAGGCAGCTAGCCCATGCACTATCGGGATTTCGACAGGACATTCTGCCAAAAGATTAACTTCGTTCTTTGAAAATCACTTCTTGTATTGTGCGACTATTTTATTGTGAGATTTGCTTCACGCCAACTCAACAAGGCCCCGCCAGGACCTAGTAGTGCTCAATCGCAATCCAACGTACACCATCGTGGCATCGACTGTCCCATTAGAATCCAGATATGATCATACGGTGACCATAGTGTTAGCAAAGCAGGGAAGGTCTAATGATTAGCGTGCACATAGCCAGCAACCATGCATGATCGATGGCACTAACTGAAGTAGACCCTGCAATTTCTCTAGCATTGCAGAATCTGATTCGACCAGGGTTAGTTAAACCGGAGATGCCGACCTGCACATGCAGATCCTGCTACAACCGTTTTCTTTGAAAAAATCAATAGTAGTATTCACTATTCTACTGCAGACCGGGCGATAATTTTGCAACATCTCGAGTATTTTTGGATTTTGAATATTGAAGCCAGGAGGCACGGCCGGAAGAAGTCTCGTTGCACCGGCCGGCCGTTTGGAAGCACTCAGCTAGCTTCGCCGTGGGTGATCTATCATCATTAGACTTTGGGGTGAAGAAAAATCAACTTGGCATGGTCATCGCTTTCACGGAGATCGCTGCCTTCGTCACACACAGTTTAGCTTTAGATCCTTCCTATTCCTTTCCTCGCCTTCTCTTTTATCTTTCTCTTTTGCGGAGGCAGGAAAGGCCGGGAGATGGGGCGCATCCATGAATGATCCACACAGGGAGTGACGACGACGGCGACGTTAGTGTAGACAGGGAGGAAGAAGACGGTGGAAATTAAGGGGGAGGGCCAGGGCATGCGCGACTAATTGCACCGGCCATGGGGAAAGATAAGAGCGGGCTTAGCCCCACCAATCCACCATGGTTTTGCTACGTTGTTGCTGCTCTGCCTTGAGTGACTCCTCAAAAATCTGAAACCACAAACCAAAACTGAAGTCACTCCTAAAGAATGCAGCTGATTCAGTGATATATTAGTAGCACATTTACTTTTGGGATGGTCACTTCGATCTCTGAGCTGAACTGGCTGACCCTAAATAGCTTGTGCGGTTGCAAAGTGCCGTGCATACTCGGCGGTAAGTCATGCTCTTGAATAATTCATGTGATATCAAGTGTCTCCTACTCGCACTACAATTGCTTACTTGGCCGTAAGAACTACCCCCTCCGTCCAAAAAAATATGTCTCAACTTTGTCCAAATTTGCATGTATCTACTTTAGATAAAGTTGAGACATCCTTTTGTGTACGGAGTGAGTATTAGTTGGCTCCACTATAATGCCTATGTAGTTGACCTGTCATCAGATATTCTTATTGACCACTTCATAGTTTAGCTTACTCTTAGGTGGGTCCAACTAAACAACAATCCAATGAAATTATTGGAGAGCAACTAAACAACTAATCCTTGTTTAAGCATGAGTGGCCTAGCTTAACGAATGTATAAGCGCTCTACTTTCCAAAGCTTGTAAAAAATTACTGTAAGAAAGTACATGTACACTTGCTTCGGTTTGCAGTGTCATAGTAATATATATCATCACTTCTTGTATTTTATTTCACTATATAGTATGTTTTGGTTTAGTCATGCATGCACGCCGCGTTAAAAATCTGCACTGCTTGGTATTTTATTCAGATTAAACTAAGACACAATCACTAACTTAACATGCCACGACACATATAATCAAAGAATAATTTTGACGCCGTCATCCCCGTCCATGTCGGCACCATGCATGCGCCTCGATTCATCTGACGATGGGCTAACGATGTGGTAGGGTCCACTCGCACGAATCTTGACGCAATGATCTAACGGCACAGGAGTCGACTGACTCCTAATTAATAGGTCTCGGTAAGACTAGGAAGAACCAACAAAAAAAAACTATCTCCCTGCAGGCTCTATAGGAACGTCAAATTATGAATTAATCTGAATGTGTGATGGCCTTTCCAATCTGTTCGATCTAGGTTGACCAGGGCCTGACTGCCTGAGGTTAACGCCGCGGGTATATATCCCCCTGATCTTGCACGATTAGGACGTGATGTGAGCGCGCGGCGTGATTAAATGGAACGGATTACTACCGCCGCTGGTGTTACCGTCGTCCGTACGTGTGGACTCAGTACCGTGGCGCCGCGTTGTTCCCCTGACAGCGACGTCCGCCGCGCGCTGATATTTGCAATCTACAGAGGAGAGCAACCTGTCTCTCAGCTGGCGCCCAAATTCCACCGGACGTCCGTCGGTGGCAGAAGGGACGACGGCACCCGTAGTTTCCCGGAGATCAGGGGCTGGTCGGCGGCAGACCGGTGCACGATCGAGAACGAAACGTTGCTACGTTGGCATTTTCTGATGAAGTCGGCATACGTGCGTATACGTGCTCCAGCTGATTCTGCATTTCCGCACGCGGTACACCGCTCGGCCGGCCGGCCAAGGGGACGATGAAGCTCCTCTCGTTTCTTTTATATTTGCACGAAAGTCGGTAAGCAAAAAAAAAAGATGTGACATGTAGTACTCCATCCATCTTAAAATAAGTGTCTTAAATTTGCTAAAAATTGAATGTATCTAGGCATGAAACATATCTATATACATGCACTTTTGGTTAATTCTAAGACGGTCATTTTGAGACGGAGGGAGTAATAGTTAATGGTAGATACTCCATTATATTTGCACGAGCTGGTACTAATAAGCAGTTGTAAAAAAAAAATGTTTCATTTGGAGCAACTCTAGTACAGTTGATACTAAAAAATCATGCTTGATTATTTCGTACATGGAGCCAATCGAGTCAATAGTAGCACGTTTGGAATGACGAAGCTAGCCGTCCGTCCGGCCGAAACGGGGCGTGCTCCTGATCCGCACGCAGTCCACCGCTCCCGCGGGCGCGGCCCAGGAAGGATCAGAGGAACGCCACACATTGACGGAAAAGGCCGGTAAACGCGTGGAGATTTTCGTGCCTGTAGCGTGAAACGGTGCGACCATGTCGAAGTTGAACTTTTTATTTTTGAAACCTGTTGAAGCTGAACTTGAGCAGAAAGTCCACTCTTTATGTCCAAACCTATCGTGATACATTGTCGTGTGAGTACCAGTAGTAAATTGCCGGACTCTTGGACTGGTTAAAACTGATTATTACAAAGTTAATGAGCAAGTAGTCGGTGATTAATCATGCATTTGACCTTAACGGTCTGCTGAAAGCCGGCCAGGGTGCCATTGATTCCAACTCCTCACTGCTACTGGCTACGTGTCTCCTGACTAATCTGTCGAAACGAGCCACGTCGATGGATCTGGATCCAAGAGCCATTTATAATATAATACGTACTGAGTAAGTATATTTAAATTTTTATTAGTCAGTGGAAGAGTTGACCTGCAAGCCGCGTCAGTGGAGTCACTGATCTGCTGTAGTCAAATCCGGGGACTGATTGGCATGAGATGGTGTGTGTGTAGCTAGTATTACTTTTCTTTGAGGCCATGCGATGGGGCGTACAGTGCCACGCTGCCGACGCTCGGCGCTCTGATTTTTCTAAGGATCCTCCTCAGTATGTAGTTTTCTTTATTTATTTTAGTGCCATGTATTGACCAGATATCTAGTACGAGAAAAAAGTTTGCTCATGTACTCTCACGCATGTTTTCCATATTTATTTACATGAAAAGCGTTCTTGTTTCCGAAGGTTTTGCATCGAGCTTACTGTAGAGAGCTCGCCGCCATCCAGAGTCACCAACGGCCGGCCATGCATGGCCCCTCATCCCTCGACCTCTTTCATTTCTAGATTTTCGGAATAAATTTAGGAAAGAAAGGTCAATATACTACATCGATCCGTCTGCTTGCATGTTCATCCCATTTTTTTACGGTATGTTCACCCCATTCTGGAAACGAATCCTCACCTCACTATTAACATCACAAACGAAATTTTGTATCGCGCTATGATTAACACGAACGCACCCTGATAATTTATTTTTGCTAAAATATCTACGTGTTAGAGGAGGGTTTTCTTTTGTTACCATCGATTTCTCCACTCTGGCAGAAGCCTAGCGGTCACGCAACCTAATCCAATCGAGAGGTAGAACTCAACAAATAGAATTGGGAATGTGGGGTTATCAGACGGATATTATTTGATCTGATTTGATTTTTTCCCCTCCTTGATAGTAGCATATTTCCGGCTATGTTTATGCCATGTAATCTCGTGGAAATGGAAACATATCGCGCCAAAATCAGGTCCATTTGTACACGATCAAAATTTGTCCCCAATATCCACGGCAAGGCATCTTAATCCTAATTCCATATTATACCAATTTATTACGGACGATTCCAGTTTCATTTCAATGTAAAGCTTCCGAATGACAGAAGTATAATTTTCTTCCAAATTTACGGGCGATCGCGATCCCATTTCGATAAACTTCCAAATTTGATCACCCGAAGAAATTATTTTTCGCCACAGAAATGGACGCCGCCCTCGACCCATAAATAGCCCCCGTACCATCTCCACCTCGCCAACCCCTCTCCACCCACCGCTTCCTCCCGCTCCATTACTCCTCGCCGCGCCGCTCTTTCGCCGCCCAGCTCAATCCAGAAGCCATGTCCGGCAGCTACTCCTCGCGCCTACGTGCCGGAGCAGGCGGCGGGGGCGGCGGCCTGGCCGCGACGACGGTGCTGGCGGCGAAGGTGGCGTTCGCTTCCGCCGCGCTGGCCGCGGCCGCGTCCATGGCGCGCGTCGTGCTGCCGCTGATCGTGTCCAGCGCCGACGCCTTCCTCTGGAAGCTCTGCCTCTTCGTCACCGTCCACATCATCATCTTCGTCATCTGGAAGCTCTCCGACAGCAAGCACTTCCACGCCGCTGCCCACAAGGACCCCTGGGCTCCCACGCCTCACCACCCCGCGCCGCCGCTGCTCACCGAGGAGGTCGTACTGTCCGCCAGGAAGCACAAGCTCGAGTTCGCGCCCGCAGCCGCCACGCCTGATGTCTTCCGCGTGCTGCCGTCGGTGTCGCGGCCGCACCTCGACGCCGCTGCGTCTCCCGTGGACGAGGGGGTCGTCTCCCCCGGATCGTGCGGCGGCGAGTCGTGCATCACGACGGAGTCCGAAGAGGATGCCGCCTCCTCCGGCGTCGCCGCGTCGGCAAACGTCGCCACTGCCGACACGTGGCGTAGCGTCGAGCCTGCCCCGGCGCCGGCGCGGAAACGCGCGGTCCTCGAGCCTCCCCCCGCTCCGGTGCGGGAACGCGCGGTCATCGAGCCTGCTACCCCGTCGCCGGCGCGGGAACCTCGCGTGGTAGTCGAGCGGGTGGTCTCTCTGCCTCCCATCGCGGCCACGGACGAACACTTCGACGGCCACGACCACGACGACGACGCCAACAACGACGACGACCTGGACGCGACGTGGAACGCCATCATGCAGAAGACGCGCCCCGCGACGGCACCGGCCATATCCTCCTCCTCCCATCGGGCGCCGCGCTCGTCGCCTCCGCGGCCGGCGCCATCGCCGCGTCCGAGAGCCCGCGAGCCGTCGGTCGGTGCGGCAGAGCTGAGCAAGCGGTCCGAAGATTTCATCAAGAAGATCCACCACTCCTTCGGCCGACATCAATAATCCCAGCCACCCACCTCCTCGGATCCGTACCCCAAACCGATCCAAAATTTTCTTGATGTAAAGCTTAATTAGTTTTTCTTTCTTCGTGTGCCGATCGCCGGAGCAGGGGCGAGCTCTGCTCATCAGATCACCACCACCACATTTAGGTAACTGACCTGAATCCGCAGCTCGCCCGATCGATCTGCTTCCAGTTTTAATGGCGAATAATCAGAATTTTGTGCCGTCGATTCGATGGAAAAGTAAAAGTAGTAACAAAGTTGATTGCTTGCTTGCTCACTTGGACTGCCGCTTAGCCGGAATGAGTTGTCGCTTGCTGCTTTCGCACAAAAAATCGGTCGGCTTGTGCACTGGCAGTCCGGTCCACCTCATCCCCTTTCGGCGGTGCCATTAGGATCCAACACATGCATGATGCATTGCTTACCTCCTAAGCTGGATTCTTCTGCTTCTTCCACTTTCCAGAAGTGATAGAACTAGCTAAGAGTCAAAATTGTTGGTGAATTTCGTTTCTGAATCTCCACCTGTATTTATGCATGCATGGCAGCAGCAGCAGCAGCAACTATGATTCAGATTCAGTATGGTTTTCATCTCAAGAAGATACCCTACTACTCCCTCCGTTCCAATTTAATTGACTTGCTATTCACCAAATGTGGATGTATCTAGACATGTTACAAGTATAGATACATCCACATGTGGTGGATAGCAAGTCAATTAAACTGGAACGGAGGGAGTATATGTTATGTTATGAAAGTTACATGTGTATACAGTGACATGGACAACTGACAAGTGGCTAAGAACCAACAATGGACAGGTTTGTTTACATGCTTGTTGGAATTTGCAGGCTCTGAAGGTTCTGGATGGATGGGTGGTGCTAGCTAGAGGTGATCCCCACCTTTAAATGTGCTAAAATGAAATGATGGTTTGAGTTGGTGCCTTGGTTGTTAGGTTCTCCCTTTTTTTGGTGGCATGGGCTAGCATTTGTTCTTCTTCTTTTCCTACAAGGCTTCTACTGATTATCACAACAGTGTTCATTATGGCGCTGATGCTCCATTGCAGTGGGTGTTCTTGTGATTATAAACTGTTGTGTGCCACATGTGTGTGGGTTTGCTGTATACATGCCAGCCACAGGTCAATGGCCATGCCACCACCTTGCTCCATGCCACTTGTGCTACTGCCATGCATGGCAAGATGGCATGAGCATTTTTTTGATACAATGGCATGAGCATTTTGATTCTCTTTTTGATGCAAACATTGTGTGTGTTGCTTGTACTAGGTACCTGTTTGAAGTGGTTAATCAGCATGGGCAATAGGCCTCAGATTCATAGAGTGCTAGTGAGATGAATTGGCAACAGACAAATGGTCCACTGTTTTGCATCTAGACAAGACCTAGTGGTTAGGAAACGATTGATTTGGCCCTGCTGTTATTGTTTCTCTCTCACACCACACACACTGCTCCTTCTCTGTATTCCGTATTTTTTGCCAAATCTGGCCCTTTGGCCGAACTAATCTCGTATCTGGCCCCTCTGAGAAACTATTCTCAGATCTGGCCCCCGAGGTCGGCGCCAACGAGGATGGCGCCGACCTTGTACAGGTCGGCGCTAGGAAAAAATTTGGCCGAGCTAGGTCGGCGCCAAGTGGGATGGCGCCGAACCCATGGATTTTCAAAACGATGCAAATTGTTGGCGCCGACCTGTACAACTTCGGCGCCATGTCCATTGGCGCCGACCCGAGGGGCCAGATCCGAGAATAGTTTTCCGGAGGGGCCAGATACGAGATTAGTTCGGCCAAGAGGCCAGATTTGGCAAAAAATACCTGTATTCCTATGTGTAACCAGAAATAAACCCATTAGCGAAAAATGATTTGGACTTGCTCCAGGGTACTAGGGACTATTTTTGTTGAGCCTGAAAATCTGATACAGTATGACACTGTTGGTTCTGTCATGATTTACCAAGAGAACGTTTTCTGGATTAAATACGAAATGATGATATCCTGGTGATGTCATCAAGTTACTGCATTCAGAAAATTCCACTTCAAAATTATCCATGTTTATTTTGCATGTGTTGGTCATTTTTGCTAGCTATTAGCTGCCTTTTCCTTTTAGATGAGATCGAGGGCAGTGTGTGTCCCTCTCCCTAGTGCCTACCGAAAGTGGCTTCTGAACCCATTCACGTGAACTGAACCATCGCTGCTACAAGCAAATACTGCATGATTAATCGTGGTTTGGTGAAGCCTGGAAAATAACTATATCATGACCATTCACAAGGAAACTGTTCTATCCTGCTTTGTACAACAGACCGTAGATTCATATAGTTCTAATGAGATGAAGAGGTTGATATATGCGAACAAAAATAAAACCCGTGTGAAAAAAGATTCGACAGAGACTATTTGTTTGATATGTAAAGGCTGGAGATCCGATACGACACCTGTAGCATTTCTGTTGTTTCTGAAATGATGCCAAGGGAACATATTTAGCTTCCTATACAGATACTCTGTAGCTATCGATCCTAGAACTTCTACGTGTATATGTTGTACTTTGCTCTGGACTCTGTAGTATTGCTTTCTGTATGACATAAGAAGAATCAATACCTGTCATGGATTGAAATTTGTACTGATTATAATTATCAGTTGAGGTCATCTTAAAGGCTATAGAAATGGCCGCTAGCCAGGAAAATGACATAAAGCTGTTCTGGTTATATGAAAACTCTATTTTAGGCAGGATGCTACTCTTGCGTTCAATCAATTCCATTTGAAGTTCACAGGAGGATATATGGTTATGTTGGTATTGTTGTTTTCTTTGAGATGAGACTGAGAGGAGTGTCTGTGCGGCTACCGAAAATGACATGCTTTGCATGAACAATTTCCTAATATCGCCTTGCTGCAAATGTCACCCATAGATAATAAACTCGCCCACCATACCTGAATTGCTTTCAGCGTTTTATCCATATCCTGCACAGTTCCGTTAGCTGCATTTTATCCCAACATCAGATGAATAGGTCACATGCACCTAAAATTGGTAAATGCCACTACACCATGAATTCCTGGATAGCCTCTTGCAAGACAAGACATGATGTGACAAATCCTAATGGTTATGCACACTGTTAATTAGTGCCATCTGTGCATGTGTCACGGTGCTAGCAAGCTAGGGAGTCTCTATCCGGATATTCTTAAGTCTTAATTAGTTTGAGGCTAGCTGCCGTAGGCTTCAATTATGAGCACTAAACAATGTTAGAACGGAGATTAATTAGCTCTCCACTAACCCTGAGAACACATAGGAGCACTGTTATGGCGACGCCACAACCACCTCCATCCAATCCTTTCAGAAATATGGTATGTGTTTGTGCCTGTGGTCCTCATGCTACTCACCACCAGAAGTGCATGTATGGATGCATATATGCTATCTATCTTGTTCGGTTGTGCAATGCAATGTGGATGTGTAATGTGAGGACATACGGACAAAGCGATCTAGCTAGCCAATGATGGGTGCGTGGAGGCTCGGAACTGACTTTGTTTTTTTTTTGCAAAAAGTCCTCCAATCTATTAGTCATAATCAAGAAAAGTTAAAAAAAATCATAGGTAATAAAAATTACAACCAAGTTCTTGGACCATGTAGTGACGACTAAGAGTAATGGAGCGAGCCGAACGTGCGCCGCAGTCATCACCCATCCCTCGAGCTAAGCAAACCTGGTTGTGGAAGACAATCAGGAAGTCGTCATGCTTCGTTTCTATAAAAAAAAGGAAGTCGTCATGCTAAACCTAGAGCGGCAACCGTCACAGATGAGAGAAATATATACCGGAAGGGTCATACATACCTTAAATGACACCAACGAACACGAACGCCAAGTTTGCAGACTTTCTCGTCATGCATCGGGAAATTTGTAGCAAAGTTGTTCATCGGCAACTACAATATGGACACTCATGGAAACCAATAATTTGATTGTCATGTGTTGTCGTGGTGGCAGAATTTATGAATTCTAATTGCATTTTGAAATGCTGTATTAACTAAATTTTTATTTTTATTTTATTGTTGTTAAATTAAACTATGTGTAAAAAATACCATACAATAAAGTTGTTTCATCTAGTACAAAATATAACAAGGAATAGATGGATTTAGCAAATGGAGGAGAGCAAATGGCACCCCGCACCCGCCCTCGTCGATCCGAAGAAGTGTCGGACAATATTTTGGAAGCGCGGCTGGAGAACCTCTCACATTGAAGTACAGTGCTTGACTGCTTGAAGCACTAAGCAAAATGCTTATGTGTGGATCGACTCAGCTTGGATGATGCCTGTACATCTCAAGAAGAATTAATCGACTTGTTTATGATTCGGTTAGTTAAGGGCGAGTATCTCGCTAATATCCTACTCTGCAGTTTTCAGTAGTGGTGCGAGTACTACAACAGATGCCTTTTATTATTACAAAGAGTCAAGGTCTGATCCTCGCATCGCAACAAGTGGCAATTAACTAACGAGACGGACACATGCATGAGAAAGATGATTAACACTAAACTGGATGGATCGTGTATTCGTGTCAATTAACTATACTACCAGCTAGTAGTTATCTACCTCCAATTCAAAAGCTCGATCGCACGGCGAAAAAAGATGTTGAACCTTCCATTCTACTGTGGGGCTCAATGCATGCGGGTTGCAACATGGGTTGGTTCCAAGAACAAGTGCTCAATGATTGATTAGGAAAAAGTAACGGAGCATCGTCCTAAAGCAGGAGACCTCGCACACATCCATCGTGCAAAACGAGAACGTTTTCAAAAAATCAAAATCATTGTTTAAAATTAGAACCATTTTGAGAAAAAATCAGAATCATTTTTAAATCTGAACCTTTTTCAAAATCGGAGCAATTTTAAAAATGATCGTTTTCATATATGAACCAATTTTAAAAATGAATATTTTGAAATCTGAACCTTCTTAAAAAATAAACATTTTTAAAATTAGAACCATTTAAAAACATTTTAAATTTTCACAAAAAAACTTGTATTTTGAAAAATGAGGAAATGGAAAACGAAAAGAACACGAAAATGAGAAAATAAAGATGTTGCAAAAAGAAAAACATAAAGCGAAGCAGAGAAAAAAGAAAAACGTAAAAGTAGACGTGCCGGTGGGTATTCATACCCGTTCCCTATATCCATACCCAGACATAATGGGTAGGATACAGGCAGTGATTTTTCTACCCATTACAGGAGGGTAGGATACAGAGAATACCCATGTCATCCATCCTCCAACCGCCCACCCGTATGTACAAGTCTACCTGATGACGCGTACATGTGCCTGTATCGGCTAATACTACGGATGGATCAATCGAGAGATCGAGCTGCTTGTGCGTTAGAGCATCTCTAGCAGTGATTGTAAATCACGAAACTGTAAACGTGGTTTACAATTCGTGTTTTGGGTGGTTTACGGGCTCAAAAGTCGCCGCGGAGAATAAGAACCCAAAACGAAACTGTAAAACGAAACATGCCACGGAATTTTCCATTGTCTTCCTCATTCAAAATCAGCTCGCACTGCGTAAAGTAGCTAGTCTCTAGAATCTACAAAATCAGTTCTGAGCGGGATACGGAGTCGCTAGCTAGCCATTCCAATATCGATCGCGGAGGCGCTCAGCTAGCTAGCGACCTACTTCGTGCGGATCGATTCATCGATCGACCTGTAGGTACAGCCAGCTAGCTATCCGATGGATTGAAATACATTGTACTGTTAAAAATAATGTTTATATTTTAAAAAAGGTTCACGAAGTCAAAAAATGCTGGGACTGTTACAAAAAATGTTAACGAGTTTTAGAAAAAGTTCAGAGTTTTCAAAAATATGTTCATGGGTTTGAATACAATTATATCACTTGTTCAAAAAAAAAGTTTACCCGTGTTAAAAAAGTTAATTGGTCAAAACATCATATAAAATATGTTCAACATGAGGGAATAATACATTCATACTTCAAACGCGACATCACAGAATTCACATGATTCATGTTCATTGGTGGAGAAGAGACTTGATGACGTAATGCATGCATGGTTGCTCACCTTGTGCAGTTCCATGCGGAAACGTGCAATCCTAGTCGGAACGAAATGAATCATATGTGCAAAAACACCTTTTACCGAGAAAATGCCTCCAAAGTGCATTGTTAAAACGTAAATGAAGATAGTTGGATTGATATTATGCAAACTTTATAAATATACGTCGGATATTTAAGCAAAATTTTGGCGCAATCCAAAGACGATTGTTCTTCTTTTCCCTGAAATTTGTATTCTGGGTTTAATTAAACCAAAGTTTACAAATTAATTTTGATCAAATATACATGAAAAAGGCATCAGAATGTATAATATAATATTTATTATTAGGATCTTTAAGAGTACATCCATCATCGATCCATTACACACGACAATATATAGTCTGAGTCTACAATACGCAATACTTTTTTTTTTGGTTTTGCGGGTAGACTCTTACAATACCAATTCTTTTTTGCGAAAACTCATCCAATACCAATACTTGGGTACGGTGGGTCAGACTTTTATTTTACTTTTTTGTGACCCATGCCACCTAGGTCAATTTTGCGCACTTGACCCCTGGGGCCCACTGGGGGCACTTTGGGCTGAAGTACCAGCCGTGCGCCCTGCCATCGAGGAGGTCAAGTAGCTGTCCGGCGCGAACACACCGTGGAGCCTTGTACTGGTTTATCGAGGCGTCGTTGGTGATGGCTAGGTCCATCATGGCGTGGAAGCTGTCGCTGGTCACCACGCGTATCTCCAGGGGCCCGATGGAGCCTTCGGCCCGGCACTGGCGAGGAGGAGATCGCAGAGGAAACAGAGAGTGGGAATTTGAGAGTGAGACGTTGGGTTGTGGTGAGTCTGAATTCCATGGGCCGCAATGCCACCTATTTATAGACGCTGCGTTGCATGGTCACGCGCGCGGCGGTACTGTCACATCTTCATGAATCAGATGATAATGAGATGGCATGTAGTGGCGGAGCTTAGTTGATGTCGGGGGCAACCGCCCCCCCCCCCCCCCCCCCCCCCCCCAGCTTTTGGAAATCCATGAAGATTTTTTTTGTGAGAGCTCAGATTAGTTAGATTTATGTGTTTGCCCCCCCCCCCCCCCGCAGGAACTGATATATCACATTTTGCCCCCAACAGACTCTGCCAAGCTCCGCCACGATGACATGCATGCAATCTATTGGTGAAATGAAGAAAATTTAGAATAATATTTGAAAGAAAGTATCTGCATGTACGCAAGCTGCATGTATGGAAACCAAACAATAAATGTATTCGCTATTCGATGCACAGAGTCAGACTAGCATACCATTTTCATTGCTTTAGACTAGCCATAGTGGGGAGTATCATAGATTGGTATCATGCATATGATACTTATGTATGGTACTACCCCTATAATGCATAGTATCATATAGTAGTATTATAACCATACTTTATTTATTGATTTGTAGAATCTCAATACAAATATGTGTACAAGATTTACTTGTTATTAAAATTTCTTGTTTTCCGTGTCATGATACCGTAACATAGGTAGATACCACTATCATCTCTTCCTCATTAATTGTTGTGCCACATCAGATTTTTGCCAACATGGCATGCATGATACTAGCTATGATACCCCCACTATGACTAGTCTTAGCTAATTTTCGCAGCCACGCATTGATTGCACTTCTTGTATGCATTACAGCCTACAACAGTACCGTGCTTCGTCAAGTTCTATTTGTCAACAGTTCCGCGTATTTGTTTCAAACATGAAATGTATCTTTTGGTAAGTGGATCATACTAGAGGTTTATGCGCATTTCAAGCGTGCACCTCTTTTTTGGGGGCCATATTAGTAAGCATTTTCATCCTAGAAAATCTCCAATCGTGTACAATAGCATTCTCCAACCCTAGGAAATCTCCAACTGTCATCAAATTATAATACTCCAAAAAATTTAACCTCCATCGCCTCGATATATTAGTTGCGGCTTCAAACCCCAGAATAGTTACTTGAGGTCCGCCAGGTCATCGTTTTTTTTTTCGAGTGATATTAAACAGTCGATGATCGGTCGCGTGCAGTTTTAATTGAAACTGTGGAGAGGGTCAGAGCGACAATCATTAAAACTGGACGTTGCAGGGTCAGTTTTCTCTTGGGGTTCAGGCTGTAGGCTTTTGTTTCTGTTTTGTCTGTAGGCGTTGGGCTTCTAAAGGCCGAAATAGTATTGAATTTTGGTAGCACGAAACAATTAACTGAGTATTCAAAATGGGAGCTACTATACCACGCTTCAAGCGTCTGTACCTCACACAACGCCTGAGGAGCTGCCCGTGGGCCGGCCCAGCTAGTTTGCTAGCCAGTTTGTTTCTGATTTTTTTTTTTGCCTTCTAAATTTTAGAAAAGTCCGTGGAAAATGTTCATAAATTTGAAAATTGTTTATGAATTTAAAAAACGAATATTTCTGAAATGTGAACCATTTAAAAAATCTGAACCATTTTGTAAATGTGAACCCCATTAAAAAATCTGAACCATTTTTCAAAAACAAACTTTTTTAAATATGAACCATTTCAAAGATCTGAACCATTTTTAAAAATATATTCAAATCTGAACCATTTTCAAAAAAGAGCAACTTTAAAAATGAACATTTTCAAAATAAACTTTTTAAAAATGAACAATTTTCAAAAATATGAAAATGTCCTTGAATTTTTTTTAAATAAGAAAAATGAAAAGAAAAAACAAACTAAAACATATAAAACCACCAAAACTAGAAAAACAGTAAATCAGAAGAAAAAAGCGAATCGACACTTTCTAGAATCTTCCTAAAACAGGAAAAAAACCGCGTTGAACGGATAATGGGACGGCCCAATAGTCGAAGCGTGCTATACAGGGAAGGGGTACACGTTGGAAGCGTCAACCGAGCGCACTGAGTGTTGGTTAGGTTTCACGATACAAGAGAGACTAGATTACACCAAGAGACAAGATTACACAAAAGAGACTACATTACACACAGGAGGCGAGCCTGCACTCTTTGTGCCGGCTGCCATGTCCTACACTTGGTTCATTTACAACATTGAAAACAGTGGTGATGTCGCGGTGGCCGTAGCGATGACACCAGATCACCTGGAGCGGTTCAAGGAGCTTTTCTTTGATGATAATTAGATGGCATGGTGATTCCAGCAGAAGCATGCAGTTCTATTGGTGAAATGAATAAAATATAGAATAACAATTTGAGAGAATGTATCTGCATGCACGCAAGCTGCATGTATACATGAAAACCAAACAATAAATGTATTCTCTATTCGATGCACGGAGTCAGCCTAGCATACCATTTATATTGCTTTAGCGAATTTTCGCAGCAACGCACTGGTAATACTTCTTGCATGCATTACAGCCTACAACAGTACTGTGCTTCGTCGATTTCTATTTATCAACAGCTTTGCAGTGCTTGGAATTACAACAAAACGCATTAAGAAGCATTGATCAAATATTTGTATTGAACATCAAATATTTGTTTTAAACATGAAGTGCACCTCTATTTTTGGGGCCATAATAGTAAGCATTTTTCATTCTAGAAAATCTCCAAATGTGTACCATTTCATTCTCCAACCCCAAGAAATCTCCAATTGGCATCAAATTATAACACTCCAAACATTGTATCTTCCATCGCCTTGATATATTAGTTGTGGTTTCAAACCCCGGAAGAGTTACTTAGTGTAGATTGTTCGGTTGTTCCTATGCATGTTGTTGTCCACTTAAATGTCCATGCCAATGTACTGTCCGATATCCAGGGACTTGCCATTGTTGGCAATGTTGCCATGTTTGCATGCTCTTGTCCATGTGTTGTTGCCATGTTTGCCTGCCAATGTCCATGGCTTGCCATTGTAGGCATTGGTGTCATTATTAATGTTGTTCGCCATGTGTACTTGTCATTCTTGACTGCCATTGTTCATGTCTTGTTGCCATTCTTGTCTGGCATGATCTTCTACATGTCTTGTGGCCATTCTTGACCTGTTATCACTGACGCCTCTATGCTAACAAGGTACCCAAAACTGAATGGGAAATCCGCCAAGAACAGACATCTCCGGGCTTGGACGGCGTTCTCACTTGCAACCTGTGGCTGGTGAGGCCTGAAGTGCCCAACAGGCATGAGGAGGTGGTCCAGCTCTGCAGCCGCACCAAAGGTCGTCAGCCGATGGTCGGGCACATCCCTAGGCCCATGGCGCCTCGGCAGTTCTATGCCTAGTTGGACAGGGACGATCTCTACATGTAAGTCGTGCTGAGGTCGTTCCAGCCCGTGCTCAGGGAGTGGTTCCAGGTCCCACTCTCTCGTTGCTTGCCGATCTCTGCTTGTCACTATTACGACGAGTGTGGGTGTAGGTGAGCATGCACGGCGAGAGATGGTGCTAGGCCGCAACTGGCTGGACGTTGTACTGAAGTACGAGCTGGAGAAAGCCGATGCCATCGTCTTCAATCTTACCTCCTACGTATTCAAGCTTACCATCTTCAAGAGCACCACTTCGACGTCCAGGGGCTACACCTGCCTTTACCACGGATAGGACTAGTGTGGTGAGTTTAAAGTGATGCATTTTTGTTAGGGAACACAGGGGTATGGGATGCCCCTGTTTAGATGTTTATCTAGGGCTTATGTATGCCCATAACTTATGATGATCCATTTCGTTCAGGGCATGTGTTGCCCCTGTTAGTTGTTGATCCAGGGGCATGGGATGCCCCTGTTTAGATGTTGATCCAGGGCTTATGTATGCCAATAAACACCTACTAAGTTAGTTGTGATAATGCATTACCATGTGTTGTATATAACTAGATGCTACTGCACCTCTACTAAGTTTTGTGTGTTAGCTTTTAAAGCGCCTAACTGTGTCGTGTTAGCTTTTTTCTACACACATGTATCTAAACATGTTTTAGTGCAAGTGTGTGCAGAAAAAGGCTAGAAAGTCTTATATTTTGACACGGAGGGAGTATTTACTTATATCTTAATTTCATAGTCTTGAACTTCCACATTTCTTTACCAAGTTATTTGCCTGCTGCCGCTGTACAATTGTTTTGATGATTCTCTAGTCGTTCATTTTGCTTTGGCTTTGGTTAATGCCTTGTACGACCTTCCGTCGTATCGACAATCTCTTCTAATACAAATGATATGCATTTACATGCATGTTCGGGAAAATAAAGTTATCTGCTAGATCCATATAGTCTAAGAACTCTTCCAAGTTCTATAGATATTTAACGATGCCAATGAAACTGGTAAATATACAAACACATTATAAAACATCAAGATATATGAATAATTTGTTGTAATAAAGTGGACACGATGTTATGGCAAAAAAAAATTGTTATTAAACATCAAAAGATATGAATAAACTGTTTAACTCAGATTTATGATGAAACCCATTGTACCAATGTTATTTCAAACATCCTAAGTAATTAATATAAACATTTTTTCTAACAAAACAATTATAGTTAGCAATGCAAATGTATTAGCAATGATACATATGGAAAACTATGCGCATATTTTACCTTAATACGACGGAGCATAATTTAATTATTGTGGCTGGTAGCAATACATATAGAAATTGCCCATATAATACATCAAATAAAGTATAAATAAAATACATAAATCGTTAAGTTAGTCGAGCTAGCTAGCTTAGCTTGTAACATCTTAGGCGATAAGACGTGAGCTACTCCCTCCGTCCCGGTTTATAAGTTATCTGCTTATTACTAGATCGTAAATTTGACCAACATAATACGAGATATATATTATAAAAATATATTATTAGAAAATTCAGATGTTATATTTTCAAATAGTATAATTTTTGTGTTATAAAATTTATATTATATTAGTCAAATTCACGACTTAGAGATACGTGTAGGACTAAGTTGACGACCCGTAGGCCTTCCACCTCCACGCGGCATTGCTCCGTCAGGCTTTCGCCCATTGCGGAAAATTCCCCACTGCTGCCTCCCGTAGGAGTCTGGGCTGTGTCTCAGTCCCAGTGTGGCTGATCATCCTCTCGGACCAGCTACTGATCATCGCCTTGGTAAGCTATTGCCTCACCAACTAGCTAATCAGACGCGAGCCCCTCCTTGGGCGGATTTCTCCTTTTGCTCCTCAGCCTACGGGTATAAACCGGGATTGCCGTGGTGTTGTTGCAGACATCTCAAGTAAAATCTACCGTTTTTATATGGAAGGAATACTCTTTCCTCGACCTAGTGATACGTGTAGGACTTTTAAACCGGGACTGCCGCGGTGTTGTTTGCTGTTGCTAATCTGCCGTGCACTTGTGTACATGTGTCTCTGTTTCATTTTTGTCCATGTTGCATTCAGAGTCCTAGATAATCTATTCCATTCAAAATCTTAGTACTCCCGCTGATCCTCAAAGAGTATCACAAGTTTTTTGAAGTGGTCGCTATGAACTTGTGCCTCATACATTTCCCCGGCACTTAAATAGGATCCAGTGGCGTATCTTCGTCTGCGCTCGGTCTTTTGATCTAGGATCCCTGTTTGTCTAATTTCAACGTTGAACATCCACCTTCGATTAATAGGATCGGCTGGTTGCATCTTTCCCTGTTTGGAAAGAACAAGACATTTCTAAAAGTCTGTCAGTTGATTAATCAATGGTGATGCCCCGCGGTTGACGCCTGGCTCTCCTGCCTTAGGGCTCCCCTGTGACTCTCTCCTCACCCCAATGTAATCTTGTAACTCACACAAACTCATCTGGGGTCTGCCCCTCATTTTTGAAATATATATTCAGGTGGGGACTTTGCTCCCCCCCCCCCCCCCCCCCCCCCCCCCCCCCCCCCGCGCGGAAAATTCAAAAAAAATCAATGGTGATGCTTGCCTTGCAGGATCCATTCTTGCTGTTAACAGGCCCATCTCGTGCAATTGTGCACCTTGATCCGATTACGTTTGAAGTTGCGCTAAAAGTAAAGGGCAAAGGCGAGTCATGGCGTGTGTGATCTTGGTTCCAAGATGGAGGTTACTGTTGCGTGGTCCCTTCTTATTATCTTCTAAACATACACTGTCTGGGGTACTGTTTTGTTGTGCTCAAGCATTCTCCAAATATTTTGAAGCTGTCCAACTCTGTATATTCCTAAGACGGTGAACTTCTTCTCTATGACCGTGTTATGGTAGTTGACTTTGTTTTGTATCTGCTCAGATACAGGCTTGTGTCTGTTGCAAGTGTCATGTCTTGTAGGAATGGGGTGAACTGAAGCTGCAGCTTCTGTATGTCATAGATTGAGACGCTGAAGCTAGCAAATCTGCAATTACCTGTAGCCTAAGACTAGTCACAATGGGAGTAACTTAGCTAGTAACATCACACATCTCAAGACCATTTTGCTTATGTGGCATGTAGTTAATGAGGAGAGAGGTGTTTGGAGTAACTTAGCTAGTTACCGTAACATCACACTTATCAAGACAAAATGAGTCTATAGTGCAATAAATAAGATCTTATATGACACCACAATGATGTTACTCCCCACTGTGAAGGTGGTAACATAGACTAGTAACATCACCATGTTACTACTCTATGTTACTCCCCATTGTGACTAGTCTAATGATGGCTTTAAGTGTTTGTACAAAGATTCATTAATTGAAGGCCAAGTAGCATAAAAAAGATCTTACAAGCATATAATGTGACTAGAGTAAACGAATGCCTGGAGCAATTGAAAGATGGGGGAATATATGGGTTTCAATTTCATTACCGGTGACAACTTCATTAGACAATGCATACTCACTGCTATAATAATCATGAAAAATATATAGTGAAAATGCGCTATAAGCATGCCCTATGATCAGGTCCCACAAGGCCACAACTCTGGATACTGTCTAGAGTAACAGCATAAAAGAACAGGGAAACGTGCTCACCTTATACTTTCATGGTTTGCACACAAAGCAGTATTATAAACAAGATAAAAAGGGACAGTTCGCTAACATATTGTTGTCGGCGAATTAGGTGGCCAAAACTTTGACACACGAAACTATCAAGTTATAATATGCTTTCTAATTTGAAGAAAGGAACATAACAGATTTCCATATGACAGAATATATTATGCTGATATACGCAATGTCACAAAATTATAAAAAGAAAACCAAACAGGTGTTGTACTTTCAATTGTTGTTTCCTACTAACTAATACAACAGTATAAGTTCAAAACTGAGGCCGCTGGAACATAAAGTGGCTGGAGTAATTCATCAGAGCCACAAACATTTCCAGGTTATAAAGACATTCAAGGCAGCAAGAGCAAGATCATCCAATCCCAAGCATCCTATCCAACACTGAACATAGCTCTGCCATGCCTGTGCATTCCACTGGACCCTTTCTGCAAAACGCCTTGATTACATTTGCAAAAACCCTACCATCTAAGGCGACTCCTTTCGCTACCATCTCATCAAACAGCCTCAAGGCCTCTCGAACATGTCCACACCTTACCAACCAATACGTCAGATGTGCTACAGGCTCTGCAGGGTAGCCTTCATCGATGTGCCTGACCAAATTGGTGGCCTCGGTCCTCCTCCCAGACCTAAAGAGGCAATCAACCAGTGTGTTATATGTGATTGCGTCCGGGACAATCTTCCCAGCATTGGCATCAGTGAACAAAAACCCAAGCTCGTCCTCCTTTCCGGCAACATAGAACTCATGGATCAGGATGTTACAGGTCACGGTGTCCACCACGAACCCCTTGCAGCTGAAAACAGACTTGGCGAGCTGGAACAAGCCGGCTCGGCACAGGCACGAGATCAAAATGTTGCATGAATACGAGTCGGGTGTCATCGACTTCTTGAGCAGATCCGTGAATAGCTTGAGGACACGCAGCCACTCCACCTTCTGGCAGAAATGGTCCATGGCCGTGTTGTAAGTCACGACATTGACCTCGAAGCCCAGCTCTTCGCATTGGTCCAGCACCTCCTTGCCCACCCACATGTGTAGCTCCTGTGCAGCATGGTCCAACAGTATGTTCAGACCGACGACGGTCAGCTGCAGCCCCTTGCCTACCATGATCTCCAGCTGCCGGAACGCGTCCTCGACGTATCCGGCCCAGCAGAGCCCGGCAATGTAGGTGCTGTATGTTACCGTGTCCGGCACCCACCCGTTCCTGCCACTCTCCTCGATTACCCTCTCCACGGCGTGAAAATCCCCGACCTTGCACAGCCCCTGGATGTAGATGTTGTAGATGACGATGTCGGGGTGGCACCCCGAGAGGCGCATGGAGTCGATGAGCGCGTCGGTGGCCCGGATTTCGCCCTCGGCACAGTGGGCATGGAGGACGGGCGCGTAGACGTATGTGGTGAGCGGGTACCCGAGAGCTCGCATTTCGTCGAGCACCTGGAGCGCGTTGGGGAGCCGGCCCGCGCGGCAGAAGGAGAAGACGAGGTCGGCGTAGTCGACAGGGAGGGCGGGAGGCCGAACTGGGACATCCAGAGCAGCACGGAGTGGGCGGCGGAGGGGAGGTCCAGGTGGGAGGCGTAGATGTGGAGGAGGAGGGAGAAGGCGTCGCGATCCAATTAGGTGCTCTAAGCGCAATCAGACTATGTTAATGTCCCCTCTAATTAGAAATTAGTTCTAACATGCCTAGCTTGAGTGTAGCTGTCGGGACACCGGCTTCATAGGGGTAACATTGGCTGCAGTGTGGATGCACTACCTCAGTGGTGATCGATCAAGCCAAGATCAGTAGTGGAGTAGACCCAGAGAAAACAAAAACAATCGAGAGTTCTAAAGTACAGTATACCCTGCCGTCGGTTTTTGGACGACGATGCCACCCGTCTTTAAGAAGAATCAGTCGACTTTGTTACGCACCCTCTGCCGGCTGGCCGGTCCCGAGGCTGCGTAGCGTAGAGGAAGTAGTCGAAGGACGCAAGGTATGGCACAAGTATTTTTTATTATCAATTGTGTGTCTCTCTCCATACAATACATGGTGTATATATAAGAGGAAGATGGGCTAGGGTTGAGGACCAATCTAGGGGAAAAACCCCCACCCAAGAAAGGGTGGGCCCGTACGAGTCACGTACGGGTCGGTTTCCCAACACTCCCCCTTGGTCCGACAACTCGTATTATCTATGTCTCAAAAACTCCGAAAACCCAACGGGAAAAATATGGAGAAAGAGTGCATAGTATATGTATCCTCATGTTGCACGAATTGCCTCATTAAAAACCTTATGTGAGAAACTTCATAAAACTCACTAAAGGGAAAAAGAGTACAACTCACTTAACTTTCAAGTCAAGTACTCAATCATCGGGATCGAGATTTCAGCGATGAGTTTGTGAAGATTCTCCCCCTGAACCTTGCATCTCCCTAAGTCTCATCATACCCATTTCACGAACACATCTCTCAAAGGAAGATGCTGGTAATGATTTAGTGAACAAATCAGCAAGATTTTCACACGACTTAGTATGCAAGATTCTCACTTCGTTCGACTTTTGCAATTCATGTGCATAGAAGAATTTGGGGTCGATATGTTTTGTGAGATTGCTCTTCACATAACCCGTCTGGACTTGTGCAACACAAGCGGCATTATCCTCATAGATAATAGTTGGGGTTTGGATGGTGTTCAGCCCACATGTCAGCTGGATGTGGCCGATCATCCGTCGAAGCCATACACACTCTCGTGATGCTTCATACAGTGCTATGATTTCCGAGTGGTTCGTCGAGGTTGTTACCAAAGTTTGCTTAGACGATTTCCAGGAAACTGCGGTTCCACCACAAAGGAAAACATATCCAGTCTGAGACTTGCCAGTGTGCGGGTCTGACAAGTACCCAGCATCAGCATATCCAACAAGTGAAAGGTCTTGATTCCTCCGGTAAAACAAGCCAAGATCTTTGGTCCCTTGGAGGTATCGGAAGACGTCCTTGATGCCTTTCCAATGCCTATTGGTAGGCTCAGAGCTGTACCTAGCAAGCAAATTGACGGCGAACGCGATGTCCGGCCGTGTACAATTCGCGAGGTACATGAGTGCGCCAATTGCACTTAGGTAGGGGAATTCTGGTCCCAGAACTTCTTCCCCCTCTTCCTTAGGCCTGAACGGGTCCTTGTCCCGCTGCAAAGATCTCCCAATCATGGGGGTCTTGGAAGGATATGCCTTATCAAATCCAAATCTTTCTAACACCTTCTGGGTGTAGGTAGACTGGTGCATTAAGATCCCAGCAGGGGAATGCTCAAGTTGCAGACCTAGACAGAACTTGGTTTTGCCTAAGTCCTTCATCTCGAATTCCGACATCAGGTAGGAACTCGCTTCCTCAATATCCTCAGGTGTACCGATTATGTTCAAATCATCCACATACACCGAGATAATACAGAAACCATCTTGTGATCTCCGTATAAAAACACATGGGCAAGCTTCATTGCTCGTGTAGCCCTTCTGATGAAGGAAATCGCTTAAACGATTATACCACATCCTACCCGACTGTTTGAGTCCATACAGTGACTTCTTAAGCTGAACACTGTATAAACTTCTATTTGCTCTACCTTGGTTCGGAACAGGTATACCTTCGGGTACCTTCATGTATATGTCTGAATCCAAGTTACCATAAAGGTAAGCGGTGACAACATCCATAAGTTTCATGTTCAAGTCCAAGTTTACTGCCATTGAGATCAAGTATCTAAAGGTAATTCCATCCATGACAGGTGAGTAAGTTTCCTCAAAATCGACACCTGGTCGCTGAGAGAAACCTTGAGCAACGAGCCTTGCTTTGTACCGTACTACCTCGTTATTTTCGTTTCTCTTTCAAACAAAAACCCACTTGTGGCCAACAGGGCGTATGTGGGAAGGAGTTAGACAAACAGGTCCGAACACCTCTCTTTTGTTAAGAGATACTAACTCGGCAGTTATCGCCTTCTGCCAATCTTTCCAATCCGACCTCTTCTTACAATCAGCAAGCGTGTTAGGCTCGGGGTCAGGATCTATGATTGAGGCAATTTTAATGGCAAAATATATGTCGACATTTGCCATGGCTCGATTAATTGACTCACCAGAATTAACATAGTTAATGGCCATTTCGTCATGGGGTGCATCAGGCACATTTCCTTCCTCCACCGGATTTCCCAATCCAGGAGCAAGGTCCTTTAGCTTTCCCGCTCCAATGTGTGCGCGCACATCTTCGCTGGGTATTTCCGATATAGGAAAATTCAAGTCCGGAATTTCGTGCACTGAAACTTCCGTGCTTGTGCCAGGTCTCGACTGGCTCCCCTCTTGAGGGGAAGGCTGTGATAAATCTCTCTTGTCCTTTTTCTTCGGGCGTCCCCGAGTACTTGGGATTTGAGAAACCGGATTCCGCGTCCTTTTAGGCCTAAGGGCGGGAGCGGGTATACCCTTATCTTTCTTTGGTATTTCAACCCTTTCCGGTGCATTGCGTGCAGGCACATGCGACTTTGTCACAGTCTTTAGATCACTGAAATGATCAGGCAGTTGATTCGCTAGGGAATGCAAATCTATTATCTTTTGGACTTCTCTATTTGACTCAGCAGTGCGCGGGTCATGAGCGTGGATCCCCGTGGCTTGCCACGTGATTTCTCGACTTTCATCATCAAGGGATTGATTATCTCCCCCTAAAGTCGGGAAAAGATCCTCGTCAAAAATGCAATCAGCGAAACGGGCCGTATGACAGTCACCTGTCGCGGGGTCCAGAAACCTGATTATGGACACAGTCTCATAACCAACGTATATCCCCGACTTACGGAGCGGTCCCATCGCTGATCGCTGAGGGGGTGGTATTGGTACATATACCTGGCAACCGAACCTACGAAGGTGGGAAATTTTCGGTGCCGACCCTTGCGCAAGCTGCATAGGAAATTTTCGGTGCCGACCCTTGCGCAAACTTTGCAAAAGCATGGTTCCTCGTAGACAGCAGGCTAACATTGGACCATTTAGAGGAAGCATCGATGAGCACCATGAAGTACCTAAACGGCCCCGAGAGGGGCTGAATAGGACCGCATATGTCCCCTTGGATACGCTCCAAGAACGCGGGGATTTCATCCTTCACCTTTAGGGGGGATGGTCTAATGATTAATTTCCCGTAGCACATGCGGAGCACACGAAATCATCAGGATTCGGGAAATTTTTGACATTAACAGTATGACCATTCGAGTTGTTAATTATATTCCTCATCATTCTAAGACCGGGATGGCCTAACCGATCATGCCAGAGGCTGAAAACTTCAGAGCTTCTAAAAACAGTTTTAAGGGTAGTGTACACAGGCGGTGCTACAATCTTGGTGTAGTACAACCCTGTAGCGAATGAAGGAAGCCTTTCGACAACATGTTTACCATTTTCGTCGTGCTTTGTGATGAGTAGGTATTCCTTACCATTGACATCATCATGGGTCTCAATATGGAAACCGTTCACACGAATATCTTTGAAACTTAAGAGAGTACGAGTCGATTTTGGGTACAACAATGCGTCATTGATGACCAAAGTTGTTCCCATGGGGAGTACGATAGTTGCTCGTCCGGAGCCAACTACATGCGGACCGCATCCGGCGATCGTCGTAATATTCCCCTCAATTTTAGTAATGGACTCAAAGTACTTTGTTTCTCTCAAGATGGTATTAGTGGTGCCGCTATTGGCAAGGCACGTTTCCTCCATTCGGGCGCCACACGTGTTCTAAAATATAGCGTCTAATTAATAAAAATGAAGCGAGGAAGAAGCTACATTAATACATAAACGCACAAATATTTCAGAACATAACACAATAATCTCTATTAAATGATGGAATAAATGATGAAAACAAATTCATCCAATCGCCGATGAACTAATAAATGTTGGTGAAACAAATATTATTTGCTCTCATAGAGCTTACAACCAAATTGAAATAAGTGTATCAAATTTATTGCCATAAGGGAATCATGAAATAAACGAGGGAATTTAGGTGGACTCCGCAAAGTATCCATCCACCTCAGCCCTAATCTCGAGCTCACTCATCTTCTCTTCATTAGCGAGCATCGCCGCGGCAGAGTCGATGTCCAGCTGTGGCGGTGGAGGGGGCACGGTGTGCGCAACCTCCATGGACACGTTGGCGTTCGTGGGAACCGCCACATGTGCCTCCACAGGCGCCTCGCTCTGCGCCACCATGGGCGCGGCGGTGGGCGTGGGGATCATCATTGGCCCCGATGCGGGTGCCGGTGGTGCCTCCACCTGGACAAGGTGCGTCTCGCGCGCCTTCTTGGCCTTGTACGCGTCCACGACGTGCTTTGGGGCATGACACTGCCTTGAGAAATGGGTCTTGGAGCCGCAACGGAAGCAATCCTGGGGCCTTGCCTCCCCCTTACCCGCCTGATGTTGCTTGGCCGGGTGGGGAGGGTTAGGTCCCTTCTTGCCTTTCTTGCCACGCTTCTTGAACTTGGGCTGGCGCACCTTGTAGGCGCCGGCATAAACTTCCTGACGTGGACCCCCTCAGAGAGGCTGCGAGTTGAAGTTCTTTTTTAGAACCTCATCCTGCGCCTCAGCCACCTGGAGGGCGTCGATAAGCAGAGCATACTGCGTGAAGTTCTCCTGGCGGTAGTTCCGCGCACTCTGGAGAGCTGATGGATGGAAGGTGGAGAGAGTCTTCTCAATCTTCTGACTCTCCGTGGTTTTGGTGCCACAGAGATCAAGTTGAGTACATATCAGGTGTAAAGCTGAGTTGTATTCTCCCACCGTCTTGAAGTCCGCAAACCTCAGACGCATCCAATCCGCCTCCGCCCGCGGCTTAATGGTGTACTTCAGCCTAGCAAACCGTGCCTCGAGGGCGGTCCACAGGGCTGAAGCACTTCGTTCTGCCATGTACTCGTGTTTCAGCGTAGTACACATGTGATGGCGGAGGAAATGCAGTGCTTGGGCGTTTTCCGCCGGAGTGGTTTTGCTGGGGGCCGTCTGGGTCCCCGCATCAAGTAGTTCAGCCCGTTCTGAGCCAACTTCTCAAACTCCCGGTTCATGATTCCGGCCATCTGCGATTTATGCAAAAAGAGTATCAGATTACAGCAGGTAATCGATTGCATAAAGCGATGTTGATACAAAAATTCAATAAGACGGCGTTCCAAAATTTAAAAGGACATGCTTAAAATTGCTCTACTAAGTATTAAAAAAAATTAATTACAGTAGTAAAACATGATATAAAAGCATGTACATAGAGAAATTATGCTAAGCGTAATCATAACGTGAAAAATGGCTCTAAAAATGATTTTCCGTAATATACAAATTCAGCAAAAACAGACTATTACAGGAATTTACAGATAATTTATTCAACAGGAATAAAAATATACAGAAAACTGGAAAAGTATACAGATGCTAAAAATGTAAATTTTCGCACAGACACGTATTCGGTCCGGCCCGTAACGGCAGCAGGCCGAAAACTGGGCCGAATAACCAGGCCAAAACCCACCGCTAGCCCAACCTGGCCGCTGTAAATTATTTTTCTGTTTTCAGGCTGCACATTAATGGGCCTAAAACAGCCCATCCGGTAGCGAGCTGGCCCAGCATGGCCGATCCTGGCCGATCGATCCGATCGATCGATCGTGCTAGCCATGCTAGCATGGCCGTTCGGCCGGCGGCGGCCGCCGCAGCTGGCGAGGCCGGCGATCGTGGCCAACAGGGCCTCGCGCGTTTATGCGCGGCCGAGGCTGGTGAGCACGGGTCAGCGGGGCGGCGAGCACGGCAGCGGTCGGGGCGGTGGCCAGTAGGGCTCGCAGCGACCGACTTGCGACGAGCGCGTCGTAAGTGCGACGACGGCGCCACGTAGTGCGAGGCTCGGTGTGTTGTGTGGCGGCTTGCCGACCTATGAACACAACGAGCGGCTCTACATTGGGCAGCCGCCGGGCGGAAGTGCGACGACGGCGCCACGTAGTGCCAGGCTCGGTGCGTTGCGTGGCGGCATGCCGACCTATGCAACACACGACGAGCGGCTCTACATTGGGCGGCCGACGGCGTCCTTTACACTGGCGCATCTAATGTCAATTTTCTTCGTCGTGTTCATCCGGAACCGTGATGGCGCGTTGCACAGCTGGTGCGCCGCGGCGGTACCGTGATCATCCGGATCACGTCCGTACCGACTCCCTACAGTGCCGTCATCAAATCCCCCTTGAATCCGAGAGTATCGATATTGGTCGGCGACGTATTCGTTAGCTCGACTCTCGGGAGGGAAATCGACACCGTAGGTAACATCTAAAGATTACGAGAGACGCAAAAACGGAAAAGAAAAGGCGATGCGAATCCATTTTTGCGATCAGATTGTGGTTATACCTTCGCGATCGGTGCAGGGAGCCTGCTTGAGGAAGGCTCGACGACAGCTCGGCGGAGAGCTTCGTGCTGATAACGTGTTACGCACCCTCTGCCGGCTGGCCGGTCCCGAGGCTGCGTAGCGTAGAGGAAGTAGTCGAAGGACGCAAGGTATGGCACAAGTAGTCTTTATTATCAATTGTGTGTCTCTCTCCATACAATACATGGGGTATATATAAGAGGGAGAGGGGCTAGGGTTGAGGACCAATCTAGGGGAAAACCCCCCACCCAAGAAAGGGTGGGCCCGTACGAGTCACGTACGGGTCGGTTTCCCAACAGACTTGTTTATGATTTGGTTAGTTAAGTACATTACTGCTGGTCTGCAGTTATCGGTAGTGGTGCGAGAGCGAGTAGTACAACATATCACATATGCGGAAAGTCGTTTATGCTCCCGAGCTCCAGTGATCCTGTCCATTTAAAAAAATTAAAAAACATATTTAAAAGTTTCAAAAAAATATGAAAAAAATCATGCATTTGCCTACTGGTATTTCCTATAATCGTGCAAAATATCAATGCAAAATATTGTACGATTTGAGCTACACAAAAAAGACAAAAGTTGAAATTTTGAAACTTATATTGTTCACTATACTCAGATCTGCACATTTCTCTTTTTTTGTGTAGCTCAAATCGTAAAGTATTTTGCATTGAGATTTTTCATGTTTGTAGGAAATATCAGTAGGAACATGCATGATGTTTTTCAGATTTTTTTGAAACTTGTAAATATGTTTTTTATTTTTTTTTGAAATGGGCAGGATCACTGGAGCTCGAGAGCAACAAATCTGCACATATGCCTCTTTTTTTTTTTTGACATATTCACATATACCTTTTGGACAGTTTAGAGGAGGTCAAGGATCGCACCTAACAGTAGAGACACATTTCGACAAAGCAGAACGGTCCTGATTTAAGCAGGTGAATAGGTGATACGTGAAACAGATCACGGAGCAGGTAGTGCCACACGGAAAAAAGGATAGCTCTCATGATGCAGCTAAAATATGAACGCTGCACTAGCTAACACTAATCAAACAGGATTAACAACTCTGCGTTACGTAACAGCTAATAACAAGCAGCTGAAGAAAAGCTTCCATTGTGTTGTGGGTGTTCGAGGGTATAGTGCCACACGGAAAAAAGGATAGCTCTCATGATGCAGCTAAAATATGAACGCTGCACTAGCTAACACTAATCAAACAGGATTAACAACTCTGCGTTACGTAACAGCTAATAACAAGCAGCTAAAGAAAAGCTTCCATTGTGTTGTGGGTGTTCGAGGGTACGTTTAGTAAACTAGAACATCATGGGTTTAGACAAACGCTAAATCATACTAGTACGCAGCTATCACTAGAACTATAACTGGGACAGCCAGTCCCGAGTTTCAACCAAACGATTCATTCAGCTTAGCATAAAGACGGGAAACATGGTATTCAGCCGCAATTTCTGCATATTGCTTCTAGGGAGACAAAAACAATAGAGGCAAAATGTAGCTTCGGAGATCCTAGAATTTTCGTAAACCATTGTTTCGCATGGAAACCTGGAGATATACACATATAAGTTAACCAAAAAATTCTTGTACAGCTTCGCTTAGAAGCAAACAAGAGCCAAGTGTGATGGATACTCCTTACTAAAGGTTATGCAATCAGTACCACACCCTCAAAATAGTTTCAGACTTGGTTTCTATTTCCAAGTAGCATCCGAATGACCTAGGACAGGCATCATATGGTCATGGAAAACTCCGCTAGCATCTCGAGGAAGGAAACTGCGTGATGCCTGTTCAGACCTTCTTGGGCTTGAAGTCTGCTCCCACTGCTTCCTGGACAGATTTGAAGCCGTCTCTTTCCAGACATTCTGCTAGCTCAGCCTGTCAAACGAACGAGTCAAATAATCCATCGGCGTCAGAATTCAGAAATTTTTATTTTTGTAGATATAAGGGAAAAAATATAGTAAGACTGTTTTGGTCAGGATGGTCGGGATGGTTTTCGGTGAACGGGTGATGTGATTCAATTGAGAGGAAAAAAGTTACAAATTGCAATCTTTGTGCCAGGTACAAAATGTGTTTGGCTAATCACCTTTATTCTTGGTATGAGAGCTGGGCCACCATAGGCAAGTGCAGTGTAAAGTTGAACAAGCGTAGCTCCAGAACGTATCTTCTTGTATGCATCCTCGCCACTGTAGAAATTTAATATATTTGTGTTAAAATAGCAAAACATCGATCGTCGAGGTAAAATACAGAAATTACATTACCTAGTTACACCACCACAGCCTATAAGGGGAATGGTGCCCTGCAAGGTATACATGAATTATTTGTCAACAAGAATTACATGTTCCTGAGAAGTAAATACGATAATATGTGCTAAAAGTAAATAGATAGATACCACACTTAAGTAAGAAACGGGATAAGGCACGCACACTTGTAAGAATATACATGTCCCTGAGAACTTGAGTAGATGAGTCGAATAGAGGCTTCCCACTTAACCCACCGGCTTCCTGAGCTAAAGGGTGTGCATCTGCAGGAGGCGGCCTTGCAATTGTTGTGTTCGATATGATCTGAGTTGTTAACAAAGTCGATAAAGAATTAAGCAGCATTATTGAAACAACATGGACGAAAGAAATACAAATTTGCACACAAGTTAAATAGGATTATTCTAGTCTGTGAAGCGTCACGTAAAAATGATCGCGGAAGACTGTCCACCTACCAGGCCATCCAACTTGGAAGAAAGAGCAATCTGGACAACAATAAGAAAAAAGCATAAGAAAAACACAACCAACAGTCGGCAGGCATGAAAAAACAAGGCTAAGTCCAGTATGTTACCGCAGCAATGTCCTCAAGATCCTCCTTCGACAAGTCCGGTGCGATCTTCACAAGCAATGGTGGTGGACCATCTTCAGCCCACTGCATCTCATCTCGTGCATCATGCACCTGCATATCCAGTATATTTTTTGACAGTATAGGTCATACTAGATTCCCATGCAAATGAAGAAAATAATCAACTTGAATTTAAAAGACTACAGACCTTCTTCACAAGTTCCTTCAGTTGCTTTCTACCTTGCAATGACCGAAGACCAGGAGTATTTGGGGAAGAAATATTTATGACCTGCATTGAGAGCCCGTGTTACCGTTTATGTAACAGGAAATGTTTCTTAAGATGCAGAGCGTAGTCCCTGATTTCGAAAAGTAGTGATGTATTTTAGCAGATGATAACAAATGACATCCTGAAGTACACAGTTTCACAAAATAAGCCCTTCAATTTCCGCTGTGCACTGACGACAAACCATTCAAGAAATGCATCGACTCTGTTCTGAAGCAAACTACTCCAATTATGCTGTTTTTCTCTCTTTGATCATTTTTTGGGCCAACATTAGATGAGAATAGATCAACATGAATGAATGCAAAGTTTCTTACTGTAATTGTCAAATCCATCTGAATCTATGGTGCATATGAAACTGAAAGTACCAAACACATGATGTTAAGTTATCTTGTAAAATCAAAAGATGGATACCAAGTAATCAGCATACTGTGACAACGAATGAACTCCTTGCACGTAATCAGCAGCAGCATCTTCAGTAGTCTTATTCTTGCCAAGATTGACTCCCAGAATTCCAGGTCCTGCTTTCCCTCCTTGCTTTACATTTGAGGGATGGCTCGAGGTTTCTTCCATCTTCCGCTTACCATGCTGTGCCCCAAGACGCTTAGCGACTACTACAATTCCTTCACTGTTGAACCCGCAGCGATTGATTACAGCACTGAAGAGAAGGCGAGAAAATAGCAATATAAGAAACTGTCAACTAGAAGACTTCTATTTTATTGTTCATAATTCTGATTGAGGCGAACAGATTGAATACCAACAATAGAATATGAATGCTTACCCATGCTCTTTTAATCTGAATATTCGAGGCTTGGGGTTTCCCTCTTGAGGCTGAGGTGTCACAGAGCCAACTTCCACAAAGCCAAATCCAAGACCCAATAGACCCTCAACGGCCTCGGCATTTTTATCAAAACCAGCAGCAAGACCAATTGGATTTGTAAAGTTCCTACCCCAAAGCTCTAGCCCAAGAACTGGTGGGTCAGGTCTCTTTTCTCTTGGAACAAATCCATGAGCAGCAGCAGTCACAGCCAAACGATGAGCAAACTCTGCATCTAGCAGTGCAAAAAGTGGATTCACCAGTTCTGTTGATTTGAATAACCAGCCACTGCACGATCACAGAGGGCAGAAGCATTAGTGAATAAGCTCCTGGTTAATAGTTGTACCAAAAAGGGTAAAAATAAAGCAGGACTTTAGAAATTCCTGAATCCCAAGGGGTGGCAATTTCATGCACCTAAGGGGTGCTTTCATTCTATTTCGACGTAACCAGAACTAGTGTTGGAAAATTTAGGTCTAAGAACTTAGTATCATGTACCAAAGCGTGGCCTCGTCCCTAGTACTCACGTAAGCACCTCCAGCAATAGTCAGTCCTATCATGGCCCCAGTCAAAAGCCTACCCTGCCAAATTGACAAGAAACAACAAGGACTGGTCAATGAAGTAGATGACACAAAGGCAGTAAAGAGGCACATAATCACTGTAATAACTTTATGATCAATTCATCACTGCACTTTTTTGAAGAAAAAATAGAATTTACAAGTCAGTACTGTTGTCAAATTATAAAGAACAGTGCTGCCGGTAGTCTCCATCTACAGGAACAGTAAGATTCAGAGTTTTTTTGTCTTTGTATTCGTGTTTACATCACGCCGAGACAGAGTGCAAGCAAGTAACTGTGCTACACAAGGGTACAAAAACATAGTACTATATTTTTCAGAGATGCAATGCGCTAAGATGGCACGAAATCAGCAACGCAGCGTGCACAGCATCTAATGAAACACGCTAAAGATAGCAGACGCGCAGAGATTTATTGCTGCGGACACGCTCGGCGAGCTCGCTTTGCTGAGAAAAAACAGCGCGCCGAGAAGCGAGCGAGCTGAGCCCAGCAGAGAGCACGCAGCGCGCGAGGTGTATGCGTTAATGCCGAGGAGACGGCGGCGGCGGGGAGAGTGGCGTTACCTTGCGGGGAGGAGGGGGAACCTTCTTCGGCGCGGCCGCCGCCTCGCCCGACGACGCGGCGGAGGCAGTGCTTGTCTGCCGGGAGGCGCCGGCGCCGGCGCGCCATGTGGAGCCGCGCAGGAGGGCGCCTCGGAGGGAGCGCCTCCATGCGGTCGCCGCGGCGGAGGACGACATGGCGGGAGGGTGTGCCGACGGCGATGGGGGCAGCGGCGGCGGCGAGGTGGGGCGAAGAGGCGGGTCGGCGTGGGGAGCAAGCAGAAGGGCGTGGAAGGGAAGTAGGAGACTGTGCTCGGGAGAACGCAGTTGGGCTGGGCCGGGAAACGACTAGGCCGGCCTATATATATCTCGCCATCTCTTGCTTCTTCGAGTCATTCTAAAAAAAAGTTGTTTTTTCCGATTCATCTGAAAAAACACCAGAAGTACACGTTACAGGCTGTTCTAAAAAAGAAAGAAAAACTACAACTTGGCAAGCAAGGCACAAATGTATGTCTTCTTGGTAAGCAAGCAATACTCCCGTGTATGTTGTCCCAAATAATGGAGCCAAAGACCAGAACTAAAATATACTCCCTCGTTATTGCGGACAAATGGAGGCCGAACTTTAGGGAGACATTTATTTTGAAAACTTCTAACTCGTTGGCAGACGCATAACGCCTTCTGGAACTCGGGAACTCGCAGCTGCTGTCCCTCCCGCAATGGTGAGGGGACGTGCCACTCCGGCGGCACCTCCTGCCACGGTGGCGAGTGTGTATCCTCATGTACCTCTTTCTTTGGCGAGCGAGGGGATGTCGATGCCACCTCTCATCTGCGGTGGTAAGCGCCGCTCCGTCTTGACATCACGGATGACAACGCCACTTCCCGCCATGGAGGTGAGCTGGGCTCCTGCTGCTCTGGCTTCACGATGACGTCGTCGCCTCGTCGTGGTAGCTGCAAGCGGAAAGGGATGGGAACACCCTCGCATGATGGTTTAGAGGGTGGTTGTATCATGAACCCATCAGAGTTAAAACCTTAAGTTTTACACTGGTGTTTCTAATTAGGTCAGAATATTCTTCAGTGTGAAGCGACATTCCTGTCGGTAGCATGACGCCTGTGATGACTTCATCATTCTCAAAACACGACCCACCAGTTCAGTCTTTCGAAAATGCGCATAGAGGTAGAAGTGTGTGTGCGTGCTTTCATATATGCATGTGTTTGTGAACGTCTACGTCTCTGTCTACGTCTCTGTACTGTATTTCAAAAAACATCATATAACTTGGAACGATCGAGGGAGTAGTTGTAGTACTGCTTTTTTTGAAACACGTAGTTGTAGTACTGCTAGTCGGTATAGCAAGTGCTTTATCGTGTGGCACTAGCTTGAGTTTAGTTCGGTTTGTGTTAGCCGTGACTAGTTTTGAGTCGGTCAGCTAGGCTTGGTCGCAAAACACACTGCTGCGATCGTGTCAGCTAGGCCTGGATCGTGAGTTGAGGGTTTTCCATGGAGGAGGAAAGAGCCGACCTCATCAGCGTCCTCCCGGAGGAGCTACTCCTCTAGGTTCTCCGCCGCCTCGGCTGTGCCCGCGCCGCCGCGCGCACCAGCCTCCTGTCTCGCCCTTGGCGCGGCCTCTGGACTGGCCTCCCCGACCTCATCTTCCGCGATATCTCGGTCCGTTCCATCCGATCTGCGCTCACCTCGCTCCAACAACAGGGCGCAAGCGTGTCCCTACTCGACGTCGCGTTCGCTTCCTCTCCCTCCCAGCTCCGACGGCAGAGGTGTCCCTCCCCTATACCCCTCGCTCCCAGCTGCGTCGGAAAAGGTTGGCCGCCGACGTAACTTCGCTGCTCCATGCCGCTGCAGGGCTCTCGCCGGTGGAGTTCCGCTTGGCCTTCCCCATCTGCATGGAGGACGTCGACGCGGACCTTCCCGCCGGCTTCCACCGCACCACCTCCATCCAGGTAAACGCGCCCGACCTTCGCCTTATAATGCCACCTCGGTCCAGCGGCGTGTTCCCCAAGCTCCAGAAGTTAACCCTCTCGGGCTGCACCGTAGACGTCGCCGCATTGGTCCTCCGCTGCCCGTGCCTGCGCGAGCTCAGGGTGAACGAAGCTCCCCTCGACGGCCACATCAACATCCAGTCCGAGTCCTTGCAGAAGCTGTCTGTGCGGACCAAAAGGAACAGGGACAAAGGGTGGACAGACTCTATCAACGTGGAGGCTCCCATGCTTGAACAGTTGGCGGTGTCCATCGGCACCCGCACCAACATCACCGTGTCCGTCGTGGCACCGATTCTGGAGAAGGTCTCCTGGGAGTGCTCGTATGAGGCCAACATTCCAAGGCATGCTTTTTGGGGCCTCTCCAAAGTGCGCTTATACGCTGCAGAGAGCCTCGGACAACGGTTGGTCACATGTCTACAGCTCTCTAACCTTCATGTTCTCTCCCTGCAAGTGTTTTGTGTATGCCTCATGCATTTCCTGCTCAACTGCCTTAATTAATTTGCCGACTAAATTGAACTTATGCCTGATATGCTATCATTCTTTTGGGGGCAGGCACGGTTTAATTCGGAGCTACGCATAGAGAAACACCTGGTTACCGACTTCTCTGTTTTGGATCTAACAATGGGGTATAAATATGTTGGGGAGACGACGTCCTCTATGGTGCATGTTTTTGGACCGTTTGTGTTGCATCTACTTGGGATGCACCGTATTCGTACTGCCATACGACGGCTTCAGATCCACTTTCTGAGACCAGAGGTAAATATTTTGCTCTTCTTATATATCTCAAAGTATATATTTATGGTACTTGTTCGAACCCAAAAAAACTAGGTGCATCCATTAGGTAAGGTTTTAATTATATATTGTAGTAATCCACATTTTGTTCTAGGAGAAAAAGAGATGCCCAGTAAATTGTCGATGTGATGAGCCCAAGAACTGGAGAAGTAAAAATATTTCCTTAATCAATCTTGAAGAAGTGGAAATTAAAGGCTTCGACGGGGAGAATCATGAGTTTGATTTCTTGAAAGTGATATTGAGATGCGCACCAATGCTTAAAAGAATGGTCCTAAGGACGTCCGATGAAGTCAGGACAAGTAACCACCAGTGCACCAAAATCCAAGACATCTTCAACGCATATCCTTTTGTGGAATGCAAGTTATTTTTGCGTTGATCTTAGTTCTGGTAAGCACTGCATGAATATTTAGTAATGTTTTGACAGTTTCCTCGAATACTAAACTCATTCTTTATCACTGTTCGCCATGTCCCTATTTTATCTTTTGACATTTTCCTCGAACTACCTTTATAGTTTTGTTCTATTGGTGTATTCCATGTTATGCAAACTTCTATGGTGTTTGCAATGTTTCGTTGACATGCCATCTGGGTTAACTTAGTTTATTTCACTTTCGCTATCTTTGTTGGCTAAAGAAATGGCCATTGTGAATTTTCATTCTCCATATGTTTTGGCTACTTGTTTGCCATCTTTATGTTGTCCCTTTGGTGGGCCGCGGAGTGAACTGAACCCTCATATTAACTAGAAGTCAACATGACATTTACGTTGGTTTGCATCGTATGCATTGCAGATGATGTACTGTTTGTAAGTCGTCTTGTGTGTACTCTGTGCCCAAATAATTTGCCGAATATGCTATATTAGTGATTTTTGGTTGGCGGAGATTTTACTGAATTAGCGTGCATACATTCTTACATTGCACTCTTCGATTTCACACTCCGAGGTACTGAGCCAAACTGGTTTTCACTTGCCTCATGTGCATGCAGGGTTTTAGGGTCTCTACATATTAAGGATGCACACAACTGCAGAAAGTCGCTTGTTCGAAGGACGGACAGTATGAAAATATTGAGCAGCGAACTGGCAAATATTGCTATTCACCCGATGTGCACAAACATGGTTCTTCATTGGATTACCGTGCTAACATCCAGTTGAAGATATTCTGTAGTTGCCCGCTCTATTAGAAAGAAATGGTGCATATTAACCCACAGCGAAGTATTAAATGTACCAGTGTATACGTTTCTTCATAGGCGACTTGGACGCCTCCTCTCTCCCGCAACAGTGCCCGGAGAGGCGATTTTCTGAAACTCTTCCGTCGTCCCACCTCGCTCGCCTCCGATCTGCGGATCCCTCCTCCTCCGGCGGTCGCCTCGGCGGCGGGAGGGTGGGGAATCCGTAGATCAAGGCTTGTACATAGTGTAGGGTACGGGGGTATCTCAGCCGGCGTCGTCCTGGAGGTGGTGATGGCGGCGGTGTGGAGTGTGGTGGCGGCTGCTTCCCCCTCTCGCGTGGGTGGTCCTCGGAGCTCCTTCACGCGGTGGCCGTCTTCGTCGAGGTCGCTGGTCTTCGGACTGGCGGCGCTCGGTGTGCCCCGGCCGGATCCGGTGCGGCGGATCCGTAGTATTAAAGTGGTGGAGATGGTGTTGTCCAGCGCGACGGTGGCGGCGCTCCGGCGAGTAGGATCTGCAGATCCGGCGATCGGTGACTTCCCAGCTGCCTCGGGGCTGACTCCTATCCAAGGCGTGAAGCGGAGCAGCGGCAGCGGCGCGCCACCGACGGCTTCCGTGCGGCGTCCCCGTCGAGATCTAGAAGAAGGGCTTCGTTGTATTTTTCTGTTTCTTCTGGGTTTTTCTGTAAGATCGCTGGTTTAATATTATCTCCTCCATTCCGCAAAAAAAAATGTACCAGTGTATGATTATGCAAAGAATGAATATCAGTATCGATCCATACAACTCTGGCCAATACACCTTACCAAGGGAGGTTCTCAGTTTGTTCTCAAGCATACATAGGCACGCCATTACATCACATATATATATTTTTTTCTACTTCTTGTATAGAACACAGGACACGGTCAAGTATTTGAACGCAGGACAATGAGGTACTACTTCGGTGTTGATGTTCACTTGTGGTCAAGCACTCAAGCAACATTAGGAGTGGGAGAAGCAGCAGCAGGAGTCGGAGAAGAAGGAAAAGCATCCAAGAAATTCTTGCTGGGAAAAAATGCAAAGTGTTGAAATATTATTACTGAAATAAAGTGAACTAAATTATCTAAGTGCTGAGATAAATATATCAACATTACCGATTACTGAAATAAAGAGCAGCAATTAAACAGATATAAAATAATTTCTACTGCCCACATCCTGACTAAATAATGCATATTTCAGTATTTCTATATAACAAAATGGTATTCCCTCCGTTCCACAATATAAGATGTTTTAGGTGTTCAACATATTGTCTAGATTCGAACTAAAATGAGTGGACATATGCACTAAAATGTGTCTAAATACATATGTACACATATGAATGTGGAAAAGTCCTATAACAACTTATATTGTGGAACGGAGGGAGTAGCTATCTAAGTAAATATAGTGTAACCACGTTTAAGTATGAAATATCTTGTGCCAGAGAGGTTTTGAGTAATTTAATTAGGATTAAAATACGCTACCATGGACTTTACTATTGCCACACAACCGATTTGACCGTCCAACATTTTTCTTATCACTCTCCTTACCATCGGAAGTAAGAATCTACATTGAAATAAATGCAGAAAAAATTATGCCAGGTTGACACAAACCAACATTGACTAAAATAAGTTTTTCTTCCATTTTTATTATACCAAGTGCAGAAATATGGTGCTATCTGAAGTAACTCATAGTTCGATAACAACAATCCAGTTATAGTTTAGATTAAACCATGTTAGTGTTGGGAAACCGACCCGTACGTGACTCGTACGGGCTCACCCTTTCTTGGGTGGGGGGTTTTCCCCTAGATTGGTCCTCAACCCTAGCCCCTCTCCCTCTTATATATACCCCATGTATTGTATGGAGAGAGACACACAATTGATAATAAAGACTACTTGTGCCATACCTTGCGTCCTTCGACTACTTCCTCTACGCTACGCAGCCTCGGGACCGGCCAGCCGGCAGAGGGTGCGTAACACGTTATCAGCACGAAGCTCTCCGCCGAGCTGTCGTCGAGCCTTCCTCAAGCAGGCTCCCTGCACCGATCGCGAAGGTATAACCACAATCTGATCGCAAAAATGGATTCGCATCGCCTTTTCTTTTCCGTTTTTGCGTCTCTCGTAATCTTTAGATGTTACCTACGGTGTCGATTTCCCTCCCGAGAGTCGAGCTGACGAATACGTCGCCGACCAATGTCGATACTCTCGGATTCAAGGGGGATTTGATGACGGCACTGTAGGGAGTCGGTACGGACGTGATCCGGATGATCACGGTACCGCCGCGGCGCACCAGCTGTGCAACGCGCCGTCACGGTTCCGGATGAACACGACGAAGAAAATTGACATTAGATGCGCCAGTGTAAAGGACGCCGTCGGCTGCCCAATGTAGAGCCGCTCGTCGTGTGTTGCATAGGTCGGCAAGCCGCCACGCAACGCACCGAGCCTGGCACTACGTGGCGCCGTCGTCGCACTTCCGCCCGGCGGCTGCCCAATGTAGAGCCGCTCGTTGTGTTCATAGGTCGGCAAGCCGCCACGCAACACACCGAGCCTCGCACTACGTGGCGCCGTCGTCGCACTTACGACGCGCTCGTCGCAAGTCGGTCGCTGCGAGCCCTACTGGCCGCCGCCCCGACCGCTGCCGTGCTCGCCGCCCCGCTGACCCGTGCTCACCAGCCTCGGCCGCGCATAAACGCGCGAGGCCCTGCTGGCCACGATCGCCGGCCTCGCCAGCTGCGGCGGCCGCCGCCGGCCGAACGGCCATGCTAGCATGGCTAGCACGATCGATCGATCGGATCGATCGGCCAGGATCGGCCATGCTGGGCCAGCTCGCTACCGGATGGGCTGTTTTAGGCCCATTAATGTGCAGCCTGAAAACAGAAAAATAATTTACAGCGGGCAGGTTGGGCTAGCGGTGGGTTTTGGCCTGGTTATTCGGCCCAGTTTTCGGCCTGCTGCCGTTACGGGCCGGACCGAATACGTGTCTGTGCGAAAATTTACATTTTTAGCATCTGTATACTTTTCCAGTTTTCTGTATATTTTTATTCCTGTTGAATAAATTATCTGTAAATTCCTGGAATAGTCTGTTTTTGCTGAATTTGTATATTACGGAAAATCATTTTTAGAGCCATTTTTCACGTTATGATTACGCTTAGCATAATTTCTCTATGTACATGCTTTTATATCATGTTTTACTACAGTAATTAATTTTTTTTAATACTTAGTAGAGCAATTTTAAGCATGTCCTTTTAAATTTTGGAACGCCGTCTTATTGAATTTTTGTATCAACATCGCTTTATGCAATCGATTACCTGCTGTAATCTGATACTCTTTTTGCATAAATCGCAGATGGCCGGAATCATGAACCGGGAGTTTGAGGAGTTGGCTCAGAACGGGCTGAACTACTTGACATGGGCCTCGGACGTTGAACTCGTCCTTGAGGGCCGGAAGCTTAAGGGAGCATTGGATGCGGGGACCCAGACGGCCCCCAGCAAAACCACTCCGGCGGAAAACGCCCAAGCACTGCATTTCCTCCGCCATCACATGTGTACTACGCTGAAACACGAGTACATGGCAGAACGGAGTGCTTCAGCCCTGTGGACCGCCCTCGAGGCACGGTTTGCTAGGCTGAAGTACACCATTAAGCCGCGGGCGGAGGCGGATTGGATGCGTCTGAGGTTTGCGGACTTCAAGACGGTGGGAGAATACAACTCAGCTTTACACCTGATATGTACTCAACTTGATCTCTGTGGCACCAAAACCACGGAGAGTCAGAAGATTGAGAAGACTCTCTCCACCTTCCATCCATCAGCTCTCCAGAGTGCGCGGAACTACCGCCAGGAGAACTTCACGCAGTATGCTCTGCTTATCGACGCCCTCCAGGTGGCTGAGGCGCAGGATGAGGTTCTCAAAAAGAACTTCAACTCGCAGCCTCTCGGAGGGGGTCCACGTCAGGAAGTTTATGCCGGCGCCTACAAGGTGCGCCAGCCCAAGTTCAAGAAGCGTGGCAAGAAAGGCAAGAAGGGACCTAACCCTCCCCACCCGGCCAAGCAACATCAGGCGGGTCAGGGGGAGGCAAGGCCCCAGGATTGCTTCCGTTGCGGCTCCAAGACCCATTTCTCAAGGCAGTGTCGTGCCCCAAAGCACGTCGTGGACGCGTACAAGGCCAAGAAGGCGCGCGAGACGCACCTTGTCCAGGTGGAGGCACCACCGGCACCCGCATCGGGGCCAATGATGATCCCCACGCCCACCGCCGCGCCCATGGTGGCGCAGAGCGAGGCGCCTGTGGAGGCACATGTGGCGGTTCCCACGAACGCCAGCGTGTCCATGGAGGTTGCGCACACCGTGCCCCCTCCACCGCCACAGCTGGACATCGACTCTGCCGCGGCGATGCTCGCTAATGAAGAGAAGATGAGTGAGCTCGAGATTAGGGCTGAGGTGGATGGATACTTTGCGGAGTCCACCTAAATTCCCCTCGTTTATTTCATGATTCCCTTATGGCAATAAATTTGATACACTTATTTCAATTTGGTTGTAAGCTCTATGAGAGCAAATAATATTTGTTTCACCAACATTTATTAGTTCATCGGCGATTGGATGAATTTGTTTTCATCATTTATTCCATCATTTAATAGAGATTATTGTGTTATGTTCTGAAATATTTGTGCGTTTATGTATTAATGTAGCTTCTTCCTCGCTTCATTTTTATTAATTAGACGCTATATTTTAGAACACGTGTGGCGCCCGAATGGAGGAAACGTGCCTTGCCGATAGCGGCACCACTAATACCATCTTGAGAGAAACAAAGTACTTTGAGTCCATTACTAAAATTGAGGGGAATATTACGACGATCGCCGGATGCGGTCCGCATGTAGTTGGCTCCGGACGAGCAACTATCGTACTCCCCATGGGAACAACTTTGGTCATCAATGACGCATTGTTGTACCCAGAATCGACTCGTACTCTCTTAAGTTTCAAAGATATTCGTGTCAACGGTTTCCATATTGAGACCCATGATGATGTCAATGGTAAGGAATACCTACTCATCACAAAGCACGACGAAAATGGTAAACATGTTGTCGAAAGGCTTCCTTCATTCGCTACAGGGTTGTACTACACCAAGATTGTAGCACCGCCTGTGTACACTACCCTTAAAACTGTTTTTAGAAGCTCCGAACTTTTCAGCCTATGGCATGATCGGTTAGGCCATCCCGGTCTTAGAATGATGAGGAATATAATTAACAACTCGAATGGTCATACTGTTAATGTCAAAAATTTCCCGAATCCTGATGATTTCGTGTGCTCCGCATGCGCTACGGGGAAATTAATCATTAGACCATCCCCCCTAAAGGTGAAGGATGAAATCCCCGCGTTCTTGGAGCGTATCCAAGGGGACATATGCGGTCCTATTCAGCCCCTCTCGGGGCCGTTTAGGTACTTCATGGTGCTCATCGATGCTTCCTCTAAATGGTCCAATGTTAGCCTGCTGTCTACGAGGAACCATGCTTTTGCAAAGTTGATCTCACAGATCATACAAATGAGGAATAAATTCCCTGATTATCGTATCAAGTCTATTCGAATGGACAATGCCGGTGAATTTACTTCCAAGGCGTTCGATGATTATTGCATGGCAACGGGAATCAAACTTGAGCACTCTGTACCGCACGTCCACACACAAAATGGACTTGCGGAGGCATTGATTAAAAGAATTAAATTCATTGCCAGACCGCTCCTTCAGGGTTGTAACTTACCAACTACATGTTGGGGTCACGCAGTGTTACACGCGGCCAACCTCATCAACTTTCGACCATCGGCCTACAACATCCACTCTCCTATGCAGCTTGCGCAAGGGTCGGCACCGAAAATTTCCCACCTTCGTAGGTTCGGTTGCCAGGTATATGTACCAATACCACCCCCTCAGCGATCAGCGATGGGACCGCTCCGTAAGTCGGGGATATACGTTGGTTATGAGACTGTGTCCATAATCAGGTTTCTGGACCCCGCGACAGGTGACTGTCATACGGCCCGTTTCGCTGATTGCATTTTTGACGAGGATCTTTTCCCGACTTTAGGGGGAGATAATCAATCCCTTGATGATGAAAGTCGAGAAATCACGTGGCAAGCCACGGGGATCCACGCTCATGACCCGCGCACTGCTGAGTCAAATAGAGAAGTCCAAAAGATAATAGATTTGCATTCCCTAGCGAATCAACTGCCTGATCATTTCAGTGATCTAAAGACTGTGACAAAGTCGCATGTGCCTGCACGCAATGCACCGGAAAGGGTTGAAATACCAAAGAAAGATAAGGGTATACCCGCTCCCGCCCTTAGGCCTAAAAGGACGCGGAATCCGGTTTCTCAAATCCCAAGTACTCGGGGACGCCCGAAGAAAAAGGACAAGAGAGATTTATCACAGCCTTCCCCTCAAGAGGGGAGCCAGTCGAGACCTGGCACAAGCACGGAAGTTTCAGTGCACGAAATTCCGGACTTGAATTTTCCTATATCGGAAATACCCAGCGAAGATGTGCGCGCACACATTGGAGCGGGAAAGCTAAAGGACCTTGCTCCTGGATTGGGAAATCCGGTGGAGGAAGGAAATGTGCCTGATGCACCCCATGACGAAATGGCCATTAACTATGTTAATTCTGGTGAGTCAATTAATCGAGCCATGGCAAATGTCGACATATATTTTGCCATTAAAATTGCCTCAATCATAGATCCTGACCCCGAGCCTAACACGCTTGCTGATTGTAAGAAGAGGTCGGATTGGAAAGATTGGCAGAAGGCGATAACTGCCGAGTTAGTATCTCTTAACAAAAGAGAGGTGTTCGGACCTGTTTGTCTAACTCCTTCCCACATACGCCCTGTTGGCCACAAGTGGGTTTTTGTTCGAAAGAGAAACGAAAATAACGAGGTAGTACGGTACAAAGCAAGGCTCGTTGCTCAAGGTTTCTCTCAGCGACCAGGTGTCGATTTTGAGGAAACTTACTCACCTGTCATGGATGGAATTACCTTTAGATACTTGATCTCAATGGCAGTAAACTTGGACTTGAACATGAAACTTATGGATGTTGTCACCGCTTACCTTTATGGTAACTTGGATTCAGACATATACATGAAGGTACCCGAAGGTATACCTGTTCCGAACCAAGGTAGAGCAAATAGAAGTTTATACAGTGTTCAGCTTAAGAAGTCACTGTATGGACTCAAACAGTCGGGTAGGATGTGGTATAATCGTTTAAGCGATTTCCTTCATCAGAAGGGCTACACGAGCAATGAAGCTTGCCCATGTGTTTTTATACGGAGATCACAAGATGGTTTCTGTATTATCTCTGTGATACCCCGAATATTTGGTGAAATTATATTTATCCGCTAATTATTTTGTTTTGGCTAACATTCTTTGTCTGGAAGTATAATGATTAAATTCGATGTATGCATCGAACGGGCTTAGTACGTGCTGTAGCTAATAAGCTAGCTGCGTCCTGGATATATACATTGAAGCATCGATCTGTCATCCATGAGTTGTACTAGGTACAAAGTTAACTAGAGGCGGTATTCTTAATCACGGAGCAACGTGGCCTCATACAAGGAAGTTGGAGTTGTATTGGACAAGCCAAAACGGGCAGTCGGCAGATATTTCCACATGTGGGTCCTACGTGGGCCATGCCCCAAGCGTTGCTGGCAGCAGAATAGTGGCTGCTCACGCGTGGACTTCCTGCATGCGATCAGACCACCGACGAAGGTAAGCGGCGAGCGGCTAGATATTTTGTCCAGCGTGTGCACTGCCTCCACCTATAAATAGAAAGCTGCTGCTGCTGTACTCTTCTCAGCTTCTGTACTCTCCTCACTCTCACACTATGTTGATCGATCGATCCAAGCCAAAGCAGATAGTAGTAGCTAGCTGATTAGCGACCGAGCTGAGAGAGTGAGCTTTCCAGTGAGACCCGAGAGATGCCGACGACGGAGACGTACTCGGGAGGAGGCGCCGGTAGATTGCTGAAGAGGAGGAGGCGCTGGTAGATGGTTGAAGATGCTGCTGATCCATCGTATCGGAGGAGACGATCAATTCAGTTCCTTCAGTATAGGAGGCGAGTGGGGGTTCGGCGTACATCTTTGCTGCTAGACGATGCAGCTATCTTGGGCTATGGAAGCGTGGTAGTATTCTCTTGGCGTACTGTCGTATGTGAGCTTGGTGCCGATCTTAGCTATTCTCTGGAGCGGTCGATGGAGCCGATCAACGTCTATTATTTGTGTGCTACGACATAGTTTTGAGGCAAGCGATTCCTATCACTCTCTTTATTTTGTAGAGTATACTTTGTTGTTAAGATGATTGTTACCCAGAGTGGTACGAGCTTTGTGTTGGCATACGGGGCTAATGCGCTGGTGTCGTTACGGTGATGGATCCGTAGGAGCCACTGGTACGAACCGGGCTTAGCACGTGTATTCGACATGCAAATGAACTCAACGTTTTTATAAAGAAAACTTGGTGTTACGAAGGTGATCGTATTGTACCGGTCACAGTGCAGGTATGGAAAGTGTCGGTGATGGATCCGTAGGAGCGATCGACACGAGTAGGTCAGGGTGTCCGGTGTCTTAGCGGGTCAAAGGGCTCTGCTCGTTCTGGAATCCTGTGTGGTTCTGGGCGAGGCTGTCGACGTCGGAGTACCCCTCTTAAGAGTGTAAAAGCGTGGATATTCACCGCTGTGATTCCCGGGTAGGGAAACTCACTTTCATGTGTGGCACCATGTGTTTTAATCTGATTAATCACTTAACCACACAAATGATTTACTTGTATTTCGAAAACCTAGTGTATTTTACAAAGTATATGAAAGTGTATGAATTGTTTGCTGAGTATGACTTTGTTGTACTCACCCTTGCTTCCCTTGTTTTTATGTTATCAGAGTTCGCAGCGGAAGCCGTCGTATCCGAGGAGTAGGCTGGACCAGTGGTGGGAAACGACTAAAGAATTTACTCTTATAATTGTAATAATTTTGTAAAAATGATTAGAAGAGCTTCTTGAGATCCACTGAGCTGGTTTATCCTGCTTCTCTAGCCTTGCACGTGTATAGACTTTCGGGTCTATAGGCGTGCGGCGGCTGTCATTCTACGGGCCGGGTCTCGGGGCGTGACAATCTCGGTGTATGTGGATGATTTGAACATAATCGGTACACCGAGGATATTGAGGAAGCGAGTTCCTACCTGATGTCGGAATTCGAGATGAAGGACTTAGGCAAAACCAAGTTCTGTCTAGGTCTGCAACTTGAGCATTCCCCTGCTGGGATCTTAATGCACCAGTCTACCTACACCCAGAAGGTGTTAGAAAGATTTGGATTTGATAAGGCATATCCTTCCAAGACCCCCATGATTGGGAGATCTTTGCAGCGGGACAAGGACCCGTTCAGGCCTAAGGAAGAGGGGGAAGAAGTTCTGGGACCAGAATTCCCCTACCTAAGTGCAATTGGCGCACTCATGTACCTCGCGAATTGTACACGGCCGGACATCGCGTTCGCCGTCAATTTGCTTGCTAGGTACAGCTCTGAGCCTACCAATAGGCATTGGAAAGGCATCAAGAACGTCTTCCGATACCTCCAAGGGACCAAAGATCTTGGCTTGTTTTATCGGAGGAATCAAGACCTTTCACTTGTTGGATATGCTGATGCTGGGTACTTGTCAGACCCGCACACTGGCAAGTCTCAGACTGGATATGTTTTCCTTTGTGGTGGAACCGCAGTTTCCTGGAAATCGTCTAAGCAAACTTTGGTAACAACTTCGACGAACCACTCGGAAATCATAGCACTGTATGAAGCATCACGAGAGTGTGTATGGCTTCGACGGATGATCGGCCACATCCAGCTGACATATGGGCTGAACACCATCCAAACCCCAACTATTATCTATGAGGATAATGCCGCTTGTGTTGCACAAGTCCAGACGGGTTATGTGAAGAGCAATCTCACAAAACATATCGACCCCAAATTCTTCTATGCACATGAATTGCAAAAGTCGAACGAAGTGAGAATCTTGCATACTAAGTTGGGTGAAAATCTTGCTGATTTGTTCACTAAATCATTACCAGCATCTTCCTTTGAGAGATGTATTCGTGAAATGGGTATGATGAGACTTAGGGAGATGCAAGGTTCAGGGGGAGAATCTTCACAAACTCATCGCTGAAATCTCGATCCCGATGATTGAGTACTTGACTTGAAAGTTAAGTGAGTTGTACTCTTTTTCCCTTTAGTGAGTTTTATGAAGTTTCTCACATAAGGTTTTTAATGAGGCAATTCGTGCAACATGAGGAGACATATACTATGCACTCTTTCTCCATATTTTTCCCGTTGGGTTTTCGGAGTTTTTGAGACATAGATAATACGAGTTGTCGGACCAAGGGGGAGTGTTGGGAAACCGACCCGTACGTGACTCGTACGGGCCCACCCTTTCTTGGGTGGGGGGTTTTCCCCTAGATTGGTCCTCAACCCTAGCCCCTCTCCCTCTTATATATACCCCATGTATTGTATGGAGAGAGACACACAATTGATAATAAAGACTACTTGTGCCATACCTTGCGTCCTTCGACTACTTCCTCTACGCTACGCAGCCTCGGGACCGGCCAGCCGGAAGAGGGTGCGTAACAGTTTGCAACGGAGGGGTTCAAAGAAAGCAACAAAGTGAATGCGGAAATGAAAAATGTGTAAGCAACGGAGGGGTCCCACAGTTCTCCATCCCGCCGGTCCCTGTTGTGCTCAAGAGTCAAGACATGGTAAGCAATATTGAAACCTGTATGAGGGCTCAAAGGGCCAACCAAGTGCCCGTCCTTGCGGACAACATCGATAAATATGAATTCGCCTTTTCTTTGCCGGGCGGGCGCAAAAGGCACTCTGCAAAGATGTCACCGGGTCTCCCGACAAAAGGCACTCGGCGAAAATTCTTCGCCAAGGCATTTTTGACTGAGTGTCGATCGCCGAGTGCCGCACTCGGCGAAGCATTTGCCGAGGTGGATTTCGGCCTTCGCCGAGTTTTTTGCCCACCCGGCTAAGGCATCGATTCCAGTAGCGTTGTCGAAACCTATGCACAAAAGTTGCCAAAATGGGAGCGATTGGAGCTCAGTCGACCGGCCCTCACCGTCGTCTTCGTCTTCCTCTCCGCCGGCTGCCGCCTTCCTCTCCTCCGGCTGCGACGCCGCGCCTCGCTGCCGCTCGCCGCCGGCGTCCCCACCTCCAGCGAGGTCCTGTCCGAGGCCTTGTCGGTGTCCCCGCGCCTCGCTGCCGCTCGCCACGGCGCCCCCGTCAGCACCCTCGGGCTTGACGCCTCCGTCGCCGTCGTCATCGACGCGAAGAGGAAGACGAAGTGCACGAATCGCGAGGCATTTTTTACGATGAGTACCGGTCGACTGAGAACTCACGAGTTCTGAGTCGACTGAGAACTAGCGATTCCGTGCCAAAATCTGTAACCATATACCCTGCTAAAATCTACAATCCTTAGTACTAGAGCCTTTTGCGACGATTCATCAAACCCAAAATCGATAAAAAAAATTGCACAAAGTGAGAACTGAAGTTATTTTCTGAAAACCGGTTCAAAAACCTTATGACAAGTTGGCCATGCCGTCCCCATGCCTGCAGCGGAACCGAAAATGCCACGCCGCAATGGCACTGCGCCTCCGCGCGCCACCGCCGCCGCCACCACCGCGACGACCTCCTCCTCACTCCACCTCGGTAGAACCCCGCCTGTTCCACACCGCCGTCCCCGCCGCCACCAACCTCCAGCAGCAGCGGGAAGAAGACCCGGCCGCCACGTCCCGCTCCTACGCGGCGCTCCTCCACCGCAGCGCCGCCGCGTCGGACCCCCGCCTCGCCGCCTCCCTCCACGCCGCGCTCCTCAAGCCGGGCCTCCTCGCGTCTGACCAGTTTCTCAGCAAAAAACTCCTCATCTCCTACTTCAAGTCCCTACCCCGCCACGGTCTGCGCCTGCTCGACGAAATGCCCCGCCGCAAAGCCGTCTCCTGGGCCGCCGCCGTCGCGGGGCTCGCCCAGGGGGGCCGGCCTCGCGAGGCGCTCGCGGTGTTCCGGCGGATGCGGCGCGACGGGTGCCCGCCCACCGAGTTCGCGCTCGTCAGCGCGCTCAACGCCAGCTCCTTCGTGGGCGCCGGCGGCACGCACGCCCGGCAGCTCTACGCCCTAGTCGTCCGGCTCGGGTTCGAGTCCAACGTCTTCCTGCTGAACGCGTTCCTCACGGCGATGGTCCGCCATGGGAAGCTCGCCGACGCGGTGCAGCTGTTCGAATATGCAGCTCTCAGGGACATCGTCTCGTGGAACACGCTGCTCGCCGGGTTCGCGCGCCATTCGTGCGCGCAAATGTGGAACCTTTGGCTAAGGATGGTCAGGGAAGACGCCGGGTCTGACGGGTTCTCATTTAGCACCGTGCTTTCGGGGCTTACAGCAAACACGGACTTGGTGGGCGGCTTACAGGTTCATGGGCAGCTTGTCAAGAGTGGCTTCGGCGCCGATGTCTGCGTGGGCAATTCATTGGTGGAAATGTATATGAAGAACAGGGCCCTGGAGTCTGGCACCAGAGCGTTCACCGAGATGCCACGCAGAGATGTCGTGTCATGGACAGAGATGGCCGCCGGTTGGCTACATTGCGGTGAGCCTGCTAAGGCCATTGGAGTCCTGAGCCTCATGATGCTGGACGGAATCGTGCCCAACAACTACACGTTGGCGACAGCAGCCAATGCTTGTTCAATCCTCGCCAGTCCGAGGGAAGGAAGCAAGGTCCATGGATATGTCATCAAACTAGGAGACGACTCCGATGTGGGCGTGAACAATGCGCTCATCGACATGTACGCAAAGTGTGGCTCGGTGAGCAGCGCACACAAGGTGTTCCAATCTATGCGGCAGCGACCCGTCATATCCTGGACGGCGATGATCATGGGGTTCGCGCGGAACGGACGAGCTCGGGAGGCTGTGCAGGTGTTCGACAACATGATTTTGGAAGGCGTTGCGCCGAACCAGGTCACCTTCCTCTGTGTCCTCTCCGCTTGCAGCCAAGGTGGATTTGTAGATGAAGGCTGGATATACTTCAGTGCGATGGAAGACAAGTTCGGTGTCGAGCCCGGCGAGGACCACTACGCCTGCATGGTCGATCTCCTTGGAAAAGCAGGCCATATCGAAGAGGCCGAAGAGCTGATATCGCGGATGCCGTCCCGCCCTGGAGTTCTGGTCTGGCAGGCGTTGCTCAGTGCTTGTCAGCTCCATGGCAATGAAGCTGCAGCGAAGCGAGCTGCAGAGCGCGCGCTTGGGCTTGAGAAGGAAGATCCGTCGACATACCTGTTGCTGTCCAGGACGCTTGGGGGTCAGAACAATTGGGACGGTGCTGGAAGGTTGAGAGCGCTCATGGGGGACAGAGATGTCCTGAAGCTGCCTGGGTCTACCTGGCTGCAGTCCAGGCCTGACAGTAACCAGGCTTGTAGAGCGTGAACCCTGATGGGGAATGCGCATTCTCCCTATGGAAGCAGTGACTCCTTTTTTTGGCCTGAAAGGCTTCAGCCTACAGAGGGAGTATATGCTTCAGTAATCTGAGTGGATGCCACTCTTGACTTGGATGGAAGTGGATGCCATTTTGGGTAGATGAAAGTGCAGATCAGTTTGCCTGGATATACTTCAGCGTGATTCAACAGTTAGGAACTAAATAATTATTGACCAGCAATAGAACATGAAGTTCATCATTAAAACCACAGCTTGTTCAATTATAATGTATTATGTATGTCTAATGTGACAAACAAACTACCCATTCTGTACAGGGAAAAACACTTGCTAATTGACTTTGCTTCACAAATCATATAATTGAATAAGTGTACATCCTCATGATAGCCATTCATACATGCTACTCTTATCCATAGACAATGAAAAACCATACATGGTGAAGGTAATTACAGATTGGAGTTCATGGAGGAAAAATGATCTGTTCAATACACAAGATGTGCAGCTCAAGCCAATGCCATTTGGCATCCTCTGAGGCATATGGGATTCGGTCCTACAGACTGCCAGCGATGACGTTAAGCGACATTCGAGGTCTCCAAGAGAGGTTCAATGTAATCCTTGAACTTGGCTTTGTTTATTGCACCTTCTCTTCGGCTCCCTGGCACCTCCTGCCCATTCTTGAAGAGAATCAAAGCAGGGAGACCATAAACCTTGTACTTTTCAATAATTTGAGGGTTTGCGTCATGATCGATCTTGACAATCTTTAATCTTCCCTCATATTCCTGTTTCATAGAAGAAAAATAAGTCAACTATCAGAGTTGGTATTTCGAATTAAAATGGCAAACTTCCTTCCAAAATTCTTGATGATTTCAGTGCCTGCTAAACCATAATGAACATTTCCCACGTATACTTAATTAATTTGTGCGTAAAAAATGAATTAATGATCTATGTGCATTAACTAGCTGATTTTTCATAGAGTACGTATGTACAAAATGATCAGGGAGTTTACCATGACAGCTAGAAATATAAATGTTGGAAGGTGCAAATTTGGTGTTTCCATTGTTCATTTATCTTCCATATTAATTTACGAAGGCACCACAGGCTCACGGCACGAATCGAATCATCAGGGCTACGGTTAATTTTATGCAATCAACATATTTCTGCCAGTATCTTCGCTAGCTGACCTATCATATACTTGCCATAGTTTTTCAGCAAGCATTTTGCCCAGTTGTTCCTACTCTGTTAAACTCACTTGAACCTTCACTGTTGTAAGATGTTATAGTACAGCTGAAACAACAAATGCAGAGATAGGTCAGGTTGCTGGTAACTGTTGAATTTCCTTTTGTTTGACTAACATGGAGTTCACGCGTTCAGTGTTCACAGGCCTTGCCAAGGACTTGCGGCCACCATTGACATTATCCCCGCTGTCTGCCTAATTCCCCAACAGTTGCTATTACCTCCTAATTCATGTGCATTAACTCTTTGATTTTCATACAGAGTACGTATGTACACATTCCTCAAATGATCAGAGAGTTTTCCATGCATGACAGCTAGAAATATCCATTGTTCATTTATCTTCCATACTAATTTGGAAAGGTATCACAGAGTCACGGCACGAATCTAATCCTCAAGGCCACGGTTAATTTTATGCAATCAACGTATTACTACCGGTCCTTCGCTGGCTGACCTATCGTATACTTGTCATGGCTTTTTAGCAAGCATTTTGCCCAGTTGTTCCTACTCTGTCAAACTCACTTGAACCTTTACTGTTGTAAGATGTACTACTAGTACAGCTCAAACAAGAAATGCAGAGATAGGTCAGGTTGCTGGTAACTGTTGAATTTCATTTTCTTTTCTACTAACATGGAGTCATGGAGTTCATGTGTTCACTGTTCACAGGCCTTGCCAAGTACTTGCGGTCACCATTGACACATTATCCCTGCTGCCTGCCTAATTCCCCAACAGTTGCTACCTCCTACGGTAGGCAACGCATCAAGAGTGGACTTCTGAGAGCTTCGTGGTTTGGTGCTACGCAATTTGCTACTGTACTATTCGAACATGACCAAGCGAGCACCAGGAGGAACATTTGGGAAGAAGCGAGCGGGCGTACCTCGGAGGCCCATTCGACGACGGGCGCGACGAGGCGGCAGGGCCCGCACCACTCGGCGACGAAGTCCACGAGCACGGGCAGGTCCGACTGCATCACCTCCGCCTCGAACTCCCCGTCCCCGACGAGCTTCACCGCCGCGCGGCACCGGACGCTCGCGCGCGCGAGGGCGAGGCGGGCCCCCGGCGCGGGCACGCGGCAGAGAAGGGCGGGCCGAGGGAGCGGGAGGCGAGGGAACTGGCGGGGGGAGAAGGGCGAGCGGAGAGGAGGAGGCGCGAGGGTGGATGCGGTGGTGCTCGGCGCGGATGCCATGGGCGGGGAGCAGCACGATGGCGAGATGAGGCGGGGGCGGGTAGGACAGGAGGAATGTTCTGGAAGGTGCCACTTGGCCACCGGTTTAATCGAAGAACGGCGGCGAGATTTTGTGAGGCGCGGAATTGAGCCCATCAGGGTCTGGTCTATCCATTCGTGTGGCCCATGTATAACAAGGTGAGGAGAACGTCATTTTCTCCTCCGGTGTCTTAGTCTTTACCACTCCTCCTAACCCTACACGCTCTGACGCTCCTTCTCTCCAAGAACCTTCTTGGCTATACTACGTTTAGGCAGAACCTTCTTGGCTAAATATTTCACCAAAAAATATTACTTAGCAAAATAGCCCCGTACGTCGCAACGGTTTTAAAATAAATAATTTGTTAATCACCAAAAACATTGGCTCAACAAGGGAAACTTCTCTGGATTCCCCATACAAAAACATGGAAGAAGGTGATCTCCAGTGCATGTTCATTAGATGTTGTAGCCTACACATGTTAAAACAATTTTGCAAGTAGCAAAACAGCACTAAAAATTCGTCGTGCAAACACGGCTACTCAAAAGTAAGTACCCATGCCACTTCAGAAGAGATGTTTCGTCATCTTTGCATGTTTTGTTTCCTCACACATCATGATCGGTTGCTACTGTCGTATGCAAGTGGCGAATGTCAAGTCATGTAGGTTTTTGATAATTGATACTTTTTAAGTTTTTTAAACTTTGTTAATGGCAAATGTTGGAGGTATGTCCTAAATGCAATAATATTAAGTTATTATTTATCTCCAAAGTTCATTATGTTTATATCTTTATGCTATAACTGTTGTGGTTCTTGAATAATATTCAACGGAGATGTGCACCTGTAGAGATATGAGAACAAGTGTTCCTAATCTAACCTCTCAGATTAGCTTATCTTGTTTTTTACCATGAAATCGTAGGGGGAACCCCTATGGTATAGCTTTTTTAATTAAATAAAAGAATAGGTACAAGGGACATAAATGACATTATGGGAAGGAGGGGAGGGGCGAGGGGGGGGGGGGGGGGTGTACGCCAGAGGGTACAAAGAAAAATCAAAAAGCAGCTAGCCAATCCTCAAGAGTTTTCTTGAGAGCAACTTTCACCCGATGCACTATCAGGCCTAAATCTTTTTGAACACAACCTTCCACGCTCGAACCGAGACAGGCACCCCCATATGCCCCAGAGCCCACAAGTCGCAACCTCGAAGAACTTGGGCCCATTGAAGCTATGTTTGCCAACCCAAACATGGCAGCAAATCCCTGAGCTGATGACGTTGATGCCAAGCCCCTTCCAGCACTTTTGGGCAAAATTGTAGTTAAAGAAGCGGTGACAATGGGTCACCCTGCGTTTGCAAACGAGTTTCTTCCCTGGGATGCCATTTAGAAGGACCGCCAAAGTGCCAGTACGAAGAATATTTTGAATCCATGCCAACACGGCTTCATCAAAACCTCTCATCCGGAGAGTTTGAATAATGGACCTATGTGGTTGCCGTTGATATATAATTTGCAGCCTTCGAGGAGCTCTTCTCACTCGCGCTGGCGGAGTGATGCACATGTGAGGGGGGCCATCGCCCCCTCCCCCTAACATAAATTTATTTTAACCTCAATACCCTGTATGATCAGTGGGATCGATGGAAGCGGCGGAGTCTTGAACCACTGTATCATCAGGACGACGAGGATCATGACGGTGACCAAACCGGATAGCTCATTGGGATGCAGACGCCTGACGACGGGCAGGCTGCGCACACATAGCACACCTGTGTCGCCGTTGCCGGGGTGCCGGTGCCCGTCTCGTTCCAGGGCGTTGGCATCGTTGGCGGGGTGACATCCCAATCCCATGGCATTGGCGTCGCCGGGGTGGTGAAGTCCTCGGGTGGCGCCTTCACCTCTGTCGTCGGCATGGCCTCATGGACCTTAAGGACTCCGATGATTTAGTGGGATGCGACATTTACGTCGATAGCAAGACGTATGTGGTGACTCTGTCAATTTTATTTTTCAGTGGAATGCGACGTTTACGTCGATAGTTTTATAGCAAGACGTATGTGTTGACTTTGTCAATTTTAGGACCCCACCCGCTGGCTCAATCTCACGAATGTATGAGCATCTAGGACAATAAAAACTAGCTGGCTGGCTTTGTTGCTTCCTTGATTAATCGATGCTCCTAACTAGTCATGTGCCAAACTTTGAAATTGAGCCCTACTTTAGTTTTGTCAAAATCCAGCTATCGGTTCCTGTCGAAGTTTCGATCTCGTCATTGGGGGATCACTACTAGGAAATAGGCTATCAGTGACGCACTTTTTTGGAATTCTGTGGCGCATATCTACATGCGCCACAGAATTCTAACATTTTTGTGGCGCACCCAGAAGATATGCGTCACAGAATTCTTAAAAAAAATTAAAAAATTCAAATAAATTCAGAAAAAACGAAAAAATGTAATAATTTGGAAAACCTAAATATTTGAATTTTTTTACCTATCTCAAATGATGACTTCCCACTAGGTCACCATCCTCAAATTATTTCAACCCAAGCACGCTTAACTTTTGAGTTTTATTCAGCTCAGCCACCCTTATGCTACTACAGTTCTTATTGATATAAGTATCATATCAACCCTCTTAAACCTTGTATGTGTATACATATGTGTGTGCAGTTTATGTGTGATATGTGTGTTTTCAAATTTCAAAAGTTTTAAAAGGAAATTCAAAAGTTTCAAAAAATCCAAAAATACAGAAAATCCCGAAAACTAAAAAAAATTCAAAAAATCCAAAAAAATCAACAATTCCAAAAAAATTATTAAAAAAAGAGATTTTTTTGATTTTTTTGATTTTGTAGAAAAAAATTTCCTTTTCAAATAACTTTTTTCCTTTTGGAATTTCGAGGATCTGAGAAAAATTCACCGGGTAAACCCTGGTGAAATCGAGCTCCAATTTCTGTGATTTTCGTGCGCCACAGAATTCCAAAATTTCTGTGACGCATGCAAAACTATGCGCCACAGAAATATTTCTGTGACGCATGGCTATTTGGTGCGCCGCAAAAAGTGATTCTGTCTATAGTTGTTTTCCTAGTAGTGGATTGTTGATTGGCCGATCACAACAGGAATTCAGGAAGGAAAAAAAAGACAAACTAGCAACTTCTTGTCGGTTTTGTCATGTCGCTAGCCTAATCAATCGATAGGAGGGTCCGCTCTACACTCTTACGAGTCCATGACCACATCTCTAGGCACCCATGTGAGGGCCTTCGAATTTTGCAATAGATTGGCAACTGTTAATTCTATTCCCCCACTAAGAAATATTGCTATCACTAGATAAAAATAAATAAATTTTAATTTAAAGTTTCATAGTAGATCAAATAGATAATTTATATGCCTGTTTCTACGAGTCACCGTGCGGTGTAGCGCAAGGCATCACTTGTTAGCATATGTTATCACTTGATCATTTCCACATCTCCAAGCACTCAGGTGAGAGCTTTCGAATTTTGCAAACTGATTGCTCACTTTTAATTTTGTTCCAACTAAGGAATATCGCTCCCATTAAAAAAGTAATTTTTAAATTGTTTAATAGCAGACCAAATAGATCATGTCTGTGCCTGTTTATCCGAGTCTGCGTATCGGCAAGGCATCACTTGTTACCTTGATAATTCCCATTACGGTAGTAACAAGTTTTAAATTGTTTCCTTTTTCGTTGTTAAAGAGCATGGAAAATTTAACTTACGGCTAGGAGGATCGATGAGTCGACCTACTAGAGGAAAAAGAATTCATCGTTGACCGATGCACCAGGGCTTCTTTCACGTAAGTTATTGGGTACGAATCACTAAATTACCATATGAAGCTGAATTGGTGGTGAGGCGCGGAATTGAGCCCGGCCTAGTCTATCCATTTCGCATTTTTGTGGCCCCATGTATAACACGGTGAGGCGAAGGTCCTGATGTAATTTTCTTTCTCTCTCTTGTCTCGTCCACCTAGTCTTACGAGACGGTGGCACTCTTCCTTGACTCAAAGAACTTTCTTGGCTACAGAACCTTCTATTGTCGTCTATAGCAACGATTTTGCACGCCTCTCCAAGCCTTCGTTTCAAATTATAACAAAGTCTTGTCCTCAAAAAAATTATAACAAAGTCTCTATGATTCAAATAGCCAGACAGTCGGTCTCCCTTTTACGTCTCCCGACGCAGTGTCTCAGCGTCAGCAGCCGTCGGAGCAATCAGCGTCAGTTGCCCTCCTTATCCTCTCCCGATCTGGTTTGACGCGTATATAAACGCAAGAAGTTGCGACGCGGAAAAAATTCTGGTTTTTTTTTTTGCGCAAGGTGTATTTGTACAAACCAATTTTGATATGTGCAATGCCAATGGTGCGTCTTTGTGCTATAGTTGCTACATCTCACTTGGTGTCTTTGTACCATCTGATTTTGATACGCTTGCTACCCGTTATGATAGACCTTTTGCTCTAGATAAATGGTGGGTTTGAGATGACTAGTGTACCATTGGGCTGCGACTGTTGTTCGATTATCACGGAGTACGAGAGAGAATAATCGAGGAGCATGAGAGAATTACAAACTTGCAAAGTGGAAGAAATCGCAAGATGGACATAATCAAAGACAAAGTCCTATGCACTACTCACACATAGGTGGAGAGATGGGGGGCTTGTGCCAATAAGACAAAGAGCATGCATAGAGGAGGGGTGCATGTAGATGTAGGGTACTAGGGTTGTAGAGCCGCGTCCGGATCTGGTCTGCACCGATCAAAATTAGACATACCAGTTGTAAAATGGTTTGTATAGATTGGTACACTTTTGTGCTCATCTACTTAGGCGGGACGTATGCGAGACGCCGCTTACAAGCCTAGGTGCATGGCATGGACGCCATGAGAGTACCATGATGCTCGACTAGAGAGCTGCGAAAACCGAGCGACTTGACATCCGTCATGAGGTCTAGTAATCGTGTCTGCTCCACGAATCCAACAATGTCGAGAAAACTGCCTCGTTCACAACTTACCTACGAATTCAAATCAAATTTGTAGAACAGAACGCAAAGCAAAGAGTGGCGCTTTCACATAAAAGCCTGTGGGCCAGCATCGCACCTGGATCTAGTGGTCGTACGGAACAGCTCATGAGCCAGGTCCACGGAGTAAAAACCCGATGCATCTCGTCTCCGAGTCCGGTCTCCGGCTTCCCCTTGACGACGCTCGCTGACGCTTTCTCCCCTTCCTTTATTCCCCCAAAACCCACCCGCCGCACATGGAGGCGCGCGCTCCGGAGACGCGGGCCGGCTAGGTTTACCCCTGCCTCCACCCACTTCCCCCGGCCGCCATGGCGATGCCCACGGTGGCCGCGGCGCTCCTCCACCCCGCGGTCGTTTCCCCCGCCTTGCCCTCCTCGTCCCGGCGCGCCGGCCTCGCGAACGGCGCCAATGCCTCCGTAGGAAACGTGACTGGGTACCCGGCGGGCGCGCGGCGAGGGACGGCGGTGCGCGCGAGGGTCGCGGAGGCGGCCGCCGCGGCGCCGGTCGCGGCCGAGGGCTCCGGCAGGCAGGAGGCCCCGCCGTCGAGATCCCCGTCACGTGCTACCAGGTGAATCCCTCTACTCGCGAGTTCGAATTCCCCGAAATGCGGACCCGCTGTTGCTGCGCCGCTTCGTCGCTAGTAATTCGATCTGGTTCAAAGTTCCTTCGAGTCCAGCCCGTCCAGTTGACGTGGTCACAAATTAAGTGTGGATTTTATCATCGTAATTTGAAGCAGTTGCATCAAGGAGCCGCGTAGAGAATTTGCACCTGCAGCTCATACTTCAGGTCCTGTTCAGTCGGCGCGGTTACCGATTAGTTAGTGGATTTAGCATCGTATTTCAAATCCACTGCACGTATTTCAAATCCACTGCACGTATTTCAAATCCACTGCATCAGGACGACGTAGGAAATAAACACTCCATGCTCCTTCCACACGCCCCCCTTGTTTTTGGAGTGTATTTGTCTAGGAGCAGTTCCGAGATTTCGTGTTTTTCCAGGTCAAACAAAAGTGGCTGGAGCATGTGACTTGACACATCTGTCCAAATGACCATGCAGATCCTAGGTGTTACGGAGAAGGCCGAGAAGGACGAGATCGTCAAGTCAGCAATCGAGCTGAAGAAGTCGGAGATCGAAGATGGGTACACCGAGGAGGTGTCTACTTGCAGACAGGTTGGTTTCTCAGTGGATTCAGGAATTATATGTCGATATGTATCGTTTTGCTTGGTTTTGGTGGAGGGAATGCTGGGTACGTCATGGTGTTTAATGTTTGATGTTCACTTGCTGCTTTTCTGTCAGGCCCTCCTGGTGGATGTGAGAGACAAACTTCTCTTTGAACAAGAGTATGCAGGGAGCAAACGGGCCAAGGTTCCGCCCAGATCCTCTCTTCACATACCCTGGAATTGGTTGCCTGCTGCCTTGTGTGTCTTGCAGGAGGTAATGTGTAACATAAACACTCCAGTGTCGTAAGTTTGGTTGTTTTAAACTTGGTTTAGGCTTTTCACATCTATGTTGCATGGGATAGTCATTATCATGGGCATGTTTTGTTCTCTGAAATTTACCAGAACAGTAAATATTTAGTTGAACATTCACTGTGCTTATCAATGCGGTTTGAAAAGTTGCAGAGAGTTTAACATTTATTTGTGCTTTCTTCAAGACTAATAAAACAAAATTATGACAACTGCATGGTCAATATCTGTAGTGTTACTGTAAGGAACATGCAGATACTGAATTATGCCCACCATTTGGATGGTAGGTTTGAAGTACTGAAATGTAATCGGTGATGAGTTTGATGATTGTGAGATTTAAGGGCTCAAGCATGGAAGAATCATAGTAGCCTCTATTCATCACAGTTGAATCTTGAATGTGCCTGTTGTGTCGTCATGTATTTGCTTTTTTTTGTGGGTATGTTTATTGTCAGTGTAAGATACCACATTGACAAGTATTGTTTGCAGGTTGGGGAAGAGAAGCTAGTTTTGGACATTGGTCAGGCAGCTTTGCGGCGCCCTGATTCTAAGCCATATGCTCACGATGTACTTCTTGCAATGGCACTAGCTGAAGTAAGTACTGCACAAGAGTAAAGAATATAACAGTTTGGTATAATTCTTATTATGTCTTTAGTAATTTGGAATAATTCCTGCATTTTCCTGTAGTGCTCTATTGCAAAAGCTAGCTTTGAAAAAAGTAAAGTATCTCTTGGTTTTGAGGCTCTAGCACGTGCCCAATATCTTTTGAGGAAAAACCATCTTTAGAGAAGATGCCCCTTCTTGAGCAGGTAACATGTTATTGCTTTCACCTTACAGACTAGTCCACATATGAAATCATGTCATAACTTCTCTTGTTGGGTGACCTAGATTGAAGAATCACTTGAAGAGCTTGCACCTGCTTGCACTCTAGAGCTTTTGAGCCTGCCTCGTACACCTGAAAATTCTGAACGCAGGCGAGGTGCTATTGCCGCTCTCTGTGAATTGCTTGGACAGGGCCTCGATGTTGAATCATCTTGTAGAGTTCATGATTGGCCTTATTTCTTGAGCCAAGCAATGGACAAGTTGTTAGCCACCGAAATTGTGGATCTACTGTCTTGGGACTCTTTGGCTACAACTCGTAAAAACAAAAAATCATTGGAGTCTCAGAGCCAGCGGGTGGTAGTTGACTTCAACTGCTTCTACAGGGCGATGCTTGCACACCTGGCATTTGGATTTGCGACCCGGCAGACTGAGTTGGTACCTTTTTTTATTCTTCTCCTGCACATAGCCTATACAAACCAAACTATCCTGTTTTCTGCTTTTGTATTTTTTAATTTACATTACCTCTGTGCAGATCAGTAAAGCTAAAACCATCTGCGAATGTTTAGTTGCATCTGAGAACACAGACCTGAAATTCGAGGAATCTTTTTGCTCGTATCTTCTTGGAGAGGTGACAAGCAAATCTCAATTTCATTAAATTTACTAAAGCACATTACTGGTACTAAAGGTTAGCTCTCAGGAATCTGGGACCACAGTTTTTGAAAAGCTTCAGCAGCTTCAAAGTAATGGAAATTCCAATTCAAGGAATTATGGGTTAGCTAAAAAGAAAGATAGCAGTGACAAGGTTACTGTCAACCAATCACTGGTATGCTACAATTTTGATGCTATGTTTCCGTGCAAATAAGTTATATTATGCTAGATTAGTAGATGGTATATTTGTCTGAAGTTATACTGTGACTGTTTCTGTTGAAATTTTCTCATGCCAGTCAAACTTGTCTTTACTAGGAACTGTGGCTGAAGGACGTGGCACTTTCTCGGTTTGCAGACACAAGAGATTGTCCTTCATCTTTGGTTTGTGCCATGCTATTTGTAGTAATCAAACCCCTCTTAAAATTTTCTGTGGATTAATTTAATTTGAATATTGTTATCATCTTATGTCAGGTCAACTTCTTTGGGGCTCCTAAGCGCATCATTAGCTCTTCCAAGCAGGAACTAGGAGCTACAAGAGTGGTCTTTCTGAGCTCTCAGACGTCTTCTAATGCCTCCCCAAGCAACAGAACTTCAGGGCAGCAGAATCCAAGATTAAATTCTACCAGCCATCTCGGCGAAGCTGTAAAGCAACTTGCACCAACCACTCTGGGAGGCCATTCATCGATGGAAAAGCCAGAAAATGGTTTAAGTACCACATCTGTTCCTCTGAAGCGCAATCCTGGATCCCATCCTGGAAGAACCTTGGAATCATGGGGCCTGACTGGGGATATTATAGGAAAAGTCGCCTATACTGCACTCCTGGGGTTTGCCCTGTTCGGTACACTAAAACTGCTCAGATTTCAGTCTGGGCACACAAAACCTGCCCCCTCAGCTAGAGAATCTGCTGCCACATCTTCTCTCAGTGAAGCATCTACCTCAGAAGGTTCTTTCATCAGTAGCAGCGTTAGGAAACATTTTGAGAAGCTGTCAAAAGTGCTTTGGTTGAACAGTAGGCTCCATTCGAGAAGTGAAGTAAGTGACCCATCTCCTGGTTTTAGTGACATGGCCGCTATAGCTTCCAAGGAAAGTATGTCTCTTCAAGAAGCAGAAGAACTTGTCAAGCAGTGGCAAGATGTCAAATCCGAAGCCCTTGGGCCTGACTACCAAATCGATATGCTCCCTGAGATTCTTGATGCCTCGATGCTGTCAAAGGTAAGTTCCTGTTGTTAAGCACGTGTAGTGGCATATGGAGCTCATGCATCATTGTGTATGTTGTGCATAACTAAATACCCTTTCTTGTGTTGAGCAGTGGCAAGATTTAGCTTTATCAGCAAAGGATCAGTCCTGTTACTGGAGATTCGTTCTGTTGAATCTCTCTGTTGCCCGAGCTGAGATACTGTTGGATGAGGTTGGCGATGGTGAAGTGGCAGAAATCGATGCTGTGCTCGAGGAGGCTGCAGAGCTTGTTGATGACTCCCAGCCGAAGAAACCTAGTTATTACAGGTATTTCTGCCGATCACTTTTTTTGTTCTGTTATTGAATAGCATAGTACTGATTGTTTATATGCTCATAATTGCAGTACGTATGAAGTTCAGTACATACTGAGGAGGCAGAAGGACAGTTCATGGAAGATCTGCGAGGCTGTTGTCCGGGACCTGTCATGACTTGTTCCAAAAGGGATAGCTAGTGCATCAAACGATAGGCCACAGGACGAAGTTCCAACATATTCGAAATACGTAGGTTTACTAATAGGTTAGGTTTGAACCAGTTCGAACCTTTGAATCGATTCGAGCCACGTGCGACAGTTCGGTGAGCTCCATGGTGATCTCCGTGGACTTTGCATCAGGATCTGACACAATGCTACGTTACTCCCACTTGGCTTTTACTCAGTTCAGTACTAACTAAGTAGTACAGATGCTAACTTCTGCTGATATCGCATGCCTATTATTTCTTTCCCACTTGACTGTTAATTTACCACAGTTTCTTGGTAGCACGACTGTGCGAGTACACCGTATCCACATGTAACTGAATTGGGGTAGCCATTGTTCATTGTTCAGAGTACAAATGCAGCTCCCTACAATTTTCCTGTGTTTCACTGCAAGCTTCATGCTTCCCTTGTTCATACAATCATACCATTTTTTTCCTTTTCTCTTGAAACTTTTTCTTTGTACAGGCTCCATATACTGGTTCCATATTTGATCCCTGTATGATGCTACTCTGAACTCCGTAAAGTTCACAAATGTGCCATCTCCATCCTCCGCCATTGCACAACAAGATATGGAACACGTATATGTTAGTCTGAACTCCTGTTTTTCACTGATTTAGCTGGTCAAAATACATGTTTTTCTGTGATTATTATAAGGTTAAAGAACATGTCAAATGCAAAACAAGTATGTAAAAAAATCGCGAATTAAGTGTTTATTTGTGAGTGATGAACTGCTGAACCAATAATTTCTAAATCGTGTGTGGAAAATGGTTGGTCACAAAATAAGCAAAATAAAAACCCAGCGAATTTTAATCTTTTGAAAGGATTTAATTTAACTCGAGGCACTACCTGAGGTCTGACGACGCTTCTCCAGCTCCGTCAGATCTCAGCATCTCTATGCCGTCTGCCCCGCCGCATCGCCGCCATTGCTGCACCCTGCAACCTCGCACGATAGCAAACCGCTGTCCTCCAAACACCCCGTCGCTTTCGCGCTTCACCACCGCCCTGCCTCCACCGATCCGACTACATGGCCGCCGGCGCGTGGCCGGCGGCCGCCGCGGCGGCGCGCGCGGCCATGCGCTCGCTCGGCCGTCTCCTCCCCCGCACCTACACCCCCACCGCCACCGCGTGCTCCTCCTCATCCGCGCGCACTCTCGACGACTACAACCGCCTCCTGGCGGCCCTGGCGCAGGACGGGGACGGCGACGCGGCGCTGCGCGTGCTGCGCCTCATGCGCCAATCCCCCTCGCACGCCGCCTGCGCGCCCACCGCCGCCTCCTACGCCTCCGCCATGTCAGCGCTCTCCAAGGCCGGCCGCCCCGCCGACGCGGCAGCGCTCTTCGACGACATGCTCGCCCACGGCGTGTCCCCGGACCGCGACGCCTTCTCCCTCCTCCTCCACATCTACGCCTCCCACCTGGGCCTCCCCTCTGCCGCCCACTCCGTGCTGCTCTGGATGTCCCAGCTCGGCCTCCCGCCCACCCCCGTGGACTACGCCGACCTCGTCTTCTCCTTCTGCCGCGCGGGCCAGCTCCCCGACGCGCTCCAGGTGCTCGACGAAATGCGAGCTCTCGGGTACCCGCTCACCACGTACGTCTTCGCGCCCGTCCTCCAGGCCCACTGTGCCGAGGGCGACATCCGGGCCGCCGACGCGCTCATGGACTCCATGCGCCTCTCTGGGTGCCACCCCGACGTCGTCATCTACAACATCTACATCCACGGGCTGTGTAAGGTCCGGGATTTCCATGCCGTGGAGAGGCTGATCGAGGAGAGTGGCCGCAACTTGTGGGTGCCGGACACGGTAACGTACAGCACCTACATTGCCGGGCTCTGCCGGGCCGGATACGTCGAGGACGCGTTCCAGCAGCTGGAGATCATGGTGGCCAAAGGGCTGCAGCTGACCGTAGTCGGTCTGAACATACTGTTGGATCATGCTGCGCAGCAGCTAGACATGTGGGTGGGCAAGGAGGTGCTGGACCGATGCGAAGAGCTGGGCTTCGAGGTTGATGTCGTGACGTACAACACAGCCATGGACCATTTCTGCCAGAAGGTGGAGTGGCTGCGTGTCCTCAAGCTATTCACGGATCTGCTCAAGAAGTCGATAACACCCGACTCGTATTCATGCAACATTTTGATCTCGTGCCTGTGCCGAGCCGGCTTGTTCCAGCTTGCCAAGTCTGTTTTCAGCTGCAAGGGGTTTGTGGTGGACACCGTGACCTGTAACATCCTGATCCATGAGTTCTATGTTGCCGGAAAGGAGGACGAGCTTGGGTTTTTGTTCACTGATGCCAATGCTGGGAAGATTGTCCCGGATACAATCACATACAATACACTGGTTGATTGCCTCTTTAGGTCTGGGAGGAGGACCGAGGCTGCCAATTTGGTCAGGCACATCGATGAAGGCTACCCTGCAGAGCCCGTAGCACATCTGACGTATTGGTTGGTCAGGTGTGGACATGTCCAAGAGGCCTTGAGGCTCTTTGATGAGATGGTAGCGAAAGGAGTCGCTTTAGATGGTAGGGTGTTCGCAAACGTGATCAAGGCCTTTTGCAGAAAGGGTACAGTGGAATGCAGCAATATGACAGAGCTGTGTTCGGTGTTGGATAGGATGCTTTGGATTGGATGATACTTCTCTTGCTGACATATTGGTTGGCCTCAGTTTTGAACTTGTATTGTTGTATTAGTAGCAATTGAAAGTAAAACACAAGTATGGTTTTCTTTTTATGCTGTTCTTTGTCAGCATAATATAATTGAAATTTGTTTTGTTCATGGCTTCAAATTTCCCTTTAATGGGAAAGCATGTGTCAAAGTTTTGGCCATCTACTTTCCTGACGGACAACACAACACAGCTATCGCACATGACAGGTTCTACAGCATTGGACGTTTCCAGGATCCACCACATTCTTAGGTAGTCACAGTTTTGGAGCACATCACCAGGCCAAAGTAGCACTAAAGCTTCAAGTTTGAGGCAGCGAGAACGGCCTGCCTCAAAGCAGTTTTATTTGCAGATGCTTCCGTACTGCGAAGGAAATCGTCGATGACACATTGCAAGTGCACTGTCCCTCCTATCTTGTGTACAATACTTGCTTTGTGTGCAACACTGTGAAACCATGCAAGTATAAAGTGAGTACGTTTCGCTGTTCTTGTATGTTGTTGCTCTAGACAGTATTCAGAGTTGTGGGTGGGGAGCCACATTTTCATTATCCTTTTTTATGATTTATCATAGCATCAAGTATGCCGTTGTTTAATGGAATAGTCACACTGTAATGAAAGGAAATGGCTTCAGAAAATTAATTGGAATCCACATATTCCGGATAGAGGTTTTGCCCAGCCATTCGTTTACTCTAGTTACATCATTATTAAGTTCTTGTTGATGCCACTTGACCTTTGCATCTACATATACTTCAAGACTAAGCCACGGCTCCGGGTAACTGCAAATTTGCTAGAACAGAAAAGCTGCAGCTTCAGTTCCCAGAGTGATACAAAAGACTGTCAATTAATGGCAGATACAAAAACAAAGTCCCTAACATTTGTTCACTCAACAGTTACATACAAAAAAAAAGCCCCACAGCATGGCAATATACAGAAGTTGGACAGCTTCAAAATATTTGGACAGCGCTCGAGCACAACAAACATTACCGTGGACAGTATATGTTCAGAAAATAACAATAAGGGACCAGGCAACAGCAACTTGCATCTTGCAGGAACCAAGATCACACTCACCGAGGCTGATTTTTTTGGCTTGAAGACAGTGGTAGCCCGTGCAAGAAAATCGGTCTGATAGGCGTCCACAGCGACCATCAGTTTCTCTCCTAGTTCCACAGAAACAACAGGCCTTGAAAGTTCAATCAGGCCATTCAAATGGATGGGCAATTCCCCATCTCTAGAATCAAGCAAAACAATCTTCCCCTTCACGCTGGAGGTAAGGGAAACAACCTGTCCTTTGTGATTATCCGGCCATGACCCATCAATAACTTTGATACTGATAGTGGCCTCAACTGACCGTTGCCGCAGTGCCACCGCGTACTCAAGCGTGCAGTGCTTGTGGGGGTTACATATAGAAATCCTACGTTCAGAATGACTCCCATCGTAGTAAAAGGCATCGAAAGCCAACATTTCATCTTCAGACTCACCTTTGCCCTTCACTTTTAGGTCAACTTCAAATGTAATTGGATCAAGGTACACACCTGCACGAGATGGGCCTGTTAACAGCAAGAATGGATCCTGCAAGGCAAGCATCACCATTGATTAATCAAACAGACAAACTTTTAGAAATGTCTTGTTATTTCCAAACAAGGACAAATGCAACCAGCCGATCCTATTAATCGAAGGTAGTTCAAAAGCGATCTTTACGTGTTCGGTTTCTTGGTGCTTCAACGTTGAAATTAGAAAAACAGGGATCCTAGATCAAAAGAGCGAGTGCAGAGGAAGATACCCTTGGATCCTATTTAAGTGCCGGGGAAATATACGTACTCGTTCTGTTCTAAATTAGATGACTTCTTTTTTACCACAGGTGGATGTATCTATATGTTGGGAGTCCTGAGTTGTAGTGTGTTAGTTGTAGAAGGGGTAAAGTGTAAAGATGAGCTTGTATATACGTTTGCTGAAACAATGAAAGAATTAAGTGAGTTTCTAGAAATTTCCCGAGAAACAACATGGTATCAGAGCAGGAGGCGCAGGTCGACACTCGCCGGCGGTGAATCGGCAGCAGCGCCGAACTCCGGGCGCCCAGGGGTCTGAGTGGAGGCGGATATAATCTCCGGGCAAGGGCAGCAGGCCCAGGTGGAGGCGCAGAGCCGGCGGCAGGCAGCGTGTGCAAGCAGCCAAGCTCCGCGACCTGTGGGTCTTCCGGAGGCGACTGCAGAGCTTGGTCTCGGCAGCGGTGCTTGGTCCTGGTGGAAGTGGAGGAGAGGACCTGCTGGAAATTGCTCGGATGAGCAGCTCGTGTGCAGCCAGGAGGAGGAGATACTAGCGCAGAGCTGGTGCGCGGAGCCGGCCGGCGGCGCGAGTAGAAGGAGCTGCGGGGTTGGACTGCAGTGCAGGGTCGGTGAACTGTGGATTCACCACTGAGTACTTGCAGGATTGGAAGCAGCAAGGGTAGGTGCCGTGTATCTGCTCGTTGCTTGCAGGAAGAAACAGAGAAAGAAAAGAGGGCGCTGCTGGCCTGGAGGGCAGAGAGGAGGAGCAGCTGCAGATATTGCTGATCTGCAATTGGAGTGTGGTGGTGCGACCAGGAAGTGAAGGCATCGCCTCTCCTTATTGTTGTAGAAAAGATTGATTTGGTCGAGAGAGGTGTGAAGGGGAAGAACACCACAGGGATTCAGCTGCAGAAGAAGCAAATTGAGGTGCTTGCTGTGTGTCCAGAGGAGTGGTGTACTGGTGTGTTTGGCTACATCGGATCCAGGGGGAGGCCTGCTTGTGTGTGTTTGCATAGTCAGGAGAAAGAGGAAAGATTGGACTGCAGTTGTGTGGCAAGTGCATGATGTGGTTCGGTGCAGTTAGCAAGCAGGGAATGAATAAAACCGACAGAAAGTATTTTGAATGTGGCCAACCTAGGCATATGAGAGCATTTAGTCCAGAATTGATGAGAGGTGGTCGTGGACATGTACAAGGCTGGTGTGCAATGGGAAGGAAAAATAGTTCTGCAATCAGTAAGGATACATCACATACTGTGAAGGTCCAGATGACCATTGATGAATGGGAGAAATGGTGCAAATTTAGAGAAGGAAACACCTATGATAACACTTCCCATCTGGCGAATTATGAGCAAAATCATACTAGTGCAGAATGGCTAATTGACTCTGGTGCATCAAGACATATGGCAGGATCCCACAAGGAGTTCTCAATGTATGTTCCTGATGTGAAGAGAGAAAGTGTGAAATTGGCAGATGGCTCCACCCAAACTGTCATGGGGAGAGGAACAGTTGTGTGTGGTTCTAATATGTCCTTATCATCTGTTTTGCATGTTCCATCGTTCCCAATAAACTTATTGTCCATTAGTTGTATCACAAAAGAGCTCAATTGTGCTGCTATTTTTTTACCCAACATGGTGCGCATTTCAGGAAATTGGGACTGGAAAAGAGCTTGGGAGGGGGAGCATGCATGAAGGATTGTATTACTTAGACAATGATACATCCCCTGTGGTAGCAGCTGCACTTTCCTATTCTCCATTACAAGAATTTATGTTACTACATCGGCGACTAGGACACATGCCTTTTAGTACTTTGGTAAACTTTATCCTAGTCTATTTAATAAGATTGATAAGGAAAAGCTTGTTTGTGATGCCTGTGAGTATGGGAAACATATTAGAAGCTCCTATTTGTTATCTGATAATAGAAGTGCAGAACCATTTCAGACTATACACTCTGATGTGTGGGGTCCTAGTGGAGTTTCATCTATAAATGGTTATCGTTCTTTTGTTACCTTCATTGATTGCTGCACTAGAGTTACCTGGGTTTATGTGTTGAAGAGTAAGGCTGATGTGTTTGAGTGCTTTCGAGACTTCCATAATATGATCAAGACTCAATATAATGCATGTATGAAGATATTTCGCACTGACAATGGCACGGAGTATGTGAACAAAGAATTCGATGAGTACTTGTCCAGTCTCGGGATTATTCATCAAACCACTTGCCCAGGTGCATCTCAGCAGAATGGTTTAGCTGAGCGAAAGAAAAGACATTTGTTAGAAGTCACTCGCTGTCTAATGATAGCTATGAATGTTCCTAAATTTTTATGGAGTGACGCACTGATGACGGCAGCTTATTTAATAAACAGAATGCCATCAAGAGTGCTAGGATACAAGACACCAATAGAGTGTCTAACTGGGGAAACAACTTATGTGGTTCCTCCAAGAGTATTTGGGTGTGTGTGTTTCGTAAGAGACCACATACCATCTGTTGGGAAATTAGATCCGAGAGCTGTAAAATGTGTGTTTATTGGGTACTCTGGTAAACAGAAAGGCTATAAATGCTGGTGTCCATCAGAGAGAAGAATGTTTGTGAGTATGGATGTCACCTTTAGGGAAAATGAACCCTTCTATGGAGAACCTACTGACTTAACCGATGTGTTTCCTGATTTGTTTACTGATGATAGCCAAGATGGAGATGAAGATTGCGGGACAGGTGGAGATGATAGTAGAGAAGATAATGATGCAATATCACAAAAGATGATAGTTGGAGTTATACCAGAACATGTACATGATGATGTGGGTGTGATGGATGTAGAGCAAGAACATCTGCAGGGGGAGCAACAAGATGAACCAAATGAAGCTGTGAGGTGGTCAAAACCAAATGAAGAACGACATCCACAAGTGTATACACGAAGGCACAAGGCTGAAGAGAAACATGCTCAAGGAGAACAACTCCTACCTTTGGGACATGATTCTGAATCTCAAGTAGAAGTTGACTCGCATGATTCAACTTCACATGAAGGTATATCCCCCCCCTCCATATGATGATCTAGATGTCCCTATTGCTCATAGAAGGCAGCCTCGTAATACCGCGGGAAATTTGCCCTCAAGATTGTCCGAGTATGTTATATCCAATCATGTTTCATATTCATTGGTTGGTCCTGGGTATAAATCATTTATAGCTGCTCTAGACTCCATAGCCTCTATACCTTGTGACTGGCAAGAAGCTAAGAAAGATCCCAGGTGGAGAGCAGCAATGCTTGAAGAAATGGCAGCACTTGATAAAAATAATACATGGGTTCTTACCACAGCTCCTGTAGGTAAGAAAATTGTGGGATGCAAGTGGATGTTTACTGTGAAGCAAACACCCGATGGGAAGATAGAAAGGTATAAAGCCAGACTAGTGGCCAAAGGATATAGCCAAACTTATGGAGTGGATTATGATGAAACATTTGCTCCGGTAGCAAAAATGAATACCATTAGAACAATGATATCAATAGCAGCAAACCGCAAGTGGAAATTATTTCAATTGGATGTGAAAAATGCATTTCTTCATGGAGATCTACAAGAAGAAGTCTATATGGCTATTCCCCCAAGATTCAATAGTAATGAAACCGAGGGGAAAGTGTGCAGACTAAAAAAATCTCTTTATAGCCTCAAACAATCACCGAGAGCGTGGTTTGGGAGATTATGCAAGGAGATTTGCTTTCTGGGATATCAGCAAAGCAATGCGGACCATACTCTTTTCTTTAAGCACCGTAGTGGTAAAATTACTTTGCTTGCTGTCTATGTTGACGACATTGTGATTACAGGAAATGATCATGAAGAAATCAGGTGCCTAAAGAAAACTTTGGCAAAATCATTCGAAGTTAAAGGCCTGGGATATCTACATTACTTTCTGGGAATAGAAGTTGCTTATGGTGCCCAAGGTATTTACTTATCACAGCGCAAGTATGTTCTTGATTTACCTGCTGAAACTGGGATGCTTGGGTGTAGACCAGCTAGTATACCAATTGAACAGAACCATGGAATTAAAACAGACTTGGGTGATCCTGTAGATAAGGGAAGATATCAAAGATTAGTTGGGCGCCTAATCTATTTATCACACACAAGACCGGATATAGCATATGCGGTGAGCATAGTAAGCAGATACATGCATGATCCTCGATCTGGTCATCTGAATGCTGTGAATAGAATTCTGCAGTATCTCAAAGGTTGTCCGGGAAAAGGCATCTTGTTCTCAAATCATGGACATTTGAAAGTAGAAGGATACACCGATTCTGATTGGGCAGGATATTTGGACGATAGAAGGTCCACATCAGGTTACTGCATGTTTGTAGGTGGAAATCTGGTTAGCTGGAGGAGTAAAAAACAGAGTGTAGTGGCACGGTCTACGGCAGAAGCGGAGTTTAGGGCAATGGCTTCGGGCTTGTGTGAGTTAATATGGCTGAAACTCTTACTAGCTGAACTCAGGTTATGTGATAATACACCTCTGCAACTATATTGTGATAATCAAGCCACTATCAACTTGATAAATAATCCTGTCCACCATGACAGGACAAAGCATGTTGGAATTGACAGACACTTCATCAAAGAAAAACTAGATGAGGGAACACTTCAAGTTGGGTTTGTCAAAACAGTAGATCAACTTGCTGATGTATTAACTAAAGGTGTGAGTGTCTTAGTATTTGAAAAGATATGTAACAAGATGGGGCTCATAGATATATTTGCCCCATCTTGAGGGGGAGTGTTGGGAGTCCTGAGTTGTAGTGTGTTAGTTGTAGAAGGGGTAAAGTGTAAAGATGAGCTTGTATATACGTTTGCTGAAACAATGAAAGAATCAAGTGAGTTTCCAGAAATTTCCCGAGAAACAACACTATACATGTAACATGTCTAGATATATCCATTTTTAGACAAATGTAAGTCATCTAATATGGAACGGAGGGAGTATGAGGCACAAGTTCATAGCTTCACTTGTGACACTTTTTGAGAATCAGAGGAAGTACTAAGATTTTGAATAAATAGATTATCTAGGACTCTCTGAATGCAACATGGACACAAATGAACCAGAGACACAGAGACACATGTACAAGTGCAGGTAGATTAGCAACAACAAACAAAAGCGCGACAGTCCCACTTTATAAGTCCTACACGTATCCTAGGTCGAAGAATATTCCTTCCATATAAAAACGGTAGATTTCACTTGAGATTCCTGCAACAAGCCAACAACACCACGTCAGTCTCGGTTTATAAGTCTTACATGTATCTCTAGGTCGTGAATTTGACTAATATAATATATATTTTATAACACAAAAATCATACTATTCGAAAATATAACATCTAAATTTTCTAATAATATATATCTTATATTATGTTTGTCAAATTTACGACCTAAAAAACATTACGACCTAGAGATACATAGATGACTTATAAACCGGGACGGAGAGAGTAGCATCTCATGTCTTGTCGATTAGGACGCTACAAGCTAAACTAGGTAGCTCACATGCACGTACCAAAAGACACGTGATTTGTTTGTCATGAGCCCTTACGAGGTTCATCGGTTTTTTATTTTTGATTTATAGCTACAGAAATAATTACAACATGTAGCTTGACTCCAACATAAACGGACTAAAAAGAAACCTAGAGCTATGACCTGATTTTTTTGGGATTTTATCTGCAAATTTTCGCGCGTTGTTTACGACCACTCCCACACGTTGGAGCCGTCGGACCCCTCGTCTGCTCTTGGAGCAGATGGCGAAATCTTGGTGGAGGAAGACGAGCTCGACGCCTCCACATCGATGGTTACGGTGACAGATGGGGCATGACGGTGCTGGCGACTGTTGGATGTATGCCCAAAAGGCAATGTATTTATACATCTGATTCATCAATTATGATTTGTATTCTCTATGCTATAACTACGGTGGTTTCTGGATACGTGATTCAGGGGAAAGCCCACTCATACGTGTAGAGAATATGAACACGTAAAATATACCCTAGTTCTTTTACGGACTAATTCGTTGATTGCTTGATGACACTGTTTTCCTAGTCATGGACATTGTTTATGTCAGCATCAATGAGTGGCATATTATTGGATAATAATATGGCCGGGTAAACCCAAGTTTTGGTATGCTAAGAGATTCCGTTAAGTCGTTTCTTTGTCCTTAACTTTATCACAGTAAGGTTATTATATAACATGTCCTGTAACCATGAGGTTATTAAGGTTATACATACTGGAAGAGTTACTTTGGTACAGTCAATGGCACGGCCGTAACTGGGTGTCGAAACGGCTGTCACTGGGTGGATTCAAGGTGTGTGTATACCCTAATGTTCTGAGATGGGAAATTACTCCTCGGTGATTAGAGAGATACGCCCTGAGCCCTCTCGGTATTATAAAGGTATCTAATATGTTCTGCAGACAATGCATGGTGAAGTTACACCGTGTGGGATATCATAATATGGAAACGAGTAAAGGGAACTTGCCGGTAACGAGATAGACAAAGATGTTGTGAATCAATTTATTGATTCATGGTAACATCCACGGATCTATATCTCGGGTGAAGTTTTGGTATCGCGAGTAATGGGAATGATATATTAAATGACCAGCAGGCTCAACAGAGTGTCTTTCGCATAACGGTAGCAGTTATTTAGGTCGTCCAAGGATCGGACAATGACTGGTGATTGGTTATTCAATTATAGCTACACGTTATCGAACCTGTAGGGTGGCCACGCTTAAACTAGGATTGGTTAGTTGTGTATTATGGTTGGTCTGGAACAATGGAGAGAATATCACCGACATAGTGTCTGCGTGATACATATGATTTTATCGGAGAGATTGTTTTGTGATAGAAGTTGCTATCACGGTCGGAATTTATTCCGGAGGTTTATATATTGATGGAGATATTTATCCAGAGTATTTTGTCAGCGGACACTGGGTGTCTCGGATCATATAAAAGGTGTTTTATATAATAGGTAATTAATTCGGTGAAATATTCTGTAAAAGGAAATATTCAAATAAGAATTAATTGGACAAAATATTATTTAATTGTGAGTTAATTAAATATTGATTTATTTAATTAATAAATAATTATGGAAAATATTATATTATTTTGGAGCCCACCATTGGGGCTACCAAGATGGACCCAAGGGCCCACCAAGGTAGCCGCACCACCAATTGGTGGTGGTGGGCCAAGGCGCCGAAGCGCCGAAGGGGGAGGCTCCCCCCGGCCGAACCCTAGTGGGCCTCGGCCCACGGCGGGGCGAGGCAGAGGCGGTGGCTTGGGGCGGGCCGGCCTAGGTGGGCCCCACCCGCCAGGTCGGCGCACCGGGGTGGGCCCCACCCGCCTAGGTCGGTTCGGCCTAGGTGGGCCCCACCCGGCGGCGGCCACAAGGAGGAGGCGGTGGAGGAAGGGGGGAGTTGAAGTCCTACTCCAACTCCTCCTCCCAAACCGAATTGGGCAAGGGGGGCTTTCCCCTTGTCCAATCCAAGTAGGACTAGGAGAAAGCTTTCCCCTTATCCAAGCACCTCCACCCCTTGGTCCATCTATATAAACCACACCCCCTCCTATTTTGGAGGACACACAAGAAATACAAGAGACACAATTAGCTCTCAAGTTTAGATTTCTTCTAGTTGGATTAGAGGAACCTTTAATTAGAGGCGACCTATCCGATTAGACTAGATCTAATATCTCTCTCTCTCCTTCTCATGTGTTGAGAATCTCCAGCTTCATATACACCAGCGGTGCTTCAAACTTGGACGGCGAAACCCTGCTGAACCTTTCCCGGCGTACGCGTGCAAGCTCTCGGAGGGGTGAGCTGTCGAACTCGACGGTTGACCCTCACTCTGCTGGATCAAGGTGACAAGGCGAGGAGGAGGAGGAGGCGCCGGAATCTCTCTATCAGGCTTGGTTGAGGGAGACGGCGACGAGCTACATCGACAAACGTCATCAACACTTCTTCCGCGACTTCGGTGTTGGTAACGTATTCCATCTAGATCTTCGGATCTTCGTCTTCGCATGTATCTTCATATTACGTAGATCTTGGGAGGTGTTGCGTAGCAATACGATTTTTTTTAATTTCTGTACACGCAACCCAGTAGCGACAGCCATTTTTTTGCTCGTGGCAGCCGCGAAGAAGGACGATATCAGATAGCCGTAAAGGATGCTCACCACAAGGCCACCGACGAGTCGCTCGACTCAGCGTGCAGAGAGCCCGCCACGGCCGGCGGGCGGCTGGACTGCCGCGGTGCTATTGCAGGCCAACGCGGGCGGGCAGACGCAGGTGGCGCAGGGCTGGATATTTATACTGGACATTTTTACGTATAACTCGACTAACTTAACGGTTTATGTATTTTATTTTAGTTTACATATACTTTATTTGATGTATTATATGGGCAATTTCTATATGTATTGCTAGCAGCCACAATAATTAAATTATGCTAGTTGTATTAAGGTACAAATATGCGCATAGTTTCCATATTTATCGTTACAAATACATTTTCATTGCTAAGTACAATTATTTTGTTCCAAAAAATGCTTATATTACTTACTTAGGATGTTTAAAATAACATTTGGTACAATGGGTTTCACCATAAATCTGAGTTAATCGATTTACTCATATCTTTTGATGTTTAATAACAAAATTTTATTTTTGCCACAACATTGTGTTCACTTTGTTACAAAAATTTATTCTATTTTTTCAATAAAGGGTGTTTTATTACTTAAAGCGTTTTAAGCATTAAACCCAGTCTCTGCATAACAATTTGTTCATATATCTTGATGTTTTATAATGTGTTTGTATATGTACCAGTTTCATTGTTATCTTTAAATATCTATAGAACCTGGAAGAGTTCTTTTAGACTATACGGATCTAGCAGATAACTTTATTTCCCCGAACATGCATGTAAATGCATATCTTTTGTATTAGAAGAGATCGTCGAGACGGCGGAAGGTACAAGGCATCAACCAAAGCCAAAGCAAAGGGAACGAATAGAGATCATCAAAACAATTGTACAGCGGCAATAAGCAAATAACTTGGTAGAGAAATGTGGAAGTTCAAGACTATGAAATTAAGATCTAAGTAAATAGATTTTATGGGCATGTCACACAAAGATAAATTTTATGGGTGTCCATTACTTAAATCTCACCATCCAAACTGTCAGTTAGTAGTCTGTCCTCAAATACTCTCTCACCCTCTCTCGCTCATGGGACCAATACTCGCTGATACTTACAGTCAAAAAAAAGTGACAGGTAGATGATAAGACACGAGTACTAGCTTCTGATCAGATATCAACAGCATACACCTCTAGGTAACAACATACTCCGTACAACGGAAGGTATATGTTAATAGTTCATTCATGTTCTTAGCTGTGGTTGAGTTGCTACTGTGTCTAGAATTAAGACCATACGGCCAGTTTTCTAGGAACAGTCTGAAACCAGGATCTTTACGGGCCTTGTTCCGTCTATGCCGTCGGATGAAAAAGAGAGAGACGATACAGACACTGTTGGGCTAAACAGGAAAACAAGGGATTCAGTGATGCGGCAAACCGACGACCTGAGTGATTCGGTCAGCAGTCCAAGTTTCTGTAACTACGTACGATCCATGATTATTATAGCAACAAATATGCCGTTGTTTTGGTGAAACAGTCCCGCTGCAAGGAAAGAAACATGATCTAATACTAATTGGATTCCATAATATTCTTGATAGATGTTCTAACAATCCTTCCTCTGGTCTTCACATTCGTTTGCGTTATAATTACATCATTAAGAAATTCATAACAGAGTCATAGTGCCATAACATGGGCATACATAATTAATTGAACAACTTGGCAACATTCATAGTTAGGCAACTTCAAACTATTTGGACGATGCTCGAGCACAACCAAACACTACCCTGGACAGTGCAGTAATAATAATAATGACCAAGCAACACTAAATTGTAGGACCAAGATCACACACATGTCATGACTCGTACCACATTTTTGTGCCTTCAAGAAACCATATAGATAAGTGGGGCGGCCTACATACAGTCGTAGTCCTTGATGGAGGGGGTAGAGGAGGAAGACGATGACAGGAGGGAGGACGATGAAGGGGTCGCTGGTGTCGGTGTCGCAACGGTCTCAACGTCCCCAGTGTCGATGACGATGTCGCAGCAGTAGAGACGAAGGAGACGACGTTGACATGGAGGCTTGTCCGTATGGAACTGATGCATGTAAAATGCATACATGAACTTTGCATTATTTTACTTATATTTTAATCATATTTGCATCATATAAGGGTTATATCACTGTTTTATAATGATTTTTGGGAATATTTCACAGTTTCCCTATTTTTCTGGAATTAACCCTGCGCAGGCAGAAAACCCTATTTTCCATGTTTTGATATTTCAGGGACCCAAACGACGTCCAAATGAGCTGAAAATTTACGAGCATCAATATTTGGAAGGAAGAAGACTTTGGAGCGAAGGAAGCAAACAAGCGGAGGCCCGAGTCCCAAAAGGGGGTGGACCACGCGGCCACAGTATCTGGCCGCGTGGGGCCCACCATCTGGAGCCTCGGAGCTCCGATGTCGTCGATCTTTCTTCCAGAAGCTTCTTTTTGACCTAAAACCGACTATAAAATAGTCCCCGAGTCCCTTCGGAAAGGAGCGCCGTAGAAACACAGAAACCACGAAACAGAGACCTGGAGTTGCAGATTGGAGGGGGAAAACTCCGGCGGGGCGCTGCCGGAGAGGTCTCCACCTTCTCCAACGACTTCTCCACCGTCTCCATGATGAAGAGGGAGTAGTCCACCCCTGGACTATGGGTTTGTGGAAGTAACTTATGTATCGCTCTCTCTTGAACTTCACTAATTAGCACCGTATGAGCTGCCGAACATGATTACGGTCATCTATGTAATACCTTTGTGGTGGATCTCTTTATGAGTTAATATATGTTTGAGATTGCAATTGTTTTGTTTCAGTTATGAAAGTAGATGCATATTATGTACCCCGTTCTTATTTACTTGCTTTGATCAATCATGTTTATGAGAGTGTGGGGGAACATGTGCATTAGATGGAGTAACGGGGGGTGGCTAGTGCGGTGAACGTGAGAGAAAGTTCCGCGATCCACTTGGGTGTTTTACCTTACTTTGTTACTTCACTAGGAATAAACAAAAATACCTTGTTACCGGAGATGTGGGTGTGACCATTGTCACTTCTCCATGACTAGATCTAGCAAGTTCTTATTTTAACTTCATGTCATGGAACTTAAAGCTATGCTCTGATTTATCTTAATACTAAGGTGTTATGATTTAGTTTGCATCTTAGTGGAGTATAAGAGAGATTAATAACCAAAAGATCTCTGTTAGGACGTGATGCCCATATGATTAATAACTTTTCATGAAACCTTTGTTGCAATCTCATATGTTAACTCTATGTGTTCCATTGTCCACCACTTTATTAAAGAGATAGTGCATTTGTGAAACCATGAACCCCGGTCCATTTTTAATCATAAGAAACACCTTTCCAACCACTTTTTAGCACTTTTTATTTTTAGCCATTTATAAATCCGAAAATATAAAAATACTTTTGCATCTTGCATTCATAATGTAAAACCCAAAAATATCATCCATCATTGTTTCCATCATCCTTGCATATTTATTTATCATCATTGCATATTTATTTATTGTTTTGTATTCATAACATTCTCACACCTTGTGCTTGACAACCACTTGGTGAGGTTGAGGGCACAAAACAATTTATTTTTGTTTGCAGGTTTCCAAGGGAAGGATAAGGAGGTAAAGCTTTCACTACTGATTCCCCGAGAGTTAACCCTCGAGTCACCCCTCGTGGGGAAAACCGTCTTGCCCGTACTACACATTCTGCTATTGGGGTCTCAACCTAACCCATTTAAGGGCCATCAGGAACCACCGGAGGTATGAGACGACTGTGAAGACGAGAAGGAAGAGGCTATAGACACCACCAATGATGTCGTCGTCGGAATGCTCGGAGAGGCTCGTGTTGCTGCCGGTGGCGGGCCCTTGGCTGACAGTAGCCTTGCACTGCCGAGCCTCAGGGCATGTGGCCGACACGCAGGTCAGAGGCGCCGGGCATGCACAACACACTTGAGATAGGCCCGTGATACGTCTCAAACGTATCTATAATTTTTGATGTTCCATGCTTGTTTTATACCAATTGCTACATGTTTTGCATCTACTTTATATCACTTTTATACATTTTTTGGGACTAACCTATTAACAAGATGCCGAAGTGCCAGTTCCTATTTTCTGCTGTTTTTGTATTCCAGAAAAGCTAGTCTGGAAATATTCTCGGAATTGGACGAAACTACACGGGGGTCCCTATTTTTCCAGAACACACCTGACGGAGCGAAGGAGCAGCAGAGGAGGGCCACCAGGAGGCCACACACACCTAGGGCGCGGGCCCCCTTCTGCCGCGCCCTAGGGTGGTGTGGGCCCCTCGGGGGTCCGCAGCCGCCGCCCTTTCGCCTACTTATTCCCCCGACACGAAAACCCTAAATACCTGAGCAAATATCCACGAAAAGATCCAGAGACGCCGCCGTCGTCAACCCTAACTCGGGAGGGTTCAGAACCTCTTCCCGGCACCCTGCCGGAGAGGGGAATCGTCACCGGAGGCTTCTACATCGCCATGCCTGCCTCCGGAGTGATGCGTGAGTAGTTCATCCTTGGACTACGGGTCCATAGCAGTAGCTAGATGGTTGTCTCTCCACTTTGTGCCATCATGTTTAGATCTTGTGAGCTGCCCTACATGATCAAGATCATATTATTGTAATGCTACATGTTGTGTTTGCTGGGATCCGATGAATATTGAATATTATGTCAAGTTGATTATCAATCTATCTCATATGTTATTTAAGATCTTGCATGCTTTCCGTTACTCATAGATGCTTTGGCCAAGTAGATGCTTGTAACTCCAAGAGAGAGTATTTATGCTAGATAGTGGGTTCATGTCTCCGTTTAACCTGGGACAGTGACAGAAAGTTATAAGGTGTGGATGTGCTGTTGCCACTAGGGATAACCTAACGATGCTATGTCCACGGGCATATGTGTTTGTTTACATTACGCACTTTACTTAATGCAATTATCCGTTGCTTGCAACTTAATACCAACGGGGGACTCGGATGACAACCCGGCGGTGGATTATTAGTCATAGATGCTGTTGGATAACGGTCTATGTATTATGTCGTAATGCCCAATTAAATATCATAGTAGTCAACATGTCATGTATATGCATTGTCATGCGCTCACTATTCGTCAATTCCCCAGCTGTAATTTGTTCACCCAACATGTTAGTTATCTTTTATGGAGAGACACCACTAGTGAACTGTGGACCCCGGTCCATTCTTTTATACTGATTAAACAACCACAAACTGCAAACTGTTCCTTTTTCATTCTCTGCAATTTAATACTCATTTTCCACACCATACGTTTAATCCTTTGGTTTCAGCAAGCCAGTGAGAATGACAACCTCACTGTTTCGTTGGGGCAAAGTAGTTTGATTGTGTTGTGTGCAGATTCCACGTCAACAGTCCAGACTCCCTGCGACAGCTATTTTTCTGGCGCCGTTGACAACCTTCTGAAGAGTTGCTGCTCCTACTGGTTCGATAACCTTGGTTTCTTTCTGAGGGAAAACTTGCTGCTGACTACATCATACCTTCCTCTTGGGGTCTCCCAACGAACGTGTGTTTCACGTCATCAAGCTATTTTTCTAGCGCCGTTGCCGGGGAGTAGAAGTTCTTCAGGAAGCTGTCTGTCTCCCGTCAACAGCACTATTTTTCTGGCGCCGTTGCCGGGGAGTTAGAAGCGCTTCAGCAGACTGCCACTGGTTGTTCCCCGTCAACAGCACTATTTTTCTGGCGCCGTTGCCGGGGAGACAGCAGTCTTCTGCAAGGGGAGTTTCACGCTTCCAATCTCTTTACTTTGTTTTTGTCTTGCTTAGTTTATTTTATTTTATCTTGTTTGCTTTCAATTATCAAAAACACAAAAAAATTAGTTACTTGCATTTAGTTTATTTTCAGTTTGTTTCTGTTAGTTATTATGTCTAGCTCTTTACTTGCTATCAATGGTTACTTTCCTTGAAACTAGTCCTATGGCTGAAAACAACATGAGAGAGCTTTATGAAATTTATCTTGAGTTGGGACATGAAGTGTTTGAAGAGAAAATTAAAAAGCCTATGGAACTTTATTTGCATAACAATCATGATAGTAGCAATGTTATTAGCATACATTCTTTGAACACCATTATTGCTAATGCCATGGAAAGCTCTAAGCTTGGGGAAGCTGGTTTTGATAAAAATGTTATTTTTAGTCCCCTAGCTTTGAAGAGGAAGAATGCTATATTGTCGAATGTGATGATTCTATTGAAATATCTCCTTTTGATAAATTTGAAGTAAACAACCTCCTTGACTCAGTAAAAGAGGAAATTGCAGAAAGTAAAAATGTGCTCCCTAATGTTATATATGATAATGCTCTTGATGATGGTCCTATATTGCCTAATGATATTATTATACTATTATTGTCAAAAGTGGGTTTGATAACCCCACTATTTTGAGCTTAATAAAAATTATATGTTTGTAGATCATGAAAATCATGCTTTATGTGATAGTTATATGTTGAGTTTGTTCATGATGCTACTGAAAATTATTTTGAGAGAGGAAAATATGGTTATAGAATCTTCATGTTATTAAATTTCCTCTCTTTATGATGAAAGTTTTGAGCTTTCTCTTGTGTTGCTTCTATATGATTTTTGCTTTAAGACCTAATGGTCCGTTGAAAGTTTTGAAGTTGCACTTGTTTTGTCTTCCTATGCTAGTCACTTTGTGCTTATTACTTGTTTTCTTACAAGGCCCTATGCATAGGAAGAGTGTTAGATTTAAACATGTTTTATATATGCTCTTGATGCTCTCTTTTATGTTTCAACTCTCATCTTTATGTGAGCATCATAAAAATCACTATGCCTAGCTAAAAGGCGTTAAAGAAAGCGCTTTTGGGAGGCAACCCATTATCTTTTATTTTCAGTATTAGTCAAGGAGTTTGTTTACTTCTGTAGCAACTCCTTTGTATCTTTATTTTCTCGCATTGTTGTGCCAAGAGTAGCCTCTAATGATAAGATGATGCTTAATTTTGATTGCTGCGCAGAAACAGATTTTTGCTGTTCACTGTACGAAATTCCTAAAATCACCAGATTGTTAATTAAATCTGAAATTTTTGTGCGTAATCTTTATGAATGTCTGAAACTTTCATTAGTTCAGAGTTTCTCGATCTGAGCGTCGTAAGTGCCTCGAAAAAATTCGTCTTTGCGGACTGTTCTGTTTTAGACAGATTATGCCTTTTTATTTTTGCATTCTCTCTTTTACTAGTGTTGAGTGAAATTCTTTTTTGGGTGGAAGAGCTTCACATAACATCAGTGGCTGTAGCTAATGTTTAAAGTAACAAATCATATTGCGTCTTTATAGAACATGTGAATTTTTGATTATGCACTAACCCTCTAATGAGATCTACTTTGAGTTTGGTGTGACGGAAGTTTTCAAGGGTCAAGAGAGAAGGATGATATAATAGGATCAAGAAGAGTGAAGAGCTTAAGCTTGGGGAGGCTCCCATGGATCTCCCCAGCATATTTCAAGAAGACTCAAGCGTCTAAGCTTGGGGATGCCCAAGGCATCCCCTTCTTCATCGTCAAAATTATCAGGTCATCTCTAGTGAAACTATATTTTAATTCTTTCACATCATATGTGCTTTTCTTGGAGCGTCTGTGTGCTTTTTATTTTCAGTATTGCACTTTTATTTTCAATAAAGCTTGACTGGACCCTAGCATTCTTGATTGGGAGAGAGACACGCTCCGCTTTTTCATGAGAATACTCCTATTCTTCACTTATATTTGTTGAGTATTCATATCTAGCGCTGTTCAGCTTTTAGCTCTTGTTTTCATGTATCTCTTGTCAGAGCTATTAGCTTTCTTTTGTAGAAAGTACTCTCTTGCTTCACTTATATTTGTTTGGAGAGTTGATGAAATAAATTGATTGGTGTTTGGTTGGTTCAGAAAATGTTGCATGTGGTAATTGGTATAAGGAAAAACTTGCTTAATCTTGTAGATCACTAAAATGGATAACTTGATGCTTGTCAATTGTTTTGAGTTAACAAGTAGATCATGATTAAATTGTGCATCACATGAGTTAAGCCTATTAGTGAAGAACTACCGTAAAGCTTGTTGAAAATTTGGTTTGCATCGGTGGTACCTCTAAGGTCTAGATATTTTCTAATAACAGGGTTTGGTTAACAAGGAAGACGGTATGAAGTCTTATAACGTTTGCAATATGTTTGTCATATAAAACTTGGTGTACGGGTTGATATTCTTGTTTGCTTACATAACCTTGCTAGCCTAAACTCTGTACTGAGAGGGAATGCTTCTCGTGCATCCAAATCCTTGAGCCAAAATCCATGCCATTTGTGTCCACCATAACTACCTATATGTGGTATTTCCTTGCCACTCCAAGTAAATTTTTCATGTGCTACCTTTAAATTAAATTATTTTTTTGTGTCAATGTTTACTAGCTCATGAGGAATTAGTGTGGTTATTCTTTATTCTATTTGTCGAGTGGACTTTTACACCTGGACTAGTGGCATATACATCCGCTTATCCAATAACTTGCAAAAAGAGCTGGCAACGGGGTGCCCAGTCCCAATTAATTACAACTTTAACCAATTAATTCTCTTCACACTTTTGCCCTGATTCATCAGTAAGCAATGACAAACAGTGAAATACCTGAATGTGTGTAAACCAAAGAGAAAGAGGGATGATCTGCCTTGCTGGTAGAAATAACGTCCTTCATGGGAGCCGCTCTTAAAAGTCCGTTCGACAGGTAGAATACTGTTCTCACCCGCTACCATTCGTTGACAATTAACAAACACCTCTCAAAAATAGATACTCCTCCATGGTATGTGATTGATGGAAGGCACCCGAGGATTCGGTTAGCCATGGCTTGTGTTAGCAAGGTTGGGAGGAGTATCAAATATTTTATGCAATCTCTATATGCTTTCAAAAACCTAAAAGCTCTAGCACATGATTTAATCCCTGCTTCCCTCTGCGAAGGGCCTTTCTTTTACTTTTATGTTGAGTCAGTTTTCCTATTCTTTCTGTCTTCCACAAGCAAACACTAGTGTCAACTTTGTTACAACATGCGTTATATGCAATGTATTGGACTTGTTATACTACTTTGTGTTGACAATATCCATGAGATAAATATGTTGAAAGTTGAAGCAAATGCTGAAACTAAATTCTTCCTTTGTGTTGATTAAATACCTTTTGTTAGAAACTATTGCTTTATGAGTTAACACTTATGCAAAACTGTTTGATGCTTGTCTCGAAAGTACTATTCATGAAAACGTTTAGCTTGTGTGATTCATTGTTTACTCATTATCTATTTGGTAGCAAATTATAGACCATTGACTTGGATCACTTCATTCATTTACATGTGCCTTGCAATATTATATGATCAAGATTATGATAGTAGCATGTCACCTCAAAAATTATTTTGTTTTTATCGTTTACCTACTCGAGGACGAGTAGGAACTAAGCTTGGGGATGCTGATACGTCTCAAACGTATCTATAATTTTTGATGTTCCATGCTTGTTTTATACCAATTGCTACATGTTTTGCATCTACTTTATATCACTTTTATACATTTTTTGGGACTAACCTATTAACAAGATGCCGAAGTGCCAGTTCCTGTTTTCTGCTGTTTTTGTATTCCAGAAAAGCTAGTCTGGAAATATTCTCGGAATTGGACGAAACTACACGGGGGTCCTATTTTTCCAGAACACACCTGACGGAGCGAAGGAGCAGCAGAGGAGGGCCACCAGGAGGCCACACGCACCTAGGGCGCGGGCCCCCCTCTGCCGCGCCCTAGGGTGGTGTGGGCCCCTCGGGGGTCCGCAGCCGCCGCCCTTTCGCCTACTTATTCCCCCCGACGCGAAAACCCTAAGTACCTGAGCAAATATCCACGAAAAGATCCAGAGACGCCGCCGTCGTCAACCCTAGCTCGGGAGGGTTCAGAACCTCTTCCCGGCACCCTGCCGGAGAGGGGAATCGTCACCGGAGGCTTCTACATCGCCATGCCTGCCTCCGGAGTGATGCGTGAGTAGTTCATCCTTGGACTACGGGTCCATAGCAGTAGCTAGATGGTTGTCTCTCCACTTTGTGCCATCATGTTTAGATCTTGTGAGCTGCCCTACATGATCAAGATCATATTATTGTAATGCTACATGTTGTGTTTGCTGGGATCCGATGAATATTGAATATTATGTCAAGTTGATTATCAATCTATCTTATATGTTATTTAAGATCTTGCATGCTTTCCGTTACTCGTAGATGCTTTGGCCAAGTAGATGCTTGTAACTCCAAGAGAGAGTATTTATGCTAGATAGTGGGTTCATGTCTCCGTTTAACCTGGGACAGTGACAGAAAGTTCTAAGGTTGTGGATGTGCTGTTGCCACTAGGGATAACCTAACGATGCTATGTCCACGGGCATATGTGTTTGTTTACATTACGCACTTTACTTAATGCAATTATCCGTTGCTTGCAACTTAATACCAACGGGGGACTCGGATGACAACCCGGCGGTGGATTATTAGTCATAGATGCTGTTGGATAACGGTCTATGTATTATGTCGTAATGCCCAATTAAATATCATAGTAGTCAACATGTCATGTATATGCATTGTCATGCGCTCACTATTCGTCAATTGCCCAGCTGTAATTTGTTCACCCAACATGTTAGTTATCTTTTATGGAGAGACACCACTAGTGAACTGTGGACCCCGGTCCATTCTTTTACACTGATTAAACAACCACAAACTGCAAACTGTTCCTTTTTCATTCTCTGCAATTTAATACTCATTTTCCACACCATACGTTTAATCCTTTGTTTTCAGCAAGCCAGTGAGATTGACAACCTCACTGTTTCGTTGGGGCAAAGTAGTTTGATTGTGTTGTGTGCAGATTCCACGTCAACAGTCCAGACTCCCTGCGACAGCTATTTTTCTGGCGCCGTTGACAACCTTCTGAAGAGTTGCTGCTCCTACTGGTTCGATAACCTTGGTTTCTTTCTGAGGGAAAACTTGCTGCTGACTACATCATACCTTCCTCTTGGGGTCTCCCAACGAACGTGTGTTTCACGTCATCAGCCCGCTCCCGGTGCCGAGTTTGCCACCTGCAAAAAGCCAAGGAGAGTGCGTGGAGGCTGCTGCTGCTCCGGGACGACAACGACGCAAAACAGAAGATCGTTGCAAATTTGCAGAGTGCGAGTGCAAGAAAACGATGCGGGACATGAGGGGTAGGGCAGACATGACGCGTAGTTAGAAATTGTATCTATTTATATTAAACCTTTTTATCTCGTCATAACTCGGCTAACCGTTTATATATTGTGTTTTATTGGCACTTTATTTGATAAGTTTTACGGACGACTAATATTTGTATAAGGTGAGGTTCACTGGCTAGACGGACGGTTGCTAGTCGCCAAGTTGTAGCACTCGATTACCCAAGTTCGTCACCCACGCTTGCGATGGACCCAAATATACTTGGACCAAACAGGGATTTCTGCAATGATTTGGAGACGACTCGTGCCGACGAGTAGTTCGACTCCGCATGCGAGAGCCCGCCGCAGCTGGCGGGTGGCTGGATTGCCACAATGTTGTTGCAGGTCGGCGTTGTGTGGCAGACTGTGCGCATGCATGCTGGCAGCGTGGGACACTCTAAGCAGAAGCGGCATGCTACATCGAGTGTTGGCGGGGGCGAATTGGCGGTGCTTAGGGCAGTAGAGGAGGTTGGGATTGAAGTCGTCTTCAGATAATGTTATCTATTTATACTGAACATTTTTACCTCGTCATAGCTTTGATTACCGTTTATGTATTTATTTTATTTTACTTTATTTTTATTGTGGATGAATACTATTTTATTAACTAAAGTATGTTTAGTCATAAGGTACGATTTTCCGTACAATTCCTATAGTTATCATTCCAAATACATGTGTATTGCCAACTGAAACTGAAATTTTGTTAACTTTTTTACCTATAACATAGTTTTGTTGTTTAATAAAAAGCGTTTCTTAGAAGGGTTTTCACCATAAATCTCAACAAACAACTATTTTTATATTATGACATCGGTTTATCTCTTGATGTTTGTATTGTGTTTGTATATGATCCATTTTCAATAGAACTTGGGAGAGTTCTATAGAATATGTAAATCTAGCAGAGTGTCATTTTGGCTCCCGAATTCTAGTGATCAAACTATTTAAAAAATATAGAAACTATATATAAATGTTTCAATACAATCTGAAAAAATCACATGTTTTCAATGATGTATACTATAAGCGTGCAAAATCTAGGATATTTATAATACGGGCTATAGAAAAACGACAAAAGTTGGAAATTTGAAACTATGCATTGTTCACTTTATTTAGATTTGTACTTTGTCATTTTTGTGTATCTCAAAACATAAAGATCTATACATGTTTTCGGTGATGTACATGTTTTCGATGATGTATACTATATGAATTAATTATTTTTCTATCTCAGCATGCAAGTTATCCATATCATCTATTTTCTTAGCCAACCAAATGTCCATGTCATCCCACTAACATTCGTTAAAACCAATATACTCTTGGATGTTCTCCATGTCATCTACTTTTCTTGCATCCAATTTTCCACATCACCAATCTTTAATCAGCAACACAAAAATATCAAGTCGAATAAATTTAGCCTTCCAAAAATTGAGTCTTCCATATTTCTGTAAGCAATTTCATATTTCATAGGTCTTATATGCCTTTATTTACACATTTACTTTTTAAAAGAGATTTTCGCCTCAAAGTGCGGGTATCTTCTAGCTATATAAATCCGAGCGTCGAGAGTGTTAGCTTGTAGTTTGTCCCCAAATTCTCTCTCCCCTTCTCGCTTGTTAGTGGTGATAATCTTCAAAATTGTCCCTTTTGTTCTTGGTGGTTTAGTAGTTGAAAATACTGCGTGCTGTATATTTTGTATGAAAATCATGCACATGCATGAGTATTACTCCCTCCGTTCACAAAAGGATGTCTCAACTTTGCCCAAAAGTGATGTATCTATACATGAACAGTAGAATTCAAAGTTTCATATGTTAAAGTGTTGTTCAATTCAATCATCTTACATTTAGAAAAAGCTCTAGGTGCGTTAAATGTAGTAGGGCTAAGAAAAAGCCATGCCGGCATAGTGATAAGACATTCCCCCACCTAACTGATTTTGGTATTAATGACAACATGATTTAGCGGACTAACCATGTGCTTTAGCAATATAGGCCTATTCGAAGATAGCACGAGAAGATTTCATACAAAAGAAAACGATACGGTGGCATGGCGATTTTTAGGTTCGTAAGTCGCCAGAAACCGTACTATCAAGAGAGGTCCGCTTTAAGTCTTTAACTGCTTGCTTTCAGGAAGCCCATCGTATGCTCAATCGCAATTTGGCAGGTAATGCATGTTTCTACATTTGTTTTCTCGAAAAATGACGTATGAGAAGCGCATGCAATCTAAATAGAACATATATATGTATCATCCTTATGGTTACTTTGTAGTACAATTAACTATTGTGTGTACTATTTTTTCTAAAGAATGCCGCAAAATCCGGTTACTAATATTGAAAACTATAGAATTTTTTTATATTTTTAAATTGTTCGTCAACATAAATATAGTGAAATTAAACAAACCCAGAACAGATCAACATATGATGAACTAAAAAAAATATGAAATTCAGATGTAAGTAAATAGATTTTCTAAGAGTGTCCATTATTTGAATTCCTGCATCTTGAATGTCAGCTGTCCTCAAATCCTCTCTCTCCCTCTGGCTTGTTAGTGGTGATTCTCCATACATGTTCTTGTCTAATGGTTGAGTTGGTTGCATAGGAAATGAGCCAAGGAGCTCCATACATGTTCGCTTGTTAGTGGTGATTCTCCATACAGGGAAAAGGGGCGGATCCCCCGTTTTCCCCGTGTCCCAAATGAGCCCTTAGGGCTTGTTTGCCTGTCCGGGTTAAATATTCCCGGGAAAATAATCCCGGCCAGAAATCTGAAGAACCAGGTGTAAAACACTGGCATTCTATTCCTGACCTCCGGACTAGGGGAAATTATCCCTGGGAAAAGGCCGGGATCACCGCGGGATTGCAGTTACCAAACAAGCCCTTAGAGGTTGCCCAGGTCCTCTCCAACGGCGTAATAGAGCAGAGTTCCTCACTTTCATCGTTGAAGGAACCAAAATAGGCCCAGGTCCTCTCTCCCAACGGCGATGGTACATGATCAGCGCATTCTCCTCCTTGTGTGTTGCTCCTCCTCCTCCGCTTTCCGCTGCCGCCGCCTTCGCCGCCGCGTCTCCCCGGTGAGAAGCTCTCTTCGCTGATGCCACAAACTTCAACCACTTTATATTTAGCCAAGGGTTATCCACAAACAAATGGACAACCCGGTGATCGTCATTCCACAAACCCTTGGCTTAGCCCTTGTTATCGTCTTCTCCTCCTATACGGCTATACCAGATCAAAACTAGTGAGGTACGCTGAAGATACACGTGCTATCAGTTTTCCGGGAAACAAATAAACCCATTTGGTTGGTTCAACTTAGTTTTACACAAAAAGAGCTGAAGATTGACAGTAAACCGTAAGCACGTAGCAGTGAAAGATGCACAAATATCTATCAATCACAATACGGCAACTCACAGTTACAAAAAAAAAAAATGACATTCACTTATGAGGAATTAGCAGCAGTAGGGCACAAACAAACTTTGTGGACAGCAGTTAGACGTGGAAAAGTAACTGAAACGAGCATACTATCCATTAGAGTATCTCTAATGGCTGACCTATAATCGGCCGTGTCCTATAAAACCTAACTTTTAGGTCACCAAATGGCAAAAAAACGTCCTCCAGCGGCTGCCCTATTATACTCCGTGCCCTAAAAAAAATATAGGTCAGAGGGAGTTGGTGATGTAAATATAGGTCACCAAAGCCAGTGCCCTATATCCCACCGCCCCCGCGTGCGCAGCCCAACTGCCGTTCTGAAAAGTCCAACTCCTGTCGCGCCGCTTCCCCAACCCACGACCGTGCCGTCGCCGCCGCCAAATCCACCGCTGCCTCGCCGTCTCCGGCCAAATCCACCGCCGCCCCGCCGTCTGCTACTAGATCCACCGTCCCCCCGCCGTTCCCCGCCACCATTCGTCGTTCCAAGCCACCGAATCGCCGTCCACGCCACCGAATTGCCACGCAGCCATGCTGCCGCGCCGCCGCTCCATGAGCGGGTTTATTGGCGTCCGTCACCGCCCGTCTGGCCGCTGGGCCATGGAGATCACCGTGGACGGCCACCGTTGGTGGATGGGGACCTTCGACACGGCGGAGCTCGCCTCGCGCGCGTACGACGAGGCGGCCTGGAGGTTCGGCCGGCCGCGTGCGGAGCTCAACTTCCCCGACGTGCGGTCCTAGGAGGAGGCCGAGTTCCTCTCACCGCCGCTGGAGATCGTCGACTTCGACGCGGCGCGACAGAACCGCCGCCAAAGGATGGCTCGCCACGGCGCCGACATCGACGAGTGGCGGATGGGCGCGCTGCGCCGCTATCGCCGTGCAGGCGGAGCTGGACTTCTATGCGTCGAGGAAGAAGAAGAAGCAGTCCAGCTCCGACGCTGGACCCTCCATTGCCGCGCCGCCGTGTAAGAAGACCGACGATTCGTCTTCGGATCTCTCGAGCTTTTGTGATGATAGCTCGGAGCACGACTTCGATTTTGGAGATCTAGAGTAGTTCTAGGTTAATTTCTAGGTTTAATCATCGAAGTTTAGCTAAATTTCGTGTTGTTTAGGTTTAATTTCGTGTTGTTCTATGTAAAATACTATCGAACTCTTTAAATCTCAGTTGAATTTCGTTTCCTAAGGCTAGTTCGTGCCCCATAGGGCAGCCGCTGGAGGATGCCGTGCCCTATTATAGGTCAGCCGGTAAAACGCAGATCGATTTCGTGCCCTAAAACTAAAAAATTGGTGCCCTATAATAAAAAAACGGTGCCCTATTATACATTAGCCATTAGAGATGCTCTTACTTGGCGATACCTATATATACACGATTGAGCTACCGAATGAACTGATGACAGTGCACGAAACATAGAGTTGCGTCGTTAAACTAACGGAACCAAATTCGTTAAGGAAAATAGAAAGCATATGTAATCGGCGCCGAGTCACAACTGTCGAAGGTGCGAACCGATTGCTTAATGGAATCATGCATGAGTTCCACGTCAAAAAAAAAAAAAAAATTACCAATTAATCAGCCAGACTTGAGAGCCGCAAGGGGCGAACGCCGTCGGCCTCCTCGCTGTTCAGCAACAAACGTCGGAGGAGGAGACGTAGGAGCCGTCCTTGACCTCGAAGGCGGGTGGAGGAGATGCAGACTACCTGGTGGAGGCGAACGAACGAGGCACCGTGACAGATGGGGGCGACGGCAATAGCGGCGATGACGAGGGCGCCGGACGTTCCCGCGCACGTGGGCCCTTATGTAGGACAAGATGGAGCAGTAGCAGCAGGCTTGGATGCATGCATGAGAATTGACGCGGGCGAGTCCGGCGGTGAAGGGGCTCTGGGAAAATTGATAGTAAGACTAGTTGTAGCGGCAAAATCGTCAAGGATTGCACGGAGTCTGGCAACCGCTATGTGAGTGGCACAAGCAATTATTAGTGTGTCGTCAACATAATTTAGGCCGGCCGAGGTTGACAAGGCTTGGTTCATTTTTTTGCTTGAGAGGAGAGGGAGTCACCTTTCCGAAGCCCGTTCTCACAATTAATCTAGGGCTCCGGTAGTCTATTGAGGATGATCCTGGTTTTCCTAGTTTCAATGATGTCCTGGATCCAGGCACAGAACCGAGTAAGAAAGCCAAGGTGTTGGAGGAGCCAAAGTAGACGATTTCCCCTAAAATGAGTCAAAGCCTTCCTAAAGTAAAGTTGGATGATCATCACAGGCGCTTTGCGTCTGTGGTAGAATCAAAGATCTTGGCGGCGTATAGGAAGTTTTAAGGAATACAACGACCGAAGGTGAAGTCACATTAATCGCCATTGACAAGCATATGGTTGAATTTCTTCAGCCTGCTGATAGAGAAATTTGGAGGGAGATGGGATGGAAGGCATCGGGGGTCCTTGCCGACTCTTGTTTGGGGGTAAGATTTTTTTTGCCGCTGTTCCAGATATTTTGGTAGAAACCAGGTATGCATGACGTGGAAGGCCTCAATGATCTGGTTGGTGAAAGCTTGATCGAGGTGACGAAGCTAAGGTATGTATGAGGTGTAGAGGGTATGGACGAGAGAGAAGTTCGAAGAGGTAAGGATAGGGTTCCGGAAGATGTTTAGAGAGGGATGTTAGGATTTCCATTTTGTGCTGAAGTGAGGTGAACTCGATCTTGTTGTGCCTGAGGCGCTGTCAAATATGATTTTTTTGTCGTCATCTATAGCTTTTGATTTTCTCCCGTTGCTGATAGTGGGCCATACGCTCCGGATGGAGCAGTGGAGGGCAACGATGAAAGATTTACGGAGCGAGATTTCAAGACTGTCAACGTTGCGGGTTTCCTTGGTATGGTCAAGGAATGAGGTGACGAATTTTACGGCGGCCTCGCGGACGTTAGTTCTGACTAGTAATATTGCACGTGCAATGCACCTATCGACTAATACATACACAACTGATTGTCAACTTTTCCTGGTTAATATTTTGTACATTATTAAAAAAATGTGTCCATAACATTCATGTGTAATAGTTGCCATTGCTTATTTCCCATTTTAGCAGAATTATTCAACAATATACTGCAACAACATTTAGGTAAAAGTCAAAATTGAATACACTACTATACATCAATCATCACTCTGTGTGTGGCTCTTCTTGTTTCTTTGTGTACTCACTATTTTCTCCTTACTTGTAAACAGAAATTCTTGGAGACCCTGTGATCCTAATACAAAATGTACAGGATAACAGACTTGCTAAATAATGGGTTGCAAAATGCAGGTATTAAGGAATATTGAGGAAAATGTCCGGCAATGGCCAAAATGTTGACGTTGGAGAGCGGGAGTATCGTTGTGATCCTGAGCGAGAAAGTAAAACAAATATGTAAGCTTAATATATGATCCAAATGAACTTTCACAAATAAATATGGAAAGCCCATGCCACAAGCTTACGAATTCTAAGCTTCTATTGTCCAATCAAACAGAAACCGCTACCAGCAATAGTTCACCCGTGCACATCATTCAATTAAGCAAGCAAACAGATCATCAGGAAAAGAGAAGCTAGTGCTACTGGTATTCAAGATCAGCGCAGGATTCGAATATCACAACATGAGATCAGATAATAAGAGGTCAAGATAAAGGAAGAATACAATGTCTCTCTGCAAAAGGCTTTAAATCAATGGAAGAGAATAAGACCACACAGACCTCTTTTAACCTCTACAGAAGAAATTAACAGGAATATATGTCTACAAACAGAAAACACTGAGCGTATTCCTATCTCAAAGTTTACAAGCAGTACCGCACCTCTTGCAGTCTGCAGACTGATATACATTCAGTACCACACCTTCAGTACAAGCAATAACTGGGACGTTCATATAATGACACAACTTGAGCTAAGCTAGCAGAACAATGCTGCACACAAAATTCAGAAAACCAATATTTCTGCAATTGACCTTGAATTTTCGGCGTCCAATCCGTGTGCATGGATGCGGTGTTGCTATGCGGTGGGAACACGGTACCATGTCGTCAAACTGTGGGGAAGACGTGGAGCTACTGGCGGCCGGCGGGTGCAGGGATGTCACAGCCGCGACTGTCAGTCAACGTAGCGAACAATCGAAGAATTGTTGCACGTCCGCTCGCTGCCGCCTGGGGGCGCCTCGCGTCGTGCGCGGCCGTTCGCGAGCACGCCGCTGGGGCGTCTCCTCATCCTCCTCTTGATCCCCGGCCGTAAGCGCCAGCGGGTGCAGAGGGGAGGCGGGCTCGCGTGTAGGGCGGCGGCGCCTAGCAGGCTCGGCGGGCAGGCTCGTGCAGCGTGGTGGGACTTCGGCGGCGGCGGCGATGAGGAAGGGAGGCGTGGAGCACGTGATGGGATCATGAAAAAAAGGCAGCGTGGTGGGGATTGATTAGCGCGGTGCGTTCGTGCTACGTTCCGTGGTCAGTCCTGTTAACTGATAACCGTTTGATCATTCTTGTGTGGCCACGATTGTTTGGATCACCCCTGTCTCTCCCTTTTTATATTAGTGGTGATGGTGATGATATGGATCGATGCCACTAGATCTTTTTTTTCTTAAATTATGTGCTTTATTAATCATTGAATAATGTCAATACAAATTGTTTCCCGGATGGAATCCGGGGACACACCACGCCACACGTGACAACCATTAGACTCACTAGATCGAGCTAATATATGAGCGGCAACATTCTGCTCGCGTCTAATATGAATAACAGAACAAGCAGAGAAAGACGAGACCAACTCTTTGATGTCTTGAATCACCGATCCACAAAGAGAACGATCCATCTCCTTGGAAGCAATTACCACCGAGAGACAGTCAGTAGCCACAATCAGATTATCCAAGCCTTCGTGTCGCGCAAATGTCAGAGCCAACCGCACGTCCGCACCGCATGAGCTTCAGTAAGTTCTGGCACCGTGATTGCTTGAATATTATCGCAGCAAGCTGCAACACATAAACCCATATGGTCTCTAATCACGATACCTGCGGCCATCTGGCGAGACGAAGAGAAAAGGGCAGCATCAACATTGATCAAAAGAGATCCTTCCGGCGGCGGAGACCATGAACCTGCTAACGCGGACTCACGCCTGTGGTTGGAACCAGCCCCATAGAGATGCTCCACAATCATATCAACATAGGCCCTGATCTTCGCTGACAACCCAGTCGGGTGGATAGCCAAATTTTCCTCCCTGAGTTTATTTCTTGCATCCCACAAGTGCCAGCACGTAACAGCAATAACTGTTGCTTGCAAATCTCCCTTGGTGAGAGAAAACCTTTGCGGTGAAGTTGTATATCAAAGAACTGCTTGATTTCCGTCAAGACCACACGAGCATATGGGCAGAACAGAAAAGCATACTCTATCGATTCCTTTTTCGAGCAATGGATACAGAGAGGAGACGCCGGAATTTGCCGCCTATGTAATTGCACTCCCGAAGGCAAACAATTATGGGCAAACCTCCATAAAGTAATCAGCATCTTCCCAGGCGCCTTGATGGACCAGAGCCTCCTCCACAATTTCGTTTCAGCTTCAGAGTCAGAGGTCATGCCTCGCCCTTGTCTACTTCGTGGGATATGAGCCTTTTCTGACTGTGCCAAGTTATAAGCTGAACAAACTGAAAACGTACCAGACCGTGTATGGGGCCAAGATAAGAAGTCTGCACCACCATGGCGACTAATTGGCACCTGAAGAACTTGCTCTGCCACTTGTTCATCGAACACTAGTCGCACACGAGCCTCATTCCATGCTCTGTGATCCGCGTTGAGCAGGGTATCGACCGTCTGGCCTTCCGTCAGCCTCGGATGGACACGGAGCATGCCTGGCGGAGTCCCTGGAATCCAGTTATCCATTGTAATTCTAGTCTTCGCACCATCACCGATGCCCCAACGCAAGCCTTTCACGATCAGCTCTCTGCCATGCAGTATACTGCGCCAAATGTACGACGATGATCTCGGGCATGTGGCATCCAAAAAATCCCCATTAGGGAAATACCTTCCTTTTAGAACTCGAGCACACAAGGAGGATGGGTCCGTGAGCAGCCTCCAACACTGCTTCGCCAGCATTGCTTGATTAAAAATCTCCAGAGTATGGGCCCCAAGAATGCCAGTGCATTTTCCGCTTCCCATTTTTTATGCCCCACCACTGATTAGCAATCGACTGTCTCATCTCCTCTCGACAAAGGCTTATCCGACAAACCATTGATGCGCTTTCACATCCGATCATACAAGTATCGGAATGTCAGCTTGGGCGATCGCCCAACCTCAGTTGGCATACCAAGATAGGAATCTTGAAGGAGCTCGGAGTGAACCCCTAGCTTCTGTTTGACCACATTCTTCAGTTCCTGTTTGCAGGCATTGCCAAAGAAGATCGTGGACTTCTCCAAATTAATCTTCTGGCCAGATCCCTCACAATAAACTGTGAGGACACGATGCAAGGTATCCACACTCTTCTTATCACTCCTTGCAAAGAAGATACTGTCGTCCGAAAAAGTAAACAGGAGATAGCAGGTCCAAGTCTCACGTTCATTGCGAAACATCTGGTAGGTATGGTTAACACCAGCGAGGAGACGGCCAAGAATCATATAGGGTGCTTTCATGTGGGGTTTGGGTCAGAGAGCAAGCAAAAAATCAACGTGCTTGTGGCCATGGAAAAAGAATTTGTTGCCGGTTTGTACCACTCCAGTCAGATCGCATATTGTTTAATACGGAGTATGAGATTAGGTTAATTATGTTTTACAGTATTACAATCATTTTTATTTAATCTGCCAATCTATACTTCTTATAAAGCAAAACCCCACTAACTTCATTAATTATTTTCTATCTCAACATGCAAGCTATCCACATCATCCATTCTCTTAACCAATCAATTGTTCATCTCCACTAATTAATCACACATCATCTATTTCTTAAGCCACATCATCCACTATTTGAGACATTATTTATCCATGTCATCCCACATTTATTAATGATTTCTATCCATCCATCAAAACTATCCGCATTATAAATTATTTTATCCATACAATTACCTCATCAATTTTAGTTGTTAAATATACATATATTCTTCATTGATTAAATTTACATTCTCGATTATTGTGCCCAATCAAATCCTGAATATTCCCGAATTTTTTCCCAGGTGTCATATGTCCTTTCGTTTATATTATAGTTTTTATAAAAAGTTCCTGCTGCAACGCGCGGGGTATTTTTCTAGTCTATTAATACGAGAGTTCTCATTTTCCTAATTGATTCTTATTTTGATTAGGTTATTGGGATACATGCTTCAGAGATTAGGTTATATGACAAGTGTTTGTTGTAATGTCTATGGTAGTTCTTTTTTCTCTTTTTATTCGTCTGGTGTCGTGTCGGAGTTCACATATTAGAACTATGCAATTTTGTAACTTGTTTTCACTCAATTTATAGGAAATCCTCATATGCAAGCCCTTACAGTGATAGATCCTTACAAGCACAATTTCATTCATGTCCAAAATATATATGTATATATCAGCCACGTATAATAATCTTTGCCAACTCGATCATTGGAGTGTGGTAACTTTTTTTTTGGAAAAACTATGGTGAAAAATGGTGATGTTTGTGTACTGTATAAATGATCGGTCATATTTCTATAAATTCAGTGCAACGTGCATTGCACGTGCAATATTACTAGTATATGAATTTTTGCGTATCTATTCTGACAAATAGGCATCGCACATCGAAAAAGGTGACTCTGTTTTTCGATATGAGGTTTTAAGGGGTCTCAAATGGTCGCACCCAATTCAAATGCGGTGTATACCCCAAGGCCCGAACAACCTGTCCAAGGTTCTGATCGTGGCAGAGCAACGGTTGGGCTGCGGCCCGCCGGAGGTGAAGCACAGGTCAGCCGCAAAGCTCGCTTTGGATGTTGCTTCCTCGGTCCACGTCGGGAGCTCCTATAGCACGCTCTTAGAGTCGCTTGGCAAGCGGACGCCTCAAGAGGTGCCCCGCGTGGGCCGACCCAGGTTAGCTCGCTTGCTAACTTCATTTTTTCCTTTCTTTTGGCTTCCAAATTTCAGAAATTTGAAATTTTTCATGAATTTCAAAAAGAAACCATTTAAAAAAATCTAAAACATTCTAAAAAATGAACATTTTAAAATTTAAACCAATTTAAAAAATGAACAAATTTAAAAATCTAAAACATTATAAAATTTGAACATCTTTAAACTTAACCATTTTAAAAAATAAACAATTTCAGAATATGAATCATTTTCTTATCTGAACCAATTTCGAACAATGAACAAATTTGGAAATATGACCATTTGAAAAACAACATATTACAAAACATTTGAACCATTTTCAAAATGAATATTTTTAAAAAATTAACCATTTAAAAAATAAACCTTTTTAAATAATGTAAAATTTTCAAAATATGAACCATATTAAAAAATGAACAAATTTCAAAAAATATGAATCATTTTCAGAAATGAACCATTTTACAGTTTATACCACTTTTGAATAATGTAAAAAATTCTAAATATGAACCATTTAAAAAATAACAAATTTTAAAAACTATGATTTTTTTTTAAACGAACAATTAAAAAATGAATCATTTTCAAAATAAACATTTAAAAATGAACGATTTCAACACTAAACATTTTTGAAATCTGAACCATTTTAAAAAACGAACAATTTTAAAAAAAATACATTTTCCATAAATATGAAAAATATTCAAGAATTAAAAAAGTAAGAAATGAAAAACCCGTAAAACACATAAAACGGACCAGAAAACAAATACAAAAACAGTAAATCGGAAGAAGAAAAACTTAAGTTTTTAGAATCTTTCTAAACCGGACAAAACCGAAGTGAATGAAGTGGGCTGGCCCAAAAAAAATCCCGTCTGTGCGTGTGTGGAGCAGCTGGGCTGCGCGTTGCGTTGTTTTCCGGACGCAAGGGCATCCGTTAGGGATTGCCGTCTGTGTCCGGGCCCGCTTTGATTTACATGGCAGGTGTCCAACTATGTATCGCCTTCAGCATGTTGGAAGGCGTTTCCTAACCGACGCACCGACGCAGCGTGCGTCGGTTAGCCAGGAAACGCATACCCCTCCACCTGCAGTGTGCTTCCACCCGCCTACAGTTTTACGCTTATTGGGCTGGCCCATCGTGACATTTCTTCGTTGGCTCAAAGACATCGTACAGTTACTTCCTCGCTGCTTCGTAGCTTTTCTCAGGAAAAAAAAAGTTACTTCGTAGCTTTTCTATTCCCTGTACCACTCGTGTCGTACTCCTGTTTTCTTTTTCCATTTCTCTTTCTGTTTCTTTTTTCATTTTAATTTTTTGTTTCTCTTCTTTCCTTTTATGTTTTTATTTTCTCTTATTTTTCCTTTTTCTTCTTTACTTTTTATTTCTTCATTGGTAATACATGAACGTACTATTTAATTTTTGTGAATCGGCAAACTTATTTAAAACCGTTAACATTTATATATTAGATCGGATTTACAGTGATCTTCTTACAAATGACACGACCGAACATGAAACTAACTTTTTGTTGAACACGAACATGAAACAAACTACAAGCACGTCTGATCCTACGGTGGGTGTCGGTGGAGCGCCGCACTGTGTCCCCTCCGGGCACTTCATCGGGTTGCACGCGCCCTGCGACATGCAGGGTGAACAATGGGATATGTAAACACACATGGTTTTACTCTAGTGATAAGCTTAGTGCAATACCGGGGGGGGGGGGGGGGGGGGGGGGCAATACCCCCCTCACCAAGCTTCGCCACAATTAAACTCCCTCTTAGATACATTTGTATTCTTGAGTACAATACTTGAGTCTGAATCAAATATTTCCACCTCCTCTTGTGTATGTATCTATGATGTCTAAATGATTCTAGAAAGGTATGTTTCACATATCAGACATGTATTGGGATATATTTTACATCTATTCGAATTATTTTGTTATTTATTACAAAATAAAAAACCTAAGGATGCCTAGTCGGTATGTATCCTAAGCTATCTAAAGGTATATATGTGCATCCCACTAGCTCGTTATTTTAACTTTTTACTATGATGTGCACATTGGGGAAGCATGGAAAATGAAGCTTGATTGAGGGAGTGAGCAGGGGACGATCATAAACTTGTAAAGCAGAGATTGCACATGGGACTAAGAGGGAGGGAGGGGGCACGGTCACGATCGCGACTTCGGCCATATTAGGAGTAAATCACCCATGTGACATTTGTTTTCATAAATATCGACATGTTCAGAGGCAGCGAGATATACCTTTTCGTATAGGTAGACCTGCTATGTAGTCTGTACTACGTGTTGATTTTCCAAAAATTTGACGACTCGCTGCATTATGATCAAAGTATATGCTTACTCCGTCCATGAAAGAATGTACTTCCATCTTTTTTGGAAATTCAAATTATTTCAAACTTTGACCACATTTTCAACAAAAATAAAACAACATTTATGAAATCAAATAGTTATATGATTAAAATATATTTTATGAGATCTAATTGGTTGTATAAATGTTAGTGCTTCATATAAAACACGGTCAAACTTATAAAAGTTTGATATTGCTAAAAGTATTGAAAGTACGCCCTTTCATGAAATGAGGGAGTATCTAATCACTTAAATTTGGTTCCAGCAGCCATTGCTGCACCGATGCGCTTACCTCGCAGATCTTGTCGGTCAGAGTCAGTAACCCAAAACATGTTCTCCATCAGTCGCTCCATGTGTACCAAGGATGACTACCGCAAAAAAGGCGAGCATTGTGTAATCTTGTCTGATTTCTCCCTTCTTAATTTCGTCACTCTTGTTGCTGCTAGTGAAATTCAGGAACATAAGTAATCTACTACTGAGGTTACGTGCCCCTCTGCACCTGCACATGTATCTCCATATTTTTGTTTGTTATAGAACACGCAGGAGACGCGCGTGTCATTTTATAAGATTGAGAAGGGAGTATTTACAAGGTGTTACAAGCTCGTCATATTGAGTAATTGGTACCATTCTAGTTTTCTTTGTTATACACTGACTAATCCAAAGCGATTCACTATAAGTCCTGTTACGGATACATTTCTTTTTATTTCTCATTTATTAAATTTTTTTTGTACTATGCTGATCTGATTATGCTGCCTTGTCCAGTAGTGATTTCAGTACGTGGAAATACCATGTGTGGATGGGAATTTTATATTTGACACCACCCAACATTTGGGTTCAACCAAGGCTGAGGCAGCCAATCATTACCTTTGATGCAGGTCTGGCCATGGTTTCAAGTTTCATTAAGAGCTCGGTTGATTACCATCATTTCGTTTTACTTTGCAGAAATAAAATAAGTTACACACATTTAGTTTTATTTGGTAAAAATAAAATGATAGAGTTAGGGATAACAATTGACTTAATATATTATAAGACATCCACTAGGGTTACAACAATTAAAAATGACGTTTCCAATTTCATGACCTTCAAACACGAGTTAGAGACCGAAACTCGGTTAAATTCCTTGATTTCAGCCCTAAATGTTGGCTATCAAATGAGATCTAAGGCTGCTCACGGTGAAAGTAACATAGAGTAGTAATATACACATGTTACTAGTCTATGTTATTATCTCTATAGTGGGTAGTAACATATATGTGATGTTACTGTAACTACCTATGTTACTCCATTTGCCCCTCTTTTCATTAATCGCATGCCACATCATCATCTTTACTTATGTGGCATATATGTTACTACTTATGTTATTCTCACTATGGGTAGTCTAATATTATGTGCTCTCTTAACTCATGTCCAATCGAGGTCACTGTCCCGCGTCCCGCACGTCGACGTCGACGTACGGGTCATGGCCGCGTGATCACCAATGCTGGTAGCTGCTACGCACTGTGGTGGGCTGCCTGCGGGGCGCGGCCGTGCGGGACGCGTCTGCCACTGCCGCGACTGTCGCGCCGAGCTCCGACGCGCCTCCAAGCACGTCCCATCTCACGTGCCCCTCCACGTCCGCCTCTCAGCTATCGTTTGCGCTGCTCATTATCTCCATCTTGCGCGGGAGCAGGTGATGTCATCCCCAGGCATCCTCGACACGACTGCCGCGGCCATGCGGGCCAAGGAAGTACGCGGCGCGCACCACGCCGGGGCGACCGTTCCGCTGGCCTCCTCTGTGTCGACACCTGCCGCACCATCGCCGTCGCCAAGCGGCCCCTCTTCGCCGATCTCATGGCCCTCTTCTGTGGCGCCTGGAGGGGCACCCGCGCCACCCAAGGAGGCCCTCAAGGTGCTGTTCGGCGTGGCCTCGAGCCCCATGAGTGGACATGCGACGATCCTGTGGCCGTTATCTTTGCTACTCCGGTGAAGACACATGACGCACAGCCAGCGGTCCGCCGCCTTCCTGCCGTGCTGATTCAGCTGAGTCGCTGGCGCGGTTCCTCAGGGCGCTGGTCGCGTTCGTGTTCCTTCCGCCGTCGAGTCGTTGGCGTGGCTCCTCAGGGCGGTGTTCGCGTTCGTGTTCCTTCCGCCGTCGAGTCGTTGGCGTGGCTCCTCAAGCATGTACGTTGTGGGAGGCGCTTATGTGGACGCTTATAGGAATAAAAATAAATCAGGAAAATCGGAGATATCGCTAGCGTCGTTGGTCTACATCGCGGGACGCTTTTTCCATTGCTAACAGGATTAAAAAAAAGGAAAAATGAATCGCTAGCGTCTTTGCCTCCCCATCGCGAGACGCTTCTGGTGGCCGCTTGCGCCACTGAAAATCTAAAAAGCTTCCCTATCTTGCATCCATGGCAAGCCCTGCCATGGCCTTGAGGCATCAGTACGTCGTAACCATTCCCAACGCACCCTCGGTGCTAACCCCTGCAGGTATAGATCCTTGATGCCAAGCCCTCCATAAGCGATTGGCCTGCAAATCCTTTGTCATGCCACTAAGCACTGACCACCATTTGCCTTCTCCTTCCCTGCCCAAAAGAACGCTCGTAGCCAGGCATTTACTTCATCCAGCAAGCAATCTGGAACCTCCGCAACTAGTAGGTGATGAATTGGTATGGCGGTTACCACTGCCTTGATTAGAGTAAGCCTCCCTGATCTCTGAAGAAAACCATGCTGCCACGCAGGAACCATGTTCAGAACTTGATCCAAGATGGGCTGCCATTCAGCTCTTGTCAATTTCCTCGTAGCCAGCTGGAGGCCCAGGTATTTGTAGGGAAATTGGCCCAGCTCACAACCCAGCACATGTTTCACTGTCATACCATCCTGGTGATCACCATGTATAACTGTCGTTGCAGATTTTGCATAGATCACCTTGAGACCTGAACAATCTCCAAAAACCCTAAGCACCTTTCTGATAATAACCGCGTCTTGGATCACTCGCCTGATGAAGAGAGCAACGTCATTCACATAGAATGGAATTGTTTGCAGCCCATTGCATCTCGGTATGAAACAACTTCATGTTGGCGTCTCCCTCTTCTAACCATTGTACTCGTGATCTCTTTCGTGCTATGGTTCGTTCCAGAGAAGAGAGCCCTAGAACCGACAGTTTCAGCATGTTCTTCAACCAGCGTTCCTTGTTAGACAGTTGTCTCCTCTCCTTGGCAGCATCAAACCTCAGGATTATAGTGTTAGCAATTTTCAACGGCATTTTGATGTTTCCCACAACTTTCTGTCTCCAAGATTGCAGTGGTGTGCATGTCACTAGTAGAAAACTGCTTATACGTGAAAAGTTACCTGTGGCGCACAAGGTTTTTGTGTGCCACTGGTATTCTCTCTCCTGTTTTGACAAATCTGTGGAAAAGTTACCTGTGGTGCACAAGGTTTTTGTGTGCCACTGGTAAATTATTACCTGTGGCGCACAAGCATGGTGGTGCGCCACAGGTAAGTTTCCACAGATTTGTGCAAACACTGAGAAGTTAGACTTGCTTGTGTGCCACAGGTAATGGAGTTACCTGTGGCGCACAGGGCCGTGCGCCACTGGTAAGCACATTACCTGTGGCGCACAAGCAAGTCTGTGCGCCACAGGTAAATATGGCCAGCACAACCATGTTTGTGCGCCACTGGTAATCTGGGCTGAGGCCTTAAAGTCGCCCCACCTACCTCCACCTCCATTATTGCAACCTCACTTCCCCCTTTCCTCTTAGCTCGAAAGCTCTTGCTTCCCATCTCATTTTCCCCCCCTCCCCCATTTTGCACCAAATTTGGTCAATCTAACCACTTTTAGTTGCTAAATATCTCCCTCCCACACATCTCCTACGTCCATGACGTAGATCTACCTTCTAAAATCTCTCCCACACACCCTATCTCTATAGATCTAGCTACTTTTTCTCTCCCTTCTCCAAAATAAGCTCGTCGACGTGTCGTCTCGCGGTCTCATCTCTTCTCGTGTGTAATTAAGGTGACTATATGGATTGGATGATGTAAATAAATGAAATTGTGAGATTTGGGCATGTGATCACTAAATAAAAAAAATCACTAAATAAATGAAAATGTGAAATTTGGGTGGATGCGTGATCGCTAAATGATGTGTTCTCACCGTCCGGGAATGATGCAAATGAAAATGAGTTACTCTAAAAAGATTTTTTTTTTGAAGTGGTCAACGGGGGGGGGGGGGAGGAGAGCATCCCCACCTGAATGGTATTGCATCAACACAGTTCACATAGTACATTATATATCCAGAAATTAAGAGGAAGGGTGGGAGGACGAGAGATGGTTCCTCCAAGACGTGAGGGAATTTTTTTTGTGCGGTTCTTTAATCCTATGAGACCAAAGCGTAACATCATCCTTGATGAGCTGGATGGTGACACGAGCAGGCTGATTTACATGTGTGAAGATGAGAGCATTCCGGGAGTCCCAAATCTTCCACATGATGGCCAACATGGCGAACGTACATGTGTCGGCCGTGAGGTATGATGCTTGGGGAAGTCCAGAGGTCGTCGCGGCGAAGTCAAGTGCGGGGATGCCGATGGAGTCCCAAACCTGGTGCGCCGCGGGGCAGCGGAAGAAGAGGTGGCCGCGGTCCTCGATGTCGCTGGGGCATCGCGGGCATTTGTCGTGGTCGATGATGTGCTTGTTGAAGAGGTTCCGGCGAGTGTTAATCCGGTTGAGGTGGAGTAGCCAGGCAAAGACGCGGATTCGTTGGGGGAGTCCGGATCTCCAAATGGGCATTGCGGCATCGCTGTGAAGGTGGTGGTGTAGCTGCTGGTAGGCGGCGCTAGAGGAGAAGGGGCGACCACATAGCATTGTCCTATGGTCCGGCTGATCCGAGAGGGAGACATCCTGCAAAAGATCAGAAAGCGAGAGAAGTTCCATCTCGGCAGCAGTGGTTAGTCTATTACGCAAGTTACTTTCGACCCCATCGTTGAGCACATCACGAACCAGGGCTTTTGGATTGGTGTAGTGGGAGTAAAGGGCAGGGTATACTGTGGATATAGGTTCTGGCGTGATCCACCTGTCTTCCCAAAAGAACGTTGAGTGGCCGTTTTGCACTTTGCATTGTGTGAGTTGAAGTAGCATTGGCAAATATTTGGATAGGAGGGTGGTTAGGTATGACTGGTTTTGTAGGTGGTATGGTGGCATGGGGAGTGGTGTAGTAGCCAGGTTTTCAAGGAAGGTCGTTTGCATGCAAGAACTTGTAACAAATTTCAACATAAGGCAAAGGTTTTGAGTATGCAAGTTTTTTACGCCTAGACCTCCACAATTTTTCGGGGTAGTAGCGATATCCCACGCCACAAGACACTTCGCACCAGAACAAGAGTCATCGTCTGACCAGAAGAATGTCCTATGTCGTTTGTCAATTTTCTGAAGGATTAACATGGGGATGATGAGCGAGGACATGTAGTACGTGGGCAGGCTATCCAGGACAGCAGCAAGGAGCACGAGCTTGCCTCCTTTAGAGAGAAGGCATGCTTTCCATCCTGCTATAGGTATCTGTCAATGCGGTCGAGTAGGGGCTGGAAGGCGGAAGGTGGGAGCTTGGTGGGGGAAAGCGGCCCAAGCCTGGGTAAATTTGGGGGAACGAGGAGATGGGCGTGCCTAGCGTGGCAGCATTGTTTTGAGTGAGCGTTTGTGTGGTGTGGATGGGAACGAATGTTGTCTTGTGGTAGTTAATAGTGAGTCCCGTCGCTGTTGCAAAATCGTCGAGGAGTTGCCTAAGAGTGGTAGCATCTTCGGGCGAGGCTTTCGCAATAATTAGGGTATCATCGGCGTATTGGAGAACAGTGGCTGGGAGTGAAGTGTTGAGGGGGTGTGAGAGGTCTGATCCGGTGAGGGTTAGGGCGATTTGTTTTTGAAGAAGGTCGGCAATGGCGATGAACAAATAAGGAGAGATAGGGTCTCCTTGGCGCAATCCATTTCTGCATTGGATCCAGGGACCCGGGACACCATTAAGCAGGATAGCCGTCCTGCCAGTGGCTAGCATATCTCTAATCCAGTAGCAGAATCGAAGGGGGAAGCCACGATGAGAGAGCACAGTGAGTAACGACTCCCATGAGACAGAATCGAACGCTTTTCGGAAGTCTAGTTTGATGATCATGGAAGGAGCTTTCCTTTTGTGGCAGCATTTGATCAGATCAGCGGCGTAAGCGAAATTCTCGGAGATGCAGCGTCCAGAGATGAAACCAGATTGGTCTCCACTGACAAGTAGTGGAATATATTGTTCACATACTCTAAAAAAATGATCCAGCCTTCTAAAATGGTCGGCAGTATGAGGCTCACAAACCCAAGCACTCCTGACAGCCTCCTCGAAACATGGCAACTTGGTCCAGGAGAGCTCAAACTTGAAACGACGTTTTGATCTGAAACCTTCATTCAGCGACAGGTGCAGTGGTGCGTGATCCGAGACGGTAGAGGCCAAAGCCTGTAGCAAAGCGTCCGGGTACGCCAAATCCCAGTCCACTGACGCGAGGGCCCTATCAATGGGAGTCATAGTTGGCTGTTCCCTGTCATTGCTCCACGTGAACACTCTCCCATCCCAATATCCCATGCATATATAGGTCCTTAAGCTCTAAAGAATTCCAAAAATCTCTGAACTTGCGCATCATAGCACGGTCCAGATTTAGGTTGTTTTTCTCTGAAGCATTGAGGGTCATGTTAAATCACCTATTAACAACCATGTTACGGTCCTGGACAGAGAGATCAACTCTGTCAAGAGCTGCACCTTCTCCTCCGATCTTTGTGGCACGTACACTACCGTTAACCACCACGACATGTTGCTGATCGTGTGCACTTCCGCGTTTTTTTTAGAAAAGGGAATTTTATTACTCCCAGCCTCTGCATCGAGTGATGCACACAACCGATTATTACAAAGTTTCAGCGTCAAATTATTCAAGTTTACATCCCGAGATCACAAAAGATCGAGACAAGTTTCAACCGACAAAATAACAGAAGCACAACTATAAAAGTCGACTAATATGATGTCACGTATGTCGGGAGAAAAATCCTGTGCCACCAATAGGAGTCATGTGCATCCAGCCACTCGCTGGTCCGAAGGTAATAAGAAAGCCCATATCTGGATCCAGAGTGTGCACTTCCGCGTTCAGAGAGAACGAGTCGTGCGATATTCTTGGCATGCTCAGGACCGAGGTGTCCCAAGCAACAAGAATTCCTCCACGGGTACCTTGTGCTGGCAAGTAACTGAACACATCAAACGAGGGGCCCAAGCACTGCAGCACCACTATGTTGTCTATTGCCGCCATCTTAGTGTCCTGGATACATATGAGATTAACTCTCGCTAAGCTTACGAATTCACGTACATTGTCTCTCCTTACCGGCTCATTCAAACCTCTTGCATTAACGCTAAGAATTTATGGGTTGTGCTCCTATAAAACCTTCTTTTACGCCAACACCAAGTGACCTACTCCCGTGATCTCCCACCAAGTCCCCCGTCCAGACCCCCGCAGTTCGCTAGCATTGATTTGCCAAAGATGGCTGGCATAGTCCAGAGATGCTGCTTGCGCACAGGGGAATCGAAAAGCCCCGGAATTCCTTCATCGCCGATTTGTCAATATCCAGATTGGGCTGCGTGATGCCCAATGCCTTGAGAAGCACCGTCTCCGCACCCGATGCTTTCTTTGCTCTACGACTAGCTGTCATATGAGCGAGCGGCGCCTTGAGTATTTGAGAATCCGATTGGTTTCCATAACTAGATACGAAATGGATGTCATCCCTGGTAAATGAGCACATTTAACTAGAAACGCAACTACCTAAAGATGAATAAAATGGCAGTATTATAATGCTTGTACTCCGTTAACCTGAATCGGAAAGCAATTTCCACTTTCGATCCACCGAAGTCTAATGGATGTCATCAATAATATAAAACGTAAATAGCTATGATGCCATTTTAATTTGCTTGAAGCCAATCTTTAATGTTCTAGTATTAATTTAGCAACCTAGTTGTTCCAATACTTTGCAGATTTGCCAACGTAAGCTGGCATTCAAACGAGGTAGTTTTTTGTTCTCAAATTGTGAAATCACAGTGATCAAATGCATTTTCCAAGCTAGAAACTGACTACAATGAATTAACATGGCCATTTCACCTGAACAATTCCTTTTAAAGCCATATATTTATTCCATTGTTTATCGTCATCTCTATCCCGAAACATCTACACTTCATTTCACAATAATGTTTGTGAGAGTATTACATAATCTACGGCAGGTTAAGCACAATGCATTTAATACGGAAAAAAATCTACATAAACAAGATCAGTCATGCAAACCCCCAAGGACAGAGCCGTTCGATGTTGGGCATGGCACACTGAAACATATATTAAAAATACTTGACAATCTTCACAGTTGTGCAATACTTGACAGTCTCCATTCGATACATTAATATTACATCATTAAGCTAATGCCTACCAAGTCTCGGTAACATAACATGATCACAAGCTTCAAACTAGTGGGTAGATAGACGACATCAAGCACAACCAAAAAATATAATAACGATAGACGACATCAAGCATAACCAAACAATATAATAACGAGTTACGACTCAATCAAGCAAGTGTAACCCAAGATCAAGACACACGGGCGTCCACGGCGGGGAGGCTTACAAGCAGTCAGCAATTCTCGGAGTTGGAGGAGGATGACGGGGTCGACGGGGTCGGAGGCGCGACGATGGCGACGGGTGCGACTTCACCTTCCGACACCATTAGATGTATGATAAGATGGTGACGACGATGAGGAACAGGCCGGTGATGCCGCCAATGATGCCCTTGGCGCTGCGATCAGAGAGGCCGGTGCCACGGCCGGCGAGTTGAAGCCTTATGCCGTGGTGCAGGACTGAGCGCTAGGGCAGGAGGCCGACGTGCACGGCGGAGGCACCGGGCACTCGGGGCAGGAGCAGCACACCTGCTTCAGCCTCGCTGGTGGCAGCGGGACAGCCGCCGAGAAGCCCCAGATAATGGGTGTCGGAGGCAGATGACCCACAAGTATAGGGGATCGCAACAGTCTTCGAGGGAAGTAAAACCCAAATTTATTGATTCGACACAAGGGGAGCCAAAGAATATTTATAAGCCTTGACAGATGATTTGTCAGTTCAGCTGCACCTGGAAGTAGACTTGCTCGACACAGTTTATCAGTAGCAACAGTTTTATGACAGTAGCAGTAGTGAAATAATAGCAGCAGTAAAATAAAGACAGCAGTAATAATTGCAGTAGACAGCAGGATTAAAATACTGTAGGCATAGGGATGGATGAACGGGCGCTGCATGGATGAGATAATTCATGAAATAGTCATACATAGGGCAATTGCAGATAAATAATAATAAGGTATCCAAGTAATAATCAATCATAGCATGTGTTCCGTATTTAGTCGTACGTGCTCGCAATGAGAAACTTGCACAACATCTTTTGTCCTACCAGCCCGTTTGCAGCGGGGCCTCAAGGGAAACTACTGGTAATTAAGGTGCTCCTTTTAATAAAGCACCGGAGCAAAGCATTAACACTCCGTGAACACATGTGATCCTCACGTCGCAACCATCCCCTCCGGTTATCCCAATTTCTGTCACTTTGGGGCCTCGGGTTCCGGACAGTGACGTGTGTATACAACTTATAGATATGATCCAAAACAATAATTATTCTCATGATTCAATAACATGTTCAGATCTGAGATCATGGCACTCGGGCCCTAAGTGACAAGCATTAAGCATAATAAGTTGCAACAATGACATAAAGTACTACCGATGGATACTAGGCACCATGCCCTAACAAATCTCACAACTATTACATGAATGATCTCATCCAATCCCTACCATCCCCTCAGCCTACAGCGGGGAATTACTCACACATGGATGGGGGAGTCATGGATGGTCGATGGAGAGGTGGCGGTGATGATGATGGCGATGATCTCCTCCAATTCCCCGTCCCGGCAGGGTGCCAGAACGGAGTTTCTGATCCCCGAAATAGGGTTTTCGATGGCGGCGGAGCTCTGGAAGGTTTCTGGAAAAAGCGTCGATCCCCCGAAGTTTTTAGGTCAGAGGCTTTAGTAGTCCAAAGGGGAGCGTGGGGGCCACACAGGGGGCCACACCACCCCTGGGCGCGGCAAGGGCCAACCGCGCCCTGGGTGCGTGTGGGCCCCTGTGCCCCTCTTCTTCTCTCTGGCTCCGTGGGTCTTCTGGAAAAATAGAATTTCTGGAATTTTTCTGGAATTTTCCTGAAACTTTGACTTTCTGCACAAAAACGAGACACCAAGGCAATTCTGCTGAAAACAGCGTTAGTCCGTGTTAGTTGCATTCAAATCACACAAATTAGAGGAAAAACAATAGCAAAAGTGTTCGGAAAAGTAGATACGTTTTGGACGTATCAACTCCCCCCAAGCTTAGCTTATTGCTTGTCCTCAAGCAATTCAGTTAACAACTGAGTGCGATAAAAGAAACTTTTACGAACACATTTGCTTCATATGATGTATACATACCTACTATATGATCAATTACTTAGGCAATTCATAATAGGAACCATGCAAATAATGACACCTAGTAGTTATGCAAATCATGAAAAGATACCAAAGTACTAAGAATGAATAACATAGCATACATCTATCCACAAGAATTGCAATGTTCGTAAAAAGATATGACAAAGTGGTATCTCGCTTGCCTTTGTTTGAAGGGCAAAACATAAATGCCAAGGCACCTCTGAAGTTCAAGTGAAGACTAGATATAAAATATCAAAGATAAGAGTATCATAGTTATACCTCAATTAATCGTATCCTGGGACAAGCACATTACACTAAGAACGACAGTTATGCTCTCGAAGAGTGCTCAAAGAAAGGATGGTGACTCAACATAAAAATAAAAGATTGGCCCTTCGCAGAGGGAAGCAGGGATTAACACGTGCTAGAGCTTTTTATTTTAAAAACAGAGGTAAAAATGTTTTGAGAGGTGTTTGTTAATTGTCAACGAATGGTAGCGGGTGAGAACAGTATTCTACCTGTCAAACGGACTTTTAAGAGCGGCTCCCATGAAGGACGTTATTTCTACCAGCAAGGCAGATCATCCCTCTTTCTCTTTGGTTTACACACATTCAGGTATTTCACTGTTTGTCATTGCTTACTGATGAATCAGGGCAAAAGTGTGAAGAGAATTAATTGGTTAAAGTTGTAATTAATTGGGACTGGGCACCCCGTTGCCAGCTCTTTTTGCAAAATTATTGGATAAGCGGATGTATATGCCGCTAGTCCAGGTGTAAAAGTCCATTTGACAAATAGAATAAAGAATAACCACACTAATTCCTCATGAGCTAGTAAACATTGACACAAAAAGGGAAATATTTTGAAAGTTTTAAAGGTAGCACATGCAAATTTACTTGGAATGGCTTGAAATACCATGCATAGGAATTTTTGGTGGACTCTTTGGGATAACTTGGTTTAAAGGATTTGGATGCACGAGCAGCATTCCCGCTCAGTACAAGTGAAGGCTAGCAATAGACTGGGAAGCGACAACCACGAGAGCGATAACGGTCATAATCATGCTTGCGACAAAATAAAATTAACGGAGGCATAAAGATGATACTAAAACTCTGAGGCAAAATAGATCATCAAGGCTTAATTGACTTTATTTTTCAGTCATAACATGTGTGAGCATGTGCCAAGTCGAATCAAGTGAATTATTCAGAGGAGGATACCATCCTGCCATACCGTTTTACGAATAGAACAATGCATGTAAATATCTATATGACATGTTATTACTATTAGCAATTTGGTACTGACCATAAGAAGACATGAACTACTAAGCAATCATTAAATAACATAACCACTACCATGATAGCTAAGCATGTTCACATGAGTAGGTATATTTACAAAAATGAAAAACAAATAGAGTTCATACCAGCCTTTTACCACATCCGATTGTCGTAAGTCGTCATTATTGCTTTTCACTTGTGTGGCTTGAATGATGTGAAATGATAACCAAGCCCAAGTGGAACCACGGAAATTTTTGAACTCCTGAAACAACTATACAAAACAGCAGAAGAACAACAAATATTTTTGGGTTTTCGAATTAAAGCAAGCATAGAAAGAAACAAGCAAACAAAGCAAAATCTTTTTGGATTTTTGAATAACAAACCGAAATGAAAAATAAAGTAAACTAGCACTACAAATTCAAAAGCAAGAGAAATAAAGGAAATATTTTTGGTCTTTTGGTGTTTTGCGAAAATGAAATGGATACAAGAAACAAAAGAAAAGAAACAAACTAAAACATGGATATACAAAGTACCGACATGATATGAATATGATAAAATGAGTGAACTTGTCGGCATACCTCCCCCCAAGCTTAGGCTTTTGGCCTAAGTGGGAGACTAATCATCCACATGGCCCAGAACTCCATCCAGGTGGATCATACCTAGCGTGATCATAATCAGGATCCTGTGAAGAAGAAGGGCCTGCAGCTCCATAATCAGGATACTGGTATGAAGAGCTCGTAGTGTCGAAGGGCTGAATGAAGTCCTCCTCAGGACCTCTTCCCTCACTATCCGCATGAAGGCCATGCTCCTCCATATATGCATCAAGGTCTCCCTCCGAGAATGACCATCCTTGCCTGACATCAAGGTTAAACAAAAGAGGCGCAGGCAAACAGACTATGCGTTCATAGTTTTAGTTCTCCACCTATCTTCTTAACAAAAACCAATTCATAGGATAGATTATCAATGGTGGACCAGCGAGAAACAAATTGGTGGCTAATCATAGAGTTAAGATCAAGTCTTTCAATGGGAAGCTGAATATCAAAATGATGTGGTCCTACACCATGCATGGCTAATAAACGAGAAGCAATGAGACCACCACAAACCCCTCCTTTTTCACGGTTAGTGGAGAGACGAAATGCAATCATAGCTCCCAAGTTATAAGTTCTATCACATCTTAAGGCAGCAGAAAGAAATGCCAAATCATAAACAGATAATTTACTTGCATTCTTCCTAGCTAGAACACATTTGCTAATGTAGTAGGCAAAATATCGAATAGATGGGAGTTGGATGTTTCGAATTTTACCATCCTCGGCTGTAAAATCTCTCCCTTGGCAAATCTCTGAGTAGAGGTCTTGTAAATACTTTGGTTGACCTCTAATCCTCTCATGAGACCCCAATGTGGTACCTTAATAGCTGCACAAAAATCATGAAGAGACAAATCTACAGCTTTATTGTAGATATTATAATGAACCATGGGAGTAGGCAAATTCCAACTAAACTAAAACTTTGAACCACCGACATAGTCAGCTTTACATATTGATGTGGTTCATCAGCAACAAAGTGTTCCAACCCTGCATTAGAGATTAGAGTGTTGAAATCTTGCAAGATCTCTGCAGCATTCATAAACTCATGGCATGGATAAATAGAGGGAAACACAGAGTCTTCACGGTTGACTCCCATGACCTCTGATACTTCCAATTCTTCATAATTAAGTTGGTTTCCATCCATCTTCCTTTTCTGAAATTTTAAACAAACCTCATAAAAATGATTTTGGAGTGATTAATTCAAGGGAAACACTAGGGAGACTTGCTAGGGACTAAACATGCATCAAAACTAGTTAATCTAAACAAGAACAAGCATGCAAGCTCTAATAACATGTCACCTACAGTACCAAAATGCCAAAGATATAAGCAACTAAACAAAATTCTATTTGGATAATCGGAGGAGTCACATACCGGAGAGCAATTGATCCAAATTTCAGCAGCAAAGATGGGCTGAGCAAGTAGATCGAAAAATCTCGAGCAAGAGCAGCAAGAACACGAGTTTGAGCAATGGTGGTGTGTATGGTCGGGAGAGAGAAAGGAGTGGGAGAGAGATGAGTGAGTGGAGGGCCAGGTGGACCCCACACCAGGGCAGGGCGCGGCCTGCCCTCCACCGCGCCGTGGGGGCGTGTGGTGGCCTGGTGGGTCCCCCTGGTCATCCTCTGGTACTCCCACGTTCCTCTTTAAAAACTAGGACTTGTAGAATTTTTTCAGAATTTTTTGAAAACTTTTATTTCTGACATTTTCTGGGTACTTTAAACAATGAAAACTAGACAAAATGAATTTATGTAAAGACCAAGCATTACTTAACTTTGCAAATTACAGTAGCAAAACAGTAGGTAAAAACAAAGTGAGAAAGAAAAATGTTGTTTAGCAATTTTATGCATGTAAAACATATTTGTTAACAAGGTTGATCAAGTCTTGCCACCAAATACATTTTATATGACATAAAAGAATTAAACCACATTGAACAATCATGTTACCTTAAATGGTATAGCTATAGATCCAATCATAATATATTGAAGTTCTTCATGAGGTTCATATATAGGGCAATCAATACTTCCCACTTTGATACTTTTAATATTGGTAATTGTATTAACTCCAAATATTTGTCCAGCTTCTTGGGAAAATAAACAGTATGCTCTTTGTCATTAACATGGAAAGTTACTTTTCCTTTGTTGCAATCAATAACAGCCCCTGCAGTGTTAAGAAAAGGTCTTCCAAGAATAATAGACATATTATCATCTTCAGGCATTTCAAGCACAACAAAATCAGTTAATATCAAGCAATTATTAGCCACTTGAACAGGAACATCTTCACATATACCAACAGGAACAGCAGTAGATTTATCAGCCATTTGCAAAGATATATCAGTTGGTATCAATTTTTCCAAGTAAAGTCTCTTGTAAAGAGAAAAAGGCATAACACTCACCCCTGCACCTAAATCACATAAGGCAGTTCTAACATAGTTATTTTTGATTGAGCAAGGAATAGTTGGTATACCTGGATCTCCAAGCTTCTTTGGAACCTTACCATTGAAAGAATAATTAGCAAGCATGGTAGAAATCTCTTCATTAGGAATCTTTCTCTTGTTAGAGACAATATCTTTCATGTACTTTGAATAGGGAGGTAACTTAATAGCATCAGTCAAAGGAATTTGCAAAAACAAAGGTTTCATCCATTCACAAAATTTGTTATAATGTTCTTCTTCCTTAGATTTGAGTTTCTTAGTAGGAAAAGGCATTTGTTTTTGCACCCAAGGTTCTCTTTCATTACCATGTTTCTTAGCAAGAAAATCTTCTTTAGTGTACTTTTTTTTTTAGAATGCTTTTCAGGTTCCTCTTCACTTTCCTCTTTATCAGAAGCATCATTCTTATCTTTATCATTAGCATGTTCATTACCACTCTCAGTTTCAGCATCAGAGATAGATATACTATTTGGATTATTAACATGCTCATTGTCTTTAATAGGTTCAGGAGATTCCTCAACATGTTTATGTTTCTTCTTCTTTTTCTTAGAAGGGTAGTAGTTTCATTAACTAGTTGAGAATCTTGCTCAATTCTTTTAGGATGTCCCTCAGGATATAAAGGATCCTGAGTGGAAGCACCACCTCTAGTTGCTATACCAAAAGCATGTTTATCATTTTCTCTAGAAGCATTACCTAGCAAATCTTTTTGCACTTTAGTCAATTGCTCAATTTGAGTTTGAACCATATGAAAATGTTTAATGAGTATTTTAACATCATTAGAAGTTCTTTCCAAAACATCATGCAAATGATTAATGACATGAGAATTCTTTATGAAGCTATTTTCTATTCTCCAATTGAAATTGTTTTGCTTAACAATGAAATTATCAAACTCATCTAAGCATTGATCAGGAGGTTTAGAATAAGGGATATCTCTATCATCAAAGCGTTGGAGAGAGTGTACCTCAACTGTAGATGAGTGAGGAATTGGCTTACACAATTCTTCTATAGGTGGAAGATTTTTCACATCTTCAGATTTAATACCTTTCTCCTTAAGAGATTTCTTGGCTTCTCTCATTTCTTCATCATTCAATTCAATTACTCCTCTTTTCCTCGGCGTAGGTACCGGAGTTGGTTCAGGCAGGGTCCAATCATCATGATTTTGGCTTATCTTAGCCAATAATTCCTCGGCTTCATCTGGAGTTCTTTTCCTGAAAACACAACCAGCACAACTATCCAGGTATGTCCTAGATTCAACAGTTAGTCCATTATAAAATATATCAAGAAGTTCATTTTTAGCTAGTTGATGTCCAGGCCGAGCTCTAAGTAAAGAACAAAACCTTGCCCAAGATTCAGGCATTTTCTCTCCCTCATTTTGCTTAAAGTTAAAGATTTTCTGTAAAGCAGCATGTTGAGCACTAGCAGGAAAATATTTCTGAAAGAAAGCATTGACTAAACCCATCGGGCTCTCAATAGATCCAGGAGATAAATCATTAAACCAAGTTTTAGCTTCATCTTTCAATGAGAAAGGGAAAATTTTAGTAACAAAGTAACTGCGTTTCTTAATATCATCAGAAAACAAACTACTCAGAGTAGAGAGAGTGTTCATATGTTCTACAGCACTTTCATTTTCAGTTCCTCGAAAAGGTTCTTTCTCAGCAATAGTTATAAAAGACAAGTCCACAGAGAAATCATAATCTTTATCTTTTATATTTATGGGAGATGTAGCGAATTTAGCATCAGGAGAAAGTTTATAGTTGACAGCACGTCTTTGAAGAAGATTTTTAATAGCATTAACATCTTTAGAGGTATCACAATTCATGCATTCATCAATAAAGTCATCATCAAGTTCAACATAAGTTTCCTCAAGATCATCACTAGTAGTTTCTCTTGTTTCAGGTGAATAAGCAGGTGTAACAGGAGTTTCATTAGGTGTTTCAGTATTTTCAAGTTGTTTAGATTTAGCAATTGTAGCATCTAGAAAAGGACCTAGTGAACCTCTTTCATCAAGCACAGTAGAAGCATCATCAAATTCATCAGAAACATTCTCAGATTCAGCAGAAGTAGCAGCACGTGAAGCATGTGCATGTGGTGGTGTGACAAGTTGACTTATAACAGACGGTGAATCAAGAGCAGCAGAAGTGTTCAGAGTTGTACCTCTCCTTGTAGTGGATGGCAATATGCGAACCTTATCATCACGAGGTTTACCCATGATGAATGAATTGCAGCGAGCAGTATGACTCCCTGGTGAGCTTATAAATAGAGCTATGCTCCCCGGCAACGGCGCCAGAAAATAGTCTTGATGACCCACAAGTATAGGGGATCGCAACAGTCTTCGAGGGAAGTAAAACCCAAATTTATTGATTCGACACAAGGGGAGCCAAAGAATATTTATAAGCCTTGACAGATGATTTGTCAGTTCAGCTGCACCTGGAAGTAGACTTGCTCGACACAGTTTATCAGTAGCAACAGTTTTATGACAGTAGCAGTAGTGAAATAATAGCAGCAGTAAAATAAAGACAGCAGTAATAATTGCAGTAGACAGCAGGATTAAAATACTGTAGGCATAGGGATGGATGAACGGGCGCTGCATGGATGAGATAATTCATGAAATAGTCATACATAGGGCAATTGCAGATAAATAATAATAAGGTATCCAAGTAATAATCAATCATAGGCATGTGTTCCGTATTTAGTCGTACGTGCTCGCAATGAGAAACTTGCACAACATCTTTTGTCCTACCAGCCCGTTTGCAGCGGGGCCTCAAGGGAAACTACTGGTAATTAAGGTGCTCCTTTTAATAAAGCACCGGAGCAAAGCATTAACACTCCGTGAACACATGTGATCCTCACGTCGCAACCATCCCCTCCGGTTATCCCAATTTCTGTCACTTTGGGGCCTCGGGTTCCGGACAGTGACGTGTGTATACAACTTATAGATATGATCCAAAACAATAATTATTCTCATGATTCAATAACATGTTCAGATCTGAGATCATGGCACTCGGGCCCTAAGTGACAAGCATTAAGCATAATAAGTTGCAACAATGACATAAAGTACTACCGATGGATACTAGGCACCATGCCCTAACAAATCTCACAACTATTACATGAATGATCTCATCCAATCCCTACCATCCCCTCAGCCTACAGCGGGGAATTACTCACACATGGATGGGGGAGTCATGGATGGTCGATGGAGAGGTGGCGGTGATGATGATGGCGATGATCTCCTCCAATTCCCCGTCCCGGCAGGGTGCCAGAACGGAGTTTCTGATCCCCGAAATAGGGTTTTCGATGGCGGCGGAGCTCTGGAAGGTTTCTGGAAAAAGCGTCGATTCCCCCGAAGTTTTTAGGTCAAGGCTTTAGTAGTCCAAAGGGGAGCGCTGGGGGCCACACAGGGGGCCACACCACCCCTGGGCGCGGCAAGGGCCAACCGCGCCCTGGGTGCGTGTGGGCCCCTGTGCCCCCTCTTCTTCATCTCTGGCTCCGTGGGTCTTCTGGAAAAATAGATTTCTGGAATTTTTCTGGAATTTTTCTGAAACTTTGACTTTCTGCACAAAAACGAGACACCAAGGCAATTCTGCTGAAAACAGCGTTAGTCCGTGTTAGTTGCATTCAAATCACACAAATTAGAGGAAAAACAATAGCAAAAGTGTTCGGAAAAGTAGATACGTTTTGGACGTATCAGAGGCTGCTCTGGGACGACGGCGACGACGCAGGGCGGCGGAGTTGGGCAGACCTGTGGTGGGCATGTCGGACACGACGGGCACGGTGCGCAGTTCTGCTGCGCGTTGGTGCCGGTTGGAGCAGGCGGGGTGGTGTCGGCGGCGGCAGACGACGTCGTCAAGGACAGGAAACAGACAAGGAAGAGGAGGACCGCGGGTGTCGCCCTGCGGCCGGCTGGCACTAGCTGGGGACGAGGGAGCAAGGAAGGGGACGAGGGAGCTGAACACGACGGGCACCGCCCATCAATTTTCCAAAAATTCAGATTGAGATACGTTTGAGCACATATGGTTAAACTCCAGTGGCAAAGATTAGTGCAATCCAGGGGGGCCAATGCCCCCCTCCCCCTCCCCCCTCCCAAGCTCCAGCACTATTAAACTCTCTCGTAGATATGTTTGTATTCTTGAGTACAATACTTTCCTCTGAATCAAACATTCCCACCCCTCTTGTGTATATATCTATGATTTCTACATGATTCCACAAATGTATGTTCCCATATCAGAGAGGTATTGGGATGTATTTTACAAGTATCTGAATTATTTGTTATTTTTATTAGAAAATATAAAACCAAGGATACCTATGGGGTATGTGTCCCAAGGTATCTGAAGGTATATTTGTGCATACTAAGCATGGACTCGTTATTTTTACTCAGGGCAAACGAAGCAGGATTGAGAGAGCGAGCAGGGGACGATCATAAACTTGTAAAGAAGAGCTTGCACATGGACTATGAGGGAGGGGAGGCAGCACGGTCACGGTCTGACTATCGTCGGCCATATGTATATTTATGTATGTAACCGTTTTCGGTGTTGTTCGCTACATAAGTTATGGTATTATTATACTGACCGTTTTTAGTGGTGTTCGCTACATAAGTTATGGTATTATTATGACCGCAAGCTTTGTTGTTTATTTTGTCGTATCTCATACGTATACTTGTGACGGGGCTTGGTTATGAGACATTGTAACGGTGTGCAAGAACTGGAAAGCCTAGTTGTATCTTATGATTTGGGCATGACAATATTGCACATCTATGTCAATCGAGCCCAACCAAAGCAGAGAAAAAAAATACAAATTTGCTAGATATTCCAATTGCTTAAACCAATAATATGACTACTAGAAAACATGCCCGTGCGTTGCAACGGGATTATCGCGTCCTCTATTTTAACACAACGTCCTATATGTTGTATCTTCTTTCCCGTCCTCGCTTAATTTTTTTAGCTTAATCACCATTGTCCTTTTCTATCTTATTTTTTGCATGTTTTGTGTTTTGTTGAAATAGCGGTTAAACATTTTCAACCCCATGCCTCTATGAATCTACATAACATGGTTTACCGCGGTTTTGAATTGGACAAAAATGCAGAATGCCTTAGCTATGTTCTTCTCCATATTCACATGTTCAATCCAGGTTCAGGCATTTAGTTTCAAAAAACGGTTTGAGTTATGAGCCAAGTCACATCGGACTGGGATACATGATATAACAGAATTTCAGTCGATAGTCCACCCAATTCAAAGAAAACGAGGCAACTTAGAATTTCAGATCAAGAACACAATATAGTATATCAATGAAATAACCATCAATGATAAAACAAAATTCCAGGTCTTCTCTATAAACGAACTTGCAACTAGTTGCACCTGCACCCCATTATCGGATGCCCCACTTTAGAGTTTTCAAAAATTGTGAAATAAATCATGATCATAGAATATGTTGTGTCTTGTGCACCCACAACGCTTGGCTGTGCAAAAAAGACAAATAGTGTGTGAATATCACATGATACTATTCATTTATGTATTTCTTATTTTTGCACAGGTCACATATGGCCATATTTTTGGATAAAAATTTGTGGGTGCTCAAGACACAACATAATCCATGTCCATGATTTATTTCACAATTTTTGAAAACCCCAAAATGGGACATCCAATAATGGGGTGTAGGTGCAAATAGTTGTAAAATATTCACACTCAACTGTACACTGCTACATATCGAGCGAATTGGGAACATCCCCAAGAACGCCAACCCAAAAAGAATAAAAAGCCTCCAAATAACCAATCTAAATTCTACCGAAAACGATGTTGGAGTTGAACAATTTAAGCATCGTGCAGACATCCATTTGCCCCACAAAATGAAGAGCTTTAAAACCTTACAGGTGAATCGTGGCTGTAGACGACGAGCTACCGCTGTAAAGAATACTCCCATGGCCGCCAAAGACAGAGATGCCATTTCCCGCGATTCACCTCTGCTTTTTGTGTTCGCCCAACTCTGCTAGTTAAAGTTTGGTAGGGTCAACGTTGGTGCCGCCACCGACGCCGGCCGCCGTCGCCGGCGCTGGACGCCGCCACGCATCCCACCTGGCCATGGCCCTCATCTTCTTCTCCCATGGCTCCCTACCGCCTACTCCTCCCGTTTCGGCCGATTTGTTCATCAGGTACCTCGTTCTGATATCCTCGCTACTGCGACATGACGACAGGTTGGCCGCTGCTTTTTTTTTTTGAAAGAAAGCCATGCGGCATGTTTTATTGATCAGACAACACAGTTACATCGTTCGCAAGCTTCCCGAGAATAAACTTAGGAGGTTCATCGACCCAAATACAAGGATTACCAGAAAAATAAGCATCCCTCGCAAGCTCATGAGCTACTTGATCGGCTTCCCTATTACAATGTTCTACGGACTCCACATCGCACAACAATCACGGTATATCGCCGCGGCCGAGAAACCTCTATCCTTCATAGTTTCGACCACTTGCACACAGTCTGTTTGGATAACAAAATGATTACTTATTTCTTTCAAAAAAAAAATGATTACTTCCAATGAGTTGGGCCAACGTCAAACCTTCTCTGGAGGCATAAGCTTCAGCCATCGGAGCATCAACAACATGTGGCAGACATTTTTGCGAAGCTGCAATACACTGCCCAGGTAGACTATACTGGGCCATGGCCCACCCTTCCGTTCTATTATTTCAGCCCACTAGCAGCAAATAGCCTAATATTTGTGTTGATTTGGCCCATTTCTGCCAAACCGGCACATTCTTACTTTTCTTGTATGCTCCGCCGCTAGGCCATTCATCAGATTGTACTTTTTTTTTTCAATCCCCTAGTGATGTCGATGATTAACAGCAGGCTAGTGATGTCAATAATTAATTCATATTTGTCTGAATCAATTTTTCTGAACTTCTTTCTGCTGGCCTTTGCAGAATCAATTTTTCGTATCAGGTCTCTCTGGAGATGACACAATTAAAAACAGAGTATTAGAAGCATTATACATAAGGAAACTCTACCAAGCCGACAATGCCGTCCCGGAGGCCGGCGAGGCAGCGCCGCAGCCATTTCCTGTAATGTAGAGGTCGTAGGACTTCCAGGTGTGGTCAAGCGGGTGTGCTCGAGCGGGCAGGGCCTGCCGCCGTCGAGCCTGTCCCACGGCTTGCCATTGCCTGACCAATACATCAGGCTGACGGGTCCGTCGCGGAGCGGCAGCTGCCGTGCACATTGTTGTCGCCGAGGCCGTGCTGGTTTCACCCCAGGTCGACGGCTTCCTCCGCGCCGGCAAAGACGAGCAGGAAAGGGGACAGGGAGCCCACCTCGTAGATGCTCTTCTCCTTCTGGATTTCCATTCACCGATTGATGTGGCGTCGGTATATAGTTGCCCCCCGCCAGCGCCGTAAGTTGGCGACCATGACGTCGGTAGCTGCACACGGCATGCACCCTGGTGGGCCGCCTGCGGGACGCGGCCGTCGCCGAGCACCGAGGCGCCTCCAAGGACGACCCGGAGGTGCGCGCACCACTGGCCGACCTCGCGTCCCAGCTCACGTGCCCCTCCATGTCCGCCTCCCAGCCATCGTCGCACTGCTCCACATCTCCATCTCGGTGCGGGAGCAGCTCATGTCATCCCCAGGCATCCTCGACGCGACTGCCGCAGCCATCCGGGCCAAGGAGTTCACGGCCGCGCACCACGCCGGGGCGAACCGTCGCTGGCCTCCTCTGTGTCCACACCTACCGGCTACCGCACCATAGCGGGAACCAAGCGGTGGTCCTCTTCACCGCTCTCATCGCCCTCCTCTATGGTGCCTGGAGGGGCACCCGCGCGGCCGCGGCACCATGGACGCCCTAAAGGTGCTCTTCGGCGTCGCGCTGTACCCGCTCAACCGGGCGGCCCTCGTCGAGATCGGCGCCATGCGGGCGCTCGTGATGACGGATGGGCGGACCGGGATCGTGATTCGTGCAGGACACCACTGATATGTCGAGGACGCGTTCCGGCAGCTGGAGATCATGGTGGCGAAAGGGCTGCAGCTGACTGTAGTCGGTCTGAACATACTGTTGGATCATGCTGCGCAGCAGCTGGACACATGTGGGTGGACAAGGAGGTGCTGGACCGCGAACAGCTGGGCTTCGAGGTCGATGTCGTGACGTACAACTCGGCCATAGACCATTTCTGCAAGAAGGTTGGAGTGGCTGCGTGTCCTCAAGCTATTCGCGGATCTGCTCAAGAAGCCGATAACACCCGGCTCGTATACATGCAACATTTTTCTCCAGACCACAGTACAACAAATTTTGAGTTGCAGCAAACGGAGCTTGGCTCTGATGGTTGGGTTCCCTGTGGTGGAACCAGCCCACCCAGGTTCAAGTCCTAGACTTGGCATGGGCGTTTGCATTTACCTGGATTTATTCCAGGATTATCCGGCGCTATTCTTTCAGTGGTAGGTGACGTGCCCGTCAACAGCGAGGCGCCTGTGGTGACTTCGTCAACCTCAAGATCTGCCGGCTCAGTCCTTCAGAGGTGCTCATAGGGGTAGGGTGTGCGTGCGTGCGTTCATAGGGGTGAGTGTATGTGCGTATTTGTGAGCGTCTGTGTTGTACTGTGTTCTCAAAAAAAAAAATTTTGAGTTGCAATTTTGCATGCTTGTAGATTTTGAAACTATCTATATCTGGGATTTGTTTCGCGATTTTTGGAAACTAAAACATGCCTGAATTTTTCAAAAAACAAGCTCCATGTAGCTCGGGCTCCAAAACACCACTCCCCTGTATAGCTACACTAAGCAAATAACTTGGTATACATATATGTGGAAGTTCAAGACAATGAAATTCAGATGTAAGCAAATAGATTATGCCTCCGGCTCTGCCTACTAGTACATGCTGATGCACTCATCAAATTTCAGCATGAACATTATCCGGTGTTATCATGCATCGCCAGAAAAGCGGTGACCGTTGACACCCAATGTTGTCTCCGCTCGGCGTTGTGTGATATTGTACAGTTCTCATGGGAATTGTGAAGAACTTGTTTTGTCGCGCTATCTAAGTGGATGTGGAGTTTATCCACTTAGCTCCATTCTCAAGCAAACTATTAAAACTGCACAAAGAAATTAATCATTAGTGTCTATCACCAGAGTTGCAGCCCTGACTAATTATCACAGGATGGCTTCTAGGAAAAAAAATATAGCTAATGAAGCTCCTGAAAATGAAAACCTCCAAATTCTAAAAACTTGCCTCAAGTAGTTGTTACATGCACCAAAATCGCTGTAAATTATTAATTACATGCAAATGGAAGAGATAAAACAAGGTACAGTTCTATCTTTTAAGATGACTTATTGTACGAACCTGAATTTTGATATGATTTTTGCATGTTAGAGTTAGATGTTTGACTTTCAGTGATGTAGGTTTAACTCTTCTTGTCACAGAAGACATGCATGAATAGAGAACATGCAACTCATTACAGAATTTCATTGCAAGTGACATTATAAAATCTCTTCTTAGGTTAAGAAATGACCCCAAGAGCTTTGTTGTTGCATCAATAAACCTTCTCGTTTAACATATTATCCCATGAACATAGTTGAATTTTATACATGCCTCGTCAACATGGCAGCAACCTAAACTAAGTGATGCAAACGGCAAGACGAAAAGATGAAAAATTGAAACTCTAGTGCAATTTTTTTTGCAAAAAGGCCAACCAATCTAGCGATCATCAACAACGGTATAAGGTATTCTAAAATCAATAAAAATTTCAAATAGGTCTTCAGACCACCTAGCGACGACTACAAACACTGAAACGAGCCAAAGGCGTGCCGCTATCCTCACCCCTCCCTCATCGGAGCTGGGTAAAGCTTATCGTAGTAGAGCTTGTTGTAGGAGACAGACGGGAAAGTCGTCGTGCCAAGGCCCCGAGGGATCAGCGCAACAGAGCAGTAACCATCGCCAATGATGAGAATCGTAAATCGGAAGAGCTGGACCTGCAACCACACGGACGAACAAGAAAACGGACTAGATCTAATGGGATCCGCCGGGCACACGCCTCCACGCGCCCTCCATTGGCGCTAGGCGCACCACCGTAGTGAGGATAGGACGGGAGGACCTTATTCTAACTTCAAGAAATAGCCACCGCCTCACCATCTTGAAGAAGACAATGAAAAAAGCTAAACAAAAGACAGGAACCCTCCCGCCGCTGACAGGCCGTGATCTCCAAAAAAACTAGTGCAATGACTTTGACATATACCAATACAGACACATGGATATACTATTCTAAAGATTAATCATTGCATGTTTGCCTTTACAAAATGTAGAATACAAAAATTGTTGCAAATGGTTGTCAAGTACTGCAGTTCAAACTGTAAAATAGTGCACCTGAAAATGACATAGTTGGGTCGTAGTGAAATACCAAGACAAAAATACTTCAGAGTTACATAACAAAAGGCATACCAACCAATAGTTCAGTGCATGCACCTTGTAAAAAATAATCTACAAGAATAAGGAGAAAATTGATGATGATTATGTAAGAGACCCACTTCTTGATGCAATTTTGCAGCCTGACACAAACATTGCACATATAAGAAGACAAGAGCTATAGAAACTCATTGTGATATTTGAGCAGGGAAAATAAATGACATGACAAGGGATATATTGCTTCAATGCACACCTTATTTGCAAGCCTGTTACGTTCTTCCAAACTATCATGAAAGTATGGTAATTCAATTTGGTACTTATATTTCCATTCTATATTCGGTTGCGATTCTCTTTTCTTTTAGTTAGCTTAAGGTCTGCCCCGGCTCCTATTTTTCCCTGGCTCCGGTAGCCGAAACCATCCGTAAGTCAGGCAGTATTGCTCGCAATGAAGCTCCAGCCACACGTAACTGCACCGGGGGACACTAAGTCTTCACTTGATTTGAACCAACTCCACGGATCTTACCTGATGAAATTCAGGTTTTAAGTTCATCGGCAGCCCAGCACCGAGGCCCTCGTGTGCTGCGCGCATTAGTCATGCTCGCCGCGTGCATGGTATCCACGAGCGCGCCGCACATGGACGAAACTTTCTCGCCGACACGGCGGACTGCGTAGAGGAGATGCAAGGTACAGGGGAGGGCGACGGTGTCACGCTGGTGTGCCGCGGCGATGAGGGCGAGGGCGCGTAGCGAGTAGGCGCTTCCGCGATGAGGATGCGAGGTATGATGTGGGTGACCGCGTCATGCTGGTGACCTGGTGTGACATGGCATTGTCCTGCCAATTCTTTCGGCCTCGACGACGTCTACGGTCTACGCCAATTCTTTCGGCCTCGACGAGGGCCGCCCTGCCGTCGGGGTGCTTGGAGAGACTAACGAGGGACCCACGGCATTGTCCTGCGCGTACGCGTCCATGATGGAGAGGGTAGAGCAACCACGGCATGGCATTGGCCTGGACTTAGCGTGCCCGATAGACGCTCCTCCGTCGACCCCCTCGAGAACCGTTCGAGCCGCGCAGCACCAGCGGCGGATCTGCTGAACGGCACCACTTGCCAACGTCGCTGCTGGATAGTGTCACCGGGTTGTTCATAAGTTCCAGCGTGATCGGGCACTGCAGCGCCTCCGGTCTGATCCACTCTGGGGCACATCGCCGGCCGCGCCGCCGCCCACAGTACACCAGAAACGCCATTAAGTTGTTTATGAGGACCACCTCGCGGCTGCACTCGTCGCCGGGGTCAAAACCCAATTTCCTCGGAGCACTCGAACCAGGTTTTGACTACAGTCCGGTGAAGCACCTGCATCGCATCCTCAGCCTCCGGCGCGACGCCTTTCTTAAAACATCCACTCACACCTCTTTTGCAAAATCCTTTGCTTTTTCTGTGATGGAATCAAACAAAAATTGATGCATGTGAAATCCTATAAGATTGAAGTGGACATGACATTACAATCCTGCAGTTTTCCTATCCCTATGTTTTTCCAATCCTAGGAATCAAACAGGCCCTAAGTTGTTTATGAGGACCACCTCGCGGCCCAATTTCCTCGGAGCACTCGAACCAGGTTTTGACTACAATCCGGTGAAGCACCCGCATCGCATCCTCAGCCTCCGGCGCGACGCCTTTCTTAAAACTGATGCGCGACGCCGTGGGGTACTGGCTAGGCGTTGGTCGCCAGCCATGCGGCTTACCACGTCGGCCGCGAGGGAGCTGGTTCATACAGCGTTACATATTTTGCAATGGGAAGTTTTGTAATGTGAAGTAGATTTAGAATAAGAAAATGGGGGCAAGGCAGGAGATTCAGAACGGTGTCAAACCGGCGACGGCCATGCGTGTTGCTTGCCCGTCCGTCGTCCACGATGCCTTGGTTATCAGAGTATCAAACGTGGCGGCACGGCCATCTGAGCCTAAAGTATGTTATCGTATAAACTATTTATTCACATATTTGTTAGATCGATTATGAAGTACTGTACATACTAGTTATTTTGCACATTAATCCAAAGTTACAGACTACCAGTTATAAAGGACGTGTTTGGTTCGCAAGTTCTGTCCCGTCATCCGATTATTTTGTTTGGTTCACTTTCCCTGTAAACAAATACCGTGTAAACGAGTTACAGCGTAGGTCAAATCCGTTACCGGAAACGAATCGTGTTACCGCGAGCTGAGGGCGAGCGACCAATCTGGCTTTCGTCCCGTCTTCCCCAAATTTCCTCCCGTGCTGCCCTCGTCCTCCTAGTTGCGCCGCCGGCGCCGGCCCAGATTTTCTCCCGTGCCTTGCGATGCCGGTAGCGGCAGCAACACCATGCGGCGGCGGCGGCCGGCCGGCGGCCAGCAATCCCGTTCCGTGCTTGAGGTGATGTCCTCCAGAGCAGCTGTGGCCGCATCGACGCCTTGCTGCGGCGGCGGAAGCCACTAATCACTTCGATCGCGTGTTCCCAAATTTCCTCCCCTCGTCCGCTTAGCTGATTTTCTCCCGTGCTTGCCTTCGTCCGCCTAGTTGCGGCGGCGGCGGCCACCAATCGCGTTGCTTGACGTATCCTTCTCCAAGATTCCGTAGCGGCAGCGACATCATGTTTCGGCGGCGGCCGGCCGTCAGCCACCAATCGCCTTCCCTCACCGGCGTGATCGCTCCTCTTTCCGGCCTTCCCTCTCTCGTTCAGACCTCTGTCCTAAGCAATCCCAATCCCCTCTCTCTGCTCCCCTCTCCCCTCGCTCGCCTCGTCGTTTTCCATGGCCTCCCGTCCCGAGCACCGCCTGCATCCACCTCCGGCCAGTCGTCGTCGACCTCGCCGTTCCCGGCCCTCCTCTGCTCCAGGAGCTCGCCGCCGTCCCCGACCAGCTCCGGCCGCCGCATGTGCTCGCCTCGATGCCGTCCTCCCCTGCTCTGCCTTGGTCGCGACCCTGACTCTCCTATACGACCGGCTAGCAATCCGTTTACGTTACCTCTGCAAACCAAACTAAATTAGAATTTTTCCATTACGTTACCATTACCGCCAGTTAACTGATTCCAATACCGTTACCAAAGCTGAACCAAACACGTCCAAAACTTTAAGTGGTATAAACTACTTAACATAGAATTGCACAATACAAAAGTACAGATGATTGGAATTGTGGTGTATTTGTTTTTGAAGTTCCCTATGCATCAAAACGGAGAGAAAGTAATTAAACATCACTTTAGTATTGTAATTGTAAATTTAAAATTGGGAGAGGGGTAAGCTCCGGTTCTATTTCAGCCACATACTCAATATATTCTCGGTACTAAATCCACAATGAAAAAAACAACGAAAATCACAAAAGACGGTATATTGTTGTGATATACTACATCTTCTTTACATGTGGGCTTATTGTTGGTCTGTCCCCCTCTATACTCAAATCCTGGATCCGCCCGTGTAGCGGGGGTGGGGACCGGGACGGCCGCAATGGCGGAACCCTACTAGCTCACGCTCGCTGACAGGATGAGAGGGAAACCAGGTCGACGAGATGGTGGTTGATTTCGGTGGCCCACCTCCGACGCCGATGCCAGTATTCGCTCGAGCGAGGATCCGAGGGAACGGGGTCGGGGATCTCAGGTTGTCTTTGAAGTCCCAGGCACACAAAACCGGCACGTGTGATCTAGGCAATGTGTTGTATACTCTGGTTTCATTTTGTCAGATGTAAGCCTATGCTCTCCCAGCTGTGTTCTGAACCTGTAATTGGGGCTTCATTGTGGCCTTGTGGACATACTAGTGGTGTACATGATACAAATGCTGACGGTCAAGTCTGGGAAGAAGTCTTGTACGTAAATATAGAGCTCGACTTGCAGGAGGACTTGTCTGTAATTTTCATCTTTGTTGGGTGCCTTTCTGTAATTCCCTGGCTTTAATATCATCAGTTGTTTCCTGCCAAAAAAAAAAATATAGAGCTCGACCCGAACAAAACGTGTGGAAAGATACGGTTAAGCATTATGTAGTTTTCTACTACAGTTGGTATAGTCCCCTTTTAGTGTTCCCTAACTTGTGATCCTTTTTTTTTTCGTGAAGACACGTTGGGGGAAGAAGGCAAATAATGCATTTGACGTTTATAGCTAGCTGGCAACCTGTGATTGTGTTCATATGCTACACAATTCATATGACAAATACTTCAGTGATTGAACAACATCGCCGTCTATTAGAGCATCCCCACGCGCTTCTTATAGTGTTCCCAATAGAGATATTGAAAACGGTGCCCAGCCACGGTCCCAATAAAGATAAAGTTGCCGGGCAGGCCCAATTACGCGTCCGGCAACCCTGAAAAGGGTCCCCGGTCACTTGGAGGAAGTGGGACTGCCGGTAGTCGCGGTAACCGTCGCCACGTTAGATCCTGACAGGTGGGCCACGCCAATTAGCTTAAGTTATTACGGGCGGTGTATGGTTTAATAGCGCAACGTTCCCTGACGCGCAGAAAGGCGTAGTGTCTCGCATTCTATGACACAGGTCGCCGGCGTAATGGCGCATCGGGAACGGTCACCGGCTTTAAATGGCGCCGGATGCTCGACAGAACTCCACAAGCAAAGTAAGCGTAAGACCTCTGCGGGGCGACGTGAGGGACAAGAGCGGAGCGAACCCTAGGCGAAACCGCGCAGCTGATCGATTCCCTCTGGTACAGCGTACGAAGCAAATTGATCGATTTACTTTTTGGCTAGCTGATCGATTCCCTCTGGTACAGCGTACGAAGCAAATGTGACTTTCTGTAGCGCACATGGCCAGGTGCGCCACAGATAAGTGACTTTCTGTGGCGCACATGGCCAGGTGCGCCACAGATATGTGACTTTCTGTGGCGCATGTTGTTTTCGTGCGCCACAGAATTGCAAAAAGTGATCCGAGAAATATTTTTTGTGGCGCATGGCAGTTTCGTGCGCCACAAAAAGTGATCCACAGAAATGCAGTTTCCTACTAGTGTCTGTTGGTAAATTAGGATCATTAGGGTACGTATTTTCTTACATACAACGAAAGGGAGCTACAGTCATGTTATAATACGAACTTAGGATAGTTGGGGATAGTAAGAAAATACATCGATAACAGTATCTTGAGCATAAACATAATCTAATATTTCGGACAATTAACTATATTTACTATCACCGTAAATGTGGAATTTAAATAATGCATTCTACTTACCATATAAACTAACCATGCAGCAAAGGATCAATGACTTTCAATCTCCAGAACTAACAGCCTGGATTCTCTGTCATCCAAAGCTTGGAATTATGTAGTATTAAAACATGTTTCCAAATGTACCAGATCCCAGAATGGCAATTTCAATTTCGACAGCACATACAATGTTGATTTCTTGTTTAAAATCTTTATCGCTCCCATAATTTAAATGCCTCTTCTCCTTGCAGTGTATAGAGAATACAAGCTTTGCAAGATGCAGGGAAAATCAACATTCCTAAAAAAGGTGCAGTAGTGTTCCTCGAAATGATGTTGACATAATACTGAAGTTTAACATGGGAGGGGAAAATGGCAATGGAGAAGAGTGTTGTCTCTACCATTAAGACAAATACAGTGTCATGTCTGCCTTGAGTTAGGTGTCAATACCTGTGGCTGTGTACTTGAGCAAACAGGAGAATTCCAAAACCAATTATATCAAAAAAATGACGCTACAGTCTTTCATCGAAGCAAAATAGCATACGGTCCATAATTATGTCCACTGATCTAGATCTCATGAAAGTAGTTGATATCCTATACCGGACCATGAACCTGAACAGACTGTTTATCAGGCTGAACTGGGAGAGGGAGGTGAAATGGAGTAGACAAATCCTCAGCCATGCAGGTTTGATGAGGGAAAGGATTTTTTTTTTTTTTTGATGCCTCTGAATTGGTACAGCTGTAGTATCTGAACTTAATACACCAACTCACACCACACGCACACACTCAACACCATACACACCCTAGTGTGCAAGCTAAGACCTACAGATCTATACAAACCCCACGCGTTTTGTGACTCCTATCGCTGTGGCTCGAACGCGTGCTGAGAGAGGCCAGTAAAGAATAATACACTGCCCTAGTGAACAGTGCAGAAACAGTGTCATGAACAGTGTTCCCTGGTGAGGCACCAAGAATTCGCTCCGTCGAACCTCGATGGGTACGGTGGCCACTGCCGGACGTTACCACCGGGCCACTGGCCCGTCCTCATCTCCACTAATATAAAAAGAGAGAGACAGGGGTGATCCAAACAATCGTCACCACACAACGCTTGATCAAACGGTTATTACCTATTCACGGACTGAGCACGGAGCGGGCTGACAACAGAACGGATTGGGAAAAAAAACAATACGCATCCATCCACGCGCCAGGAGCGCCACCCACTCGAACCGCCGCCGATCGCTTTTACAATGGCCGGACGGCCGCCGCCGCATCCACGCGCGTAGCCGACCTCGGCCACCATCTCCACGCGCGGTTCCACCGCCGGCGCCCTCAATCCCCGCCGCCGACGACCATCATCAACGCCGCCGCGCCCTCAATCCCCGCCGCCGAAGACCATCATCAACGCCGCCGCGCCCTCAATCCCGGCCACCGACGACCTCCATCCCCGCCGCTGACGACCTCCATCCCTGCTGCCACACCCTCCATCCCCTCTACCTACGACCTCCATCCCCGCCGTCCACTTGAAGAACGGGCGCCGCCGTCACCTGCGTATCAACGCCGCCTCCCACTTGCAGACCGAGCGCCCCCACTACGTCGCCGTGTTCCAGGACGCCGCCGCTCTGCCCGTTGTGAGGACGCCGCCGCGCGTCACCTGCACCCAGCTCGACGGCGGACTGCTCCTCCAAGGCGGCGGGCTCCTCGACAACAGGTTCCTGCATCCCTCCACACGGATAATCTGAACAGGTACCTGAACTGCATAATCTGAACCTACCTAATATTGGTACATATTTATTGCAATTCTGCATATTTTGACAATTGTCATATATAACGCTCATAGGAATGATATGTACCACCTATTAATTGTTATCTTGGCATATCGATCATCTAGCCATGTTCTTGGTATCGATTCTTTGGTCCCTGTTTAGTAACTTGCCAACAGTTGACAGCTTTTCTCAAAAGCATGTCATTAAAATTTCAGAAAAGGGCTTTTCTCATAACCTGTTGTTTTATTAATAAGTTTTAATGAAAGTTTCAGGAGTGAGTATATGAACCAACTTATGAGTATTATGTTGCACTAGTTATATTTAGTGCGGCGTCACGCCGCACCCTTGCTGTTTTTTTTTGTTGCGTTATATATGTTGTAAAGAAAGGTGCAGGTAATTGTATTTTGAAAATATCCATGTTTAAATCGTGCTCGAACTTGGAATGTACGGAAATATGGAAAAGGCCTACATTTATAAATTATTGTTCTATATGAATTATTTGGTTTTCGAAAAGTCTGGGAAATAGTGATATTTGAAAGAAAACTGAAATTTTAAAATATGCAAATTCGTATAATGTTTTTGGTGGGTGAAAGCAAAATTTGGGAACGTCTAGATTTTTAAATTGTGCAAGTTTACAATTTGTTTGAGCTGTTTGGAAACATTTAAAATTTATTAGGTAAAGAAAAGTAGAATTAGAAAAATACATATATAAGTTATTAGGAAAAGAATTGTGGAATAAAAAGAAAAGGGAAAGGATTGGAGGCAGTGCATTTGTATGTATCTTGAAATGTTGATTAAATTGGAGTTTTGAAAGCATGCTCTGATGATAGTTCGGGTATGTATTTATATTTTTTAGACAATTTAATTCCACATGTGGGGAAAGTTTGTTTGTATGGTGAGAAAGAATTATTCAAGAAAATCATCTAACAGATCATCAATAAAATGAACAATTATTAGTTTTCGTGTAAAATTTGAAAATTTGTTAGTTTGACCTCTCTATTCAATGGATATTTGATGCCAATTTTTCAAATCTATATTATTTTCAGATGGGTGTATTTTGATTGGTATACTGCAAATGCATACCATATCGAACGTTTTGTCATATTTTTTGACGAAAATTGATGGAAAATGTGATTTATGAGCAAAGAAGAAAATGCATATATCTGGGATGAATAGTCCATGATCTGTTTGAAGTTTATTTTTGTTCCCACGGGACGTTCGGTTTATTGGGAAAACGCGACCACATTGTCAATTAGGAAGAATTAAGAGTTGCTTAAATATTATTCAAAATTTTGATCTGATATGGTGGGCACATTTTCTCGGTGAAAAGGGAGAAAATTTTACTGTGTAAATAACGTGGCGGCACGACGCACTCGTCCCGTTAATTTTCCTGGTGCGGCTAAATATTATGTACTGGAAATTATCGTTGAGAAGTTTGTTTCGCTGCAACCTTCCCGCTTATTTTGCCGGTGCGGCTAAATATCATGAACTGGAAATTATCGTTGCGAAATTTGTTTCGTCGCACCCTTCCCATTCATTTGTCTGATGTGGTTGAACGTTGTCGACTGGAAATTACCGCTGCAAAGTTTGTGTCGTTTTCCCTGGAAATTATCGTTGCGAAATTTGTTTCGTCGCACCCTTCCCATTCATTTGTCTGATGTGGTTGAACGTTGTCGACTGGAAATTACCGCTGCAAAGTTTGTGTCGTTTTCAAATTGTTGAAATCGAAAAAGAGCTTGAGTTTAGAAGTTTGGCCAGAATTTAAGAATAAGTCAATTCTGGGTGTTGTTCATGCTCGACTTGGTTTCACGCCTGCAAATTGCTCAGATCTAACGTCTGCCAATTGCTCAAATTTCGAAGACATTTAAATTTGGAAATGTTCGAAGTCAAAATTGTAGCTTGTGTCGTAAATAGCTAGCAATTTTGCCCGTGGCCGTTTAGATATATTTAAATAGGTAGGAATTTTTTTTGTGGCCATTTAGATATGTTTTTCATTTTTCTTCGGATGGGTAGAGTCGAATTAAAAAAATTGAATATCGAAATGGCCACGAAATTGTACTTTTTAAATTATTGAAATTCGAAAGAAACGTATGTTTTCAAAATTGTTCAGATTTGAAATTGTATGAGCATTTAGTAAATGCAACTTCGTAATTGAAGCAAATGCATTAAGATTATCTCCAGATCTTTAGCAAATTGAAGTGTTGGAAAATATTTGTATTTCAACATAATTAGATAGCTTGTATTTTTCTGGTTATTGTGATATTTTTCCCATATTTTTTTAGTGGGTGCATTGAAAGTATTTTATTTTGCAAGTTTAATCATTTTTCTGTTTAAAAAAAAACGCTGACGTGTGGGCTCGTCCATGACGTCGTGCTGACGTCATGGACGACCACAGCGAGCACGGTGGTGGCGGCGACTACGGCAGCGACGCCGGCGACGCACTGGTGCGTCCTGGGAAGCGCCCGTAGGCGCGGCGGGCGCGCGTGGACGCGCGCAGCCCGAAAGTAGCGGCGCCGCCGCGCGTAGGTCGCCGGAGAGCGCACGGCGGCGGCCGAAAGCGGCGGCGGATGGCGAGGTCGGCCGCATGAATTCGGCGTCGATTCCTGCCCGTCTCCGGCGTCTCGGGACGCGGCGCGCGGCGAGGAGCCTGGGGAGGCGACGGCGCACCTCGCGGCGGCCTCCGATTTGGCCGGGGAGGCGCGGGGCGGCGGCGCGGGCGGCTGCGGCGGCCGCGGCGAGTCCGGCGTCGCGGGAGAAGAAGGAGGGGAGGGGGGAGGTCTGGGTTGTTTTGCAGAAAAGTCCTCGGATTTTTTTGTAATTCTATTTAGACCCTTTTGTTCGTAAAACAGTGGACGGCGGAGAAATTTCTCGCACGCGAGGGGCCTATTTACAAAATGTTCCGCGCGGGGACGTGTGAGCCGCCCGATCGAAATTTGACGGCGCGGATTCGATCACTGTAGAACACTGTAGCAGACTGTAGCTGCTACAGTCGCAGGGCCTCCCACAAATCGCGATATATTCCAACTTTTATATACTTATTTATATACTTAGGATAGGATGGCAGCATACTTTTCTGTGTAGTTTATGCAAACCTGAGCCCATCTGAGCAGACTATCCTTATCCAAGACAAGATGTATCGTCTATAGGTAGATATTTTTAGTGGCGATATGCGTGTGGTTGTACAATCAGTTATCAGAACCGAAGATATTTCCAATAGTTGTAAAGCTATATCATAATCTGAACAATTATTTATACTGAGGTATTTCGAGTTTTACCGAGGTATTCTACAGGCACAATTTCAAAAAATGACTAATATTTTTGAAATTTATAGTGTACTGTAATTGCAATTGCTCAGCTCCCATACTTCTTGTTAGGTGGTTGCAGCTGTAATTCAGAGAAGAACCCAATTTCTCTTAGAAGGACATACACGTAGCCAAGACCTCACGTTGAATGTTATCACCGAAGCTTGGTACAGAATATTGTATGGTCTCTATGTATGCTGGATTGATTTGTCAAGATTTTTTAATCGCGCTTCTGTTATGCAAAGCAAAAATGGTGTTGTTCCATCTGAACCTGCTGCCGTGGTCTTCAGGATAACCACCACCATCAAGCCGCTTTCCTCTTCCTCCATGCGCGTCCCGGTTTGCCGCATGTCGTCTTTGCCCAATGTCGCGATGTCCTACAGGCTACAGTGCATGTCTGCCGCTTGTTGTGAGAAAACGTCAAACATAGGCAATGCTCCTTTGAGCCATTGCCCTTTTGCATTAGTCTTGTTGTATCTGCAGATAGCAATGCTTTGTGATTTTCAACATGATATTGTTCTAAAAAATACATGCAGAGAGCAAGCAGTTACATCATGTCGTGTCGGTGTATTATCAAGCCATTCAGTTCCTTTCTGATTGAACTTTTCTATATACCAGACTTATGATTACTGCAATGCATACTTAATTTCTTCAGGAATTCATACAGTGCTCAGTTCAACGTGTTTTCTGGAAATTGGAACAAATTCTTGGTTGGCTTAAATGTTTATGATATGACAAAAGAAAGGTTTTTCCTTGATATCAATGGCACTATGTTTGGGAGACCAGTGATGATTTGATTATCACATGCTAGCAGCAAATAAATATCACATGGTGCCACACCAATCCCCTCTTAAACAAAGTACACCATTATACAAAGTTTTATAGATTTTGAATAGCATTTTCTCTTAGACGATAAAGATAAATGGATGACGATGTAAGCACCAGAAATAATGTACTATCGCCTCAGGTTGCAAATGTTGATTTGAATTTTTTATGTAGCCGTACTCTATATAGGTGTGTCAAAGGATGACATGAATTGCTGAAAACCCATACTTAGATGTGTTGGGGGACCTTAGCTTGTTGGAAAGGAAACTTTGTTTCGTAATTCCCACTTCTTGTGAGATACCACAACTATTCAAATGATTTTTGTATGGTGAAATGTATTCTTTAAAAAAAAATCTATGTTCCACGTGCATGTGTAGATGAATTTTGTTTGACACCAAACAGCAGGGGAATATTGTACGGCAACATACAGCCAATGTAATATGATCTGACATGTATTGTGAGGAACTTGCGATGTCTATTTTCTGTGGTGTGTGTGTGTCTTCCCAAGGATGGTTGGTCTGGGCGCATGAAAAACAACATAATTTTTTGTATTGCAATGGAAACTTATAGTCATATTCACTGTTCAAGATATCTTCCGATATTGCGATAAACCGGAGGATTTATCGCTTACCGACGTTTGACCGATAAGATAAATCAGCCGGTAAATCGGTCGATATGCCGATAAATCACCCAATATGTCGATAAACCGGCCGATTTCCCCTTATCTTGGGTCAACCGAGAAGTTCCCGATAAGCTCCCCAACATTGATCATATTGCAATGGAAACTTATAGATGGAACAAACCTATGTGCCGCGATACCCTGATAAACAAGAAAGAAAAAAAAATGCTAGGATAACACATGCGTGGCACGTGCACAATTACTAGTGAGGGAAAGGATTGAAGCTCTCGTAATTAGCTAGCTCGTTATTATTACATTTGTCTGATCAGGAGATGGGAGATGCATCTCAGACCTCTCAACAATAGAACCGAGAGCACTGGCAGATTGGTAACGATAGTCATTAAGGGAGAAAGCTCGTAACTAACTGTAGTAAAAACGGCCATCGTATCGCAGTTCTTAATAGGATTTTATGAAGCTTTGCCATTCATCGCCTGTAGTAAAAACAAAAAAGGGACAATACTTGGAGATGCCAGATCCAAATAAAAGAAAAGGGAAGGTTATAGCACTATCTTGACTGATACTGGGGCAAATATGGACCCATTCAAACATGCGAGCAACGAAGAGCAACAAACAATGAATTGTATTAGGTTTAGTGGCGGAAACGATACCCTCGTTGGAGGGTTCGGGTGCGTGTTATATAGGCATGGAAGAGCCCCATGCGTGGCGTCATACAGATGTACGGTATACCGTTGGTGTACTACACCATACGGTATACACGTATATTACATTGTTCAACACCCTCCCTTAATCTAAACTAGTACACATGTTTAGATTACGCTTAAACTTCTCTAATAGCTTTACAGGAAGTGCTTTAGTGAAACCATCAGCCACTTGATCTCTACTAGAAATAAACTTAACTTCTAAACTTTTATTTGCTACTCTTTCCCTGACAAAATGAAAGTCTATCTCTATATGCTTAGTGCGAGCATGGAAAATAGGATTTGCTGACAAATAAGTAGCACCTAAATTGTCACACCAAAGACATGGCTTCTCCTTTAGCTTAACACCAAGTTCATGAAGAAGAGCTTCAACCCATATCAATTCAGTAGTGGCATTTGCTAGAGATTTATATTCAGCTTCAGTGCTAGAGCGTGATACCGTTGCTTGCTTTCGGGCATTCCAAGAGATCAAGTTCGGTCCAAAAAAGATGGCAAATCCTCCAGTGGACCTTCTATCATCAGGGCAACCAGCCCAATCTGCATCTGAAAAAGCACTCAATAGTGTAGATGAAGACTTAACAAATGTGATACCAGTATGCAATGTCTGTTGCACATATCTCAGAATTCTCTTGACAGCTGTCCAATGTGTGGTGGTTGGAGCATGAAGGTACTGACAAACTTTGTTAACTGAAAAAGACAAATCTGATCGTGTGAGAGTTAGATATTGAAGAGCACCAACTATGCTCCTATATTGAGTAATATCTTCAGGACCAAGAAGTGTTCCCTCATGTAACGATAATGTTTCAGTGGAGGACAGTGGTGTAGGAGCCGGCTTGCAACCTTTCATACCAACACGGCTTAGCAAATCTGTGGCATATTTTTCCTGTGACAAGAGTAATCCATCTTGTGTTCTCTTTACCTCAATACCCAAGAAGTAATGCAAGTCTCCTAAATCCTTTATAGCAAAGTTCTTATTAAGATCTTGAAGTAAGGCTGGAACGGCATCATGTGAGGAGCTTGCAACTATAATGTCATCAACATAAATCAAGACAAACATAGTAATCTCTGACTTGTGGTATAAGAACAAAGAGGTGTCGGCCTTTGATGGAATAAAACCAAGGTCATGAAGTTTGGAGCTAAGCCGAGAGTACCAAGCCCTTGGAGCTTGCTTCAAGCCATAAAGAGCTTTATCAAGTTTGCAAATGTAATGAGGAGTATCAGGGTTTTCAAAACCTGGAGGTTGTCGCATGTAAACCTCTTCTTCCAGAACACCATGTAAAAACGCGTTCTTGACATCTAGCTGCCGTAAACTCCATCCTCGAGAGACTGCAACTGCTAAGACAAGTCTAATGGTTGCAGCTTTAACAACAGGACTGAAAGTGTCTTCATAATCGATGCCATACCTTTGCTTGAAACCCTTTGCAACAAGACGTGCCTTATACCTGTCAAGTGTACCATCAGCATTCTTCTTGATACGATAAACCCACTTGCAGTCAATCAGATTTTTGTTGGTACTAGGAGGAACAAGATGCCATGTTTCATTCTTCAGCAAAGCATCATACTCTTCCTCCATTGCTTTGCGCCAATTTGTATCATCAAGTGCTTCAGAAAGAGACCTAGGTTCTCCTGTAGATGCAAGCATACCAAATTTGATAGAACCATCTGTATATTTTATTTTGCGACCCTTGGTATCATACCTGACTGTACCATCCGTGAAAGTTTTCGGCTGTTTAATTCCTTGTTGTAGGCGTGTACGCACCCCAGGAGGTGCTGCAGGTGCAGGCTGCACAGAAGATCCTGCAGCAGCACCTGAATCCTCCTGCGAGCCAGCGCTGCGGGACGGCGCACCAGGTCCCGTGACGTGGCGCCAGGGGAGTGGAGGAGGCGTGCCGTCGGAAGCAGACAGGGCGTGGTGCCGGCGGACGAGGACGTGGCGCCAGGGGAGTGGAGGAGGCGCATGCTGTCGGAGGCAGACGAGGCAGAGGACCGCGTGGGGGTCCCGCCATCGCCATCATGGCTTGTGTCGTCGCTGGCACGGGCATGCGGGGACAGCGTGCCGCTGTCGGCTGGCGTGGCGGTGGAGGATTGGCCAGGCGGGGGAGACGCGTGCATGTCGCCGTCGTCATTGCTGGGCCTGACGCGCGCGTGCCAGGCGAATCCTCCCCGGGATCTGGGCGTGCACGATCTGATGCAGGAGCAGCACCTGGATCTGCCTGGGATCCAGCGCCACTGTTGTTTTCACCTGAGCTCATATGGGCATCATTTGTGTACTGTTTTCACCGATTTCTTCATCAATTTGCACAGAAATTTCATCCACTTGATCTTCATCAGCATCCTGATCATGATTAGTGACAGGGACAAAAGGCAAAGACATATGATCATCAACATTTGCATCCCCCTCATGCGAATAGTGGTAGGAAGGAGAAGTATTTGTTGTCTAAGGAGAGCACGGCATTTTTATGCATGGAAGCAAAAGGAAAAATATTCTCATCAAACACGACATCACGTGATATGTAGATACGACCGGTGGATGGCTCAAGACATTTTACTCCTTTATGGCGCGGACTATACCCAAGAAAAACGCATCGTGTGGATCGAAAAGCAAGTTTGCGTTTGTTATAAGGTCGAAGATTAGGCCAACATGCACACCCAAAAATGCGAAGAGAGTCATAGTTTGGTTTGGTTTGAAGAAGACGCTCAACAGGAGACACAAGACCAATGACTTTACTAGGAAGCAATTTATGAGAAATGTGGCTGTGAGAAAAGCTTCATCCCAAAACTTAAGGGGCATGGAGGCATGAGCAAGTAAAGCAAGACCAACTTCGACAATATGACGGTGTTTGCGCTCAGCTGAGCCATTTTGCTGATGAGCGTGAGGGCATGAAACATGATGTGTAATGCCAACTTTCTGAAAGAAACTGTTGAGTTTTTCATATTCACCACCCCAATCAGTTTGCATAGTTATGATTTTACGATCAAACTTACGTTCAACAAGTTGTTGGAAGTTAAGAAACACTTGATAAACATCAGAACGCTTTTTAAGCAAATAAATCCATGTGAACTTGCTGAAATCATCAATGAAGCTTACATAATAAGTGTGCTTGCCAACAGAGGCTGGGGCAGGACCCCATACATCAGAAAAAATTTGTTCCAAGGGAACAGTAGAGACACTAGTGGATACAGGATATGGTAATTGGTGGCTCTTGGCTAGTTGGCAAGGATCACATACATAAGGATTTATTTCAGGGGAATAAGCTAAATCATTCTTCCTAAGAACTTGTTGAACAATAAACGATGAAGGATGCCCTAAACGACGATGCCATGTAGATGAAGACGGCTTTATTGTAAGAAAAGCATGCTTGGACGACCCCGAAGAAATTGGCACTAAGGGGTAGAGACCATCACGACATGGTCCCTTAAACAGGATTCTTCTTGTGGCCTGGTCCTTGATCAAAAAGAAAAAGGCATGGAACTCAATGAATACATCGTTGTCAAGGGCAAGTTTATGAACTGAGATCAAATTTTTGGATGCACTAGGAACATGTAGAATATTATTGAGATGTAGAGATGCATGTGGGTTTTCAAAGTCGAGTGACCAATATGGCTTATGGGCATACCTTGACCGTTGGCGGTGTGCACACGGTCACGTCCTTCATATTTGTCGTGGGTGGTGAGCTTGTGGAGAGCACCGGTGATATGATCAGTGGCCCCTGTATCAGGGTACCAATTTGTGTCGACGCCGTAGGACGCCATGTGGGCGGCCTTCTCCTCATGATCACTGTCGCTGTCGGAGTCATCGTTCTGGTAGCGCCACCAGCAGTCCGCGGCGGGTGGCCATGGATCTTACAGATCTGGCACGTCACATCGACAAAGGGGGTGGGGGCACGGTCACGACGGCGGTCATCACGTCTGCCATCATTGCGACGGCGACGATCACCACCATCGCGCCTGCCATTGTAGCGGTGTCCTCCATCGTTGCGGCGGCCAGCATCACGTCGGCCACCATCATCGTGGCGCCGACCTTGTCCTCCATCATTGCGGTAGCGTCTGTCGACGCGGTCATCATCACGACCACGGTTGCCGCGGTCGCCGCGGTGATCGCGATCACCACGCGCATCATGGCGGCCATCTGGACGTCCGCGATCACCACCACCAGAGGGGCGAGTGTCACGGGCAATGTCGTTGTTGCGGCTGGCCACGTTGGCGGAGGAGACGAAGGAGCTCCCACCCTGACCAGATTCGGCCAGCATGGCCTGGCGGATGTCGTGAGCACAATCTGCCCGAACAGATCGTCGAGCGTGGTGTTCGGGTTGGCGTTGACGGCGGCAACGATGTCGTTGTAGGAGCCGTCTAGCCCATTGAGTATATACCCAACGAGCTCATCTTCCTCAACCGCCTTGCCGGTGGCTGCAAGTTCCGACGCATACCCTTTCATCTCAGCAAAGTATGCGGCGGCGGTGAGGTCGTTCTTCTTCGTGTTGTTGAGGGAGCCGCGAAGACTGTTGACGCGAGAACGAGAGTGAGATGAAAACATGCGAGTTACAACACCCCATACCTCGGCAGTCGTCTGGAGCCCGATCACGTGTGCGAGAATCTCCGGCGAGAAGGAGTTCAGCAGGTATGTGAGGACGGCTGCATCTCTGGTGACCCAGGTGACATAGGCCGGGTTGGAGACCTTGACCTTCTTCCCTTTGTCGTCGTCGATCTCGATGGTTTGCAGCGGTGCGGCCTCCGTGCCGTCAAGGAGCCCATCGGCCTGGACGCTGCGAAGCGCCGGAGAAACGAGGGTCTTCCAAAAAAGGAAGTTCCCTCGAGTCAGCTTTTGCGAAGGAGGGAGCCGAGCGCAGAGGACAGGGCTCCCATTGTCGTTGATGAGGACCCCATTAGAGCACAGGGTGGTTTTTGGATCGTGGTTTCTTTGGCTTTGGATCGTAGGTCGTGGTTTTCTTGATTGTATCGTAGATTTTGGTCGTGGCTTGTGATTTTGGCTGCTGGATCGTAGGTTCTTGATCGTAGATCGTGGCTTTGGTTGTGGTTTTGTCGTAGGGTTTTGGAGATTGGAAAACGGCGGCTAGGTCATGGAGAAGAGGGCTCTGATACCATATTAGGTTTAGTGGCGGAAACGATACCCTCGTTGGAGGGTTTGGGTGCGTGTTATATAGGCATGGAAGAGCCCCATGCGTGGCGTCATACAGATGTACGGTATACCGTTGGTGTACTACACCATACGGTATACACGTATATTACATTGTTCAACAAATTGAACTGATGGGCTATGTCTTGGACGCACCATGATGGTCCAAAGAATGAACTGAACAGGCGACGCAAGCGAAAGAGGCTGCAGCCTCTGGATCAGCTCGCAAGCACCATTTTTAGGGTCCTAATGGTGGAGATTTGGGAGGAGAAATATAAGGAGCCGGAGGTAATGGAATCCTCAAGTGGAAGAGGAAGATGAACGAACTACAGTTAATAAGAGTACCCACGCACTTGGTAAAAGGAAACTGATGACACTTATTGCGGGAGAGCTTTTGTGTTTTTTTTTTCACTTCAGCTGTTGCGGGGCAACCATAATATGCATTGTCTAGTCATGGTTACGATGGAGACAATGAGATGGATGTATGAAGATAGAGAATCGTACGGCTGTTATTAACCGATGATGTGGATGCTTTGCATGGGAAGATAGAAAATCATAAATGATCTATAGTGGGGTTTTGCTTTATAAGAGGTATAGATTTCTCTGAAACAAAAATCAAGGGATACCTACGGGTATCTATCCAAGGTATTTGAAGGTATATCTGTGCATTGCACGATCTCATTTATTTTTATTTTTTACTGCGACACACGCATTGGGGAAGCAGAGCAAACGAAGCATGCTTGAGGGAGCGAGCACCGGATGAGCATAAACTTGTAAAGCATATCTTGCACATGGGACTAGGAGGAAGGGGAGGGGGCGCGATCACGCAATATTAGGAATAAATCACCATTGTGATTTGTTTTTATAAATATCGACAAGTTCAGAAGCAACGAGATATACCTTTTCGTTTAAGTAGACCTGCTATGTACTACGTGTTGATGTTCCAAATATTTAAGAACTACCTGGCATTACGATCAAAGTACATGCTTCCCCCGTTCACGAAAGAGCGTACTTCCAGTTTTTTTTGGAAAGTCAAACTATTTCAAACTTTGACCACATTACCACAAAAAGTCAAACTAAATTCATGTACATAATTTTTGTATGCTCATTTATTTGCAGAAGCTATGCGAAAAATAGAGAAATGACACATGTCATGGCGCAACGACAAAATGATCTTGAAAAAGAGAGATTACGACAAAGTTATTTGGGTCGGTAAACTCTTGTGTTTGTATGATGGTTGACAAATCATAAAATCATAATTACTCGGGAGCAGAATTGCGCGTCGTTCATGTCATGGATAGCAACAGAGTATCCTCTCCGATGAATGAACTCAAGTTATAAATATTTCCCGTCCCCGTCCCCGTCCCCTGCTACAGTGCTTGAGGCGGAAAAGTAGGCGACTTCGAGTTCCCTTCCTCTCGGCGGCGGATCCGCCGCTCCCCTCCGCCTCCGGTTGCCGTTCCGGCACCGTGAGGTGGGGGGAGCTCCGGCTCTTGTTCGTCCGTGTAGATAGGCTCTTGTAGGCTAGGTTTCCTCTTAGGTTTTGGCCTTTGTGCCGTTTTGGCTTCGTGCCAATGGGAGCGGCTGCTCCGCTGTTGCGCGGCGGTGTCCGGTGGCCGGGCGACGTCCTCGACTTCCTCTCGTGGTGCGAGTTGTTGGTGTTGGGGCGCGGCGTCGTGGTCGTCATCGATCTGCTCTTCGTCGAGCCTCTGAGGTGGAGGATCTGCGAAGGTGTGTCGGTGATTGCTCTCCTCAATAAGTGCTTTTGGGTCCGATTGCTGTGGATCTTGAACCTTTTCCTGGCCGGCCGTGGCGGCGAGGAGGAAAAGGGAAGTGGAGCTCGGCAGCTGGATCGTTTCCGTCAGGTGGCTTCCTCCTTCCTTCTTGCTCTGTCCGACCGTGGTGGTAGGGGGAGAAGAGGGTGGGCGGCGGCGATCTGCTTCTGTGGTGGTTCTGCAGGTGGTTTTCTCTGTTGGCTCTGCTCTGGCCGGCCGTGGCGGCGAGGGGAGCAGCGTTTGCCGGCGGAGATGTGCTGGTGGTGGTGGTGCTGGCTGGTGCTGCGTCGGCGGGAAGATGTGGTGGTGCTCGGGAGTTGCTGCTGGGGCTGTGATCGTTCATCGAGTCTAGGTTCCGGCGCATGCGGCGGACGACTACTGCAGCTGTCTACAAAGTGTGGTGGTGGCTTCTCCCCGGCGGTTCGTGGTACGGCGGCGGCAGCGGCGACCAGTTGATCGGGAGCGTGGTGGTGGATCCGATCGGTTTCTTTCAGGGTTCTCAGGGGCTCTGTGCATTTTGCAAGGGTCTTTTTGTATTTCTTTTCTTTGTTGGACCTTTTTGTAAGATGCTCTGAGTTTTCTGATTATAAGAGTCGGATCCTTTCCTCAAAAAAAAAAAGAAAAGAATGAACTCAAGTTGTTGTGAAGAAATGACGCCATGTGAACTGAAGACCACGTATGTGCGACCTTCTCCAGCCAATCACCCGCTCCGATTCAAGCGTGGCCCACCTGCCAGTAAACACGTGCAGAACATGTCTACCATGAGGCCTCTACTGTGTGGCCGAACAATTAATGTGAGAAAATATGCATTTGCCAAGTGACGTAAATAAAATTGTCAAAATATACAACCAATAAACGTATTCGGCACGTGCATTTTTCCTATTGCGAAGAAGAGTGACGCCAAAAGATGATACCGTACCTCTCTCTACCTCCACAAACAACCATGAATGCGTCTTACATCATGCTAACACTTTTTTTTTAAAGGATCCACACTGCGTGTACAACTGAGATTACAAAGTAAGAAACAGAACACGCAGAAGAACAAGCCACCGAAGCTCAGCACAACAACAGCGCAAAGGAACCAGCCCGCTGAACCGCCGCCACGCCTGACGCCGAACTCCGTCGCCGCAACGCCGAAGAGGAAGGCACCAGGCCACCGCCAACGCCGGAAAAGGGAGCACCCCACTCATGTAGAGACCGCAGAAGCTGCCCGCCGCAAGCGACGGGACCGAAGCTCGTTGAAAGCGCACGGCCATGGCGCCTCCTCCCCGGAACCACCCCTCGAACCAAACAAACCTGCACTGAGCACGAAGACAGCTTGCCGGAGTCAACGCCAAGAGCTCGCCTTGCTCGCACCTTCTCCCCTCACCACCGCGGCCGGCCGGAGATGGAGGAGACGAAGACAAGTTGCAGCAGAGCACAGGGCCAGGAGCACTCCTCCCCACGCCACCAAGGCTGGCAGAAGAAGCCTGGCCACCGCGCCAAAGACCGGCGAAGACCACCGAGATCCCAGAAAGCTTCTCCCGAAGAAACGGAGGAGCCAGCCGGCGCCAAGCACCAGCTCCCCGCCACTCCTGTACAATCCTCACTGGCGCCGCAGTAACGCTGGAGGAAGCAGCACTGCGGAGGCGACGATGCCAGAGGAACAAAATCCCACGATGAGGTCGCCGACGCCGCCACGCCGACCACACCCGGGAACGCCATCGCCAGATCCAACGACTCGAATCCGCGAGACGACGGACTCCGAAGCTCAGCGCCGGCGTCGAAGACCCCGGACGGACGGAGGAGCCGGATCCAGATTATTCGCACCATGGCCGACGACTCCGCCTCGGCGGCCACGGCAGGCAACCCTACCCTACACCTACCAAGCCTGTATTTACACACCGCACGAAGGACTACCGTCCTCCCCGCATCACGACGCCCAACGGGCAGCCGGAGGCGAGGAGGCCCGGTAGCCTCGCCGGTGGAAATCGCAGAACTCCTGGTCGCCCTTTTCCGCCTCTCAACAGTAGCTGGGAGGAGATAAGAACGGGGACGGATCATGCCAACACTATTGTTCTAGAGAATACCTCTTTTACAAAAAAAATATCTCTTAATTCTAAAAAAGATACACACATATCTAGTTAACATTGATCACCATGCAATAGAATAATATTGCTAATGTGCATGATTGGGACGTTTAAGAAGAGTGCATTTCTCACGCGGCCTTTGCCAAAGAAACTGCACACGTCTATGTACTGTCACCACTTTGCGCTACAAAAAAACCCCACATACTAGGAACAAATGAAAACAAAATGAAAAAGAAGCTTGGCAGACCCACTCACTTGGTTGCGAATAAAGAGGAAGGGGTGGGAAATACTACTGCATCCCATCCCAAAAAGTGTAGCGACTTGTATGTGAACGAGTTGTTAGCATAAAACCACGACTTTGATGCTCAAATTGTGAAAAACTGCGACAATGATTTTGGATCGCACAAAACTACGACTTTAGTGGCGTTCGTTCGCAATAAACACACATCGGTGTCTAAACGTGAATTGACACCGAAACTGACGTGGGGTCCCACCCGTCAGTGCTGACATGGCACAGGGCAATTTTTTTCCTGCGTGGACTGAGTCAAACATGTCAAGTCAAATTAAAAACAAAACAAAAAATCCTAAAAGAAAACGAGTCAAAGCTGAGGAGGCCGGGGCGAGCTCGAGGAGGGAGGCTGTGTCGCGCCGGACCGCCGCCTAGCCCGGCCGCGAGCCGCGCCGCCGCCCCGCCCGGCCTCGCGCCGCATCGCCGTCTTCCCCGGCCATGTGTGCCGCGCTGTGCCGCCGCCGCCCCCGGCCTCGCGCCGCGCGCCGCGCCGCCGCACCGCCGCCTCCCCCTCCGGCTCGCGCGCCGCCGCCTCCTGTTCTCGCCGCCTCCCTCAGGCCCGCGCCCCGCAAACCTCCTGCTCGCGCCACCGTCCTCTGGCCCGCGCCCCGCCGCCGGCTCACGCTCACGCGCCGCGACGTCCGGACCGTGCACTCCCGGGCCGCGGCGGCGAGCTGCGCGAGCTCTTTCCCGGCGAAGGCCTCGCCCTGGAGCGCGTGCCTCGTGAAGGACGCGTCCACGACCGCCCCGTGCGCGCCCCTTTGCTGATGACGCAGTCGCAGGACATGCCGATGCCGGCCTCCACACGGCGCGCGACCTCGCCCAGCGCGGTGTCCACGGTAGAGGCGAACGTGGACAGGGTGGTGCCGCCGCCCTCGAGTCGGCTCTGGATCGACGCGAGGTGCGGGAAGCCGTCGCGGACAGCGCGGCGCCGCGCCTCCGGCGCTGCACTCTTGTTTCTGTATTTTTTTTAGAAATTTAGATATTTTTTAATTGGCCTGACAAGTGGGACCAGGTCCAAGTCAGCATATTGGCTAAATGTGTGCCATGTCAGCACTGACGGGTGGGACCCCCACATCAGTTTCGGTGTCAATTCGTGTTTAGACACCGATGTGTGTTTACTGCGAACGAACGCCACCAAAGTCGCGGTTTTGTGCGATCCTAAATCATTGTCACGGTTTTTCGCAATTTGAGTATCAAAGTCGCGGTTTTATGCTAACAACTCTATGTGAACCGTTCATTTCGTCTAACATTTATTCTGAATTGGAGGCAGTATTTTATACGTTTGGTATATATGGAACTACTTTTGTTATTTTGTATAATTGGTACTTTTAAGTATTACAAAAATATTTGTAATAAAAATCATGTGCATAGTCTATTTAGGCTCATTTATTTGTATGCAATGTCAAAAGACCAGCATCATCCGCAGAGGCAGTGGCTTGTAAGCGTAGGGGTCAGCTGACCCCAATGGAAAACACCAAATCTTCACTAATTAGCACTAGCTAATGAGTTTCTATAGAAGATGACACGAGTCAAAATAGATGGAAGATGGACATGACCCCATTGACATTTTTCTCTAGCTTCATTCATGTGCAGAGGCTATGAGAAAACCAGAGAAACGACAAGTGTCATGGCACAACATCAAAACGATCTTGAATAAGAAAGTTTACATCGAAGTTCTTTGGATCCTCCTCCCGGCATCGCTAGACCCATGTGCTTAGTTATATGATGGTTGAAAAACATAAAATCATTTTTGCCATGAATGAACGCCAAGGAAACGATGCCACGTGAACTGAAGAGGGAAGACCACGTCTCTACCACCTTGTACAGCCAATCACGTGCTCCGATCCAAGTGTGGCCCACCTGCCCGTGTCTGCTTATCACTACGCGACCATCCACGTCAGTCAACTGCCCCGGCCGCATTCCCCTGGCCCACAGGTCAGTGAGTGAACCAACCAAAACGGATATCCATCCAGATCCCCAGACCCGACCCACCTCCAGCATCCATCGTCTTCCCCGATCGATCTCCCAGATCCACCACCACCTCACCAACGAACTCCACTCCCCTAAACCCCGCGCGCGGATGAAACCCTAGCGAGAGCGACCAGATCTCCCGCCCCGCCCCACCATGGCCGCCGCCGCCGCGTCCGCGATGCTGGCCCCCCTGCTGCGTCTCAAGACGAAGCAGCAGGAGCTCCTGCTGCGCGTCTCCGCGCTGGCGCTCATCTACGTGCTCGCCTTCGCCGTGCGCCTCTTCTCCGTGCTCCGCTACGAGTCCATGATCCACGAGTTCGACCCCTACTTCAACTACCGCACCACGCTCTACCTCACCCAGCACGGCTACGAAGAGTTCTGGAACTGGTTCGACGCCGAGAGCTGGTACCCGCTGGGCCGCGTCGTCGGGGGCACGCTCTTCCCGGGCCTCATGGTCACCGCCGCGCTCCTCCACCGCCTCCTCCACGCGCTCTCCCTCGCCGTCCACATCCGCGAGGTCTGCGTCCTCACCGCCCCCTTCTTCGCCGCCAACACCACGCTCGTCGCCTACGCGTTCGGGCGCGAGATCTGGGACTCCGGCGCCGGGCTCGTCGCCGCCGCGCTCATCGCCGTCTGCCCCGGGTACATCTCCCGCTCCGTCGCCGGGTCGTACGACAACGAGGGCGTCGCCATATTCGCGCTACTGCTGACCTTTTACCTCTTCGTCCGCGCCGTCAACACGGGATCTCTCGCCTGGGCGCTCGCCGCAGCGTTCGGCTACTTCTACATGGTCTCCGCCTGGGGAGGCTACGTCTTCATCATCAACCTCCTGCCGCTCTACGTGCTCGTCCTGCTCGTCACCGGGAGGTACTCGCAGAGGCTTTATGTCGCCTACAACTGCACCTATGTGCTGGGGATGCTGCTAGGGATGCAGATCCGCTTCGTTGGCTTCCAGCATGTTCAGTCCGGAGAGCACATGGCCGCCATGGGAGTATTCTTCTTGCTGCAGGTACTCTCACAAACATTATCATGAAATGCATTGCAGAGGTTTGTGAATAGAGATGAGAAGAAATAATTAGATGGCTTAAAAAGAAATGGTTCAGATGAAATGGCCCTGTTAATTGTAGTCGGTTCGTAGCTTCCTTGGCTCGGAAAATTCATTTGTTCACTCTGATTTCACAATTCGAGAACAAAAAAGCTATCTCGATCTATCATGGCAGATGGACAAAATATCCAGTAGAACATTAAAGCTTTATTACTTGAACAAATTAAATGGTGTCCCAGCTAATTAGGGTGTTAATGTTATTGATGGCATCCATTAGGCTTCGGTTGATTGAAATGTGGAAATTTCTTTCAGATTCAGGTTAAGGTAGCATCGGCATTATGAGATACTACTGCCATTTTATTCATCTTTAGGTAGGTTGTGTTCAGAATAAAGCTGCAGCATTATTGTGAAATGCCAGGGAGATATTTGCTGATAAAGCTGAGAAACAATGGAATAATTAGATGGATAGGCTGCTGCAACATTAACACTTATCTTGAAGGAATGGTTCAGATTAAAAATGGTCCTGTTAATATCTTAGGAAGTTTGTATCGTTATGCTTAAAAAGAAATGGTTCAGATGAAATGGCCCTGTTAATTGTAGTCAGTTCGTAGCTTCATTGGCTTGGAAAATTCATCTGGTCACCCTGTTAATTGTAGTCAGTTCGTAGCTTGGAAAAATGCATTTGATCACTGTGATGTCACAGTTTGAGAACAAAAACTACCTCGTTTGAATGCCAACTTATGTTCGCAAATCTGCAGAGTATTGGAACAACTAGATTGCTAAATTTATAGAACATTAAAGATTGGCTTCAAGCAAATTAAAATGGCATCCTGGCTAATTAGGTTGTTTATATTATTGATGGCATCCATTAGACTTCAGTGGATCGAAAAGTGGAAATTGCTTTAAGATTCAGGTTAACGGAGTACAGTCATTATGAGTTAATACTGTCATTTTATTCATCTTTAGGTAGATTGCGTTTCTAGCTAAATCTGCTCATTTACCAGGCTTGACATCCATTTCATATCTAGCTATGAAAACTAACTCGTAATTCTCAAATATGTAGTGTAGACAGTCAACTTACTGAACATCTTTTCAATGAAATACCTGAAGGCCTCCCCTCCCGTTCGTCTCGTAATTCTCAAATATGTAGTGTAGACAGTCAACTTATGCTCATTGCTTATTTTTGTAAAACTTAGCGGGCGTTGATCTAATGCTGTAGTGTTGTACTATTGGTTGTATGATCTCCTTCTCAATGTTGATTCACTTAGTTGAAGTTCTTCATGTATGGCATAACATGAAGAACACCTGACTTGAAAAGGAATGATTCCGATAAAATAGTCCTGTTAATTGCTTAGGCAGTTGTAATTGTAGGAAGGGCAAACCAACCCTCCTCAGCGACACACGCCGAGCAGCCTCCCGGCGCAACAAACGCCGGACAGAGACGAACGAAGGAGACACCAATAGTTTTCCGGCGCACAGACGCCTATATCTTGGCTTTATTTCTCACAACTACTCAAACATATACATGGAGGTACACACGCACACACGCAGTACAACCCAGGGAGCTCTCCTGCCGGCCGGGCACACACCACGGTCCTGACGGAGACTACATCTCACCTGTTCACTCTCTTCTCCACCCCTTTGGGTGCATGTCCTATTTATAGGACTTTACAACCGACCTAGGTAGGAAATATCTAGACCTACCTTCTAGTGCCTTCTACTAGATTACAACACATGTGTATTCTAGAGACTACCACTAGGTACAACTCATGTGTACTCTAGAGACTTCTACTAGCTACTACCTTACTACATGGTAGATATTTCTAGAACGCACAGGATTATTCCAACAGTAATTTTGTATCGATAGTCTACATTGGCTTGGAAAATGCATTTTAGCACTGCGATTTGTCGAGAATAGAAAAACTATCTCGTTTGAATGCCAACTTGTCTTGGCAGATATGTAAGTATTGGAATAATAAATTAGTACAACATTAGAGCTTGACTTGATCACATTGAATGACATCCTAGCTAATTAGGTTGTTTAAGCTTTTGCCCGGTTTCAAAAAAAAAAGTTTATGCTATTGATGGCATCCATTAGGCTCCAGTTGATTTTAAATGTGAAAATTGCTTTCAGATTCAGATTAAGGGAGTATTAAGAATTATGAGATACTACTGCCAGTGTATTCATCTCTAGATGGATCATGTTTCTGGCTATACCTGCTCATTTACCTTGCTTAACTTCCATTTTATATCTGTCTATGAAAATTATCTGGTAATACTCTTGATTCTCAAATATGAAGTGTTAACACTTAACTAACTGAACTCATAAGTGTTATGATGTTTAGTTATTTACTGCTTATCTTTTCAACGAAACACCTGAAGGTCTCCCCTCCCGCTTGTCTCAAGAAAAAATGTAAAATGCTTATTTTTCTGAAACATAGCGGGTGTAGATCTAATGTTGTAACTTTTGGTATTATGATTTCTTTGTCAATGTTGATTTATTTAGTTGAAGTTAGTCCTCTACTCTCTTTAGATATATAGCATTGAAACGAAAAGTTAACCTAAACCCTTTTGTTCTTTTTCAGGTTTTCTTCTTCTTGGATTGGGTGAAATACATGCTGGATGATGTGAAATTATTCAAGTCATTCCTCAGAATTACCCTGACATGTGTGATAAGTGTCGGCACACTTGCTCTTGGGATTGGTACTGCATCAGGTTACATATCCCCTTGGACAGGACGGTTTTATTCTCTGCTTGATCCGACCTACGCAAAAGACCACATACCGATCATCGCATCTGTTTCCGAGCATCAGCCAACAGCCTGGTCTTCCTTTATGTTTGATTTCCACATCCTTCTTTTCCTGTTCCCAGCGGGCCTCTATTTCTGCTTCAAGCGCCTGTCAGATGCGACAATATTTGTAGTTATGTATGGCCTCACAAGTATGTACTTTGCTGGTGTGATGGTTAGGTTAATTCTTGTTGCAGCACCAGCTGTTTGCCTTATTAGTGCAATTGCTGTGTCCGCTACAATTAAAAATTTGACAACATTGATCCGGACTAAAAGCAAAAGTCCACAGACTACTGGAAAAGCAACAGGTTCAAAGGCAGCTGCAAAGGTATTTTTCTCACGTATACTTGCTGTTATATAATTTACTTTTGTATGTAGTGGAAATATAAATAAGTAACTTTGATAAATGTTCCAAAGATAATATCTCTCAGTCTGAGAATCAAATAGTACAATCAAAGTTTCTCATATATTTTACATCCTTTATATGAAGATGTAAAAAACTATATTTTATTGTTTAGCATAAGAGTAAAACAGATGGATCTAAAACTTACTTGACAACTCTTGGGCCAAATACAATCGTGTTGAAGAAGGCGGGACTGTACGTTTTCCTAACTGGTACAAGAGTGATAAGAATACAAAAATTCATGGAACTGACCCTCTTTGGCTAAAGATGCGCTTTTTTGACAACATGCCAATTTCCAACTTTTAACTTGAATCACACATGAATTTTGAGATTTTTAGGCTGTTTCTGCCAACTGCTTTACATTTTACTTTTCACTTCACTCTGCAGTTACTGATTTGGGTTATTGTGTAAACAGGGGGCAGTTGATCAACCATTGCCTTTCCAACATAATGCAGCTATAGCCTTACTATTGGGCGCTTTCTACCTGCTCAGTAGATATGCCATACACTGCACTTGGGTGACATCTGAGGCTTACTCTTCTCCTTCAATTGTTCTCTCCGCAAGGGGTCACAATGGTGGTAGGGTAATATTTGATGATTACCGTGAGGCATACTATTGGCTTCGGCAGAATACTCCTACTGATGCCAAGATTATGTCATGGTGGGACTATGGATACCAAATTACAGCCATGGGTAACAGAACTGTTATTGTTGATAATAACACGTGGAATAATACACACATAGCTACTGTTGGACGGGCAATGTCATCTTACGAAGATGAGGCATATGAGATAATGCAGTCATTGGATGTGAATTATGTGCTTGTCGTATTTGGAGGTGTTACTGGGTACTCCTCTGATGACATCAATAAGTAAGTTAATCAACTTAATCATGAGTGCATATTATGTTATGTCTTTATGCCTCTGATAGGACGTGGGAGCGAGACAATTTTGTTCTGAATAACACATCAGATTATCTTACTTAGCCCCTCATTTCCAGGTTCTTATGGATGGTGCGTATTGGTGGGGGAGTATTTCCTGTAATCAAAGAGCCTGATTACCTTGTTAACGGGGAATATCGTGTTGACAAGGGAGCATCACCAAAAATGTTGAATTGTCTAATGTAAGTACTGTTTACAAGTGAAGTACTGCTTTCTGTCATTTATTGATATATAAGATATAACTTACCAGACTAAAATATGTGATCAGGGTTGACACCATTTCAAACGTGGATAGAAATAAATATTATTTGTTCTGTAGAAAATCTGCCGATAATTTTTCTTGTGTTGTGTCATGTGTGATGCCTTGTGGGGCTGGCAGTATCCACGTCGCGGCAAGACTTAGGGTCAGCAGCAGCCAAGCGTAGCCTCTTATCTCTTAGTTTCTTTTTTTATCAAGTTGATATTTCAAAGATAGAGTTTCAAAGTATCAAGAGCTAAGAAAGGTTTGATCTGAAAAGATCAAGTGCTATATAAATCTGTGCAAGACCAGAGGGCATAAAAACAATTAATCAAAAAACAGAAAATGATGCTTTACCTCCATCAAACACTACCTGCCCTACCACCGCACCACGGTGCAACCTCCTTTGCATGACTACACTCTTAGGAGCTTAGGTCGTGATAGTTGTGGTAGGTCGTTCAATAGGCCTGGTACTTCACCTTGGCAGTTCCAAATTATATTCCATGACAGATAGATGCTTTTTAAAGATTTGTTTCAAGAATATTTATTACTACTCCAGTTCTTTTGGATTTTCAGTTGCATTTATTCATATTACTAAACCAGTGAAAAGTTTCTGGAGATTTGTCTTGTCTACTCTAAAGTCTAAACGTGTGCTAATGGTATCCTTCTATCAGCTATCCTTACCTATTTTCTGTTTTTATGCACTTCATCTCCTTACTTTTTTGGGCAGGTACAAGCTCTGTTATTATCGATTTGGAGAGCTGACCACGGAATATGGAAAACCTCCAGGGTATAGTACATTTTCACCATTGCTATTGTTCTTTTGTGTGCATATTTCAAGTTCAAGATTAATCAGTCCCAAATGGAGACGTCTCTACTTGATATGTTTTATATCACACTTTGCAGTCTATTGTTCTTTAGGTTATTGATGGTTTTCTAGATAATCAGTGTATGTGCTCACTTTAGCATGCATGATAATATCTCTTGCGGACTAATTTTCCACACAAATAAAAGACACCGAATTTTTTCCCATAACATCTGTAATAGCATCCCTAAGACAAGATAACACTTTTAGGCAGACATTGTTTTCCCCTAACAAGTGATTGATATAACAATACTTTTTTTGCTTTGCAATTCTCAACGCAGATATGATCGAGTGCGAGGAGTGGAGATAGGCAATAAAGACGTTAAGCTGGAGTACTTGGAAGAAGCATACACAACATCAAACTGGATAGTGCGCATATACAAGGTCAAACCTCCAAAGAACAGATCCTGAGGTTTCGTCCCTGGAGAGAAGCGGCCAGACCTATGTTACCTTGGACAACTGAGAAGGTTTAAAGGAGATGGAACATCTGTTTTGACAACGCAATTTTTTTTTTCCGGCTGAAACTGACAACATTAGCCTGTAGTATTGTTTTGAACTTGAGAACGTGCGATCTTGAAGTTGAGATGTTTTTGTAAACTTTTGGATAGTAACTTTAGAATTGTGTTGATTTATTAAAGATGTATACAACAGATAGTAATTTTCTTTTATCGATAGAGGATCATCATCTCTGCAATTGCTTATTGACTTCTAAGCGACTGAGAACAAGGTCGCGTTGGGCTTGGAAGTGTTGGGACTTGGGACTATACATGCTTGGCCGGCGAGGATGCTGATTTGCCCGTTATAAGAGTGCTCGCAGCGTTGTCCACGACCACCTTGGGTGACAGACGCCTGGCTCTGTTTTGGCAGGAATGACGCCTGATTGATTGTACTACTTTTACATACGGATGATTTGATGAAAAACTCAGCGCCCAATGGGCAGTCCTTTCTACGGCGAAGGCCTTCTAGTTGACCACGTGATCTGCTTTGCTCACCTTTTTGTTGGATAGTACTAGTAGCTATTTATTGATGTTGGATTCAGATTAATAAAGGCTGCCTAAAGTTAGAAAGAACATTATCAGACACAAATCAGTTCTAGCAGCGCATCAATGACATTTTTTTACCATATTTTTGAAACATGGCGCAGCAGTCATATATTTTGTGAGTAGTTTAAAAAAGGCACGGAGTTTAATTCCACGAAAATCTCATCATATACACTTCCTCCGATCTTACTGTTCCATTGGATCTATGCAGCCGTCAGTCTTTGCAGCTTAAACCTTTGCTGTTCCATTGGATGTATGCTGTATGCAGAATATTCATCGCGATCTTACTGTTCGGCGCAGGTCTTTGATGGGAGACGGCACGCCTACCGCTTCTTCTCATTGGACAAAACCTCCTGCAAAGAAATTAAGCTAAAGTTGTTCATGGTAGAGCTTTGTTTCAGGGAATGCAAGAGCAAGACAGTGGGGCGATGTTGCGCTGGATGGACTCGATCATGGTGCCCTGTTCGTTGCCATACAAGTCCTTCATGGCCGTCTCGATGACGCTCACATCCCGCACCTGGTCGACGAGGGTGTCGCCGCCGAGGTCGTCGGCGTGGCCACAGGGTGGACGTCGCCGACGATGTGGGCCAGGAACATCAGGCTCTCCGTCGGACCAGCCAAGATATACCGATCAAAGCAACACGTAAGAACATTGTAGTCCCCGACCATGCACCTGGCCTTCGTGTCATGGCAGTCCCCTGTCGAGAAAAAACAAGTCATCAGCTCCGATGTTTATCTTAATCAAACTGGTACAATATGGGCCACTAAAAGTATATTCCCCGTGAGTTCAATCGAAGAGGGAAATTGTACGTCCGGCACCCTGGAGCGGGGCTTCAAACTTTGGGGCAGCCTGTAGGGTGTCGGACAATGACCGGACATATACGCATGCAACCTCAAGACAACCAGGGTTGGCTTACCATCGGCACACCGGTCCCGTCGACTGTAATTACGGATTAGGCTTCTCCTCTTGCCAAGCGGTGCCACCAGAGCCAAGAGCCAACACAACGGATAAATGTCGCCGATATTAAATCGACACATAGCCTTACTACCGACCTGTCGGTTCCTGCCGGCGCAATCGGTTCCCGCCTTGCTTTGCTGTCCAGTCGGCCGGCTATAAGAAGCCCCGTCATGCCGCCTCTTTGACCCATGCTCTCTCATCTCGCCATACACAACACAACCCATGCCGTGTCGTAGACAATTTTTGGTGGGGTTCGAAAGTTGGAGCGGAGGTTCTCTCTATACAATGTCTTGTCTCGGATATCTCGAGGCTGTCCAACTATGTGTATTTAGCTAATTATACGTGCATTTCTAAGCTGATGACTGTTTTATGTATAACAATATTATTATGATATTGGTGGAGCGAATATCCCAAACTTTTTTGGAAAGATGAAGATAAACTCCCCCGAACATGACTTTGTTTGTGTACTAATTTGGTATGTGGTCTACATCAACAATAATATGTATCAAGCTCCATCCTTCTTTTGAAGTATTTATAAGAGAAAACTATACACCACGTCAATTCTTGACTTATATCTTTCAATGTGGAATTTCTTACTTCAACCACATTGCGAATGCCTGAACGAAACCTCTTATGGAGCTCGAGCTCTAAGGACGAATTTAGAAAAAACAATTTTTTTATTTTCACAACTAAAAAATATGTCTACTATGTACATATAAATATTAATCTAAATTTATTTTCATCTATGATCCAAACGAAAAATAAAAGTGTGAGGAACCAAACCATGTTCTCCTTTTACGTTCATAGAGCCAAATTTAAGTTTTTTTTTTTGCCTAAAGTATTGTTTAACAAAAATTCCCAGATCTTCAAAAAACATCTTTCCGTGGAAAATGTCACAATTTATGAAACTACTGGACTATAATTTTCTTCAAACAAACTAGCTCGGGATCGAAAATGCCTCATGCCTAGGGCTCTTTATTAGTCTAAGACAATCAATGTAAAATTCAAATGAACAATGCTAGCATACCAAACTCGTTATCGTAAATACCCACTAATGATTTGATATGATGAAAGGATCTCGCAAATAGGCCTAGAACTAACTACTTATCCCCCAATAACAAAGAAAGACAATTTGAAGAAAAGGGCACTGCCAACAACTCAAAGCAAAAGAGGATATTTGAGGACTGAATATAATATCTACTTTGTTACAAATAGACATATCATTTTGAATTCCGCATATCTATTCCAAGTTATTATCTAGACCTATATTTATTCTAATAACACTCTACCTAGTTCTATGATATTTAATGATGTCGTGGAATATGATACATAGACAAACACGTTTTAAAACATCAAGCGATATAAATAAACTAACATTAGGATGAAACCATGTATAATAGATGTTTTTACTAAACTAGACATAATTTCTGTAACAAATAATATTTTAGGTTGATCAATACAAAAGTACACTAATGATAAATATGGCAATTGAATACAAAATGTGTACCTTATCATTAACGAGAATTTTGAGCTACTAATGATACTAGAAATACAAAATATTAGTTGCTACCATTTTTTTAATAAATATCAGTAAAATATAATACATTAACTACTAACCCAGCTATTACGACGTAAAAATGTTCAGTATAAATTGATAAATACGTCGACTCGTGTTGTTTGGGTGCTGCACAAATCATCATAATACGTAGTGTCCGCGCTAGCTGTGTTGGCCGCTTTAGTGGTCCGCATCTGTGTAGTGTTGGCCGCCGCGCAGGGATCAAGCGCGGTTTCTTTCTTTGTTCTGCGAATAATGATCACGCGGCTGGTGCCACGACGTCACGGCGAGGCCAGACTAGTCCACGACTTGACCAACACTTTCTGAAAATGGAAGAACTTCATGATTCTATTACCCAGGAGGAAGAGGAACAGCATGATCCCTGATGTCTCTGGACTGTAACTCTGGAGACAAATCAAAGTTCTCCTTGGACTTCGACGGCTGGTACGAGATTATGGGCGTCGCTTTCCCACTTCCTCGGAAACGAATCTGAAGAACTGAGGCTGTGTGGGAAATTGCAGGCCAGTGAGCGATCATCACAACTGCATGCAAGTCGGTGGGGGGAGTGGTTAGTGTTGCCATGTTTGTGGTCTGTGGTTTTTCGTTTGTAGCTTTGCCGCCTCTATGTAAAACAATCTCTCTTTTGCTCAATCTTAATGAAAATGCACGCAATCATTTGTCGCAGGTTGCATGTTCCCAAATGCCGGAAATGTTATTTTGATGTGTTCCAAATTCATATGAAGATATAAAGTGAGCGGCTAACTTCGGAGCGAAGCGGAGGCCCGTCGCCGGGAGGCTTGGGCCGTAGCCCCCGCGGTACGGTACACGTCGTTTCCGAGTCAGACTGTAGCTGACTTAGGGTTTTGCACCACTATAAATACATCTTGTAAGCCGCCGGTTGGGGTAAGCCATACATTGTAAACCCACGGCGTTTGTAACCTCACCCGATATAGTGAAGTATTGCTGGCTGGCGCCCGTGGTTTTTTCTCCTCCATTGTTGGAGGGGTTTTCCACGTTAAATCTCGTGTCCCCGCTGGTTTGATCTTTTCGCTACTTCATCGTTTTCTTGCTATCGTTTATAACAGGAAATTCGTAAAACGGCCTAAACCAAAAAAATAAATTAGGGAACCATAAAACCTCCTTGCGGAACTGGATATTTATTGGTTTGAGGTGTTGTTTTGCGTTTCCCCTCTTCGATATCTATGGGTTTGGGAAATTCTTAAAACGGCCTAAACCAAGAAAATAAATTAGGGAACCATAAAACCCCATTGTTCGATCGTACCCACAGTTTTCCTTCCGTCTCCGAATCCGAGTACACCCCGGCTGGATCTAGCTGTCTTCCCATAGTTCCGCCGGTCTCGGCACCCTGCATCGCCGCACCCATCGTCGCCATGTGGCCAAGGAGGAGATGCACCATCCACACTTCCAGGGCCGGATCGAGGGCCCGTGCGAGCGGCTTTTCCCAAGTGTGTCGGTGCATGGGCTCTGCGAGCACGCGAGGTCGCACCCGCTCCTCACCCACCCAAACACGTCTACCTGGGGTGGATGTCGTGGTGGGAACACGCAGATGCCTAGGGGTAGGCTTAGTCTGGGGCCGAACGTACGCTTGAGGATTCGGGGAGGGATTGCGTGCTAAGGAGCACACACGAACAAACAGACGAACACAAGGATTTACCCTGCTTCGGGACTCTCGTGAGGAGATAAAACCCCTACTGCAGCATCTAGCCTACTTTGGTGTATTTCCCTCTGTATATGCAGTGTGTACAAATGCTCCTCAAGCTGGATACCTCTAAGTGCCTCTAAGTATGCCTCTAATCACTGCTAATTAAGCTGCTAATCTCCAGAGAGGAGAGCTCCCGCGGGGGAAAATGAGCTCCCGTGAGTGTGAGGCTGCCTCATCCCATCCCCCTGGTGCCTTTATATAGAGGAGACCCAGGGGACAAGAAGGGGACAAGGAGACAAAGGTTACTATGCATGGGTCCCACTTGTACTCTAGTCACATCAGTACACTGTAGCCACGCTGCCTGTGTACTCTAGTCACATCAGGAGCACTGTAGCCACGCTGCCTGCGTCATCGTCTTGTCCACTAGCGTCTGTCTCCGGTATCTCTAGGGGTGGCAGAGGTATCCTGTACCCGCTGAGGAAGAGGTTGGGGATATCGGTGCCGAGGTTGAGGCAGTGTCCCGGTTGAAGATGCAGCACTGGTGGAGACGTCGGTAGCTGGAGTTTCACGTCTCGGTCGACGTGGCCGAGGGAGCGATCACTGGAGCGATCGTAGGCGCCTGGTGTCGGGAGACAACGATCGAGGGAACAGTGCCGTCCTGGCCCAGCATCGGAACAGAGGGCACTGCCCATCCGGGGCTGGCAGCGGTCTGCCGGGAGATGGCCCAGCCGAGGCTGGCTATCCTGATCCGTCCGAGGGAGCACGTCGATCGAGCCAAGGGGAGCGCAGCTCCTGCCGAGGCAACGGCCGCTCGGTCTGCCGAGGCTGGCACGGCCCGAACCGAAGTATGAAGTGGCCTGCTCCGAGGTGTTGAGTGGCCCATCCGGGGTGGCGCACTGCCGGCCTGCCGAGGCTACTCTGCCTCGGTCCAGCCAGGCTGGCTTGGCCCGGCAGAGGCCCATCCGGGGTGCGCACTGGGATGTCGGTCCAGCAGGGACCTGGCCCATCCGAGATGTAGCAGCCTCGGGCTGCCGAGCTGGAGGGAGCGGTCCGCCCTGGGCGGCGCATAACTTCGGACCGCCCGGGACCTGGCTGTCTCGGCCCAGAGCATGAATTCCGGCCTGAGCAGCTCCAGTTTCGGCCCGAGACTTAATCCTTTTGCTTTTCTCTTATCTTTTAGCTGTTTGTTCACTATTTGCCTCTTCTAATAACTCAACAAAACCACCAACTTCGGGGTACCCGGGGTCACATCCCCGACATTAGTCCCCGAGGCTGCGGGGGACTCGCAGAGTCGCGCGCAGTCTTACAAGAACAAATAACCACACCAAGAAATTTCCATATTCACGACCTCCAGCCTGCATTGGCATCATCATATGTCGGTTCTTGGCCCTCCTGGCCACATGCGACATCCGGTTGACCGAGCTCACCCGAATCAACAACGAGATGTTCAGTTTGCACTGGAAATGTGCTGCATGCATGGGCATGACCACACATAGATGTCTCTGCCGACATTGGGCAATTTGGCACACTGCCTGCATGGTCACTAGCATACGTTGGTTCTTAGCCCTCCTGGCCTTTACCGAACTCGGATGCCGCCAGCGTCGGTTCTTAGCCCTCCTGGCTTTCACCGAACTCGGATGCCGCCTGCGTCGGTTAGCCCTCCTGGCTTTTACCGAACTCGGATGCCGCCAGCGTCGGTTAGCCCTCCTGGCTTTTACCGAACTCGGATGCCGCCAGCGTTGGTTAGCCCTCCTGGCTTTTACCGAACTCGGATGCCGCCAGTGTCGGTTAGCCCACCTGGCTTTTACCGAACTCGGATGCCGCCAGCGTCGGTTAGCCCACCTGGCTTTTACCGAACTCGGATGCCGCCAGCGTTGGTTAGCCCTCCTGGCTTTTACCAAACTCGGATGCCGCCAGCGTCGGTTAGCCCACCTGGCTTTTACCGAACTCGGATGCCGCCAGCGTCGGTTAGCCCACCTGGATTTTACCGAACTCGGATGCCGCCAGCGTCGGTTAGCCCACCTGGCTTTTACCGAACTCGGATGCCGCCAGCGTCGGTTAGCCCTCCTGGCTTTTACCGAATTGGGATGCTGCCAGCGTCGGTTAGCCCGCCTGGCTTTTACCGAACTGGGATGCCGCCAGCGTCGGTTAGCCCTCCTGGCTTTTACCGAACTGAGATGCCGCCAGCGTAAGCTGGACCGACATAAACCTGTAAGTACGTATCTCATATGTCTCGGTATCTCGGCACTTTTAGGCATATCACGTATGTCTCGGTATCTCAGCCTCTCTGGGCAAATCACACATGTCTCGGTACCTCGGCCTCTCTGGGCAAAACACACATGTCTAGGTACCTCGGCCACTCTGGGCATAACTCATATGTCTCGGTACCTCGGCCCCTCTGGGCATATCACATATCTCGATACCTCGGCCCCTCTGGGCATAACTCATATGTCTCGGTACTTCGGCCCCTCTGGGCATATCACATATCTCGATAGCTCGGCCCCTCTGGGCATAACTCATATGTCTCAGTATCTCGGATGTCTGGCAGCCACTCTGGGCGCTTACCGACATAGATGTCTCCAGCCACTGCTGGTTTGACATAAGCATATCTCGAATGCCGGTTTTAGCCACTTCGGGCGTATACCGACATAGATGTCTCCAGCCACTGCTGGTTTGACATAAGCATATCTCAAAGGTTGCCTCTGACTAACCAACATAGACACTGATCTGGTACACAGGTAATGCCATGATACATTGGCAAACAGAATAAATGATGATTTGGGATATGGAATGATGCCAGGATATTGTGACAAACCGAAATAAACAGTGATTAGGGATATGAAATGATGCTGTGATACTATGGCAAACCGAAACAAACGGCGATCTAGAGAATACTGATAATGCCAGGGTACCTTGGGTAATTTGAGATAACCAACATAACCATGATACCTCAGATTTCCATTATACCTCGGATTTCCATTATAACTCGGGTTTCCACTATACCTCGGATTTCCACCATACCTCGGAATTCCATTACACCTCGGAATTCCGTTATAACCCGGATTTCCATTATGGCCCGGATTTCCAATATACCTCGGATTACAAATATGACCCGGATTTCCAATGTACCTCGGATTACCAATATACCTCGGATTACAAATATGACCCGGATTTCCAATGTACCTCGGATTACCAATATGACCCGGATTTCCAATATACCTCGGATTACCAATATGACCCGGATTTCCAATATACCTCGGATTTTCCAGGATACCTCAGTAACGAACATTCTCAACAAAACCGATGTCACCTTTCAACGTTACTCCAACATACATATCATGAAGAATATTTGACGGGAATAACAATTATACCAACCGAGGCAAACCAGCTATAGCACTTGACAGAAAACAAATCTAACAACATTTACCAAGCACAAAGAACTAGACTCGGTTTCAACCGAGTCCCCGAGTTACTTTTCTTATCTAGGAGAAGGTGTAAAACAGACTGGCTATCCAGTCCCCGGGTCAAGACATCTTGTCCCGGGTAGAACAACTAACCCAAGCAAGGTAGAAACGAGGGGCCAGTCCCCGAGTACTGTTTGAGACTATCTAGAAGCATGGGCAGACATATAAATGATACTTACACGGTTAGGTTGTAGGAGAAGTCTTAACTCAGATTTCCAAATCTTAACTCGGATTCTCCCAGGATACCTCGGACTTCAGAACACCTCGGATTCAGAACAGCTCGGATTCCAGAATCAGCTCGGATTCCAGAACACCTCGGATTCCAGAACCAGCTCGGATTCCAGAACACCTCGGATTCCAGAATCAGCTCGGATTCCAGAACACCTCGGATTACAGAATCAGCTCGGATTCCAGAACACCTCGGATTTCAGAATCAGCTCGGATTCCAGAACACCTCGGATTCCAGAACAGCTCGGATTCGCATTGTAGCCAACTCGAAAAATGAGTCAACACACGGGGACGATGTCGAAGTTGAGTCCCCGCGTTGATGACGAAGGTCCCATCCGAATTGATCCAGCAAGCGCCACTATCAGCCCCACGGTGGGCGCCAACTGTCGTGGTGGGAACACGCAGATGCCTAGGGGTAGGCTTAGTCTGGGGCCGAACGTACGCTTGAGGATTCGGGGAGGGATTGCGTGCTAAGGAGCACACACGAACAAACAGACGAACACAAGGATTTACCCTGCTTCGGGACTCTCGTGAGGAGATAAAACCCTACTGCAGCATCTAGCCTACTTTGGTGTATTTGTCTCTGTATATGCAGTGTGTACAAATGCTCCTCGAGCTGGATACCTCTAAGTGCCTCTAAGTATGCCTCTAATCACTGCTAATTAAGCTGCTAATCTCCAGAGAGGAGAGCTCCCGTGGGGGGAAAATGAGCTCCCGTGAGTGTGAGGCTGCCTCATCCCATCCCCCTGGTGCCTTTATATAGAGGAGACCCAGGGGACAAGAAGGGGACAAGGAGACAAAGGTTACTATGCATGGGTCCCACTTGTACTCTAGTCACATCAGTACACTGTAGCCACGCTGCCTGTGTATTCTAGTCACATCAGGAGCACTGTAGCCACGCTGCCTGCGTCATCGTCTTGTCCACTAGCGTCTGTCTCCGGTATCTCTGGGGGTGGCAGAGGTATCTTGTACCCGCCGAGGAAGAGGTTGGGGATGTCGGTGCCGAGGTTGAGGCAGTGTCCCGGTTGAAGATGCAACACTGGTGGAGACGTCGGTAGCTGGAGTTTCACGTCTCGGTCGACGTGGCCGAGGGAGCGATCACTGGAGCGATCGTAGGCGCCTGGTGTCGGGAGACAACGATCGAGGGAACAGTGCCGTCCTGGCCCAGCATCGGAACAGAGGCAACGGCCGCTCGGTCTGCCGAGGCTGGCACGGCCCGAACCGAAGTCTGAAGTGGCCTGCTCCGAGGTGTTGAGTGGCCCATCCGGGGTGGCGCACTGCCGGCCTGCCGAGGCTACTCTGCCTCGGTCCAGCCAGGCTGGCTTGGCCCGGCAGAGGCCCATCCGGGGTGCGCACTGGGATGTCGGTCCAGCAGGGACCTGGCCCATCCGAGATGTAGCAGCCTCGGGCTGCCGAGCTGGAGGGAGCGGTCCGCCCTGGGCGGCGCATAGCTTCGGACCGCCCGGGACCTGGCTGTCTCGGCCCAGAGCATGAATTCCGGCCTGAGCAGCTCCAGTTTCGGCCCGAGACTTAATCCTTTTGCTTTTCTCTTATCTTTTAGCTGTTTGTTCACTATTTGCCTCTTCTAATAACTCAACAAAACCACCAACTTCGGGGTACCCGGGGTCACATCCCCGACAGTGGAAGTTGGCTCGAGCTTCCATTGTAACTGCCATAGTCGACCATTAAACTCTGATCGTCTCTGGCTCCCCTTCCGCGAAGTTAGTGGTCCCCACTATGCTAAGGGCGCGGTGTTTGGCAGGATTTTCCCCTAGGAGGGGCAGCTTGTGAAAGCCATCCGTCTCTCTGTGATCATCCGTCATTGTGATTGCGTCGACGGAGGCGTACGAGGGTGCCGCATACCGGGCACACATGTAGCATATCGACCGCAACACCCTTTGTGACGATGACAATTTTTTACTTAAAATATTAAAACCGCTGCGAACATTTACTCCCTCCGTCCCAAAATATATAACGTGGATTTGTCTAAATATAGACATATTTTCATGTGTACATACCTTCATATCTACATAGTATATCGTATGTGTGTAATTTGAAACGGAGTGAGTATTTGATCTCCGACCGCTGCAGTCGCCACGCCAGGCTGCTGTTTTCCGGGTGCCGCTGTGACGCCCCGTCCTAGGTCGCCCTCGCCTGGGCTACGGACGGCGCACCAAGGAAGACACACTCCGCATGATGAGGCCATGATGGCAACAACCGGTGCTCGATAGGAAATCCTCATACGCAACGTAAGCCCTTACAGTGATAGATCCTTACAAGCACAATTTCATTCATTTCCAGAATGTCTATGTATATATCAGCCACGTATAATAATCTTTGCCAACTGGATCATTGGAGTGTGGTAACTTTTTCTGGAAAAAACATGGTGACAAATAGTGATGTCTGTGTACTTATTTTGAGTTTCCGACGGAGCATCTTGATATGTAGTATAAATCACCTAACGAATGTATGATTGGAGTTGTTGCCGACCTAACCTCCCCCATGCGACGGCGCCGCGCCACACCGGGGAGTCCCCCGCCGCCACCTCCGGTCCGCCCCCCTCTCGCAACCAATCCTTCCGCCACCGTCGCTAGAGGCGTCGCAGGGCTTCACCCTTGTGGTGTGGCGGCGGCAGCGCTACCTCGGCCAGAAAGGAGGCGCCCCACTCTCAGCCGATCGATGGCGGCGGCACGGGCTGAGGGCGGCCAAGGACTGCGCGACGACGGTGGCACCAGGCGGAGGCGCGCCTGGTCTATACCAAATGGGCAGATGGGCAAAGTTCTTTCGGTTGCCTCCCTTTGTCGACCACGCAACCTTTGGGCTCGGTCAACACCGACACAAGGATAGGATTGTCGGTGGTGGCCTTCTTCTTCGTCGAAGACGAACTGCCAGGGCTAGATATGGTTGATCCCACGTCTAGCCCCGGGATGGCCGATTGTGTGGGGCTAGGCCTGAATAAAGGCGGTGGTGATGGCCCTTGACCTGCGTCAAAAGAATATGGGTTAGGTTGAGACTCCAAGTGCAGAGTGTATAGTATAGTGAAAGATAGTTTTCCCCACGAGGGGTGACTCGAGGGTTTAATATCGAACTCTCGGGGAATCAGTAGTGAAAGTTTTATCTCCTTATCCTTCTCTTGGAAACCTACAAACAAAATAAATTGTTTTGTGCCCTCAACCTCACCAAGTGGTTGTCAAGCATAAGGTGTGAGAATGATATGAAAAGATAATGAATGCAAAACAGTAAATAAATATGCAATGATGATAAATAAATATGCAAGGATGGTGGAAACAATGATGGATGATATTTTTGGGTTTTGTATTGTGAATGCAAGATGTAAAAGTATTTTTGTATTTTCGGATTTTTAAATGGTAGAAAATGTAAAGTGCTTAAAAGTTGTTGGAAAGGTGTTTCTTATGATTAAAAATGGACCGGGTTCATGGTTTCACAAATGCACTCTCTCTTTAATAAAGTGGTAGACAATGGAACACTAGAGTTGACATATGAGATTGCAACAAAAAGGTTTCATAACAAGTTACTAATTATATGGGCATCACGTCCTAACATAGAGATCTTTTGTTTATTAATCTCTCTTATACTCCACCAAGATGCGAACTAAATCAAAACACCTTAGTAATTAAAATAAATCAGAGCATAACATTAAGTTTCATGACATGAAGTTAAAATAAGAACATGCTAGATCTAGTCATGGAGTAGTGGCATGGTCACACCCATATCTCCGGTAGCAAGGTATTTTTCTTTATCCCTAGTGAGGCAACAAAGTAAGGTAAAACACCCAAGTGGATCGCGGAACTTTCTGTCCTTTCACCGCACTAGCCACCCCCTGTTACTCCATCTAATGCACACGTTCCCCCTCACACGCTCTCATACACATGCTTGATCAAAACAAGTAAACAAGAACGGGGTACATAATATGCATCTACTTTCATAACTGAAACAAAACTATTGCAATCTCAAACATATATTAACTCATAAAAAGATCCACCACAAATGTATTACATAGATGACCATAATCATGTTCAGCAGCTCATACGGTGCTAATTAGTGAAGCTCAAGAGAGGAGAGATACATAAGTTACTTCCACAAACCCATAGTCCAGGGGTGGACTACTCCCTCTTCATCATGGAGCCGGTGGAGAAGTCGTTGGAGAAGGTGGAGACCTCCCCGGCAGCGCCCCGCCGGAGTTTTTCCCCTCCAATCTGCAACTCCAGGTATCTGTTTTGTGGTTTCTGTGTTTCTGCGGCGCTCCTTTCCGAAGGGCGTCGGGGACTATTTTTATAGTCGGTTTTAGGTCAAGACGAAGCTTCTGGAGAAAAGATCGACGACAACGGAACCTCGAGGCCCCAGTTGATGGGTCCCACGCGGCCAAGGAATCTGGCCGCGTGGGCCCACTCAACTTGGCCCTCGGGCCTCCGTTTGTTTGCTTCCTTCGCTCCCACGCTTTGTTCCTTCCAAAAACTGATGCTCGTAAATTTTCAGGTCATTTGAACATCGTTTGGGTCCCTGAAACATCAAAATATAGAAAATAGGGTTTTCTGCCAGTGCAGGGTTAATTCCAGAAAAATAGGAAAACAATGAAATATTCCCAAAATCAATATAAAACAATGATATAACCCTTATATGATGCAAATATGATTGAAATATAAGTAATATAATGCAAAATTCATGTATGCATTTTACATGCATCAGGTGGTCCTAGGGTTCATCTCGTGAAAGGTGAAGATCTGTTTGACATATATTCAGTTTGATCTGGCTGGAGTGTCATTATGGACGTTTCTGCCTAGAGACTGCTGCATCAGATGGGATTCAGTCGCGTCGGAGGGAGCGGCATGAACACATGGTTGGAGATTCAGGAATCGCAGAAGCGGTATGTAAGTGGGGGCGACAACACAGGTGAAGTTCAAAGTCCTACCTTTTAGGGTGACAACCTGCAAGTTCTGCACTTAATTGGTTGTGCTTGGCAATGGTTTTGTTGAATACATTGTTTTGAGAGTGGGGACTATAAAAACCCAAAATATTCGATCGAGCGACGATGGTGCTTGTGCACTCTTTCCTTTTTGAAAGTGTTGCTTTAGCAGAGTTTGGACATTATGTGTTGTGTTGGTGGTGTACTGCTGCTGCAAGCACTGAAATTTCTGTAGCGGGACTTTTCTTTTGTAGCTACTTCCTATTATTTCGGTTGTGTGCATCTGTAATGCCATTAGGGTATTGCATTGTTGCAGAGGCTGGGTTTAATTGTTTTATTTTTTAATTAATATATATGTACTTTTTTCTATAAAAAAGTGAATGCCTCATGGCTATACGTGTACACTGCCAAATTTCTGATGTTCACAAGTTCTTCCCGTACAATATACGGAGCCGTTGATCCACGGCCTGCTCACGCTAGCTGCGTCGGTCACGTCCCGTGTCGTGTTCGATCCGAGGTGAGGGCATAGCATGTTTCACGCTGGTCGTGGTTGAGCTCGATCGTCGGTGCGCTTCGTACACAATTTTTTTTGATTCTGGCACATAGGGGAGATCGACGAGGACGGTCATCTCTGGCGACCAAGACCACATCTCAAATGATTGCATGCAGCAGAGCCATATTTGTCGATTAAAAACATGAGTAGCACAAATAAGGATAGCAATGGGTAGGGTATGGGGTGGGTAGACCAATACCATACCCATACCGAGTAATCAATGGGTACAAAATTCTATCCATACCTGTATCCGCGGGTATGTGATTAATTGCCAACATTGTTCTGCAAGCATGGCTGTATTGAAGGAATGGAAATCCCTAAAGCCAAAACTACATATCTTCTTAAAGCATAAATTCCACCAATGAGAAAATTTCCTTCACATCGATTATTTCTTTGTCTAATCCCGTAATCCGTTCCACAACTGAATGAAGCAATCACTCCTATAAGCTCTGAAAAGTGTCGGAAGGGCATAGGTATTTATCTTAGAGTGATTTGCTTGTTATTAAAGTTTAGACACAAAAATATATCAACTCTTAGTTGATTTCTTCCTGTTTCTTGTCAATTCCTGCAGCAGTTTGCTTGAGTTCGAGAAAGATGGACGGAGAGCGCTGCAGGTTTTGTGAGCAGCCAGGTCTGTACTGTGGCAGACCAAGAAGGCATGCTGACTCCTTTCAAGTGGTTGTGATGCAGGGATTCGAGACTAAGTTGGTAAGATGTTTTAATCAAGATGCAGTTTGAGATAAACATAGTATGAATTCTGTAGATGTCTCTGAATTCTATAGATGTCTCTATAGATGATTAAGCTAGATGTAGTTTTAGATCAGCATTGTCTCAATTCTGTAAATGTTTCTGTAGATGTTTTTGAAAAATGAAGTACTAATTCTTTCAGGTTATATTCTTCCCATACCTAGTCACATGTGTTGGTTTTAGATCTTCATTCTTTTGTCTTTTTTTTTGTGATTTAGTGCACTGGTGTTGTTCGTTATTCTATCTAGGATATGGAAAATTGTGCGATTATTTTACAGTTACTTGAGTAATAAATAGACATGTTATTCCATGCTGCCTTCTTGTCTGCATATCACAAAAGTTTGCAAATTAATTCCCTGCAAATGTATCAGACAGTGGCGCTGATCTCCAATAAATTTTTGCATTTGTGCTCTATAGATGTTTCTGAATTCTGTAGATGTCTCTATAGATGATTAAGCTGGATGTAGTTTTAGATCAACATTGTCTCAATTCTGTAAATGTTTCTGTAGATGTTTTTGAAAAATGAAGTACTAATTCTGGATACTTGATCAACTACTAGGTTATCCCTTGTACCTTTAAGGACAGGATGAACCATTTTGTTCCAGGGAAATGGATGGTGGCTAGGAGCACATCATGGCGCAGGTTTGACTTATTCCTTCAGAAGAATGAATTGCAGACAGAACTGTGTGGGCCCTACTGGCTTTCAGTGATTAGACAGTACGCAATTACTGAAGGAGATATCATCCATTTCAATTACCTGGAAAGTGAGAAGTTGTTCATGTTCACGGTTTACAATGACCTTGGTGTAGAGAAGGCAGCCATTGTAGGCAATGCTGGTATGTTCTCATAATTTTTCTCATAATGCTGGTATGTAGGCAATTTATGTGGGGTAATGCAGCAACAATACATGACATTTTTCTCATAATTCCTTGAGCAGTGCTTGTAGATGTTCCATCTGGCATCCGCAGCATTGTGCACAAGATTATCTTCTCATACATCAAGAGCATCACTGATGATGACATGTATGCCGTCTTATTTGGCATCATCAAAGATGTTTACCTCCCCCTTGAAGATGAGTTCTATGAGCCAATGAATCAGAAGCACTTCTTTGTCCACAAAATGAATGGAGTCAACATTGAAGATGAAGCACTGGTTAGATTCTTAATTACTCCTGTTATTCATGGTTTTCTGTGATAGTGCACTTTCATATTGCACAAATCTAACTGACAAAAATTCTACTTTCTGTGTTTGTCAGTTTATGCCTTCTGAGGCAGTACATGGTCTCAGGTACCCAATCAATGGAACATCACTTCTGTACAGGGACGGTTTTGTTCTTCAAGATGAAAATGGAGATATTGACCGCCAGTACCACGACAATGGATTCCTGATCAGCTTCTCCCAGGGTGGACTGATTTTACTGCTGCTGCCATTGTTGAACGTTCAGTGCTGCTGGTGAAGTTGGAGCTGTTGAAAGAGACCATTGGTCTCAACTTTCTTGAGATCATCAACTAGGGCAAGAAAGGAGATCATCTGTCTCAAACAAGTTTACATCATTAGTTGTGATGTTGATGTGTTTATGTATCTGCATTAGGAATGAGGATTTGCTCATGTCTGTTTGAACCAGTAGCTTATTTTTGTTTGAACCAGTTGCTTATCTCTAATATTTAGTAGCTAGTTTCACTTCTATGTTTCCTCTTTGACATGTTTTTAATATGTATGAACAGCTAGGTTAGACAATGATGGTATCATGATAACTGCTAGGTTAGACAATGATGTTTAGTTTGGTTTGTGATATGTACCTGTGATTTGGGGCACTTAATTTGAAAATCTGCCATAAAATGTACAGGCCTATTGAGGCACTTTGCTAATCTATCCCAATAGGTAGTACATATTGGAACACTTTGCCAATCAGCCCCAAAATGAAAGTATTTAGGGGCACTTTGAAAAGTGTCTCAAACAAATTGCCTCTAAATGCTTACCGTGGTGTAGTGAAGTAGCCTCCACTAGTTAATTAGCGCTGTTCCAACGACCGTAGCTCGTCTACCTACCAACTGATCACCAATCGAGTACACTCGAGGAGGAAGAAAAGATCTAGCTCCTGCTCCATGGCGGACCTTGCGGTGGGTCTGGCCAAGTCGGTAGTGGAGGGGACGCTGAGCAAGGCCCACGCCGCGATCCAGGAGGAGGCGAAGCTGCGGCAGAGTGCGCAGCGGGACCTGGTGTTCATCACGGGGGAGTTCGAGATGATGAGGTCCTTCCTGAACGTCGCCAACGCGGAGCGCGTCGAGAACCCGGTGGTGCGGACGTGGGTGCGGCAGATCCGCGAGCTGGCCTACGACGTGGAGGACTGCATCGAGCTCGTCGTCCACCTCGACAAGGGCAAGACGAACCTCTGGTTCCGCATCCGCCGGCTCTGCATCCCCTGCTGGGCGCCGGCGAGGATGCCAGCGCTGGACCAGGCGGTGGACGAGATCGAGCAGCTCAAGGCCAGGGTGTCGGACGTGAGCACCAGGAACGCGCGCTACAGCCTCATCAGCGACACCGGATCCAAGCCCGTCGCGCAGCAGCTGCTGCCGTCTGCTGCCGTCGGCGAGTCGCTCGCCGCGTCCAACATGCTCGCCGAGGCGAGGGACGCGGCCAGGAGAGCGCAGCGCCTCGGCGGCGGCGACCTCTCCCAGCTGATCACCAAGAAGGTCGGTGACGACCAGCAGCTGCAGGACCTTCAGGTGATCTCCGTGTGGGGGTCAGGCGGCGACCATGGGACGGCCTCAATCGTTATGAAGGCGTACGACGACGATGAGATCCGCGGAAACTTCAGCCACCGCGCCTGGGTGAAGATCACGCATCCATTCAGTCCCCACGACTTGGTCCGGAGCTTGATGCTTCAGTTCTGCCCGGCAGAAACAGAGCAAGGTATGGACGCCGTAACGACGATGATGCAGGCCACCCAGGAGGATCTCATCAAGAACTTCAAAACCATAGTCACGAAGAAGAAGTACCTCGTCGTCGTGGAAGGCCTGTCAAACATGGCGGAGTGGCACGCTTTGAGAAAGTTCATTCCTGACAGGAGGAATGGCAGCTGGATCGTGGTGGCCACGCACCAACCGGAGATAGCAAGCTTGTGCGTAGGGCACTCCTACCAGATACTGGAGCTGAAACAGTTCTCGGCTGAGCACTCCGTTTGTGCCATCTTCAACAAGGTACGTAGGCCACAAACATCTCACTAATTGTTTTTTAATCAACAATTGATCGACCCAAAAAAAGGAAATCTGAAACGACAGTAACTCAACCAACCCTATGAAAAAAAGACAAACACGTGGATCTACAAATGGACGTACTATTTACTCTGTTTGCCATTATGGATCTATACATTTGTTAATTTTTTGTATCCTATAGGTCAAAATATTTACCATGTATGTCTGGTATTTTTATGTAGCTTACATGTCAAAATATTTACTAATAAACTCTACAAATATGCAGATCACATATAAGGATAGGTGTGGGATCTTTTTTTTTTCTTGATAATTTTGTGGAGAGAGTCATTTTGGCTCCCGAGCTCATATGCTTCTGGTATATTAAACGAAATACAAAAATAGTAAAACATTTCCAAAAATTCTGAATTTTTTGGGATGAACATATACATGTTTTGTAAATACGTGTTAAGTTTTGTGATGAAATGTCATGTGTGATGTTCTATGCAAAAATAACAAAATCAGTGCTCTACAAAGTAAATTTTTGAAATTGCATTTCGACCACTGATTTGTCTTTTTTGCACAGGGCATACCGAATGTCATTTCGCCACGAAATTTGGCACGTATGTTGGACATTGATATATGTTCGCCTCCAAGTTTTTTAGATTTCTTTAAAATATTTTACTATTTTTTGAATTTTGTTTAATATAACATGAGCATATGAGCTCGGGAGTCAAAGTGAATTTCTGAATTTTGTGAAACTATAAACATATGGATCCAGGAAGGAAACCAACCGCACTCACCTGAAACATCCCATTTATTCTTCATATTTTCAATTTTATCTTCCTCTTCAGTCCGAAGAATAACTCAAATCTTTGTTCTCTAGTGAAAACTATTGACTATTACTCAATGTAGCTATCATGTGACCAAATATTTTTTGAAGGAAAGAAAGAAATTTTAAAATAGATGGAGTATAAGCTATGTATGCATTCTCATTAAGCTAATGATCGAGAAACTACACATATCTATTTATATATATTTACTCTTTCAAGCTGTCCTTTCATGTAAATATCTTCCACAACACATGTACGCATACTGATGTACAGGGTTCTCATGGCGAGGGAGATCATTCTTCCGAGGTTGGACGAGCAACTAAAATAGAGGTAAGCCTTAAGCATCTCATTGTTAATTTAGCTTCTGATTTTTTTTTCAGCCGTTTAGACACAACGCATTCTCCACTGGCCAGTAGAAGCCATCGATCATCACTCTATCTAATTATTATGTGGCCACATTTACTTCTAAAAACTAATAAATTCTAATTTAATGGCACATGTGTGACTCTTATCCTACCACCTTCCAATAAAAATGTATGTATCATTCTCACAAAGCCACGCGACCTATCTACTTTTCCACTCTCTGCTTGTCCTTCCTCGTCAATGCCTTTCCCAACACGTCTGCAAATACTTATTTACAGGATTCTCATTGCCACATAGAAAAAGGAGAAAGTTCAATGGTGGAGGATTCTGCTCATGAAGTACATGTCACGGATATAGATGTAAGCCTTAATATATTCCACTCTTTATCTTCTGATATTTTTCTACTCAATGGTGTTGGCAATAATATGGTATTCATTCTCCGTGAAAACAATTGATAATCATGCGACTTATAACATAGAATAAAGAATCAATTTATGGCATATGTGTCACTCATTTCCTAACACCCGCTCCTATGTGTAAATGGATTATAAAAATATGTTTTATCATTCTCTTTGAGGTACCATAGAAATTACACCTAGTTCTTATGTACTTTGCCTCTCCCTACTAGTCCTTGCGTGTCAATTGCGTTCCCAACATATCTACACATACTTATTTACAGGGTTCTCATAGCGAGATAGAAAAGGAAGAGAAACAAATGGTGGAGGATTCTTCTTATGTTAAACATGTGCCAGAAAAAGAGGTAAGCATGCATAGATTTCATTATTTATCTTCTGATAACTTCTTGCTCAACGTTCTAGACAGTAATACAGTTGCCACTCTCCAGTCTACACCGAAAAAAATTATCGCTACTTTATCTAATAATAAGGCAATCCTTTTTATTAATAAGGCAATCACTTTATGAAGAATAAAGCAATAAATTTCAATTTATGGCTACCTGCTTCCAAGTGTAAGTGTATTGAATAATATACTTATTACTATCTTCATGCAACCAAAGTAATTACACCACAATACCTTTTCCAATACATCTGCACATATCTATTGACATTCTAATAGCAAAATAGATAAAGGGAAGAAACCAATGATGGAGGATTCTCTTTATGTTGGACATGTATCAAAAATAGTGGTAAAACTGAACATAATTGTTTATCTTCTGCTAACCTTTTACTCATGTACTTTGCCTCTCTGTGGTTATACTTGTGTACCAAAACCTTTCCTAACACCTTTACATATAACAATGTACAGGGTTCTCACCGCGAGGGAGATAAAGGAAAGAAAGCCGTTGATGAGGATTATTTTCTTATTGGACGCGAGTCAGAAATGAAAGAACTTCTTCAATATCCAGCAAAAGCACGTATGAATAAGAGTTGCCATGTTATGTCGGTATGGGGGATAGCTGGTGTCGGAAAATCAGCTCTCGTCAAAAAGGTGCATGATGACACGCGCCACACGCCACAATATGAAAAGTACTATTGGGTGGATGTATCTCATCCATTTAATGTAAGGGACTTCAATCGGAGTATACCTTCGGATTTTCGTCTTGAAGAACATGGATGCCTCATTGTTATTGACGATATCAGGTCCAAACAGGAATGGGACTTGATACAAACATCCTTGGTACCTAGATCCACAAAAAGCGTTATTATTGCCATTACAACTGAAGCAAGCATTGCTGCATATTGCTCGAGTGGCGAAGAGCTCGTGTTTAACGTCAAAGGTCTAGAAGTTGCTGCAGCATCAAGTCTCTTCAAAGAGGTGTGTTTTCTGATAACTCTCTAATTTTCTGCACGCACCTTTTTTTAACACCTTGTGCATGAGTTGGATTAGTCCCCCTTCGCCGAGGGAGATCAAGAAACTACATATGTTGTCTCAACTCTCAAGCATCAGCGTATATTTGCATATTATCCAGGATTGGCATATATGTAGCCTAAAGACTGTACATTTGCATTCAACGATTATGCCCGACTTGTCAAAATCTAACCGTTGCACTTCTTGGATGTGACTTGTGAAAATATGCATGTATAGTTGCTCTTGTTGCCAACCAATTAAAGACTCACCTCTTATGTGCACTTATCATATATTTTCGTACAGAGTAGCCAGCCACATTGATATATTGTTGCTAAGACTACCCATAGTGGGAGTAACATAGGTAGTAACATAAGTACCACATAAGCACAAATGATGATGTGGCATGCAATTAAAGAAGAGAGAGATGGTGGTGGTATCATAGATAGATACCGTAACATAACGAATTTCGAGGTAAGATGAGTCTATAGGCTAATAAATGCATGATTATATGATACCATTTATCTGTTACTACCCACTATAGAGGTAGTAACATAGACTAGTATCATATGCATGATACTAGCGTATGATACTCCCCACTATGAGTAGTCTAAGGCTCGCAGTCAATAGTATTTACTGATATATTGTTGACCTTTCATTTAATTTTAGGTACATATTATGATTGTGTTAAATTTTTATAGTTCTTTTCATCCCTATCCATATGTATATAAGGCCACTTGATCTTGTCTTAAGTCAACCCAGTTTGAATCTGATCAAGTTTATAGAAAAATACGTGAAATTGCACAATACCAAATCAATATTACTAAATATATCAGCAAATAATATATGTATATTCATTGAGAATAATGGATGTTGATACATTTTTCTAAAAAGCTGGTCAAACTAAACATGTTGGGCTTACGACAAAAGAAAGTGTTCTTGTATACCTGGACGATTTGGGATCCCAATGCATGCATATATGTGTATATGTATATTACTCCTGTGTTTTGGTAGATTGTTCATTTTTACATTTCGCAGCTGAAACATCAAATTAAATACAGTGTAACTTGACGTTGATCTTAAACTGTTCGAGTACTGCAGGTATCCAAGACGAATCAATCAATCACAGAAGCTCTAGAACATTTCGAAGTAAGAGAACTTATCTTGAAATGTGGAGGTCTTCCCAAAGTAATAGTTTCTGTAGCAGGCGAATTGGCCAAACAAACTGTCACATGGATGGAATCTGTAGTTTCTTTGAATCGGGCATTTATGCATCACCTGGAGACCAAGCCAAGCTATGATGGTTTACGCGACCTATTTGGTTGGATGGATTTGTACTTCCGTACTTGCCCTGATTCACTCAAGCCATGCATCTTCTACCTGTCAATCTTTCCTCGGGACCACCTCATTCGGCGAAGGAGGCTAGTAAGGCGGTTCATTGCAGAGGGCTACTCTAGGGATGGCGCCGAAGAATCAGCAGAGGCGAACGGGGAGAAACAGATCTCTGAACTCCTCGACCTGAGTGTAATCCAACAGGTACCACATTTATTCACCAACTCGTTGAACACAAGGATGGTGTTGTGTCAGGTAAATGGTTTCATCCGCGAGTACATCATCCCACGACGGAAGGAAGAAAATCTTGTGTTTGAGTTAGGTGGTAATTGTGCTCTAACCACCCAGCGCACAGGGCGGCACCTTATCATATTGGAAGACTGGACAAGAGACAAGATTGTGTTCGAGAGCATGGATTTCTCACGACTACGGTCACTTACTGTGTTTGGAACGTGGGAAACATTCCTTATCTCTGAATATATGAAGCTTCTTCGGGTACTTGATCTAGAGGATGCAAGAGATCTAAAGTATGAAGATCTTGAGAACATAGTCAAATGGCTGCGTCGTCTCAAGTTTCTCTCACTCCGGGGACGGCGTGAGATTCACCATCTACCAGATAATATGGATAATTTGAGGCAGTTGCAGACTTTGGATGTCAGGGGAACTTCCATAGTTACCCTGCCAGAGAACATCACCAAGTTACAGAAGTTGCAGTACATTCGTGCCGGCAACAGCGACATCCCAACATCAAAATCACCTAGTGCATCGAGCTGGCTGCCCAAGTTCTGTAGATGCCATCGTATAGTCGGTGTTGAGGTGCCTACAGGGATTCAGAAACTAACGGCATTGCACACGCTTGGTGTTGTCAATGTCGCTGCTTCAGGAGGCAAGGCCGTGGTGAAAGCCCTCAAGAAGCTCACCCAGTTGCGCAAGCTCGGAGTGTCCGGCATCAACAGGAAGAACATCAAGGATCTCTCATTTGCAATCAAGGATCATGTCAATCTGGAATCCTTGTCGGTACATCTCGACAAGGACAATCAGGGTTGCCTGGATGCCATCCCTCTTCCTCCGGGGAACCTGCGTAGCCTTAAACTGTATGGGCTTAATGACAGCTTGCCACAGGGGAGTGAGCAGCTTATCATGCTCAGAAAACTGGACCTGGAGATGAACACTTTAATGCAAGGTGACATTTCGTTACTTGCCAAGCTACCAGAACTATGTATTATTCGCCTTCGTGTCAATCAGCCCAGCCTCCACTTTGTCGCCGAGATGGAGGGAACAGAGGAGTCTACCTTCAAAACGGTCAAGATCCTTGAAATTTCGTGTGGCTCCAGCTCATTATCCGTGAAATTTGGATCAAAGACGATGAAAACGCTTGAGCTGCTCAGGCTTGACTGCTCCAGTGGCACGTCCTATGATTTTACTACTGGCCTGGATGGTTTATCTGAGCTCAAAGAAGTCTTGCTTATTGGTAACAATGATAAAACATTTAAAGCTGTTCTGGCGGAGAAACTTCGCGGCCACTCAAAGAAACCTGTTTTGAAGGAACTACCAAGTTTGTTCTGAAGATCTTTTTTCTTCTCATTACCACCCTGATTTTTTATACCTAGCAATAGCCTGTTCCTTTTGGGCTTGTATAACCTTTTTTTACATGTGTTATGGTCTTTTTATTAATTACATATATGTATTTTGTAAAAATATGCTACACTCCTAGGTGTAGTTGGATTTCTGCTTATACCTTCGTTATGAGCTATTTTGTTTCTTTTTTCTGCGGGGAAAAATGAGCCATTTTGATGTGAATTGTTAACGAGCATGTCACTATCATAAACTAGTTCACTGGAGTTTCCACTCGAACATATTAGAATTAATAAATGGCTACATTTTTTTAAAGAGGATCAATATTCGACTATTGGCATAGATCGCATACAGAAGCTTGTAAACATGTCTTCGCCTACTTTGTGTGAGCAAATTTAAGAGGGAACTAGATGAGAAGTCCACCAGCAGTAAGTAGTGTTTCCTTATCCACTCAGGAAGTTGCAGTAGTTGTCGACACGACGATTGATCCAATGTGGTGACGGCCATTCAAATAAAAAAAATGACTGAGCCCTTTGGCACGAAACTTAAAAAAAAATTCAGCGTTGAATTCTATAGAGCAAAATCACAACCGAAAGATTTGTTTAGAAAACTTTGACCACTAATATATGTAAAAGTACATGGATTAGACATGTAAAACAGCACCATTGTACTTTACTTGCACAATTTTTGTGTGTCATATATGTTTTTACTATTTTTGTGGGCCTGCTATATGCGAATCTTACAGTCAAAATCATGCGGTGGACACCGTCAAAGCCCAACACGTATTTGGATGGGAAGATATTTAAAGAAGTGATCTAGACATAAATTATTGTATACTGATCCAATGGGCCTAGTGTGTTTTTTCCTATACGGAAAGGTACAGAAAGAGGCAGCGAGCATCCTAGGCCTAAGTCAAGTCAGCTCTTTCTTGTTTACACGGTAGATCCACATCATATTTGGTTGGTTTATGCCTTGTGTATATCCAGCTGAGCATCATCTGCTTGAGAGGACCCCTCAGAAGCATCATCTTATTGAGAGCACACCCCCGTAAAGAAAAAAAGTCGAGGATAGCAAGGAAGCGATTCTTCTCAGAAGCGTCATCTGCTTGCGAGGACCCCTCAGGTGTTCATCTTGTCCAGGTTAGTGCTTTCAATTTAGAAGCTCGTTCAGCAACCATGTTTATGGCTTTGTTTACAAAAGCATCCATGTATGTTTATTCTTGTGTATTTAGATCTGTATTTGCTAGGTCAGATCTGTAAGTTTAGTCTTGTAGAAGCTCACATATCGAGCTTCTTACATCATCAGAAATGGCAACTAGCGCTAGTGGAGGCGGAAGTGCAGAGAGCATTCTGAGCACGTTACCGATTGAACTGCCATTAGACTTTCTGAAGAGTATAACAGATCAGTTCTCAGAGGGGCTTATACTTGGTACAGGCGCCTTTGGAACTGTTTATAAGGTATGGTTGTCGCCTTAAAAATTACATATGGTTGTGCCTTAACAGTTTCTTCCTTTTACGGAAGTTTCTGGGAATGATGACAATATGTGAGAGTATCTCTGAGGTTGAGCAGGGAACTGTGCCTGATGGGGAAACCATTGCTGTGAAGAAACTCTCAGAAAATTCGCCATTACCAAGAGAAAAAGCATTTGCTAATGAGGTTACAAATATTATGGCTGTCCAACATAAAAATGTTGTAAGGTTAGTAGGCTACTGCAGTGAAGGTCTAAAGAAAGTTGTGCAGAACAACGGAAGATATATTGTTGCCGACATTGTTGAAAGTTTACTCTGCTATGAATATTTACCACGGGGAAACCTTCACATGAATATCTTTGGTATGCAATACTACCCGGTTCAAACTGCATTCATATTCAAGATTCCAATGTTCACACTATGAATTGGAGTTTGGTTGTCAATATTCTCCTTGAACTTTTAAATGCTATACCATGGCCACAAATGTATAACCGTTGGTATTTTTTAAAGAAAACTTAATTGTACCGTAAATCTGTCTTTTTTATCATATTCTTCTCCTAGCAATCTAATAATTGAATGCTATTGTTGTCATTATCTTCTGGTACTTAATATTTCAATGTTTCACTTCTTCAGAAGTACAACCCAAAATGAAATGGGAAAACCGCTTCAACATAATTAAGGGCATCTGCGATGGTATACTCTTTTTACACAAAATTCCTATTGTTCATATGGATCTTAAGCCTCAAAACATATTGCTGGATGGTGACTTGGTACCGAAAATCGCCGATTTCGGTCTCTCGAGATTCTTCGGTCAAGAAAAAACACGAATGAACACACAAACTGTTGTGGGGTCATAGTAAGTAAACTACATACATAAATATTGTTTTGTTCCATTATTATATGATTTAATTGCATACTAACAGTTGTTTTAATCAATGCTTATTAAATTGATGTTAATTATATGTAGTGGATACATGGCTCCAGAATACCTATACAGAGGTGAAATATCCACCATGTCAGATATATACAGTTTAGGCATATTAATCATAGAGACCACAACTGGGGAGAGGAATAGTTGCGGCATCAACGAACCATCTGCAGTGCAATTTATTACAAATGTAAGAGCACAATTTCTTACTGATTTGAAAAGTGAACTTTTGAATCTCATGTTACAATTGATCGTTTGTGTTATCTCGATAGATTGTAATTCCAATCTTCTACGTAGATACGTGAAAATTGGACAGAGCAGCGCATCGCGTCAGAGTACCCATCATTAGAAGCAGATTGCCTCCAACAAGTAAAAAAATGCATTGAAATAGGACTACAATGTGTTGAGATTGATCGGAAGATGAGACCTTCCATAGCAACAATCGTCAACAAGCTGAACGGACGGCATCCATATTGAACTAGCAGTTCATACCAGGTACAAAAACTGACTATCTGCATGGTATCCTATTGGCAGTGTTAGTTTATCAAAATTAGGGCATGCAAAAGAATGGATATATTTTCCTCTCACGTATATCCCGAAAGCAAGGGATTAAGATATTTGAGTCCCTTAACTCCAGAATCGCATTTCCTTACATTGGCAAAGTTGTTGAAATTATATTTATATTATTTTTGACTGTTAACCTTACATTGGCAGAACTATGCAATATATGCTCAATGTCAGTTGGTAATTACCTATATGCTCAATCCAATTTCAGATTTATACTCTCCTGCGGGAATGAAACTTGGGTCTTCTCAAACAGACATAAGCAAGATGGAAAGAAGACATGCTCTATTATTGCTGGAAAGAATTTGTTTTTGAAATAATTTTCTATGATATGTACGACATTGTTGGAACCTGTTAAATTGCATTTCTCATGGTAATGCTATTCCATGTATCTTTTCTTGGTAATGGAGATTTTTTTTCTCCAGATACAATGCCGATGTATGTTCAATTTTACATTCAACTAAGAATTTTATTTCTTTCGTCTACATTCTAAGATGAGCATCTTCATTGACTATTCGAAAGGACAATTAGAATTTGTAAGGTTCCAAGCAAAGTAATACCCGCAGTTAATTTCGACAGTCACTTGGCTAGGTTTTTCTCATACTTCCTAGATACATAAAGTAAACAAGAATATCTTACTCATCTTTGTTCAAGCGGCGGTCTCACTAGAAGGTCATTTTTGGTTGAGAATAACCATCTTGTAATCAGAGCGAGCAGGCGTGGTCTCTGTAGAAATAAGATCATGAACATAAGTAGAACATTAAATTACAATATAAATTAGTGTAGTTTGTGATGGACTATTTTCCTGCTATTATTGTGCCCTAGAGCAGAAATGTGAATATTTACATATTTCTGTTAAACAAAAGCCTGTCAAATAGTCGCCTATTCAACTAGCAGGTTGGGAAAGTAGAAACTCGAAACAGAGTAAGGGTGAAGGCACGAACCTTGTAGAAAAAGGCATGCAGCGAGAATGATGGCGTTTGTCGACGCGGTGGAAGGAGAATGCGGTGCTAGGTCGATCTTGAGCTAAATATGGAACAATCCCTCAGTTTGTTGATGCTTTAAAACGGAAACCGAGTAAATTACACAGTTGACTAAAAAACAGAGCTCTGTTATTATCGATTTGGAGTGCTGACCACGGAATATGGAAAACCTCCAGGGTATTGTACATCTTCACCACTGTTATTGTTCTTTTATGTGCCTATTTCAAGTACAAGATTAATCAGTCCCAAATGGAAATGTCTCTACTTGATATATTTTATTTAAGTTTGCAGTCTATTGCTCTTTATGTTATTGATGGTTTTCTAGATAAGCAGCTTCTGATCCATCTTTAGCATGCATTATCTCATCTCCTGCAGACTATTTCTTCCCCATAACACCTTTAGGAAGACTAGTATTTTTCTATGACACATGTAGACGACATCCGTAAGATGATATGACTAGATCACTACGGGAAAATCATTCTTTGACGTGTACAAGATAAACACGGCAAAGGAGCTGCGGAACACGGCAAAGCCTTTGCCGTGTCTATCCGCACGGCAAACTCTACACGGCATTTCACGGGTCGGCAAAGAGCTTTGCCGTGTGCTTTGCACATTTATCACGGCGAACTGTTTGCCGTGTGCCAAAATCAGCGCCCGATGGTGGGACTAGTTCGTTCGGCTTTGCTGAGAGCCAACACTCAATACACGGCAAAGGATACTGTCCAGAATTAAAAAAAAAGGCCGCCGTGTCGCCGTGGACAGTTCGTTCGGCTTTGCTGAGAGCCAACACTCAATACACGGCAAAGGATACTGTCCAGAATTAAAAAAAAAGGCCGCCGTGTCGCCGTGGACGCCGCCATCGACGACGAGCGCCGGCGTAGCGTGTGCTCTCGCTGCCGTCGCTCGAGGACGCGGACGCCGCCTCTGAGCTCTCCTCCTCCGCGTCGCCCAGGAAGAAGACGACGGCGGCTTCTTCCTCAGCCTCGGGCATGGCCGCACCGTGCGGGACGCGCACACGGGCGTGCCGCCGGCGGGAGGTGTGCCCGAACCAGTTCCCCACGACGGCGCCGCCCTGGGCTGCGAGGAAGCGTCGGCCATGGGCACGTCGGAGCTGGACCAGTCAAAGATGAGGTCGCCGGTGTCGACGGCGTGCTCGAGGGTCCCGTCCAGAGGAAGGGGTGCGACGCCGGGGCCGCGGCGGAGGACGCGTTGAAGACGGCGGCGTCAAGGAGGTCGAGGAAGGGGTGCGAGGCCAGGGCGTCGTCGTCGTTGACCGGACATGTGAAGGCGGAGGCGGCGCCCGTGCGGCTGCTCGTCGCGGCCGGCCTGCGTCGGAGGCGGAGGCGGCGCCGCCGTCCCAGTCTACGCAGGTCGTCCCGAGGGGCGTAAGCGGCGGACGAAGCACAGAGGCGCTGGATCAGAATGGAGCGCAGCTAGCATGTGCGTGTGCGGGACGAAGGGGATAAGAGCATCTCCAGCAGACGCCGGAAACGGAGCGCGCGCGCCATATAACAGAATTTTCCCGCGCGCGGGGCCATTTCGCACGCTCCAGCAGACGCGGGAAAAAGCGCGCGCTGGCCAACGTGCTACGTTTCGCGTTAAATACCCCGCCCCGCGGTCAGCGCGCGCTCACTCCACGCGTCTCTCCCTCCTCTCCCAACTGCTCTCTCTCTCTCCCGCGCCCGCTCGGAATCCCCACCGCCCGCCACGATGCCTCCGCGCCGCCGCTTCCAATCCGGCTACTTCGGCGTCCGCGAGCACCCGAACGGGACGTTCACCGCCGAGATTCGGTCCAGCGACAGCCGCGTCCCCCTCGGGACGTTCGGGACCGCGACGGAGGCCGCCCGCGCGTACGACGCGGCGGCGTGGAGGCTCAACCGCCCGCGCCGCTCGATGAACTTTCAGGACTGCCGCAACGCGCAGGAGGCGGCTAACCTGGCGCCTGAGCCGCGCCTCGTCACCGCCGAAGACCGCCGCGCACCGCCTCCGCGCGACGCTCCGCCTGGTCGAGGAGCGCGACCAGCGCGCCGTCGAGGACTGGTACCGGAACCACCCGCAAGAAGAGTGCGCCGAACTGGAGTTCTGGAACACCCACGCATCCGAGCGGGCGGAGCGGCGCGCCGAGCGCCGCGAATGGCGGCAGGAGCACCGCCGAGCGAAGGAGCAGGCGGAGGCGGAACTGGCGGCAGGCCTCGCCAACTGGCCCGCCGGCCACCCCAGGTGGCTCGCGCTGGAGGAGGAGATTTCGGAGAACACCAACTCCGATTCCGATGTCTCCTCCGACTTCGAGTTCTAGTTCATCGTAGTTATTTAGGATGTAGTTATCGAATCGAGTGTTTAGGGTTTAGGATGTAGTAAATCGAATCGATGTGTTCGTCTGTTCGTCCGAGTTGATCTATATATCTATATTTGTAGTCTATTTTACTGTATTTTTTTGATTTGGTTTCTTTGCAAAAGAGCGCAGATCTAGGTTTGCGGCGCGGCATTTTAGCGTGTCTGCTAAACCATTCCATGTTCGCGCGGAATTTTAGCGCGGCTGCTAAAACAAAAGTGTCAATCAGCACGCTAAATCGCAATTCTGGCGCCGCAAAAAAAATTAGCGCGCCGGCGCCTAGCGCTGTTGCTGGAGATGCTCTAAGGAGCGAGCATGTGCGTGGCTACAGAAAGCTACCAGCTATGCGTTTGCCGTGTGCTTTGCTCCTTTACTCTGGACCAATCAGCGTCACGCACACGGATCGTGTGTTTGTTTAGGGATGATGGCTCCTTTACTCTGGACCAATCAGCCTCACGCACACGGATCGTGTGTTTGTTTAGGGATGATGGCAACCGTAGGATCTCCAACGAACAGTGATCATGCATGTCTCCTTATCACTCCAAATTCTGCCTTTACCATGACACCCCGCGTGGGCATTTTTTTCTTTTTCTTTTCTTTGTTTATTTTTTCTTTGTTTGTATATGTAGCTGTTGGATATATATTCTTTGATTATTTTTTCTTTGTTTGTATATGTAGATATTTCTTTTTCTATTTTTTAGCAAATACTCCCTTCGTTTCAAATTAGATACTCCCATCCTTTCATTTGTAGAAACCGAGAAAATTTCTAATATTTTGGGATTATGCATAAAATATGGACTACTTTGTGTGGAAATCTGATGGGTGCCATTTTTTACCATATTTTTGTACTTGTTTTACAAAAAATGTCATTTTTTACACTTAGAATTTTTTTTTATAAAAATAATTTTAAAAAACTCAGTTCTACAACATTGTTTGAAATTCCAAGACACACCAATGTGTCAAATATGGTCACATTATCACAAACTATGCCACAGAAATGGTCATATATAGATCATTTGAGTCGAAACTTATACATATTTGTAGATGGTTGATCATTTTGTCAAGCATTTCTTTGAAAACTTTGTCAAAAATCATGTTTATAATTTTTCTATCAACTAATACACATAAATGGACTCCATGCCAAAGGATTTCTTTTTTTGAGTATTGTTTCACTTTATTGTCTTTTTTCCAAAAAAGGTCAAAATGGGCATCGTGTCTATTCAATGAAGCGGGTCGAATTTTTTAAAACTATCGACGGTTCTGTGATATAACTACTTCTTGTGTACCTTAAAATGATTTTTATAAAAATTTCAGAACAAACTATCACACACTTGTAGTTCAAATTTGAATTACTTTCGAAAAATGGACATAAAGTAATGTAAATAGGCGAAATTAGGTAGAAATCGAGAAAATTCCTAATATTTCTATATTATCCATAAAATATGGTCTACTTTGTGTGGAAATTGGATGGGTGCCATCTTGCACCATATTTTGTGTACTTGCTTCACATAAAAATAAAAAAAGATATTTATAAACAATATTTTGAAAACTCTTTTTGCCAACATTGTTTGCCATACCAAGTCACACCCATGTGTAAAATATGGACAATTTATTACAAACTTTGCCACGAGAATAGTCATACCATTGTTAAGTAGATAAACTAAAGTTAAAATAAAAACTCTTTGCCGTGTGCAAACACACGGCAAAGATCTTTGCCGTGTACTTTGCCAATGCACACGGCAAATATGTTGGCCGTGCATAGTTCTTTGCCGTGTGTTTTGCTTAGTCTTTGCCGTGCATGGTTCTTTGCCGTGTGTTTTGCTTAGTCTTTACCGTGCTTTGAAACTTTGCCGTGCGTTTTTGCAACCGTACACGGCAAAGACCACCTTTGCCGTGCGGTTTTCTTTGCCGTGTGTTTTCCTTATTCTTTGCCATGTTCCGCAAAACTAGACACACGGCAAAGAGCCAACCTCATGGCAAATAATGATTTTCCCGTAGTGGATGCATGATAGCAAGTGATTGATATAACACTACCTTGTTGTGTTTTGATATTCTCACCGCAGATATGATCGAGTGCGAGGAGTGGAGTAGGCAACAAAGACGTGAAGCTGGAGTACTTGGAAGAAGCATACACAACATCAAACTGGATAGTGCGCATATACAAGGTCAAACCTCCAAAGAACAGATCCTGAGGTTTCTCCCCGGGAGAGAAGCGGCAAGACCTACATTACCTTTGACAAGTGAGAAGGTTTTGAGGAGATGGGCGACTGTTTTGATATTTACACCAGGAGTGTCCCTAAACATGAACTTTTGTTTTGGCTGAGACTGACATCAGTAGCCCGTAGTGTCGTTTTGAAATTGAGAACATGCAATCGTGACAGCCGCCGTAATTTTTTTTTTTTTTGGATTGAGCATGTTATGAGGGAATGTTAGATGTCTTTATAAACCTTTTGGTAGTAACTTTAGAATGGCGCCGACTAATATGGCACTTGAAATTTATCAGTGCTGGATACAGTACAACTGAAGAAAACAATGTTGGCTGTTCAAGTATTTTTTCCCCCTCTAGACAAGATTATCATCGTTGTTGCAACTGTTGGCCTAAGCTCATTGTCACGACAGTTTGACACCTTCAGTTTGATTCAGAATAAGGGCCTGTTCGTCTGTAAACGAGGCCGTAGCAATCGGCACGTGCAGTAGGCATGCAGTCCATTTTCATTCCGTTATTTCAGTTAGGATGGATCCAACTGCAGGACGTGAAAAGCTGCGCCGTTAGCAGCAAAAAACTATCGTGCGTTCATTCATTCTCTGAACTTTGCTGTAGTATTCTTCAGAGTTTCAGGTTTGACAACGACATTTGGTATCAGAGTAACCATGTCGAAATCAAATCGAGCAAAGGGAGATCGGGGCAACAACGGCGATGGTGGCGGCTCCAAGACGCCACCGCCAACAGCAGCACGTCGGCGCTCTCCATCGGCAATTCCAAGGCGCGGTGCGCCGAGGCGAACTGGTAGTGCGCGAGCGCGTCGTTCATCAGAGCAACGCCAGCGCGCAGTACCCGACCCTCACGCGGTCGAATTACGCCGAGTGGGCGATGGTGATAAAGGTGCAGCTCCAGGTCGCTGGCCTCTGGGATGCGATCGAGTACGGTGCCGACGACGAACATGACGACTGGGCGGCGCTGTCGGCGCTGCTTCGGGCCGTCCCACCGGAGTTCATCCGCACACTTGCGTCCAAACACAGCGCCAAGCAGGCGTGGGAAACCCTCAAAACCATGAGGCTCGGGTGCGAGCGCATCCGGGAGGCAAGGGTGCAGACGCGCCGCCGCGAGTTTGAAGAACTCCGGTTCAAGGCCAACGAATCCGTCGAGGACTTCGCGATTCGACTGACGGCAATCATCGACGACCTCGAGCTCCTCGGCGATCCAAAGGACGAGTACACCGCCGTCCTCAAGTTTCTTCGCGTCGTGCCGCGCAAGTACAGGCCCATGGTGATGGCCATCGAGCAGATCGTCAACCTGAAGGAGCTCACCATCGAGGAGCTCTGCGGGCGGCTCCTCACGGCAGAGGAGGGCTACGATCTTGACGACGAGGTCACCGAAGGCTTTGGCAAGCTGCTGCTCACCGAGGAGGAGTGGGCGGCTCGGCAGAGCTAGAAGCAGCACACAGGGTCGTCATCGTCCGGCGGCGAGAAGAAGGATAAGCCGCAGAGCAAGCCCAAAACGCCGGGCGAGAGCGGAAAATCTCCGTCAGATGGTAGCGGCTCCGGTGGACGCAAGCCGGGGAACTGCCGGTACTGTTGCAAGCCAGGCCATTTGGCCAAAGAGTGCCGCAAGGCTCAGCGCGATCGCGAGCGGAAGGAGAAACAGGAGGCGGCTAATCTCGTCCGCCGGGGCGACGAAAACCAGCAGGGGCTGTTCATGGCGGTCGTCAACGAGGCCGTCGTGCCACAGGCCGTCTTCCTCAACGAGGGGAAGGTGATCCCCGTGCCCTCTCCACACGGCGTCTGGTTCTTCGACACCGGCACCAGCAGGCGATCAAAGGGCGTGGCACGTCGTCTTCTACACCGGCGTTCTCACGATCGACGCCCCGGCATGCCTGCTCGCCCAGGGCGACGATGTCTCCTAGAGGTGGCACGCGCGGATGGGGCATCTTCACTTCCGTGCTCTGCGCGCCATGTCCACCAAGCAGATGGCCCGCGGGATGCCAGTCGTTGATCGCGTCGACGAGCACTGTGACAGCTGCGCCTTGGGGAAACAACACCAGAGCACCTTTTCCCCAGGCCACTGCGTACGGAGCTGAGCATGGACTGTAGCTCGTCCACACCGACTTGGAGGTAACAAGTATATCATCCTGGTTGTAGGTGATTACAGTCGCTTTATGTGCATTGAGCTGCTCAAGTCCAAAGATGAGGCGTTCAGTTGCTTCAAGAAAATTCAGAAAATGGCAGAGTCAGAAGGAAGGTGCAGGCTGCGCGCGTTCCGGTCCGACCGGGGCGGCGAGTTCAACTCCATTGAATTCCGAGAGTACTGTGAGGAGCTCGGCGTCAAGCACTACACCGCGACACCATATTCGCCACAACAAAACGGTGTCGTCGAGCGGCGGAATCAAACCGTCGTGGAGATGGCGTGATGCTTGCTCAAGAGCATAGACATGCCGTCATATTTCTGGGCTGAGGCGGTCAAGGCTGCCGTGTACATCCTCAACAGGGCATCAACACGGAGTCTGGAGGGTGTCACGCCATATGAAGCATGGTATGGCCGGAAACCAAATGTGCAGCACCTTCGCACATTCGGTTGCACGGTACACGTGAAGAAGACAGGCCCGGGAGTCACCAAGCTCTCGGACTGCTCGACGCCGATGATTTTCGTCGGTTATGAGGAGGGATCCAAGTGCTATCATGTGTATGATCCGGCGACAAAGAAGGTGCAAGCAAACCGTGACGTGGTCTTTGAAGAAAACAGGCCCTGGAGCTGGAACGCGCCGGCCGCGCCGGACGCGTCCTTGGCGCACACGGCGTCGACAACGTTCACTGTGGTGTACACCACCGATCGTGGAGTCCAGGAGCTGGACACAGGCGGAGCTACGGTGCAGCCCTCTACTCCAACAATTGGGTCACCGTGCTCACAGGAACAGACTCCTACCGAGTCTGAACAATGAACGCCCGCCATGGTGCCCGAACGGCGCTGGGCCACGCCGCCGACGCACGACGACGCCCGTCGACTCCAGGCCGATCCGCCGCCTCTCATGCATCTTTGACGAGACTGAGGGGGAGGCTGTGCGTGAGCCCTTCGAGTGTTGCCTGCTCAGCGCTGAGGAGCCACGGGACGTGACCGAGGCACTGGCCACTGGGTGATGCAGCATGGAAAGTGGCCATGGACCACGAGATGGCGTCGATCCTCGACAACAACACCTGGGTACATGCCTCTCTTCCTGCAGGGTACAATGCTATTGGACTGAAGTGGGTATATAAGGTGAAGCGCGATCCCGACGGCAAGGTTGTCAGGCACAAGGCGCGCCTAGTTGCAAAGGGCTACGCCCAGCGGTAGGGCGTGGACTTTGAGGAGGTGTTCGCGCCGGTCGCTTGCATGGAGACGGTGCGGTTGCTCCTCGCTCTCGCCGCACACTCGAGCTGGGAGGTGCATCACATGGATGTCAAATCCGCATTTCTCAATGGCGAGCTCACCGAGGAAGTCTACGTCCCGCAGCCGCCGGGTATGTCACCGCCGGCAAGGAGCAGAGCATGCTGAAGCTGCGCAAGACGCTGTATGGGCTACAACAAGCACCACGCGTCTGGTACGCCAAGTTGGACGACACGCTGTCCACGCATGGATTTACTCGCAGCCCGCTGGAACATGCCGTCTACCGGCGTGGCGACGCCACTTCATATCTTCTGGTGGGAGTGTACGTGGATGACTTGATCATCACGGGCACTGACGTGGCGTCCATTATCGAGTTTAAGGTTCAGATGCAGAAGCTGTTCAAGATGTCAGACCTTGGTCTCCTAAGTTATTACTTGGGGATCCAGGTGTCTCAGACTGGTGGCGAAATCACATTGTGCCAGCGGAGCTATGCCGCTAAGATCATTGAGATGGCCTGGTTGAGCAGCTGTAACAGCTGTCACACGCCAATGGAGTGTCGCCTGAAGCTGACGAAGGACGATGGTGGAACGGCGGTCGACGCCACGCTCTACCGCAGCATAATTGGAAGCCTGCGCTACCTGGTTAATACTCGACCGGACATAACACACGCTGTGGGCATCGTCAGCCGCTTCATGGAGAAGCCCAGCTCAGCGCACTGGGCCGCTGTCAAGCAAATCCTTCGGTACGTCCGAGGAACGGTGAGCTACGGGTGCCGATATAGGGCTGGGAGCAGCGAGGCAAACCTTCTTGGTTACAGCGACAGTGATCACGCCGGAGACGTAGGCGATGGCAAGAGCACGTCTGGTCATGTTTTCGTCCTTGGAGGAAATCCTGTCAGCTGGACGTCACAGAAGCAAAAAATTGTTGCGATCACCTCCTGTGAAGCAGAGTACGTAGCAGCCGCAGCAGCAACCTGTCAGGGAGTCTGGCACTCTGGCTGAGCCGTCTTCTTGGTGAAATGCAGGGAAAAGAGCCAGCAAGATTCAGGCTCTGGTGGACAACAAATCTGCAATTGCGTTGGCCAAGAACCTTGTGCACCATGATCGCAGCAAACATATCGACGTCAAGTTCCATTTCGTCAGAGAGAGCATGGAAGCTGGACAAGTTGAGGTTGTTCATGTTGGCACACATGATCAAGCTGCTGATGTTCTGAAAAAGGCTCTTAGCCGTGTGCGTTTCGTTGAGATGCGACAGAAGCTGGGAGTCATTGAGATCAACAAGTGACCTTGAGCTTAAGGGGGAGAAATGTTGGCCTAAGCTCATTGTCACGACAGTTTGACACCTTCAGTTAGGTTCAGAATAAGGGCCTGTTCGTCTGTGAACGAGGCCGTAGCAATCGGCATGTGCAGTAGGCACGCAGTCCATTTTCTTTCCGTTATTTCAGTTAGGATAGATCCAACTGCAGGACGTGGTCGTGGGATGGCACGACGGAATCGGATCGCGGCTTGTTTTTAGGACGTGGTTAGTCACGATCCATTGTAATCCCTTTATATTCAGTTAAGGAAGAACAGAAAAGCTGCGCCGTTAGCAGCACAAAACTCTCTTGCGTTCATTCATTCTCTGAACTTTGGTGTAGTTTTCTTCAGAGTTTCATGTTTGAAAAAGACAGCAACTTTATTGACTTTTGAGTAACATACAGCCATTGATCTGCATTCGAGCTCTCAGTGCTTGGCCAGCGAGGATGCACATTTGCCTGTTGCTGATAGAGTTCTTGCAGCAGTTGTCCACGATCACACTTTGGGTTACGGACGCCTATCTCTGTTTTGGCATGAATGAATCGAATGATTCCCGATTGATTCTGCTACTTTTACATACGTATAGATTTGAATACTTACATGCTTAACGCCCAACAGGCAGTTCTTCTACAGCGGCGGGCCTTGTTGAACCGCGTGATCTGCTTTGCTCCTCCATGGTCCAACATTTTATTTGTTGGATATTAGTAGCTAGACCAACAGTCATTTGGTTACAAATAATCGTTATTTTATTTATGTTCTATTCAGATTAATAAAGGCTGCCTAAAGTTGAAAACAAAAATATTACAGATGCAAATCAGTTCTAGCAGCGAGCACCAATAATTTCATTTTAAACATATTTTCTAAATATGGCGCACCAATCATACATTTGTGTGTAGCTTAGCACTATGGGGTAGTTAGGGGAATACTTAGCTTTGAGCAGACGAGCACATAGATATTTAGGGTATGTGATTAATCGCCAACATTGTTCTGCAAGCATGGCTGTATTGAAGGAATGGAAATCCCTAAAGCCAAAACTACATATCTTCTTAAAGCATAACTTCCACCAATGAGAAAATTTTCCTTCAAAACGATTATTTCTTTGGCTAATCTGTTCCACAACTGAATGAAGCAATCACTCCTATAAGCCCCGAAAAGTGTCGGAAGGGCATAGGTATTTATCTTAGAGCGATTTGCTTGTTATTAAAACTTAGGCACAAAAATATATCAACTCTTAGGTGAATATGTATTTGGAATGAAAAAAAAAAATACTTGGTCCTACCACACTCACCAATTGACCCAAATTTGCATGGTGTCAAGTACCTATTGTAGGGAACTTTTATTCTTCATGTCGGCTTTCACGAGAAAATCAAAGGCACGGAAATGATTACTATAATCCTGTTTGCCAAACCAACTTTTATGTAAAAAAGTTGGCTTCCCTCTTAAGATATAACAAGTTATAAACAACTTGAAGTCATTTTTGGTAATAAAATAAACAAAGTCATAATAACCTTTATTTCCTATTTCCAAAAATGCAAGAGAATTAACTAATCAAACAATTTTTTTAAGTGTGGGCATCTCTTCCTTCAAATATGCTGGATAATAATCTAGTTTGACAAACAACTTTCTACAACAACTTTTTCATGTTGGATTATAAAGTATAAACACACCACAACACAATTTAACAAACCAAAGAAGTAAATATAAAACCAAAATACATAATGATTGTTGATACTACATGATTGTTTAGATTTATCTATATTTATATCATTTTTTTGCAAACTCTCAGTTGTTGGCCCCACCATAGAAGAATTCTCCATTGACTCATATACGCGAGAAAGTTGTGGTTCAAGAGCGAAGCTTGCCCGTTCTGATCAATGACTTGGATGTTGCTGAAGGACGCTTCAATGTAGTGGCAACGACCGTGCTATCCTTGGTCAAGAGGTAGCATCCACCCATGGGAACCAGACCCGTATTACTGGCCACTACGACAACGCCAATGTGGATGTGTGTCACTCGATCTGCCAAACCTCTGGTGAATAACGATTTGGGGTAACGACCGATCAACATCAGGCCATGCTGGTTTAGCCATCTAGTCTCCCAATGCACTACCCCGTATCATCAGTAAATCCAAGCATGATGTAATAAACTTATAATTTTTCCAAAGACACATATTGCAATTAATGAAACTAAATTCCACTATCATGGGGGGCAATTGCCCCCTCCCTTACCAGGTTGGGGAGGCTGACAAAGATAATAAAAACCGAATGAGCCATTCATGAAGCCATTCAATTAAGCTAACACGAAAGACTGAGAAGACTGAGGACTAAATAATTACTGAAGAAAGAGACCACAAATGACAAGCGGAAAGAGGAAACAGACTGAAAATCAAAACTGAAAAAATTAAGAAAAAGACACTTAAAATGAAGAGAATAAAAGACAGAAAGAAAATGACCAAGAACTAATCAAAACTAAAGAAGACACAAGCTGGGGGCACATCTGCGGCGGGCAGGGCGGCAAGCTGGGGCACAGCTGCGGCGGGCAGGGCGGCAAGCTGGGGCACGGAGGGCAAGGGGGGCATGAAGCTAGGCACTTCAACGCACCAACGGTGGCGCCGGCGGCCGGCGTGGCCACGCAGAGGAAGTAGAGGAGGAAGGGTAGGGCCACTGGAGCATGCGCGCCGTGGAAAGCAGATCCAGCGAGCTGTAGAGAGCAGGGAGACGAGCGAGAGGGAGGAGATGATCGAGCGAGCTGCAGGGGAGAATGGATATAGGCAGCGCGCCCGCGATGGTGACGAAGACCAACCGACCAAAGCTTGCGGGATCCTCCTTCACACGAGGCACAAAAGCTCTTCTTCTGACCAAACAGAACTAGTAGATTCTCCTCCTTCGCACTCTCCACTACCCCGTATCATCAGTAAATCCAAGCATGAGGTAATAAACTTATAATTTTTTTCAAAGACACATATTGCAATTAATGAAACTAAATTCCACTATCATAGGGGGAAATTGCCCCCCTCCTCTTACCAGGTTGGGGAGGCTGACAAAGATAATAAAAACTGAATGAGCCATTCATGAAGCCATTCAATTAAGCTAACACGAAAGAAGGAAAATAATCGATGAATTTGACTACACGGAGACTCTCTGGGTATATTTTATGAGAGAACCTAGCTTATCCACATCCGCCAATTCTTGAAGCAATCTAGGTTGACTCTAAATCTTGTTTTGTTGTTGGGGTTGTGAAACAAAATAAAATAAAATTAGTGCCAGAAACATATGGCTAATTTCAGGACGTGTGGAGATATCTAGTACACGATAGTACGTCCTGGCTTGTTGGGTAGAGCCGTACTGCATTGGTTCCACTGGCGAAAAGCAGCAGTATCACCACGACGACAAGTGAAAAGCAACTCATCATGATTTGCAGAGGAAGACTGACTAGTCCTGACTTTTGGATCTTTGGCAGAATAATAACCACTATATATAGATGTGGCTTCGATCGTATCCATCTCTAGTTCATTTTTGGTATGCATGCAACTCAATCTGCTATAAGGGAAGCGGATTTAGATATGGAATTAATTAGCCTTGTGTACAAGGCAATATACATACTTTCTATGGCTTCACTTTTTAATCCCTTTGTATGTAGATGACACTAGCAGTTACAAGTAATATTTAAAAAACATTGTTACATATTTTCTATGACTGACGAAATAGAGACTAATAACCAAACTCAGTGTTCAAAAAACATTGTGAAACTAAGTGATCAAATCAAACAATCCGAGTCACATATATAAGTTCCTCCCAAAATGAGAACATGGTGTGCTTAATGAGCTAACACTTGAACTGAATTCACAAGACAAACACGGAGCATGGTTGTACCTAACTGGTACCTTGAATTTATCAAAAAGTAAATAGAGACAACTAAATATACTCACAATGACAACATAGAAAGATAAACTTATAACTGAGAGAATTAAATACATAGAAATAAAATGACAAATAACTAATCAGAAGTAAATAAGGCACAACTAGAAGACAAATAACGACAATACCGACAAAGAAATGTTGGACCGAGAATAACATTGAACAAGAGAAACTGAAAATAAAAAATGAAGAAAGAAAATGAGAATGGGCAATAGGAATGTGAGACAGAAAATATATAATGAAGCACTAAAGAACTGAAACAAATAGCAAAGAAAGATTGAGAAGACTGAGCAGACCAAGGACTAAATAATTACTGATGAAAGAGACTACAAATGACAAGCGTAAAGACGAAACAGACTAAAAATCAAAACTGACAAATGAAGAAAAATAAACTTACAACGAAGAGAATAAAAGACAAAGAAAGAAAATGATCAATAACTAAAGAAGAGACAAATAAAGACAGATACTGAGAATAACAACGAGAAAAGAGAAACTTAAAACTAAGAGAATGACATACATAGAAAGAAAATGACCGAGAACTAATCAAAAGTGCGGAAGAGAGACAACCGAAAGACAAATACTCACAATAACAATGAAGAAAGATTGAGCGAGGACCAAAAATAACACTAAAGAAAGACAAAATAAAGAAGAGAGACTAACAAAACAGAAATAAAGGGACTATGAACTGACACAAAAAATGGAATGAAGAAAGAGAGATTGACAAAAGACTGAGAAGACCGAGGACTAAATAATTATCGAAGAAAGAGACTACAAACGACAAGAGGAAAGACAAAACAGACTAAAAAAACAAAACAAATAACTGAATAAATAGCAAAAAAAGACTGAGAAGACTGAGGACTAAATAATTACCGAAGAAAGAGACCACAAATGACAAGCGGAAAGAGGAAACATACTGAAAATCAAAACTGACAAAATTAAGAAAGAGAAACTTAAAACGAAGAGAATAAAAGACAGAAAGAAAATGATCAAGAACTAATCAAAACTGAAGAAGACACAAACAAAGACAGATAGTGACAATAACATTGAAGAAAGAGAAACTTAGAACTAAGAGACCAATAAATAACACAAAAAATAGAATGAAGAAAGATAGAATGACAAAAGAATAAATAGATAATGGAAAGAAAGACAGAACACCGAAGAAAGATGAGACTGAGTTGCTAGGGACTAAAGACTAACCACAACAATAGTGAGCCTGAAAGACAAAATAAAAGAGAGACAAGAGCAAGACTTTTCTGTACATTTACCCTATACCCTGTAATTCTTACTTTTGCTCTCTACCTTAATCAAAAGAAAATGGCGCTGCCTTTTTCGTAAAAAAAAAACAAGACTGAAGAAAGAACAGACTGAATAACTAAAAAAAATGAAAGACCAAAAATAGGGAGATTGGGCTGTGGTAGGGACCGAAGAACGAGAGATTGAGGGACTGAAGAGAGAACTTGAGTTACTAAAATGAAAAAAAAACATAGACAATGATAGAGACATAACAAAGAAGACTGGCGAAAAGGACCTAGAACGATAATGAAAAAGAAGACAAGAACAAGAAAAGATAATGAAAAAAGAAACAAGGACTGAACAAATATGCAATAAAGACCGTAAGATAGCCAATGGTAGTTGAAGAAAAGTGTTTGTGTTGATACGAAGCAAGTTTCCAAATCTCCATAAACTTCATCACGGACACTTTACTTGAAAAAGGTGAAAATAATAATACACTTACCTAGAAAGTTAACACCTAAAAAAGGCTAGATCACTTACGCGTTATATTGCCTCGTCACATTGGGGTATAGTATCTTGAAGATCTCAAAATTCGGCCTTGGCAATTACTTCTCCATTTAGAGCTTGAAGACGGTGGTCGACTGAATCAGGTTGGCTGAGATGGGCTCGACATAGGTATTGAGAGAGAAAATGGTTTCATCAACATCTGTTGCTATCAGAGAAGACTACGGTGTAAACTGTCATTGACTATCCTCATACTACATCAGAAAACGGACATATACACACATCCACGCTGATAAAAAAAGAAATATGAGTCATGCATTATCTTGAATTTATACAATGAAACACAATTGCAGCAACACAGTGTCTCTGTTATATTACAAATTTCACAGGAAAGGAAGTGTTGGGCACTCCACAAAGGACACGGAAAGGGGCACGGAAAACAGCCGCCTGACATTGCTTCGCTGATTAAACAAACGCTCGAAACATTTAGGACTCAAAACACAATCCTTATACAACACAAACAAACCATCTATAGACTATAAGGTAAAGCAACATTCAATTAAAGCTCATAATTGGCTGGGAAAAAGCTCACTCCAACCTTCAGCTGACTCAACTTGACTTAAAGACATCAAAATCGTCAGCATGTAGAGACAAAAAAAAACATACATGGACCCTGGCATCTGTAGCTAAAACACCACAACAATCACCCCACCCTGTAGCCAAATTTGCACTTCATGAGTTTGATCAGGACAATCTGCTATGCGGAGAGCTACTGGCCCAAAAAACACAATAACCGAGTCAAAGTTATAGCAAGATCGCACAACAAATGACGTCCAACTACATGTGCATTCCAGTTGCATTTAGAAGTATGCGATCAATGGATATGGCCTCACCAGGGACAGCTAGACTGCTAGTTTACTGAACCAAGGTTCAGTTCGAACTTCGAACAGACTACAGTTGCTGAACGAGTAAAATAGCAAAACCTCTAGCTCCATGCCGGCATGGCCGGCGCGCCTATCTCCGCCGTTCTGGCTCCCCATCCTCAGATTTTGGATACACCGCACCGCAGGAAGAAACGACCCACGCAGCACCGCTATTTTATTTTCTTCAGATAATACATTTTTTAAAACAATTTCTAGAAGTAGTATACTTTTTGAGGAATTTTCAGACATAATGCAGCCTCGGCCACAGCAAAGCCGATAGGATCCTGTCAGCTTCAGGGAAGCCGACAAGTCCTTGTCAGCCACGGCCAAAGCGATAGGTACATGTCGGTCACCATTTGGCCAGGCCGACCAGTTTTTTTTTCCTCCCTCTCGCTCGCGGAAGCCATGCCCGACCAGCTAACCGCCGCGCCGCCGCCATGGACCACCGAAAACCTTGACGCCATGTCTTCAAGGTAGCCCTAGCTTCACTCCTTCGATTCGATACCTCAGTGCCACCTCTTCCCTCCTCTGCTTCGCGGAACGAGCTCGCCCCGACCTGCTCTCCGTCCGGTCACGACGACGACGCCGTCGCCTCAAGCCTCTCTGAGCTCCAAGATCATGTCCTGGAGATACTCCTCGACCTCTTCTACGGGCTACATGAAGAACAGGAGCCGGATCAAGGAGCTGCCAGGACGTCGCCAAGCCCGCCGTTCAGTCCGAGAGCACGTCGTCGCCAAGATATACAAGCACGGCACGGATACAGTCTAGGGACCAACCTGAGGCGATGACCCCGTCGCGCCAGGGGCTCCCGTGGAGCCTGAGGCGCCATCCCCGACGCCGACGCGACACACAACTCCCATGCTTGGCTCGTCGCCATGACGCAGCGCGCGGCCGCCAACATCTCGGGGGCACGGATGCTGGCCACCGCGGACGACGCGGACTCCCCCCGGCTGCGGATGCTTTCTAGAGAGAGAGAGAGCTGAGCTCATGCGATCGATCGGTCAGGTGTGAGCTAGCTACGATGTGTTTCAATCGATCGAAGCTGGTCAGCTTGGCCAAATTGTGACCAAATAAATTTAATGTTATCGGTTAGTTAGCAGATTCCTAATTTTAACACCGTTAGATATATTAAATTTAATGTTAGTGCGTGTATGTGCATCGTTGTGTGACCAAATTCATTAACGGAGTCGCAACTCGAGGAAGGAAACAGCCACATCGCGAGCTGAGCACGAGCGAGAGTGTACGTTGCGGTTGTGTACGTGCATACTCTCCCGGCCGTGCAGGCAACGGATGGATCGGGAGGAAGGGCGGTGCGAGGGGAGCCCAGCAGTTAGCAGCTACTGTGGGCCGGCCAAGTTAGCGACGCGGGCGTTCCAGCTACATAGGAGGTCCCGAATGATTCGGTCAGCAGGTTCTACTCCGGCACCCCGCGCCAGCCCACTAAGGCCCAGCAAGGTTGAGGAAGTCAGAATTGGCCCAAGTATCATGTTTTTCCTTTGTTTTTTCTTCAGAACGTGCAGAAATTTCAGAAACTTGAATATACAAACGAAAATGCCAATATATATGTACTTTTTTCTTCCAAAAATCTAGGTACGTAGGGCGGCCGCCCTACCTTGCCCTTTGGGGAGCTTCACCCCCGGGCCCCTAAGATGTTGCGGTGACAATGGGGAAGCTTCACGGAAGGTTTCTAATATACCATTTTAGTCCCCTCTTTTGCCTCTCACGATCTAGTATCACCTTCACCCAAACAGAAGAAGACATCGTCAACTTGGTCCTATTTTGGAAAACACCGTAGTGCAAGTCCAAATTTTTGGGTTGTGCAATGCCACCTCTTGTCTTTAAATGGTACAGTACTCAGCTCTAATCGCAGTGCCGCTCAAATTTAACACTTTAGAATCCCAAACCATGTTGACGATGAACTGCCTTTGTGCTTTGTTCGCATTCACGCTCATCACAGTGCCGCTTATCGCCAAATTCAAAACAAAGCATTGTTATATGAGAGGGAGGCGATTGCCCCCTCCCCTTACCAAGTTTCAGATATCGACCAAAAAAATACTAAACCGAATGAGCCATGCATGAAGCCAGACCGTGGAGAATCCGCTGTCGGCGACTCCGCCGTCGACACGAGGAGGAGGCAGAGGAGGGAGGGTAGGAGGCGCCGCCGTACTCTTCAACCAACGGATCGCGATGACGAGGAGGATGACGGCGGTGATCAGGCTCGTGACGGCTCCGAGGATGGCGAGCACGGTGTCCAGTGTGGACTTGCCGCTGCCGCCGGTGGACTCGGTGGAGCGCCGCTGAAAGGATCGTATGGCCACCTAGAGGGGGGGTGAATAGGTGCTACTCCAATTTTTAATTCTTTTTCGATTAAGGCTTGACACAAAGGTAAATTCTCTAGATATGCAACTAAGATGAAATTACCTATATGACAAGTTAAGTCTAAACAAGATAAGATACAAGTAGTAAACAACAAGAAAGGAGTAACCGATCGGGAAGCACACGGAGACAAGGATGTATTCCCGAGTTCCTCCTTTTTAGGGGAGTACGTCTCGTTGGAGGGGTGTGAGTTTCAAACTCAAGACGCCACAAATGGCCTCACCCTATTCTCCGATGAACCTCGCACAAAAGCTCGGTCCACCTTCCACTATCGGAGACCTTCAAGGCGGAATCCGGAGCCCTTACAACAAGCTTGGAGCACAACCCACAAAAGGATTGGGAGCTCCCAAGCACCACAGCTTCACTACACAAAAGTAGCAAGCAAGTAAGTACAACAAGATGCCTAGGTTTTCCTAGTGGAAACCCTAGGCTCAAATCCCTCAAGTGAATGAGGGGGAAATGAAGAACCGCTTGGTGAAGATGTAGATCCGGGCCTTCTCCTTCAATCCTCCAAAGATCAACAAGTTTGGGTGGAGGGATTGGGAGATCTAATGTTTCTTGAGCTTGCAACAATGGTGTACTTCAGATCTGGGCGAGCTGAAGAGCTGGAGGTAGGTGGAGGGGTATTTATACCCCTCCAGAAAAACTAGCCGTTTTTCTGTCCACTAAGTCCGGAGACTCCGGACCGGGAGGCCGGAAACTCCGGACTGGGCGGAAACTCCGGACTGACTCCGGGGTAACTCCGGTCTCGATACAGCGGCTGCCGCCGCGATGTTCATCTTCTCAGCAGGCCGGAAACTCCGGTAGGGCCGGAAACTCCGGACCTACTCCGGGGCAACTCCGGACCCAATACCGCACGCGCCGTCGTGGAAGTTCTTCGATTCAAAAATCTTGTCTGGGGCGGAGACTCCGGACCACGGGACCGGAAACTCCGGCCGGTGCGGAACTCCGGTGTTACTCCGGGGTAACTCCGCACCCCATACGCGGCTGCCGTCCTGAGGAGCTTTTGCTCCAGAATTTCAAATTGGCCGGAGACTCCGGCCACAGAGACCGGAGACTCCGGACTGGACAGGCAAATGCAAGCTTCTTTTTCTTGTCAAGTGTTTCGATGCAAAGTGTAATTGTATCATTTCATTCCTGCACCACTTAACATCATATTAAATAATTCCTAGTGTTGTTGCCTAACACACAAAACATAGGGGACATAAAATATGTCCTTTCAATCTCCCCCTTTTTGGTGTTAGATGACAACACTCGGATTTGCAATAAAGCACACAACAATTATCGACATGTACCACAAAGGATTTGAGAGGCTCCCCCTACATGTGTGCATACAAGTAGTTTGCATTTGAATACAAATGCTCAACATGTAGAGGAGAGACAACTCACAAGAAATATATGGAACAATATAAATTACACCAACATGAGACAAATCATGATATAGGGTTGAGGTGAAAAGGAACCATACCTTGTGCATAACTATGACATAGAGACCAATGCACAATAATAGACCATAAATAATATCATCTCAACCATAGGAATTATGAAATCCATAGTCTCATACCACACAGAGTACCACAAATAGGAACATAGTCTCACAACATAAAACCAAAGCAAATAGGTTCAAATGACATAAGATAAATGGACACAAGCGCAAATAAATGATAAACGCACGTGCTTGTGTCCGACCCATGCAAATCCCACGGTGAGAGTGCCTAATAGAACTACTTCTCCCCCTTTGGCATCGAAACACCAAAAAGGGAGAAGAGCGATGCTAACGGAACCCAAGGCGATCACTCGTCGACTTCATCATCGTCGGCATCACTGTCCTCATCATCACCACTCCCATCATCATCTTCAGCATCACTTGCTTCAACACTATCTTCTTCCTCATCACTTTCTTCTTCATAGCGCATAGGAGCCTTGCCGGTGTTGCGAGAAGAGGAGGGCATGGAGGTCACCTCGGCATAATCAGACCAATGAAATGTATCCTCATTCCACTTGTCAAGAGAGATAGTTGAATCGGATGGCGGAGTTTCGGGATCACCCTCATTGCGAGGAGGAGTGGTACCACCATTGCTGATCTTGCGCATTTCCTTCATCATCTTGGCTTGGTTGGACAAGATCCTCTTGTTAGTGACATAAGTTTGATGATTTTCCTTGTGCAACCCAACACCCATACACATCATAGCCCTTTGCCACCAAGAAACTTTCTTCAACTCCTCGTTGACTCTTTGTTTGCCACCTTGATCCCAAGAGGGTGGAGTGGCATTTTTCCTTCTTGCCCTAGGAGCTTCTTGCTCCTCTATCTCTTCATAAGAGGCTGAGTAAGGTGATGGCGGAGTACTTGAAGGGTGCCATATGTGTGTTTCTTGAAACGAGATTGATTGAGGTTGGGAATCTTCTTGAGAATGAGCTTCATGACATAGGGAGCATACATAGGATTCTTCCTCTCGTGAATAGCAATGTTGATCTCACACTTGATAAAATCCATGACATCAATCTCAAACCCTTGACAATTCGGACCGGCAAGGTATGTCTTGTGGCAATGGTACATGAGGTTGACAAGAGCTCCACGGATAGCATCCGTATTCCCGGCTTGAGGTGCAATGCTCCAACGAAACATGCGAATCAAGATGTTGTAGATGGGCTTGAGTCCTTTGGTGGTAGCAAGGGCACCCCCTTAGCAGCAAGAGGGGCAAGGATCTTCTTATCATAGGCCACCCTTCAACATGCATCCGACCAACGGTTCATTCACACCTTTGAACACATACCCCAAAGCTTCTCCAAATTCTGAATAGTGTGCACTAACTTTGAGAGGCCCCGTCATCCATGTCATTTTGGTGTCCTCCTCATCTCCAAGCACAAGAGTGGCAAAGAACTGTTGGACCATGTCAATATCATAGTCTTGTTGGGTGGTAATAAGGGGCTCAAGACCAATCTTCCTAGCAACCCATAATGCATCCGCAAAGTATGTCTTCTTGGCCAACACGTCAAAGTTCAGCGGTTTTTGAGGACACACAAGAGCTTTTGGGTCCAAATTGGCATATATTTCCTTCATAATGAGCTCTTGCTCCTTTCTCCAAAAGTGACCATCGGTGGAGTTGTTTGGCATGTCATAGAAATTCTGCGCCCTCATTGTCCGAAATTCTTCCTTGTTCAACCCCTTCAAAGTGGTCAAGTTGTCAAACTTGGCCTTCTTGGCCCTTTCTTCTCGAAGGAGGTAGCCTCTTGCCTAGCCCTTCTAGCATCAGCAGCCTGTTTCTGCTTAAGAGCACCACTCTGCACATGCTTGTCTTGTTCTTCATCATAGATCAAATAGTCTCGACCTTGGAGCTTGTTCTTCTTTGACTTCTTAATAGTCGAGGATGAGGATGAAGGACCGGGATACTTCTTGTTAGCTGTGAAACAGGAGTAGATAGGTAGCATTGAGGTAAGCATACATGTCCATGGAATTCAACGAGAGAAAAAGGTAGAGGAATTTCTTCTCAGGTTTGATCTAGACCGGAGTTTCCGGTCTCAGGGGGCGGAGTTCCGGCCACACCGGAGTCTCCGGAGAAGGCCGGAGTCTCCGGCCCTGAGGCCAAAACTCGAATCTAGGTCAAAACTGAGGGGAAACTCACACTAGCAATTTTCTAGATAGTACATTGCCATCCTAAAGGTTCTACACCACGAATTTCTACAAGAACTACTCTCAAAACTAGATCTAGGATGAAATCCTAGAGAAGGAGAGAGAGTGGTACCCGAGTCCTTCATGGCGAGATCCAAACGGAGGGGAGGAAGATCCCCAACGCTTGGGAAGTGGAGGAGCCGGTGGCACGGCGGATTCCGGCGGCGGGGAGCGGCCGGAGGCGGTCTTGGAGCTTGTGGCGGCGGCTGGGGAGAGTTGGGGTCGGGGGTGTGAGGGAAATTATGAAATAACTCCCCACCCCGAGCCCTTAAGATCCCAGCGAAACGACCGAGGCCGGAGTCTCCGGCCTAAAGCACCGGAGTTTCCGGGTTTAGGGCGGAGACTCTGGACAGACCGGAGTCTCCGGTGCTGAATCTCCGGACCCAAAAGCTCCAAAACAGCAGATTTAAATGGAGGACATGTATGATGCAAGATGAGCACGGCTTTTAGATAAGATGGCTTAGGTTAAGAACAAAGTCACTGATGGTGAGATACACACTAGGAATTGCAAGATGCAAATATAAAAAGCCAATTCCAAGTGTTTTTCCCAAAACACAATAAAGGTCTAGAAACCAAATAAAATCCAATGAAGATCAAATAAGATCAACTCTTCACAAAGAAGAGGGCGGTGGCCTAAGCCACCATGTATGAGTTGTGGTGTGACACCGCGAAGATGTATCTTGGGTTCACGGCCACTACTCGTCATTTAAGCTCACAATTCATAAAATGAAAATATAGAGACAAAATGAGTTCTTGCTATCGGCATAATGGGGGGGGGATAGTCCAATGGATTAGGACCGCACTCCCCCTATGTCCATGCCTACATCCAAACCAAATAACTATTGTCTAATATGGGTAGGTATGCAAGAAGTCCACTAAGTCCAATTGCTTATGTCCACCACATTTAGTTCTCCTCTCAACTCCTTGAATCTTGCTTCACCAAGAGGCTTTGTGAACATATCGGCGAGTTGATGCTTGGTGTTGACATACTTGATTGTAATATCACCCTTCTCAACATGATCTCGAATAAAATGATACGGATCTCAATATGCTTGGTCTTCCCATGAAGTACCGGATTGTGAGCAATTTTGATGGCACTTTCATTGTCACATAAAAGAGGCACTTTGTCACAAATGACACCATAATCCTTTAAAGTTTGCCTCATCCATAATAATTGTGCACAACAACTTCCGGCGGCAATGTATTCGGCTTCGGTGGAGGACGAGGCCACACAATTTTGCTTCTTGGAAGACCAACTCACAAGAGACCTACCAAGGAATTGGCAAGTACCCGAAGTTGATTTTCTATCCATTTTGCAACCCGCCCAATCCGCATCCGAATAACCTACAAGATCAAAGCTTGTCCCATGGGGGTACCAAAGACCATAGTTAGGAGTATCTATCAAGTATCTTAGAATCCTTTTAACCGCGGTTTCATGACTTTCCTTAGGACTTGATTGGAATCTTGCACACATACCCACACTAAACATAATATCCGGTCTAGATGCACAAAGGTAAAGTAAAGATCCAATCATAGAACGATAAAGCTTGGGATCAACTTCCTTACCCCGGATCTAAGTGTAGATCCGCCTTGGAGTCCATGGGAAACTTATATGGCTTGGCATTGTTCATATCAAATTTCTTGAGCATGTCTTGAATATACTTGGCTTGACATAAGAATGTTCCTTCTCTCCATTGGTGGATTTCAAAGCCAAGAAAATATTCAATTCTCCCATCATGGACATCTCAAATTCCTTGGTCATTAGCTTAGAGAATTGATCACTAAATTCATGATTAGTAGAACCAAAGATAATATCATCAACATATATTTGGCATACGAAAAACTCTCCATTTATCCTTTTTGTAAAAAGGGTGGGATCGATTACCCCAATTTCAAAACCACGGTCTACTAAGAACTCCTTGAGATGATCATACCAAGCACGTGGGCTTGCTTGAGCCCATAAAGAGCCTTATGTAGTAAGTAGACATGGTTAGGAAATTTAGGGTCTTCAAACCCGGAGGTTGTTTCACATACACTAATTCATTTAGTGGACCATTTAGAAAAGCACTTTTAACATCCATTTGATATAAGGTAATGTTATGAGTAGATGCATAGCAATTAATAAACGAATAGATTCAAGTCTAGCAACGGGGGCATAAGTTTCACCGTAGTCGACTCCTTCGATTTGGGTGTAGCCTTGTGCAACCAATCTTGCTTTGTTGCGAATGACTTGACCATGTGAGTCTTGCTTGTTCTTGAATATCCACTTGGTTCCAATGACATTATGTGATGTGTCTTTGGGTCTTTCAACTAATGACCATACTTTGTTGCGCTCGAAATTGTTCAATTCTTCATGCATGGCCGCAACCCAATCCATGTCTTCAAGAGCATCATATACCTTGAGAGGTTCTAAGCTAGACAAACAAGAGACATGACCACAAAAGTTAGATAATTGATTACGTGTGGACACACCCTTACGAATACTCCCAAGGATATTCTCTTTGAAGTGTTGTAGATGATCCAATGTTGATGCACGCCGAATGACTCGGCGTTCTATAGCTTGACCAATTGTTTCACCAACACGAACATCTTCATCATTTCCTTCTTCTTGTTCATGGTCAACCCGAAGTGGAGTTCTTGGAGATGGGGGTTCATCATGTTCTTGTTCTCCACTAGAGTTGGGTGGGTCTTGACCATTATCTTGCTCATGTGGATGAATATCTTGATCTTGTTCTTGTATAGCTTGTTGATCAATTGTTGAGGTGGATGGTTCAACATGAGTAGAACTTGTTCCTTCTTCTTGAGTGTCAATAATAGGTTCTTCAATAGGAATAAGTTCCCCTATGCCCATAGTTCTTATGGCTTGAGATGGAGGTACATCACCTACATCATCATGATCAATATGCTCCGCTTGGGAGCCATTATCCTCGACAAACTCCACATTCATAGATTCTTCAACACATCCGGTGGATATGTTGTAGACCCTATAAGTATGGGAGTTTGCGGCATATCCAACAAGAATACCATCAAAAGTTCTAGATGCAAATTTAGCAATTGGGCAACCTTTAATGTAAACATGGCATTTGCATCCAAATACGCGAAAGTAAGAGACATTTGGCTTTTTACCGGTAAGGAGTTCATATGGTGTCTTTTTCATGAGAGGACGAAAGAAGAGCCGGTTTGAGTAGTGGCAAGCGGTGTTGATGGCTTCGGCCCAAAAGTTGTATGGGGAATGAAATTCGGCCAACATAGTTCTTGCCATATCAATAAGAGTGCGGTTCTTCCTTTCGGCGACACCATTTTGTTGGGGAGTATAAGCAGCGGAATATTGGTGTTGAATGCCCTCCCCACTTAGGAAATCATCCATAGTGTAATTCTTGAACTCCGTACCATTGTCACTTCTTATTGCCAAAATCTTGGAGTCATATTGGCGTTGAACCAAGGTTGCAAAGTCAATGAATATCTTTTGAGTTTCACTCTTCCTCTTGATGTAGAAAGTCCAACAATATCTTGTATAATCATCCACAATCACCAAACAATATTTCTTGCCACCAAGACTCTCATATGTGGGAGGCCCAAAGAGATCCATATGAAGGAGCTCCAAAGGCTTCTTAGTGGAGATAATGCTCTTCTTGGGGTGATTCTTTTCATGCATCTTTCCGGCTATGCAAGCACTACAAGGACGATCTTTGGAAAAATTAACATCGGTTAGTCCTACCACGTGTCCACCCTTCACAAGAGTTTGCAAATTTCTCATACCGACATGGCCTAGCCGGCGATGCCAAAGCCAACCCTTGTCGGATTTAGCCATTAGACACGTGGCAATTTGAGTGGTCTCTTTCGAGAAATCGACCACATACAAACCGTTCACACGAAATCCAACAAAGGCTACTTTAAGAGATTGAGTGAAGAGGATGGTCACGTGGTGTTTATTAAAGATAACGGTGTAACCGACATTGCATAATTGACCAACGGAAAGTAAATTATATGAAAGGGATTCAACAAGAAGGACCTTCTCAATGGATAACTCCGGAGTGATCACTACCTTGCCATATCCCAATACCTTAAGTCTTGCATCGTTCCCGACGGTGACATGAGAGAATGTGAGTAATTGTTTCAATAGGCCCTTTACTAATTCTTTGCTTCCGGTCATGTGAGATGAACACCCACTATCAATGAGCCATGAAGATCCACCGGAAGAAAAGTCCTACAAGAAATCAAGTCTTTGTTTTAGGTACCCATTGTGGAATGGGTCCTCTTTTGTTAGTCACAAGGGTCTTTGGAACCCAAATAGCATAGTGATAATCATCTCCATATGAAGTGCCAACATATTTAGCAAAAACACAACCATTTCTAGATTTCATAAGAACATATGAAGGGTTGTATTTTCCCGCAAAGTCATTGTGAGTGGCATTGCCCCTTGTGGCATCACTACTCGCAATGGTAGTCTCCTTTGCTTGTGCGGGCTTGGCCTTCTTCTTGTTCTTGTTCTTCTTTTTCTTCTTGGCAACATAACCAAGGCCCTCTTTCCCTATGTGTGGCTTTTGCGCTTGCAAGAGCTCATAAAGAGGTTTCTCACCTTGAGGGCTAGAGGCCTTGGCAAGCTCATCCTTCAACCTAGCATTTTCCTCAATGACATTTGCATGATCACAAGAAGAAGTAGAGGAGCTAGGTGGTGCATCAATTTTAGTAGATTGTATTTGAAGTTGTTCAAAAGACTTGGTGAGAGTAGAGTGTTCACTCTCCAAGGCCTTGTGAGCCTTAGTGAGCTTCTCTAGCTCATCGGTTAGTCTATTATGACCAACACCAAATACGATCTTTTGTTTCTCTAAAACTTTGTATTTAGCAATAGCATGGTCACGTTCTTTAATGATTTTAGAAAGAGTTTCATTTTGAGATTCATCAAAATTCTCAAGCTTCTCTCAAGAGAAACTCGAAGCTCATGCTCTTCCTCAATAGCCATGGTAGGGAAGCGATCTCATTAGCATTTTCTCTTTCAAGTCTCCCCTTTTCTTCAAGGAGATCTTGTGCCATGCCATATTGATTCATAGAATCTCAAGCCGAATCTTGCATTCACCTTGCAAGTTAGTCATCAAGAAATCCAAAGCAACATTTTCTTCCTTAACTCTAAGACTCATAAGTTCATGTATTTCATTCATAGTCTTAGAAGGAGGGGAAGATGATACCTCGGAGAGTTTGGCCATGAGACACGTAGCGGATTTGGTGGTGACATTATCATTGGGGGATTCAAAGAGAGAAGGGGTTGTCGATGAAGCAATGGCTAAAGCGGCCACTCCACTTGTGGTTGTTTCTTCTTCATCACTCTCCTCCCCGGACATATATTCTTCTCTTGCCACCAACACCTTGGTAGGTGGCTTCTTGTTGGAGATGAACTTCTTGAAGTAGGGCTTCATGGGAGAAGACCTTGAAGCTTCCTTGAGAATGAGTCTTCCTCCATGTTCTTCACGGTTCTCATAAGGGCATTGGGCAACATAGTGAAATTTATCTTGACAATTGAAGCAAGTCTTCATTTTTGGGTTGCCCTCCTTGTAACCACTTGATTTGTACTTTTGATCAACATGAGCTTTAGCTTTAGATGGATTCTTCCAAAAGGTCTTTGCCGCTAGAGCCACATAATCTCTATGAGCACTCATGAGTTCCTCGGGTGCCAAGTAACTTCCTTCTTCATGATCTTGGTCTTCATCTTGTTCCACCACCTTGGCCTTCAAAGCAAGTGAGGAACTTCGGGCCATTCCAAGAGCACGGGCACGAGAGTCTCTAGCAATTTGGGCTTGGACCTTGTAAGATTGCATCTCTTGCATGACTTCATTTGAGGTCAAGGTGTCATAGTTGTGCTTTCCTTGGAGACTCTTCAAGTCGGCCTCTTCAAACGGCATGAGGGCATTCACATACTTCCTCTTGATGTAAGTATCATCCACATGTTTAGCACCAAGGTCTCTATATGCGGAAGCAAGAGCCTTGAGCCTTTGATACATCTCCTCATGAGTTTCATCATCTTTCTTGTAGAAGCCTTCAATTTGATTGCTCATGGCTTCATATCTATTTCTCCTCATGCTATCATTTCCAACGAACACCTCCGTGAGATGCCATGCTTCCTTAGCGGTGGTGCAATCTTCGATGTGATGAATGTTCTTCTCACCCACCGCAACACGGATCACATCAAGAGCGGTGGCATTTAGTTGAGCTTCAACTTCTTCTCGCCTTGTCAAATCATTTTCATCCACCGCCTTGTATCCATCTACAATGATCTTCCAAAGACCTATGCAACCACTTTTCAAGTGAGATTTCATAGAAGATTGCCAATGGTAAAAGAGGATGCATTAAGACTAGGTGGGCTCCTCTTAAGTGATAGGAGGATGAGGGATAGGTAGGTCGGGAGAGTATGCAAAAGGAACTCTAGCATGTTCTCCTTTCCCATTAGTGTTTTAGATGGGGATTCATTTTTATTTTGGTCCACCCCCGGATCCCTTTATCCTCGTTCTCCTTTAACTCCACTTGAGGAATCTCCAGAGAAGGAGGTGATGCGGTTACCTTTGCTTCCGAGAGTTTTGCCATCATTTCACGCAACTCATCCATTTTGGTTTCCATAGAGGTCTTCAAGTTAGTGAAGTCCTCCATGGAAACCGAAGTGGCCGGAAGAGCAAGAGGGTTCCCATCGGCATCGAAGGCCATATTTCTCTTAGGCGGTTAAGCCCGAATAAAGAGCCGAGGCTCTGATACCAATTGAAAGGATCGTATGGCCACCTAGAGGGGGGGGGGTGAATAGGTGCTACTCCAATTTTTAATTCTTTTTCGATTAAGGCTTGACACAAAGGTAAATTCTCTAGATATGCAACTAAGATGAATTTACCTATATGACAAGTTAAGTCTAAACAAGATAAGATACAAGTAGTAAATAACAAGAAAGGAGTAACCGATCGGGAAGCACGCGGAGACAAGGATGTATTCCCGAGTTCCTCCTTTTTAGGGGAGTACGTCTCGTTGGAGGGGTGTGAGTTTCAAACTCAAGACGCCACAAATGGCCTCACCCTATTCTCCGATGAACCTCGCACAAAAGCTCGGTCCACCTTCCACTATCGGAGACCTTCAAGGCGGAATCCGGAGCCCTTACAACAAGCTTGGAGCACAACCCACAAAAGGATTGGGAGCTCCCAAGCACCACAGCTTCACTACACAAAAGTAGCAAGCAAGTAAGTACAACAAGATGCCTAGGTTTTCCTAGTGGAAACCCTAGGCTCAAATCCCTCAAGTGAATGAGGGGGAAATGAAGAACCCTTGGTGAAGATGTAGATCCGGGCCTTCTCCTTCAATCCTCCAAAGATCAACAAGTTTGGGTGGAGGGATTGGGAGATCTAATGTTTCTTGAGCTTGCAACAATGGTGTACTTCAGATCTGGGCGAGCTAAGAGCTGGAGGTAGGTGGAGGGGTATTTATACCCCTCCAGAAAAACTAGCCGTTTTTCTGTCCACTAAGTCCGGAGACTCCGGACCGGGAGGCCGGAAACTCCGGACTGGGCGGAAACTCCGGACTGACTCCGGGGTAACTCCGGTCCGATACAGCGGCTGCCGCCGCGATGTCATCTTCTCAGCAGGCCGGAAACTCCGGTCTTGGAGTCCGGAAACTCCGGTAGGGCCGGAAACTCCGGACCTACTCCGGGGCAACTCCGGACCCAATACCGCACGCGCCGTCGTGGGAAGTTCTTCGATTCAAAAATCTTGTCTGGGGCGGAGACTCCGGACCACGGGACCGGAAACTCCGGCCGGTGCGGAACTCCGGTGTTACTCCGGGGTAACTCCGCACCCCATACCGCGGCTGCCGTCCTGAGGAGCTTTTGCTCCAGAATTTCAAATTGACCGGAGACTCCGGCCACAGAGACCGGAGACTCCGGACTGGACAGGCAAATGCAAGCTTCTTTTTCTTGTCAAGTGTTTCGATGCAAAGTGTAATTGTATCATTTCATTCCTGCACCACTTAACATCATATTAAATAATTCCTAGTGTTGTTGCCTAACACACAAAACATAGGGACATAAAATATGTCCTTTCAGCCGCACGGTGGCCCCACCGGCAGCGCAACGGGTTGCAGGCGCCCGGCGGCGGGCAGGCTGCGCACGCGCAGCACACCTGGCTCGCCGTCGCCGGGGTGCCGGTGACGTTCGGTGTCGTCGGCATTGGCGTCTCCTTCGTCGCCGGCACCGGGACGGCCTCGGGAAATCCTAGGATGCCGGTTCCCCCCACCGGCGGCAACGCTGATGCTGATGCTGCTGCACGACCACGCAGGCGGCGGGGGGGGGGGGGGGGGGGGGGGGGGGGGGGCGCAGAGCTGCGGCGGCGGGCAGGGCGGCAGTAGGGGTAGGGGGACAAGGCGGGGCAGGAAGCTGGGCACTGCAGCGCATCGCCGACGGCCGGCTCGACACGAGGAGGAGGAAGGAGATCAGGGTGAAGGGTAGGAGGACGGCCATGGTGCTCGGCTCACGGTGGGGAAAGCAGGAGGCGAAGATATGATCGAGCCGGCGGAATGCGTGGTATTTATGGAGCCTGGAGTAGAGAGCAGGGGCAGGTGCGAGCGGCGGGGAGGAGGATTGAGGAGATGACGGCGAACAATTTCTAATTCTGCTCGCAATTCACCAAACCAAGCCACCAAGTCTCTAAACTCTCTCTCTCGAATCCTCCTCTCCTCCTTCGCACTCTCCACTTCATGAACGAACGCGTGATCGCTCTCCCGTTTTTGGTAACCCGTGCGATGCATCTGCACTGATCAGAGATATCTGTTTTTTTCACAAGATAACCAAGCTAGCAAGCATCGTCAAGCCACTGTCAAAACTGCATCGCAAAAATGATCAAAGTGTGTAGCTTCTGCAGCATGCTCCGCATTCTCCATGGCGGCAGCTTCTACCACCGCGACGTCCGCCTCCGCGAGGGCCGCATCCAGATACCGGTACGCCTCCTTTCGCGCACGGTGAGATGGAGTTCATGGCGGCTACCTGCTCTGGCCACAACGATGGTTCCGGCTTCGTCCCTCCGGCCACTCCACATCGCTTTCCTCCTTACTGTCATACGGCAAAGGATTTGGCTCCCCCAACTAGAAATGGCGGCACGCGGCCTGGGTGAGGGTGCCTAGGAAGTGACTAGGCGCGTGGCAGTTATCGATGACGGGCATGGGGCTTGTGTTTTTGTAAGTATGAGGGAGTAAATATTTGGTAGCAAAACATGGAGTCTAATTAAGGAAAATTGGACCGAGCCGAGTTTTAAATATTTACACTAAATTTTTATACTTTTTAATATCATGGTTTTAACAAATATAAATACTAATTCATTAGCATTGTTCACCATACAATATTTTCTCAATTGTTTATATGTATAGTCCAAACATATCACTGAAAATATATCTAATTTGCAAAATATTTTTTCTGTCTCACATATTGTCCTTACAAAACCATCATAAATATGAAAAAGGACAAAAAATGCCTACTTGATATTTTTTGTTTTAATTGATGAACTATTAGCTTACATGTATATTATGTGTCAATTCTCCTCTCTATTTACCCTTATTAAATATATTGGTAGAATTTAAAAGCACGTAGCAAATAATCTTAACAGATGTTTGTAGTGTATGGTTTATGTATAACGAAATATATACAAATTTCAAGGTTATAAATTGAACAGTTGATTGTTGACATAATCATTTTTCCTTGGTGATCGATAATAAGTTGATAATATTTGATGATTATTGATTTACACTATAATTAAAGTTGCATTTATTGTAGTATCACCGATGAACATAAAATATTATGGTTATACTACTTTTGCACACAGTTCAATTGTTATTATATATATTCACCGCAATGTGTCCCTATATACAATTGATCCTGCTATTTTCTCAAATTAAAAGTTATACATGAAATTAAACATTAAAATATATTTAACAACACTTTTCATATAGCATATTTAAGACATCATAGAGTAGACAAGCAGCCAAATCAAACTTGCCACACACCGATCTAATTGGATTGTTATTATGCGATAAGTTTTATTGGTCCATCGTGTGCAATTGTTCATGTAAACAAAGTTATATTTCCTATTATTTAGAAATACTCAATAATCTCTTATATGTGACATATAAAACAATAGTAATGAATAAAAAAAACTTTACTATTTGAGACCCTCCTTTTGTATGGGCCCCGCGGAGGACCTGTTTGCATGGCATGTAGACCGGCCCTTGTCTTCGATGGTGCCATGAGTGGCTTTGTAACCATGTGTTTTCCTTCAGTATTTCTATTCCTTGCATTTGTCCGCCTCTTGATAGGAGATGTGTTCCTTTCATTCTTTACCTAAATTATATCACTACTCTAATGTGAATCGCTGATGCTTAGCTTAATCGATTGTTTGGCTATTCCCATAATTATTACTTCCTTTTTTTTTTCAGCCTGGAACGTGCATGGCCTTGGCGATCCCAAAAAGTGCGACGATATCTCACGCTGAAACGAGCAGCAACTCTTCTTCAGAAAATGAAATTTCACGATATAACACTGTCTAAAAGCTAGATCTTTCCTCCATCGCTCCATTTCTGAGTTACACTTCAAATTGGCTAGCAATAGTGCATAGGGAATACTCACTGATACCTTGCCCTCGCTTTTCTCTATGATCTCGTCCTATGAAGCGACCTTATCTATCTTGGCCTCCATAAGACTTAACTACTCTCGGTTTGTTGTGCGATCAGCTCCCTGAATCTATGGATCATCTGATGATGCAATGCCCAACAACAAGAACGATTTGGTATCAAATACTCTCGGCCAAAGGACTCACCAGATACACACCAACGCCAGCAAGCAACTTGAGGGACTGGTGAAAAAAACTTGGGCACCTGTCGGCCAAAGAAGAACAAGCAGAAACTGATCACTCTAGCCATAGCCTGCTGTCGTCGCTTATGGCTGGAACGAAATGACAGAAACCTTCAGAGAAAACAGGCTAGCTTTGCTGTGATCATCAGGTTGATTTGAGAAGAGTTCGAGCGGTGGATGCAGGCTAGGAAGAGGGTGGGTATTAGGGAGGAGTAAGTTTGAGTTTTAGCAGGTTTTTCTAGGCTGGCTGCGTGTTGCAGCGTGTGTTACTCTGTAAAAAACATTGTAACACCCTTCTCATTCTTAATGTCATGACATGCATTCTTGCATGTTCTTGAAAAAAAAACTTAACTACGTGCCGACAGACCATAACCTGAAATCTGACTTCCTTGTGGAAATGGCGCTCATTGCCCCCTGGATCATCTGGCGACTTCAACCTCATGCGCTCAGCCTCTAACAAGAACAAGAGAGAATAGCCACTATACCACTAGTGAAAAACGAGAGTTTCCAAAATACCACTCAAAAAACCAAAGGTTGCCAAAATACCACTACAATCTTGGTTTTTATAGCCAAAATAGCACTGCCGTGAGATGTCAAACTTATTCCGTTAGTCAAGCTGTGAAGTCTTTCTCAGGAAAAAAAGAAGGGAAGAAGAGAGTGCTGCGTGCCCAAATTATTGTACAACCTGAAAGTTTTCTGGATAGCATGCAACAACAGGCCACTGAAGAATCTGAGCAGGATCGCCCCCACCACTGTCTCATTTTTTTGCGGGTGTTCTCCGCTGTCTCAACAGGAGGTGAGCGAGCAGGCCATGGCGGCTGGCCGAGCAGCAGGCAGGAGCGGCTGGCCGAGCAGCAGGTAGAGGCACGGCCAGAAGCTGGGATTTGGCGTGGCGGCCAGCCAAGGGAGCATATGCCATGGAGCCAGCGCCGTCGTTACGCTGCAGTCGGGCGTGCTGGCGTTACGCTGCAGTCCGGCGCGCCGCCATGGCCATTCCGCCATTGTTGAGACGAAGAGGGATGGACAAACGAGGTCGGGCTTCTCTCCTTATAGGTTAGATATGGGTAATTTACAGACTTCACAGCCTGACTAACGGAAAAAGTCCAACATCTCACGGGAGTGCTATTTTGGCTATGAAAACCAAAATGTGCCCTTCCACAAAAAACGAAGCAAACACCTTCAGCGATAAGATCCGCTCCCTCTCCCTCACGACCTTTCCATATATACTGCAAGATACACCTATGTGCCAAGTATGCGCACATTTTTCATACTCCCTCCGTTTTTATTAGTTCGCATTCTAGGTTTTTTCAAAGTCAATTGTTTTAAAGTTTGACCAAAGTATATACGAAAAAATATCAATATCTATAATATGAAATATATATGATATGAAAATATATCTTATAAAGATACTAATAATGTTAAAAAAAAATATTTTTCCTATATATTTGGTCAAACTTTCCAAACTCTGACTTTGACTAAACCCAGAACGCAAACTAATTGTAAACAGAGGGAGTAAATTGTGCCATGACCTTGGGTCATTTATCTTGGTCCAAAATGAATCTTCATATATGAAGCCCATTGGTGGAACACTTTTTAAAAAATTGTCATATTCCAAGTTTAGTATTTTTCCTTGCAACTAGTACACATATAAAGACTTTGTGCGTAAGTTTTTCAGTTTTTTTATTTTGTTTTATTGTTTTAAAAACAGGGTCAATATGGCCAACATGGCTATGTATAGAAAGAGGTTGAGTCTTTCAACATTCTGAGTGGTAATTCCATATAATTACCTCTTTTGTATATTATTTTTTTTTGGTAAATTTTAGGACCAAACTAGAGCACATTTTGTAATTCAAATTTCAACTATTTTTGCAAAATCAGTAAAAATTCATTTTTAATTGGACGAAAGTAGCTAGAAATCTTGAAAATTCCTAAAAGTTGAGAATTATCCATCAAATAAGATCTCCTTTGGGAAAAAATAGTGTGATGTCATTTTGCATAACATTATTTGTACTTGCTTCACGAGAACCCCATTTTTTGAAAATAAATGTAAATCAATTATTCGTACTACAAAATAAAAACTCACTTTGGCAACATACATTGTTTGCCATGGATGATTCACCTTTGTGCTAAAAATGGAAAATTACCATAAACTATGCCATGAATATGAGTAGGGGCCTTAATAATTTTCCTTGAGAGTCGTGAATGTTCATACATGATAGCCCATTTTGAGAACGCTTAAAAAATCATATTCCAAGTTTGATATTTTCATCGCAACTACTATACATAAAAATACTTCATTCACAAGTTTTAATTTTTTCATTTTGTTTAATTACTTTCTAAGTAATATTAAAATGGCCGACATGCCTATTCATAGCAAGATGTTGAGTCCTTAAAAATCATAGTGGTTCTTTTATATAATGACTAATTGTGTACATTAAAATGATTTGAAAAAAACTAAGAAGTAAAGTAGAGCACACTTGTAGACCAAATTTACCTACTTTTTAAAAATCGACACAAAATCATTTAAATGGGCAAAAGTCGCTAGAAATTTGAAAACTCTTAAGGTTTAGGAATTATCCATCAGGTTATATAATGTACTTTTCAAATTTTACTCACTTAACAAAAAAAATTAACATTTAAAAATGGAAAAAAACATTATGTTAAACAAAAAAATGAAAATTACATTTGTCAATACTTTTTACCATGCAAGATGCACATGTGTGCAAAAGATGAGCACATTATCATAAGCGAGGGTGGGAAGGAGAGGGAGGGCGTGAGAAATAGGACGGAAAAGAAAAAGAGACAGAAAAATGGGGAACTCAAAAGAGAAACACAAAACATTCTTTGCCGTGCGCCTCTTCCCGGTCTTGTGTTTCTAATAAGTTGTTTAACCGTCGGCATGTTGCATGTGTATAGAAAAACTGGATTGGTTTAGATCCGCTCGCAGCAAATGAAAACTCTTTTCTGTGTGCCCATTTTAATAGACACTCGGAAAAGGATAGCGGGAAAGAACAAATATAGTTGGAAAGATGGACGCGGCGAAAATATATAATCTTTGCTGAGAGCCTATAAGTGGGCCCCGAGCATCAGTTGTGAAAATAAAACTTTGTCGTTAGTTGAGACTCGGCAACACCTACGTGACGGGCACCAGGGCAGACCTTTGCCGTGTGTGCTCCAAACCATCGGCAAAGGGGACGGTCAGTTTTGTGGCCCGTCGGCCGCAGACGGCGGGGTTTATGCGTCCGCTTGCTTTGTCGTATATTTTCTGTTATTTTGTCGGCCGCCGTGATCCAAAAGACACGAGCGACTGATATTAGGGCACAGCGCCGGCCCCGCGCATGTCTAGAAACGGCGTCCGCACGCACGCACCGAACCTGCTCGATCCAGCAAAGCTAACCAAATGGTCTTGCTCCCTACAAGCTAGCTAGCTCTAGTCAACATTTGATTGGAAGAGGTCGAGCAACATCAATTCGTTCGACGCCCTTACCGTGCCCATCTGCCCTTTGATTGCACGTTGCACCACCAGCTACGCCAGTTCAAGCAGTACACATGCGCGCGATGAAGGGATGAAGTGGACTGGGATCTTCAAGGCGCTGGCGACCTGCTTAGGGTAGGGGACCAGCAGCTACGGATCCATGGACTAATGGAGTACACCCAATGGAGGACCTCAGATTACAGGAGATGGATGGCGCAGGGTGGAGCTCGGGCGGAGACCGCAGAGAGGACGGTAAAGCGCCGCCCCCCTACAGATACCTCTTGGAGCTTCCGGACTGCTTGTTCCAGTGTACCAGCTCGGGGAGGCGACGCACGCCCGACCTGCTCTGGAAATGGCTGCCGCCGGTCTGGGTCTTTCGATCGTGCGCAGATCCACTAAATTAATCCGTTTGGTGAAAACTTATAAATTGCTCCTCATACACAATATGAGAGAGTCTCTTTTAGTATTATTTTCACTTGACTATTATCTCAATAACGATCACCACTTGACGTTATTGTCCATGGGCTATATAGAATCATCCTTTTGATGCAAGCTCATGATATCTTTTTCTCTCTCTTCACAATGATGATGTCTTGAAGGTAAACATGAATATCCATGCCATCATATTCTTCAGATATACATGCAATATGCTCAACTCTACGTACAAGACCATTCTTAATACAAACCTTTGAATAGAGTCTTGGTCATCATATAATCTTTTTGAGCCCAACACATGAACTCCAAACTTTTATTATTGACAAGATCTATGAGTATATCTCACTACAAACATTAGTCTATAAGGATTGTTATTAATTATCAAAACCAAACATGGGGCCCAATGCTCTTTCAGTCAACCCAGGTTAGCGATCGAGAAGGGTTTTCCTGGCAGAAAACAGGCATACGACATACCAACGTACGAACTTCCATTTAATATCCCATTTAATAGTAAAGATTTCGAAAGGCTAGATTACGATAGACCAAAGATCTGCTTAGCCTGTTTGGCTATCACCGTGCATTCGTGCATCACTTTCAGTGAGAACGAAGGACAGTGGTATGAGTAGTATTTTATCCATCGCAAGTTCTATTTCCTGCCCGAGCGCTATCCGGCCTTAAAAAGCAATCCCCGCTCGCCTCCATTAGATGGTTCTAAACACTAAACCCTAAACCCTATCATTTGACTTAAAAGTCATTAATATTATGCTATTTTGTAAAGAAAGTTTCTTTAGAATCTGTTACTACACGTGTTTAACTGTTTATCATTTTTTCCCAACAACTAATGCATATAAAAAGGCTACGTGCCTTAGGATTGCATTTGTTTTACATTTTCTTCATGTTCTTTGTTTTTTCTTAAAATGATGAAAAATACGTCAACAAAACTATTAATAGAAAGGGATTGAACCTTTAAACACAATCTATAACTATCGTATAGAACCCTCTTTGGGTACTTAGATTTAAAAAAGAAATATAGGACCAATCTATAACACACTTGTAGATCAAATCCAAATTAATTAGTTTCGAGAAATTGGCTGAAAGTTATTTAAACATGCAATAGTAGCTAGCAAACGAGGAAATTCTTAATATTGGTAAATTGTCCATCCAATATATTCTTATTGAAAATTGGAGAGGTGTTATTTCGAACCATGCATTTGCACTTGATTCAAAAACCTCGTTGTTTACACTTACAAAGTGAAAACATATTTTTCTAACAAAAAACTCGTTGTTTGCCCCGCGTGATCATTCCAAAGCTCCCACGCATCAACGCACAGTTGAATGTTGCTTATTCTTGTTAGAAACTTTTATGTCAAATTAACCCTTACCATAATGGGGGAGGGGTCCAATTGCCCCCGAGCATAATTGAACAATGGTATATTTTTAACTCTGCAATTTGAGTCGATATATGTTCATGGGTACTCTATGATGGGGATGCCTGGTGGTTTCTCGCTTGTCCACCCCTTTGACCCACCTAAACCAACACGTGAGCGGAAACAAGACAAAACCAAACGCTAAACAGACAAGGAGATAGACGCACGTGGCGATCAAAAAAATCACCAGTGACCACCAAAAATCTAAGAAAAACGAGAAGCAACGCTTTTCGGATATATTGTACTCCCTCAGAATGTAAGAGTTCATATCTGGATGCATGTGGCCCCAAAAATATTAAAGAGTCTTACATTTAGGAACTTGAGAACATGCGATCTTGAAGTTTTTTTTGAAACAAAGGGCCCTCCCCGATTTCAATTATAGAAACCAGAATTTTACAACTATCCACCATAACACTGCCACCACCAGCAAATCCAAACCCAGGGAAAGAAAGTACAACGAGGTCTGAAGTTTCTCAGAAGTAACAAGCAAACGAGAACAACTACAGAGCTAAAACCAGAGTACATCATCCTCCCAGCCTTGGTCTCCAACGTTGCCCATCCTTTTGTGCTTCTGAAGGCTTCATCCGCGACTCGCACCAGCAGCCTTGCGCCCACCTGTAGCTCCACCTTGCGTCCTCCGATACCTGCATTTTGGCCCACCAATCAATCCAATGCCCAATCCTGTGTATCACTTCCACTGGTTCGTTAGGCCACTTGTTTTCAAAACATGCAAGGTTTCTTCGCTTTCCAAATCCCCCAGAATACTGCAGCCACTCCTACTGACACTTTCCCCCTCTGTTTAACATCAAAGCTATCTAACCAAGTAGTCAGACACACATGGACGCTAGCAAACTGGCATTTCATACCTGTAGCTACGCTCACCACATTCCAAACATACCTAGCTAAAGGGCAGCTAAGGAAGAGATGGTCAATGCTTTCATCCTGCCCACAGAACAGACAGTTTTTTGCACAGACCCTCCTCTTCTAAGCAAAATGTCCCTGGTGAGGATACTACGTTAGTATCAACCAAAGGAAAGTTTTAATTCTCAGAGGGATTTTTTATCTTCCACCAGAAATTATAAGGCACGCTTTCCATAGATTTCATCGCTAGATAAAAAGATCTAACCGAGAATTGTTTTGAGTCAGATAAAAGCCACATAAGCTTATCATCTTCCTCTGTCAACCTCACATTAGCACAACAGTTCAAGAGATTCGTCCATTCTACCCGTTTAACTCCGTTAAATTCCTTCTAAAAGACAGAGAATTAATTCCCGAGTGAAACACCGTAGATACAAGTATATTTTGATCATTCGAGACCGCATACAGTTGGGGAATTGGGTAGACAAGTTTGTATCTGAAAGCCATAAATCCTCCCAGAATCTTGTTCTTCTACCATTTCCAACCACAAACCTACAGCAGGCTAAGAACAAAGGTTTTATCTCCATTAAACCTTGCCAAAATTGTGAGTCCCCAGCTTTTGCAGCACACTGGCCTAAGCTGGAATTTCTCAGGTATTTGGCATGGAGAATTGTTTGCCACATCCCAGTTCATTTATCAATTTCCAGAGCCACTTAGCTATCAGAGCAATATTCATAAGTTCCAAGTCAAGCACCCCTAATCCACCCTGATCCTTTGGGAGGCACACCGTTTTCCATTTTACTAAATGATACTTTCTTTTCTCCACCTTATCACTCCATAAGAACCCAGATCTAATCTTATCAAAACTTTTTCGTTTTCCAACAGGCATTATGTAGAATGAGAGCATATAGAGCAAGCTACCAGTCATAGACGTGTTAATTAACAACGTTCTACCCGCAATAGACAAGTTCTTTCCATTCCAACAACCTAACTTATTCATTAGTTTGTCTCCTATCGGATCCCAGTCACTATTTTTTAGCCTAGTCTCATCTACTGGTAATCCTAGATATTTCATCGGGAGTTTCCCTACCCGACAAGTAAGGATCTCTTCAAAAATATCCACTCTCTCTTGATCCATGCCTAGGCAGTAAACTTCACTCTTGTGAAAGTTTATTTTCAGCCCCGACATTTGCTCAAATAGGCATAGAATAAATTTTAAATTTCTGGCTTGTTCAAAGTCATCCTTCAGAAGAAGGATGGTGTCGTCTGCATACTGCAGAATCGACACCCCTTTATCTATAAAATGACAGGACAGACCACTGATTAGACCACACTCCACAGCTCGTTCCATCATAATTGCTAACACATCACCAGCAAGATCAAACAATAAGGGGGAAAGGGGATCCCCCTGTCTGAGCCCCTGATATGTGCAGAAGTATGGGCCTACTTCTCCATTACTTTTATACCTACTTTACCTCCAGAAACAATTTTCATAACTAAATCATTAAATTTACTGGAAATCCTTTCATTTCAAGAACTCGAAGTAGAAAAGGCCATTTGATTTTATCAAATGCTTTTCAAAATCGATTTTGAAGAGGAGTCCTGGTTTTTTATTCACATGCAGATCATTAAGCACTTCATGCAACACTACCACCCCTTCCATTATGAATCTGTTTTTTAGGAAGGCAGTCTGTGTGATTTTGACAACTTTTTGAATAACCGGGGTTAAGCGGTTCACCAACATTTTAGTGATGATTTTAAAGACAACGTTCAGCAGACATATAGGTCTGTATTTCTGAATTCTGTCTGCGTCAGCACCTTTGGGAACTAGAGTAACCACTCCATAATTTAATCTGTTGATGTTAATTTTTTGGTCCACAAAATCGTTCACTAAGCACAAGAGGTCAGTGTGAATCGTAGGCCAAAATTTCTGATAGAAATCAGCGTTGAAACCATCAGGTCCGGCTGCTTTATTTTTTTCCATACCGAAGACAGCATTTTTCAAGTCTTCCAAACTAAATTTGCCCACAAGACTCTCCGCATCGGTAGTCGAAATTCTATCCACACCTTCAGTTCGCAAATGGATTTGATGATCGTCAGATCTACCAAAAAGGGTTTTATAGAAGCCAGTGATATATTTTTTCAAGTTATCTTGCCCCTCTATAATACCTTCATCTTGTGTAAACTGACAATCCTATTTCTTCTCCTCCTACCATTCGCTTTAGAGTGATAGTATCTAGTGTTACTATCGCCTTCTAAAAGCTCTTTCTCACCCGAACGTTGCAGCCATTTAGCTTCTTCCTCTTTTAAAATTGTACTAAGTAGTTTTTTGCACTGTTGCAGATGATCCCAATCATCTGCAGACAGTCCAACCGACTCACTTAATTTATCTAATCTGTCGAATTCATTTGCTAGTTCCTTTTTCTTTTTCCTCACTTCACTTTCGAAATTTATGTTCCAACCTTTTAGATTACTTCGCATGTTTTGGAATCTTTTCAGCCACACATCTAGGCTCGAACCGCTACCATAGTTTCTTTTCCAAACATCGTCAACGATTTTTCCTAGATCATCCCTAAGAAACCAAGCATTTTCAAATTTGAATAGCTTTTGGGTCTTGGGCACCTCTCCTGTCGAAATCAACAGCGGGGTATGATCTGATAAATCTCTCGTCATTGCAGTAACGGTGACTAAAGGAAATTTCTCTTCCCAGGAGGGGGAGACAAGCATCCTGTCCAATAACGCAAAGGTGGGATCCTTTTGATTATTGGACCAAGTGTACTGCCGCCCACTTAGTTGAATTTCTAAAAGTTCACCCTGCGATATAATGGAGTTAAAGAGCAAACTCCAACGGTTTAGCCCACCCGGTTTATTTCTATCGCTCACTCTCCTTGTAATGTTAAAGTCCCCTGCGATGACAAGTGGAACACTAGAACGTTTGATAACATGCACAAGCTCCACCAGGAATTTCGCTTTTCCTGTGGGCTGTGCATCTCCATAAACGATCACCAGGTTCCAAGTGAAATTCTCAACTTTGCTATGTACAAGGAATCTAATGAAGTACTCTCCTAGCTCCTTTTCTAAAACATCCATTGTGTTAGTATTAACTCCCAACAAAATGCCGCCAGATCTACCTTTCGCAGGTGTCCAAGCCCAATTAAACACAGTATCTCCTCCAATAGACAAAAGCATTGACTCGGAGAAGTCTTGTTTAATTGTTTCTTGGAGCCCGATGAAGTCTAGTCTGCGAGTGTCGGCAGTTTCTTTAATAAAATCTCTTTTACATTTGTCCCCAATCCCTCTTGGGTTCCACACAAAACCGTTTAACATTTTAAATCTTTTTTTTCTTTCTTCTTCTAACCACCGTTCTCACAGGCGTCTTGACCGAATAAACCTCATTCGAGCGTTTATCGGCTAAGAGCTTTGAGAGCACATCTGAATTATCATTTAGAATATTTATTCCTTCCAAATCTCCTTCCTTCTCTACCTGATTAAGTGCCAACAATTCTTTTAGAATGTCATCCACTTCCTCAGGTTGGAGGTGAGTATTCTCAGTCTCCGGAGTTTCCACTACTTTTGTTTTTTCACTAAACATTGAAAATCTAGCATTTTCTTGTAACCGAATGAGATCAAGATTATGTTCCACCATATCAATAGAAACACCTAGGTCTACACCAATCAAAGCAGCCATATCTATCAAAGTACTGTTGTCGGTATTAAGAACAGTGGGGAATGTGTTGTTACCTTCCTCCTTGTCAAGAGATTTTGCTTTAATTGAGATTGCCCTTTCCATCACCGGCAGATCACTGGTGTTCTTCTCCGCTAGCCTATCACTGTATCTCGGGCCCGTTTCTTCTTGTGAATTGTTCTGCGAGTTGTTCAAGTTATCAGAAGCCAGGAAACCTCCCGTGTTGTACGCTTGGACCTTCTCCCTGAAGTTGTCAACCTCATTCTGGGAAGCATCAAATTCAGGATCATCATCAGATAATCTCACCCTTTCTTCCTCAGATTTCTCAGTCTCCCCTTGTCCCATTTCAGTGTCTCCAGATTTCTCAACTAGGTTTTGGTCAGTTTGTTCCTTCTCAGTCAGCTCGAACAGAGCTTTCCCGGACTTCAAAGCATTCAGCCGAATGTCCACTTCGTCTTGTTCCCTCAAGTTTTTTTCCCCTTGTTTCTAGCGCAAGCAGCGTTCTAGTGCTCGCCACCACATTCACCCCAGAAGCAACCATCTGTCCTGATGGCGAAGGAGCAGCATGGGCATCATTCTTCTGCCTTTTTGGATCTCTACCATTCTCAACTTCTGGCTGGCTATCCATTAAGTCCTCAAAATCTTGCAGAAATTCTTCCTCAGGTCTCTCCCAGCCTAGTTCCACTACTTCCTCGAGTTGAAAGTATATCCTGTAGAAGTAGAGTTTCTTGGTGGTGATTTGTGTCCACTTTGGAATCTTCAGGTGATTGACCACTCCAATTTTCAGTCTCACTTGTCCAGTCTTATGCAAGTTCTCCATATCAGCTTCTAGGTGCAAGCCCAGTGTGGAACCAACCTCACAAAGCCCATGAAAGTTCTTCAGAGATTTTGGAATCCCCTTTGCCTTCACCCAAACAGTAGTTAATTTACCAGCTGCAAGCGACTCATCTGTCCAGAGTTTGATGTTTACCATTGTGTTGATCTTTTTCAGAGGTACCCAGTCATAGATCTCAGCTTCAGAAATCTTTGCTGCAGATGGGAATTCCACCAGAAAAGCTCCAGCTGCCACTTCTTTAGCTTTCCAAGCCCATCTCCACGGGTAGGTGCTAGCCAAGCCAAGCTCAAGTCTCTCAGAAGTTATCTGAACATCAGCCGCATCCTTAATCCTCACCAAAGCAGTGGCATTTCCTTTCTGGCTTGATGTAGAATCCTTTGCATGTTCTGCTACGAAGCATCCCAGTCCTTCTCCTCCAAGGCCTACAAACGCTGCCACTGGTTTCCTCTGGTGTAGCCAAGCACAGTTGGAAGATATATGAGACACTTTCGTGCAGTTAACACACAGTACATCAGCTTTGCAATCCTTAGCAATATGATCTCCCTGCACACAACATCGACTGCACAGGAGTTTCACACTCACTCCTGCTCCCTGCTTAGCAACAACATCTTTCTGTACTGCAGTTGATCCTCCCCCTGAGCTGGTTGCTGTTTTGGCCACATACTGAAGATCACTTTTGTTCTGACCACCTGAAGGGGGTATGCCAGATTCAGCAGAAACAGATCGGTTTTTGTTGTTCAGGCTCGTGTTTCCTCTCGTGTTTCCAGAGTAGTTCCTATTCTGGTACTGGTAATTGGGGTTCTGTCCTCTATAGTTTGTGTTCTGATAATTGTTGCCCTGGCCTCGGTAGTTGTTGTTCTGGAAGTTACCTTGATTGTACTGACGTTGAGCAGGGTTGCTGTGGTAGCTCTGGTTGGGGCCGTAGCCACCTCCTCCCTGGTAGCCTGGGCCCTGGTTGTTCCCGGCGCCGACTCCATGATAGCCGCCACCGGCGTTGCCGTAGCCGCCGCCGCCAGCGCTGCCTCCATGGGGACCGGCCCCCTGTCCACCACCAGACCCGCCACCACCCCCTCCTCCTTGCATCTCCTCTGCTTGTCGCCGTAGATCGGCCTCCTCTCGATCTATGGACCTCACAATCGCTTCACTAACAATCGGTGATGGGCACCAGAGATGAGCGAACAATGGAGAGAGGAAATTAGGTCTAGATTGCGATTCCAGCCTCGCCGTGGAAGCTCTATCCGACCTAGGTCCACTTCCACCAGCTCCCAAATGGGCCCCCAAACCGTGTTGTGCCAGCCCAGTTCGGCCCAAAGTTCGAATCGAAACCCTGTTACGGCCCTCACCTACCACAACGTCGTCTCCCGAATTTCCGACGAGTCTCGCCGGCGATCGGGAAGGCAGGTTCGTCGACGGTGAGCCGGAGCTGCACCTCGGCGACCTAGCATCATCCCGTCCCATGTCCGACTCGAAGGAATTCAAACGAGGCAGTCGGATAGGTCTACCGTGAACCATCTGGAACCAATCGCCATCGCCATCAGAGGCAGGGGGCAAGGGGGAACCGTCGACAACCGCTGGAGCAGCACGAGCGCCCCTGGATGCCGGCTCGAAGGAAGGCGCCGCCTCTGAGAGCGCAGATCTCCTGCGCACCTCCGCTCTGAGCTTCTGTTCGATCCTCTGTAGTTCCGCCTTCCGCCCTTTCCTCTGTTTGCTTCTCCGTACCTTCGCGCAGAGCAGGGCATCTGCGAGGGTCGCGGGTGGCGGGGTGCGCTCCTCCTCGGCGAAGGTCTCGTCGGAGAGCTCTCCCTCGTCCTCGCTCTGCCCGTCGTCGATCGCCCAGAATCTCCCGCCGGACGGCCGCGGTGGTCGCCATCGCCTCGTCGGTGTCTATCCATCCTCACCGGGGCTATGTGGGGCGGCTGCGATCTTGAAGTTGAGATGTCTTTGTAAACTTTTGGATAATAACTTCAGAATTGTGTTGATTTATCAAAGATGGATACAACATATAGTAATTTTCTTTTCTCGGTAGAGGATCACCATGGCTGCAATTGCTTATATTGACTTGTAAGCGAGTGAGATAGAGTCCTTGGTGGGCGTTGGGCTTGGAAGTGTTGGGACTTGGGACTATACATGCTTTGCCGGCGAGGATGCTGATTTGCCCATGATAAGAGTCCTTAGCTCGCAGCGTTGTCCACGAACAACTTGGGTGAAAGACGCCTGGCTCTGTTTTGGCATGAATGACGGCTGATTGATTGTACTACTTTTACACACGGAAGATTGATGAAAAGCTCAGCGCCCAACGGCAGTCCTTTCTACGGCGATAGCGCCTTCTAGTTACCGCGTGATCTGCTTTGCTCACTTTTTCTGTTCGATAGTAGTCTTTACTATTAAATGGGAGTTGGTGGTTCATACGTCGTGGTCTACCAGGCTCTCGCGCTCTATCTCGTGACGATGCAGATGGGCCAGGCCCAGCAAAGTTTCCCGAGAACGCCCCGCCCCTTCCTCTGTATTCATGTGCTAATCCTCGCCCCAATTGTCCTCTCGTCGCCGACGGCCGCTCTACCCTAGACCCACTCCCGTGGCCGCCGAAGCGTCACAACCCCCCCCCCCCCCCCCCCCCCCCAACAAAAGCTCCTCAATGCCCGATTGACATTCTTGCCTTTCCCGCCCTCCTCCTCCTCGCCGGCGGCGGTAGAGAGGTCGAACCGGAAGGCGAACACCATGTGACCATGATCCAGGACGTCCGCTTTAGATTTCAGAGTTGTCCTTTTTTTTTTGGTGAGCTTCCAATTACGTTGATTTAATATAGAAGTCAGAAGCACAAAGGAGCAAAAGGGGACGCTAATTTTTCTCAAGCTGGAGAGAGCTAAATACCTTGCGTGCAATGCACGTATCTAGGTGAGTGTTCATAAATTTAGAAAAAACATATTGATGGTAGTTCATTTTGATCCACATTTGGTTGCAGCCATCGATATTTCAGACAGACTAATGAAAGCAATATGAGACGGAATCACGTACATATTTACATTGGACATAAAACAGTTAAACACAAATCAGCCTATCACTACGTTGATATCTATACCTCTTATAAAGCAAAACCCCACTATAATTTTCTATCTTCACATGCAAAGCATCCACATCATCAGTTAACAAGAACCGCACGATTTTTATCATCTAGCCGTCCGTTTGCGTTGAAGACAACGTCACATGCTCAAGCCGACCCAGGCTACCACGTCACCTTAAATATTTGCATAAGCTATGAAATTCAGACGCTGAACATTTATGCATTCCAATTTCCATCAGCCACCCTTCCTCTTCCGTAACGCATCGCCATGATGATCCGTTTCTCAATTCTCGGTTAATCCACTCCTCCCCACTCCATCGTGATCCTTGCATCCTCAGATTATTAAACTATTGTAGTCTCTCCGGGGACGATGGCGAGGGCCCTGCGATTCATGTCTCATCGGACCTAAGAATCTGCAATCCTTCAGTACTGGTCGCCGAAATGTAGACAACTCGCTGCCCCTTCCGCAACTGTAGCAGGTTGGATCTTGAGGCTGCCGCCGGCTGGCCGCTCGGCCGCTCGCGCGTAATCGAGTTATCAGTTTTCATCTTCTCAGAAATTGTTTTTGCAGGATGACTTAAATTTTGCATACCTGGATGGTTGAATCTTTCCCGAGTTCACATGGTCTCTTGCCGAAGACACGCCAACGCTGGCGGCTGGTACAACCCCGGCTGCACAACTCCAGCCAATGCAAGCTCCCATGCTATTTCTCTTTCTGATGTAGTCTGAATCTCAGCAGATGTCTTATGCATGCTGCTTTGTTTATGACCGGACGACCTCAGAATCTTTGTTCCGTCCACAGGTAAACACTTACTGCCTGAATAATTAACTCTAATAAGAGCCAATGTTTCTGCGTCAATTGGTGGCCACGAGAACCAGCAGATGTTGGTTGCGCTTCCACTGAAACTAGAAAAATGTTTAGAGTTTCTTTGGGTCCATCTAACATGCCTTATGTCTTGATGCAAAACTTTAACTGAACCCAACGATTCGATCTTTCTAGATTGCCTGGAAGCTGCTCGATGAAATGCATCACCTATCGGACATGTTAAGAATATTTACTCCCTTTTGTCTTCAGAATAATTTTTATCTACCTCTGGCTCCATTCAGAAATAGCATTGCTGCTGTGCAAATCCTATCCTTGGAGATTTACCTAATACCAATTTTACCAATCAAATACATACAAAAGTTGATGCTATTCCCGGTCATGGAGTTCACTGAATCATGATGGATTCTTATAGGGATTTTTACACTTCCAGAGCAGCTCTACGAGGTCTGCAAATATCACAGGGATTTTTGCAAATATTGGGAAGAGATTCTTACATTTGCAGTTTTTAAGCTAAATTGTTGAAGATGCAAAAGAGCCATGTGACTGAGATAACACCATTTTCTATATGTTAGCGCAGTGTGTAGTTGCATTTTTATTTCCCTTCCTTTTTCTTTGTAACGAACATGAACATTTTAAAATTGTGTCATTCATATTTATTTTGACCTATGCAACAGAAACATTAGAAAACATATAAATATAATGCCATCTTATATGATCCTTATATAATGTGTTTCTACGGTTGAAGAGCTATTTCATTTTGCATACCAAATAACTCGATATTTTTGAAAGTTCCCGCTGCAACGCGTGGGGCATATTTCTAGTATTACATAAAAGGACGACCCAGAGGATCCCACTCTTGGCAGTTCTCTAATGGCATTTGCAATGCCAATGCAACAAACTGTGATGCCGAGAAGCCGGTGGACTGAAGAACCAGAGGCTCCTTACGTTGACAACTCTGCTGAGATATTTCAGTGTCTGCATCATCGCTAAGTAGTATTTCCGGGGTGATAGCTATTAAATTCCACCTGAAACCTGTAAATACACTGTATGGAGGTGGTCGTGCAAGAGAATTGTGCGCAAAGCGCCCACTTGTAGACACACTATATGTGGCCTGGATGAACCAAGTCGAGGATGTCCTTCCTGCAAGAAACGAGAGCTCGGATAAGAGGTGATGGAGCGGTGCATGAACTGAAGGATGAGGCAAAAAATACTTTATGCAAGAAACGAATCTTGATCCCCTTTTAAATTTGTAGTCGTCAGATTAGGGGGAGGGCCATGAAAATCGGATTTTACACTAAGAAGGAGATTAATTATAACATTCCAAGATCTGAAAGCACCTTTCCTATAATTAAACCACTTCTCTTGATTATCATCACAAATCTGAACCATTCCGAGCCAACAAGCAGTTGGACACTGGAAAGAGAAAAAATGTATGTACAACAGATGTCGGAAGAGGCATGTCTACACACAACACGGTTCTTAATGGTAGGTCTGGACATGTTCAGTAATGTCGCATACAGTAAAAAATCATTCCAGATAGAAATGTTTAACTGAGGAGTGACAATAGCAAGATTTACAAACATTATCAGTCCACCATAATTACTGAAGCATAGTGTAAGAACAAAATCCGGTGATACAGCGACACAAACCTTGTTCACCTCCTGTTCCGATAGTCAGCTCAGCAGTCACGGAAAATGGAACACTGTAAGTGATCCGTAAGCATGCAGAATATAAGACATTTCCGATGCAATAAGAATCTTAAAATCATCCAAATTGGTAAGAGTGAACAGTTTAGACCTTAAGAAGATTCCATGAATAAAACCGTACGCCACTGTCCACCTCTCTTTTGAGTCTTTTTTTTTAGCGCTAGACCTCTCTTTTGTAGTCTCGTGTAAGAAGCATAATAGTAAATATACTCTTAGCTCTCAAACCCTCAGTTAATTGTCATGTATTCACCTGAATCAGAGTTTGAGACTGCTTTTTTTTTAGAAAAGGAGCATGCCCCAGCCTCTGCATCGGAGTGATGCATACGACCGTTTATTGCAAAATTCAACAAAGTATTCAGAGTATTACATAACGAAAATAAAAAGTTGCAACACTGTGACTACAAGCCAGCCACATAATAGCAATGAGAGTTTGAGACTGCTAATTGTTAGCCAGACGTGACTTAACTTTTTTATATCCTAAGAGTAACTCTCTCAAGCTCCTCATACAATCACTCTACTCGACTGTTTCTCTTATCCGGTCTTAACCAAAAACAAAATCACCGGTGAACTCCCTACAAAATAGTTACAGTTAGATAGTCATTTCTCATGCTTGCTACCGTGAAAGCATACATACAAGGAAATTCCATGGACAGTGGCTGGTCATGTTTATTTCTACTCGAGTGCCCGAGAAGAAAATGTGCATGACAGGACGTATCAGGAACTTCAAACAGAGCACTATGGATGTACCATGGCAATATGAAGGAGGCAAGAGTGTTCTGTTTTTTGCTTAGAGACTGGTACAACTGATCAACTATGTGAGCAGACTATATTTTAACTACTCAGTTCCAGACTGGTACAACTGATCAGTGAATTTAGAATTATTCTCTGCTGATTTCTATTTCAGAGATGAATAACAACAAGATTTCACAAAATATGGTTCTTAATTTTAGCTGCGGTAAAACTGTGCATAGCACGATTCAATCTGAGGTTGAGTTGAGCAACAGTACCTGCAACTCGTCGTCTCTCATGACACGCTCGTCGGAGGTCGTCATGCGGCCAGCAGCGGCTTCATCCAGCGTCCGGACGACGTTGGTGATCATGATTGTGCGCGGATCCAACAGAATCAGCGGGCAGCGGCGGGATCAGAGAGACGGGGAAGGAGGGCACCATGGAATAGAATCTTCATGTTACCTGGGGTGGGATGCATAGTGAAGGATAATAAAATTATATTTCTTACAAAAAGAGAGTGAACTTGGGGTAATGAAGAGAGTACAAACTGCTACCTGTTGGCCATTGCACATCCTTAATGTGAGTACAATATGGCTGAATCATTAAAGCTTTAGATCCCCAAATTACTGGGGCACGTCGGCCTTTTACTCAGTATAATATGACAAACTGATATAATTTGCAGACTTGTGCCTCCAACAAGTATTTGAGGGGTATATAATTGCATCTCTTGTCACGACATCGTGCACAAATGGAAGCCTCGCGGTAAGAAATCCCTCAGGTGGAAAGGACAACTCTGAAATCTAACTCTGAACAATCCTCGTTGATGATGATCAGATACATTTGATGATAAAAATGCATGACCTGTGACGACAAAAGGATAAAATCAGAAATCTACTATCAGGAAACAGAGTCATGTCTGATTTCTAATAGTACGATTGAAAAACTGTACTCACCTCAAACTGTACAAGTAGGCAGCTGAGCCAAAGATCTTGGTCGATCTCATGGTACTACGCAGCAGGGAGAACGACACCAGGAATAAGTACATGGTTGGCATCGACATGGTCCTGGTCGAAGCGAGCGCGCAGACCTCGGCTGCGGCAACCAGGTCCAAGTCTCCTGGGACCTCATCAACTGCCTCTTTCCTCCACGCAAGCCGCCCAAAGCGGACGTCCTGGATCATGGTCACGTGGTGTTCGCCTTCCGGTTCGACCTCTCTATCGCCGCCGGCGAGGAGGAGGAGGGCGGGAAAGGCAAGAATGTCAAATCGGGCATTGAGGAGCTTTGTGGTGGGGGGGGGGGGGGGGGGGGGGGGCATCGGCGGCCACAGGAGTGGGTCTAGGGTAGAGCAGCCGTCGGCGACGAGAGGACAATTGGGGCGAGGATTTAGCACATGAATACAGAGGAAGGGGCGGGGCGTTCTCGGGAAACTTTGCTGGGCCTGGCCCATCTGCATCGTCGCGAGATAGAGCGCGAGAGCCTGGCAGACCACGACGTACGAACCACCAACTCCTATTTAATAGTAAAGATTTTTACTCAGTATAATATGACAAACTGATATAATTTGCAGACTTGTGCCTCCGACAAGTATTTGAGGGGTATATAATTGCATCTCTTGTCACGACATCGTGCACAAATGGAAGCCTCGCGGTAAGAAATCCCTCAGGTGGAAAGGACAACTCTGAAATCTAAAACTGAACAATCCTCGTTGATGATGATCAGATACATTTGATGATAAAAATGCATGACCTGTGACAACAAAAGGATAAAATAAGAAATCCACTATCAGGAAACAGAGTCATGTCTGATTTCTAATAGTACGATTGAAAAACTGTACTCACCTCAAACTGTACAAGTAGGCAGCTGAGCCAAAGATCTTGGTCGATCTCATGGTACTACGCAGCAGGGAGAACGACACCAGGAATAAGTACATGGCTGGCATCGACATGGTCCTGGTCGAAGCGAGCGCGCGGACCTCGGCTGCGGCAACCAGGTCCAAGTCTCCTGGGACCTCATCAACTGCCTCTTTCCTCCACGCGAGCCGCCCAAAGCGGACGTCCTGGATCATGGTCACGTGGTGTTCGCCTTCCGGTTTGACCTCTCTACCGCAGCCGGCGAGGAGGAGGAGGGCGGGAAAGGCAAGAATGTCAAATCGGGCATTGAGGAGCTTTGTGGGGGGGGGGGGGGGGGGGGGGGAGGGGTCGGCGGCCACGGGAGTGGGTCTAGGGTAGAGCGGCCGTCGGCGACGAGAGGACAATTGGGGCGAGGATTTAGCACATGAATACAGAGGAAGGGGCGGGGCGTTCTCGGGAAACTTTGCTGGCCTGGCCCATCTGCATCGTCGCGAGAGCCTGACAGACCACGACGTACGAACCACCAACTCCCATTTAATAGTAAAGATGTACAAATGATAGACACATGGTTACGGATTTAGGTAATGTAATATTCATGCCCGGTGTTATTATGCACCAAGTTAATTGTTGTTTTTATACATATGATTCAATTTATATGTTTTAATCGAGTTAATTTTGGAAAAAGTAGAATCTTATTGTTTCTGCAATATTATTTGGCTATATCTCTTTCTATACACATTATTTTTTCATGTGTAACAAACCCGTAGCAACGCACGGGCATTCAACTAGTATTAGTAAAGGCGGCCTAAAGTTGGAAAGAACATTAGCAGACACAAATCAGTTCTAGCAGCGCATCAATGACATTTTTTTTACCATATTTTTGAAACATGGCGCAGCAGTCACATATTTTGTGAGTAGCTTAAAAAAGTCACGGAGTTTAATTCCACGAAAATCTCATCATCATATACACTTCCTCCGATCTTACTGTTCCATTGGATCTATGCAGCTGTCAGTCTTTGCAGATTAAACCTTTTGCTGTTCCATTGGATGTATGCAGAATATTCATCGCGATCTTACTGTTCGGCGCCTCCCGCTTCTTTTCCTCAATCCTCATTGGACCAAACCTCCTGCAAAGAAATTAAGCTGAAGTTGTTCATGGAATGCAAGAGCAAGACAGTGGGGTGCAGTGTAGAGGTAGGTAGCTTACGGCGATGTTGCGCTGGATGGCCTCGATCATGCATGGTGCCCTGGTCGTTGCCGTACAAGTCCTTCATGGCCGTCTCGATGACGCTCACATCCCACACCTGGTTTGACGATGGTGTTGCCACCGAGGTCGTCGCCGTGGCCGCAGGGTGCACGTCGCCGACGAAGTGGGCCAGGAACATCAGGCTCTCCGTCGGGTCAACTAAGATATGCGATCAAAGGAACGCGTAAGAACATTGTAGTCGGGTCAGTATGTACGTTAACCGAGCGGAGTGAGAGTGCTGACGAGTGAAGCTTACGTACAGGTGGGCTTTGACCGCGGCGGTGTAGTTGTTGATCGCCATTCGGCTTCGTGTCGTGGCAGTCCCCCGTCGAGAAAAAAAACAAGTCATCAGTAGCGTCACGTCATTGTTGGCGGCGTTCCGAGCTAAATGAGACACACAAGACGACACAACCACGACGGCGGCTCCTATGCACCGGGATCTGCTTCCCGCGAGCCAACCCACACCGACAACGAGAAGACGGGTAATTTAAACCTCAACCGTGGACTCCGAGGTCTCACCGGCGACCTCTCCACCTGAGAGCCTTGATAAGCTAGATCGTTCTCCAACAACAAACAAACTAAAGAAGCACTTACCAGCGAGAAAGATGACGCCAAGAACTCCTTTGCTGCCCATCTCTGCTTCCTTCGCTTCTCCTCCATCTTTGATTTCTTCTTCTCGCACATATCCCGCGAAGGCGAGGTCTTCGGCGTACGACAACACTGGTAACGCAGCGAACACGTTGGGGAATAGCCGAAAAGGCCTCCCATGCGATAGCCCAAATTAAAGCGGCCTCCGGGGGATCCCACCATCACGTCACCTCCATAGTCGCCAGTTATATGAAATTTAACAATTTTGACCTTTGTTTAAAATTTAACCACAAAATGAATACGAATTAAAAAGATCACGATCTGACTTTTTTTCATGGCACCCGGCCCTCGTGCATCATGCCATACAGCATGACACCTTGGTCAAACGCGTTATGCCACCCAGTTGACCACGCCACGTCGACTCATCCAGGCACGCGGTCTGTTGCTAGGGTGACGAGCCAACTACCATGGCGCCTGGGACTAAGGCGACATGCAACTTAAGGGCATGCATGCATGTTGATTGTGTACTACGCAGTCTCCAGTGGGTATCTATATCTATATTTGGCACATAATAATATCTATGTTAATCCATATTGTTTGCCTTTGTTTAGGAGTATTCTGTATCACCCAGAAAATACAAATGATTAAAAATACGTATACCGTCATTACCGATGCACAAACATAGCAAAATATAGGATCATTTAGACTTAGGACTGGAAATAATTAAGGGATGTGAAAAGTTTTTGGGTAATTTTGATGGGGTTCAAAGTTGAGCGGAGGTTCTCTCTATACAATGTCTTCTCTCGGATATCTAGAAGCTGTCCAACTATGTGTATTTAGCTAATTAAACGTGCATTTCTAAGTTGTTGACTATTTATGTATACTGATCTTATTGTGATATTGGAGGAGCGATTATCCCAAACTTGTTTGGAAAGATGAAGATTTTGTGCAAACTCCCGAACATGGCTTGTTGGAAAAGAATTGTGATGTTCCTTTGGTTACTTCTAGAGATGAGAAATGACGGTGGTGGCTTTCTTTGTGTACTAATTTGGTATGCGCTCTTCATCAACATTAATTTGTATCAAGCTTCATCCTTTTATTGAAGTATTTATAAAATAAAAACTATACACTACATCAATTCTTGACTTATATATTTCTATGTGGAACTTCCTAGTTCAACCACATTGTGAACGCCTGAACGAAAACCTCTTATGATGCTCGAGCTCTAAGGAGCTCGAATTTAGAAAAAAATGAAAAATTTATTGTCACTCAAAATATGTCTACTATGTACATATAAATTTTAATCTAATACAATTTCATCTATGTTCGAAAAAAGAAAAAAATGTGAGGAACCGAAAAAAATTCTCTTCTTATATTAATAGAGCCAAATTTATGATTTTTGTGCAGCCTAAAGTATTGTTAACAAAATTTATAGATCTTCAAAACACATGCATCCTTGGAAAATGCATGTCACAATGTATGAAACTATTCGAATACTTTTTTCTTTTAAAACAAATGAGTTCGGGATTCAATGCCTAGGGCTCTGTATTAGTCTAAGATAATCAATGTAAAATTCAATGAACAATACTAGCATACCAAACTCTTAATCCTAAATACTCATTAATTATTTTGATATGATGTAAAGATCGAAAATCACAAATATTCCTACAACTAACTACTTATCCCCCAATAACAAAGAAGGAAATTTTTGAAGAAAAGGGCACCGCCAACAAGTAAGAAGAGGAGATTCTCGAGGACATACTACTAGCTGACACACTTCATACACCGCGGTTTGAGGATATAATACTACTTGATACTGCATATAATATCAACTTGTTACATCTAAACTTATCGTCTTGAACTCCATATCTCTTCCAAGTTATTATCTAGGCTTATATATTATAAAACATTCTACCTAGTTCTATGATATTTTTTCAGGGATATAGTTCTATGATATTTAATGATGTCGTGGAATATGATAATAGAACAACGCGTTAAAACATCAAGCGATACAAATAAACTGACATCAGGGTGAAACCATGTATAATAGATGTTTTTATTAAGCTAGACATAACAAATAATAGTTTAGGTTGAGCAATTCAAATGTACACTAATAATAAATATGGGAATTGTATAAACACTTCGTACTCTATAATAACTGAGAAGTTTTAGCTAATAATGATACTAGAAATACAAAATATTTTGAATAAAGTATCCGCAAATATAATACATTAACTGCTAGCCGAGTTATTACGAGGTAAAAAATTTCAGTATAAATAGATAAGTACATTGACACAATCATCCTATTGTTTAACGCTCTTTAGTACATGAAATAATTTATCTGTAGAAAGTTTTCTACTTATTGTAGAATTTAGACGATATGCCCAGTTTCTAGCATTAATCTAATTGGAAATACCAAAGCATAGAAATAAACATACAACACTTGTCTTAGGCCGTTTTACGAATGTCAGCATTTCTTAGAATAGGCAACCTGCGCCAAATGATTGCGTGCCTTTTCGTTAAGTTTGAGCAAAGAGAGAGTTTTACAACTTTACATACGGCAAAGCCACACATGAAAAACCGCAGAGCACAAACATGGCAACATTAACCACTCCTCCCACCGATCTGCAGTTGTGATGTTTGCTCTCTGTCCTGCAATTTCCCACAGCTCAGTTCTTCAGATTCATTTCTGACGAAGTGCGGACCAATCACCCTGGAAAGGACGCCCAGAATCTCGTATGAGCCGTCAAATCCAAGCAGAACTTCGATTTGACTCCAGATACATTTGGTAACTTTATTAGTCTTAAGGCTAGTAGTTGTAGCTAATGTTTAAAAAGAGTTCTTGTAATGTTTGTTTACAGAACCAAGTGGATTTAATGTGTTGATGTAATAACCCCTCTAATGAAGTTTATGAAAAGTTTTGTGTGAAAGAAGTTTTCAAGTATCAAGAGAGAGGATGATGAAAGAAGATCAAGAAGGGATAAAAGTTTAAGCTTGGGGATTTTCCCCATGGATATCTTCTGCAATTTTCAAGAAGTCACAAGAATTTAAGCTTGAGGATGCCTAAGGCATCTCCTTCTTCATCAACAATTATCAGGTCATCTCTAGTGAGACTATATTTTTATTGCTTCACATATTATGTGTTATTCTTGGAGCGTCTTTATGTTTTGTTTTCAGTTTGTCATTGTTTTGTTTGCTGGTCATCTAAAGATATAAACGGTGAGACCCATTGAAAGCTCGTCAGCGATTTGGATTTTCTGGCCGTCCGATCATGTCCGCTCCGTGCCTCCGCACCGTCCGATCACCGCCGGTTCCTGAAGCCAGCATGAACAGGGATTCACAAAGTCGCTAACATTACCAACCTTAGTGCACCCACTCTCGTTGACGACCTCCCCCGATGCTCCCTGTAACCCGAGGGCCCACCCGTCGGCCTCACGCTGCGCGTTTAATCAGTATGGCGGACGGGCTAGAGTGGTGCAGATTCGCAGCCCGTTCGTCCCATTGGTCGATTTTGTTCATTTACCATAGTAGGTTTTAGCGAATGCATTGCGTGCCCCTCTGGGATAGCTTTCTTTGTACGTGGTTCCTTCTCCCTCTCTCTCGTTGATGATGGGCCCCTTCCTTTCCGAGGGCCACAAGTCGGTTGCTCGGGACGTTGCGTCGCTGATGTTGCCCTTCTATGCGTCGCCGCTGCTTATTTTCTACAGTAGGTCGGGGCACGTTGGGTATTTCGCACGATCGTCGGGTACGGTTCACTGTTCGTGATGTCAGGGAAAATTCGGCCTGATTTCTCTGTCCGAGCTGGCGTGCTTCCATTCGTCGGCGGGTACGTTGCACTGTGCTGGGATCCAGAACGAATTCGGACCCGATTTCGCGTGTCGCTGGTATCTCGCCATTGGTTTATTAAGACAGAACCAACCTACGCGTCTTGAATAGTTGCCGCGGCGCTACAGTATTGATCTAGGGGTATATATTTCGTGTTTTGGATCCGAGGGTTACCGCAGCCTCCATTTCCCCATGTTTCTTCTTCCTCTTTGTTCTTGCTCCGCCTTACTGTTGCTACATTCGATATGTTCCTTTTGTTGTTTGTTGTTGTGATTGTGCTATTGTGTGATTTTTGGGTGTTTAATTAGTTTTGTTGTCCACGGCCCTCTGCTCGTGTAGTTTTTTCATGTTCCCTTTTGTATTTACGATCAGTTGCTTTGCACTATTTTCCTGCCGTGTTTCTGACGTGTTTTCTTTTGTTCTTCCCTATGTGGATGCAGGCCGACTTCTTGCTATAGATTGATCGTGTCTGCGTGCCGGCTTTATCTCGGGCTGTAAAATCAGGTATTTTTCTTTTTCATTTTGGATCGTGTTCATCCTGTTGTGAATCATTGTGTTCCGTCGACGTGTTCGCTGCTGTGGACATTTTGCTCCGCTGTTTCACGTGTTTCCTTTTGTTTACGGATCATTGCTTTGTTCGGTCTTTTTGCTGTGTTGCTAACAATTTTTGTTTTGTTCTTCCCTGTTTTGATGCAGGCTGGTTTCTTGCTGCAGATTTACGTTCTTCGTGCTTGCTTTTGTTTTTTTTCGTGTTTATTGGGTTTCTCGATTTCTTTCGGCCATATCGTTTTGGGCGGTGAGGTGTTGGTTACTTTCGATCGGTGCTTTATACCGTGTTCCCTTCGCGTTGCTAGAGATTTTCTTTTGTTTTTCACTACCTTGATGCAGGGCGCGCGGTTTCTTGCTGCAAATTTTACGTTCGTCGTGTTTCGGCTTCCTTTTTCTTTGTATTCTATTTCTCGTTTTTTCTGTAGTCATGTCGTTTCGCCCGTGCAGGCTTCATCCCGGTTATAAATTCATTTTTTTATTTCGTTTCTGATCTGGTTCATCCTACTGTGAATCCTTTCGTCGGTGAACGCGTGTGTTATTTGTGGACGTGTTTGGTTATTTTCTTGGTATCTTGATGCGGGTCCTTTTAGATAGCAGATTCATAATTTTAACACCGTTAGGAGTGGATGAACAGTTATTAAAAATACCAAACACTGTAAAACTTGTATTAAATTTAATGTTAGTGCGTGTATGTGTGACCAAATGCCTTGAGTCGGACTGAAGTAATTAACGGAGTCACAACTCGAGGAAGGAAACAGCCACATCGAGCTGAGCAAGCTACTAGGAGTAGTATACTACTGTAGTACCAGCGGGTGTGTACGTTGCGGTTGGGTACGAGCATACTCTCCCGGCCGTGCAGAATCCAGCAGATCAACGTGTACTATAAAAAAACCCGAGGAATGGCGGTGCGAGGGGACTCCAGCAGTTAGCAGCTATTGTGGGCCGGCCCAAGTTAGCGATGCGGGTGTTCCAGCTCGTTAAAAGCGCTCCTCGCGCCAGCCCACTAAGGCCCAGCTAGGTTGAGGTTGTCAGAATTGGCCCAAGTATCCTGTTTTCCTTTCTTTTTTTCCCGAACGTGCAGAAATTTCAGAAACTTGAATATACAAACGAAAATGCCTATATTTTTTTTTTGCCAAAAATCAAGGTACGTAGAGAGGCTGCCCAACCTTGCCCTGTGGGGTGCTTCACCCCTGGGCCCCTAAGCCGTTGCGGTGACAACGGGGAAGCTTCACGGAAGGTTTCTAACGTACCATTTTTGTCCTCTCTTTTGCCTCTCACGATCTAATATCACCCTCACCCCGACAGAAGAAGACATCGTCGGCTTGGTCCTATTTTGGAAAGCAAGACCAAATTGTTGGGTTGAACAATGTCACCTCTTCTCTATAAATGGTACAGTAGTCCGCTCTAATCGTAGTGCTGCTCGAATTTATCACTTTAGAATCCCAAACCATGTCCACGATGAAGTGACTTTGTGCTTTTCTTGAATTTATCACTCGAATTAAAACATTGTTATGGGAGAGGGGGGCGACTACCCCCCTCCCCTTACCAAGTTTGGGATACCGACAAAAAATACTAAACCGAATGAGCCATGCATATGAAGCCAGACCGTGGAGAATCCGCTGTCGACGACTCCGCCGTCGACACGAGGAGGACGCAGAGAAGGAAGGGTAGGAGGCGCCGGCGTACTCTTCAACCAAGGGATCGCGACGACGAGGAGGATGACGGCGGTGATCAGGCTCATGACAGCTCCGATGATGGCGAGCACGGTGTACAGTGTGGACTTGCCACCGCCGCCGGTGGGGCTCGGTGGAGCGCCGCACGGTGGCCCCACCGGGCAGCGCATCGGGTTGCAGGCGCCCAACGGCGGGCTGGCTGCGCACGCGCAGCACACCTGGCTCGCCGTCGCCGGGTGCCGGTGTCGTTCGGCGTCGTCGGCATTGGCGTCGCCGGGGGCTCAGTGGCGTCTCCTTCGTCGCCGGCACCGGGACGGCCTCGAGAAATCCTGGGATGCCGGTTCCCCTCGCCAGCGGCAGCTGCTGATGCTGCTACTGCACGCTCATCGCAGTGCCCCTTATCGCCAAATTCAAAACAAAGCATTGTTATATGAGAGGGGGGCGATTGCCCCCCTCCCCTTACCAAGTTTCGGATATCGACCAAAAAAAATACTAAACCAAATGAGCCATGCATGAAGCCAGACCATGGAGAATCCGCTGTCGGCGAAAGCAGGGGAGGCAAAGAGATGATCGAGCCGGCGGAAAGCGTGGTATGTATGGAGCCTGGAGAAGAGAGCAGGGGCAGCCGGGTAGGTGCGAGCGGCGGGGAGGGAGGACTGAGGAGATGCTGGCGAACAATTTCTAATTCTGCTCGCACTTCACCAAACCAAGCCACCAAAGTCTCTAAACTCTCTCTTGAATCCTCCTCTCCTCCTTCGCACTCTCCACTCCATGAACGAACGCGTGATCACTCTCCCGTTTTTGGTAACACGCGTGCGATGCATCTGCACTTGATCAGAGATATCTGTTTTTTCACAAGACTAGCAGTATGCCCGTGCGTTGCAACGGGTAAGGAAAAAAATTGTGTAGAGGCTTTTAAACTAAGTTTTTGTTGGTACAACTGCAAAATGTGTCACCGAATTTTCAAACTAAGTTTCTACGGGAGAATCTGCCGTCGACGACTCCACCATCGGGGTGGAGAATCCGGCGTCGGCGACTCCTTCTACATGCCCGTCCATGGAGACGACAACCAGCTCCGGCTCCGAGTAGGGCGAAGAAGGCGGGCGTTCCTCCTCTGCTTTGCTTCCTCTGTCCACGACGCGCTCATTTATGCTTTAAAGTTTCAGTCTGATCAACAACATATGCTAGTAGTCTATATTAGTCGTTTGCATATAATGGTGCCACCGGTTCTTGTTTCATCAATAGTATCTGCTTAAGTTAATCGTCCTTGCATTTCATTTTATAAAATATTATTTTTAAAATATAAATTCGGAAAATATTACTACATGGTTTGAATCAATTTAAAAAATAGTGCGCCCGTCCGCCCGGGCGGGGCCGAAAGTGAAGGTTTCAGCTTGGGTAGTGCCGAAAGTAGTGTTTCGGCACGGTTATGACCGAAAGTGAAGCAGCTTCGAGAAGAGCTCGCGGCCGAGATGGACGGCCTCATCAGCGACGGCGCGTGAGAGAGTCTCGGGTGGATAAGGACATGTAGAGCCTTGTAGGTGACAGTGATCGATAAGTGGTTGACTCATTGTGATCGAATTGTGCATCTCTCCTTGTCAAATGCTAGCAACAGACAACCGACCTGTCACTCTGTAAAATTGTGGAATAGTAACTAGTAATACGATGTTTAGTTCGAAATGGTGGTAAAAGATTAAAGGCATAGATTTCAGTGCCAGGACTAATTTAACTAAAGCTACTCTAGACTCCAGATTTTCTGATGCAGCTACACTCCGTATGACGCTTGAATTGGCTGTACTTGTTCATTGAGGTGTATTAATGTAAACGCTATATGCTAAGTTCTGTGTTATTTATGTCTCGGTTCTCAATCATAACCGTGGCGAGTTTGAATATAATGTGAAATGCTTGTTTTGTTAAGGAAGCTTATTAGTTGGAAGAACCTCTGAAGAGCTGGCCACACTGGATGAAAAGACCAAGGTTCTCTCAGGCAGGCATAAACGCAGAGTGCTTGTCTGCCTCTTCATTGCGTGCATTAGAACCCGCACTCTCCGTCGGAAATGATGGTGGTGCTATGTTCATACCTGATGACCGCCAAATTGATGCGTTCCAGGCTGTGTCTTTGATCGAAAAGGTTTCTTCTCTACAAGTTCGATTCTTCAGTGATAAATTATACGCAACTAGAATAATCTCACACTTGTCTAACTGTCAGCGTTTTCTCTTTTTCGACAGATAGCTCATATATATTCCCCAAAAGGGAGATATATAGAGCTGCACAATGATCCTGCCATGTCATTGATGAGGTACGGAGATCTCTTCTTTTTCTGGCAACTTTTTTTTGGTTAACACCTGATGGATGCATGCGTGACTAAAATTGAAAATACGAAACGAGCTAGCTACGCTTGTAGAACAGTCGTACACGCAACCATCGCTCCATCCAGCTCGCCCGCGTCGCGCGAAACAGACCTGTCGCTCTTTTTCGCTTTTCCTAGGACGGTTATTTTACGGACCAAGGATCTTCGTTGGGCCGAATTAGTGTGAACTTCGCATGGAGGCCCAAACATAGATATGGCCAACTCTAGCCTGATCTTCGGGCCAGACGAATGTCACGTCCGGCAGTTCACTTCTCTCCGCTTCTGATCATGGACGCGGAACGCCGTCGCCTTCTCCTCCACCCTTTACCACCAGCTCCCCGTCCTTCCGCGCCCAAAGGCCCCTCCCACCGTGACCCGCACCACCCGCTCTTGGGCCTCTAATCCCAACCCTCGTTTGCCTCCTACCGTGACATGGTTGTCGTGGGCGTCGGGCTCTCCATCGCGCACCACCTCCTTCTCCTCCACCCACACTCTCCGTCGCCGTCCCCTACTCTGGTGCCACCGGTTCCCATCCGTCGGTGCGCGTATATCAGGGGAGTCTGGATGCACCCCTACGGTTTTGATTTGGGTTCCGTGTTGTTGTGCAGCAGGGCAGGTGTGGAGCAAGCAGCTGCCGGAAGAGCTCGCGGCCGAGATAGACGGCCTCGTCCAGTGGCCGCGCTCGTGAGAGTCTCGGGGGGATGAAGACATGTAGAGCCCTGTGACAATGATCGATAAGTCGTTGACTCATTGTGATCGAATTCTGCATCTCTCCCTCTCAAATGCTAGCAACAAACAACCGACCTGTCACTCTCTAAAATTGTGGAATAGTTTTAACTATAATAGCAGTAAGATATTTAGTTCGAAATGACGGTAAGAGATTAAAGACATAGATTTCACTGCCAGGACTAATTTAATTAAAGCTACTTTAGACTCCACATTTTCTGATGCTATGTGCAGCTACACTTCCTATGAGTCTTGAACTGACCGTACTTGTTCATTGAGGTGTATTAATGCAAACGCTATATGCAAGGGTGGATCCAGGATTTGACCATAGGGGGGCGAGGCCAAAGGAAACATTAGCCAGAAAATTGGTGTACTTCCACTTATCAATAGGCAAATCCCAAATCTGTTGACGCTTTCCGGTGTCTCTTATATGTCGTGCTTCCTACCCTAGCTTGTTCTAGGATTGCTACAAATGAATTAATATTTTTGATCAGAAGTCATATCCCGATTAGGATTGGAAGGATTATTTATAGTAGATTGGGCTGTAATCTCATATGTTGGATTTGTGTTGAACCAACCGGCAACCGGTTTGAAATAATTATTAATTTACAGTGTCTTCCGCTTCATGATAAGCATCTCGACTAGTACAAATAATCAATAAACAACTGTAACTAGCAAATCAAATTAGCAGGTAGTAGCAATTTTTTGATCCAAAAATCAAACTACCACATAGCAGCTGCAATATACTCTACAAACAATAATACCTTGGAGCGATCAGGCTAATTGTGTGCACGGGGCGGCAGGTTGTAATCGTCGACAATCGACATATATTGATATATAGATGGAAAGACGCGGGAATTGTCGCAGCTTCGCTAATCACCAAGACACCGGCTCTCAACTCTTGCGTGACCAGTGTCTGGCGGCGGCGTCAACTGGCAGAGGAGAAGATGATCTAGTAGTAGATGAGATCGTGCGAAACTCTAAAACCACGTCCAACAAATGCGTGCGATCGATTGATCCATTGTCAAGGCTGTACAGTAGTAGGTACGTGTCATTGTGGCCTTCAGCCCTTCGCTAATTTCTTTGGGCTTTGCCTATTCAAGCAATACGAGCTGGTCTAGCTTCAGTAGGTTGATAATTAGGCCTGGTGCTAATTGCCGGCATATTAAGACTAATACAGTACTGGTCTCTGCTGCATCCCATTGGAGGGGGCCAAAGCATGGGGGGGCCTGGTCACCGCTCGCCCCCCTGATCCGCCACTGGCTATATGCTCAGTTCTGTGTTATTCATGTCTCGGTTTTCAATCATAACCGTGGCGAGTTTGAATTTAATGTGAAATGCTTGTTCTGTCTCAGTCAGGGATAAACATATTAGCTGGTGGAAGAGTATAGTTTATACTAAATGGCCCTTAATGAAACAATTAGCTAAATCTGGCCCTCCCAAAAACTTTCAACAGTGTAGGCCCCTGCGTGGTCACGCCGACTGCACTGACGTTTTTATGTATGGGATGCGCCTGTTGCCGTGACGTTTTTTCCCGGGAGGCGCCCACTTCAATGGCGATTTTGGCTTCTACAGTTCTACAGCTCCCTCCGCCCAGATTTGTCCATCTTGCTGATGAGCCTATCTCAGCAGGAATTGATGCGTTCAAAACTTTGAGATGAGCCTCGAGCAATGCACAAACCCATCATCAGCGGCGTGACAAGACAGAAGCAGGACATGTGAGAAGAACACATCTGCAGCATGCATGATGAACTGATCCATATCGCCATCCTCTCCCATTAATAAGAACAAATTCCAGGGAAAAACAACAAGACACCAGCTACCGCGTTCGGCCAAGAAAATTAGCAAAGAAATCACTCCATATAATCTGAACAAATCGCCATCTATACAACTACGAGTAGAAAAAAGCAGCATTGAAGTATATGTGGCCCCGCCGAGCTCGCGGTTCTGCCGACGGCCGCACTGCCTCATTTAGCTGGATAGATTAAGATCATGTCCAGCTCTTGCGAGCTTGTTCTGCCCGCCAGATCCCGATATCTGCAGTCGGTACAGCGGGAACTACGAGGTCAAGCAGCGACGCTGGGCCTAGACGGGAGGTTGGACTGCAGGGGCGCTGAGCAGTATTGGGTATTGCCGGTGGTGCCGCACGGGAGTTGGAGGTAGAAGAAGGAACTGTAGGTAGAAGCTAAAATCGCCATTAAGGTGGACGCCTCCCGGAAAAAAACGCCACAACAACAGGCGCATCCGGCATCCCATCCATGGACACGTCAGTGCAGTCGGCGTTATACACCGTGAAGTTTTTGGGAGGGCCACATCTATACCTAATATAAAAGGACGTAAGGCTTCTTGTCTTCCAACTTTTTTTTTCCGATTTTGCCCTCGTGTGTTTGCCGAAATTACGACCATTGCCACCGCCAAAGTGAATATCGGTTTGAAATCACATTTTTGCAGAAAACCCCCTGACAAACTGGGAAATTAACCCGCAGTACACAGTGTGGACGTCCTACTGCCTTATTCGCAATTTACCACAAACCCAGGGACCTTTTTGCAAAAATCCCACCGAAGAGGTACGGGAGAATCTGGAGCGTCCGTTTAAGTTGCAACGGACAGCCGAGATTAATCTGCTTTCTAAAATTTGTTTAAATAAACATAAAACACACTAAACTTTGTAAATTCATAACTTTCAGCCCACAACTCCAAATTTAACAAACTTTACATCAATGCAAAGCTCTAACAATGTAGTTTAATTTGACATCATTACTTTTCCTTTTTGCATCTGTTTTAGTTAATCAACATACAAAGATGCATTTCGGCCATATAATTCAACACTTGAGTTCTAAAATGTTTTCAAAATGAATCCTTTTGTTAAATGTCAAGAAATACATCCTCTATCCAGGAGAACCAAAGTTATAAATTTGGAAAATAATTTAACGACCCAATTAAGTCACTACCATTTTCTTCCCTTTTTAAAACGCTTCACAAATAATTCGTTACGGAATTTAAATCCAAACTGAAACTCTGGTTTTTTCTCCCGTAGCGAAGCACGGGACGGGCAGTTTGCTAGTTCCCCAAAAGGGAGATAGATAGAGCTCCACAATGATCCTGTCATGTCATGATGATGTACGAAGATTTCATTCTTTTCTGACAACTTTTTTTTATTACCATGAGAGCATTACAGTTACCATTCTACCCCGACCCCACCCCACCCCCGTGAAAAGTAGCAGAAAGTCATTTGTGTTTCCCGAGCTCCAGTGTTTCCTACATTTTATACAAATCAAAAGAATATTTATAAGTTTTAAAATAAATTGTAAATAATTTTGTATGTAGTCCATGATGTATCCTGAAAACATGGAAAATCACAACTCGAAATTCTTTATATCATGGGCTACACAAAAATGAAAAAAAAAACTAAATTTTTTGGTGATTTGAAATACAACACTCAGATCTGTACATTTATCTTTCTTATGTAACTTTTGAAACAAAGTATTTTTAATTGAGATTTTGCACGTTTTTAGAGTACATCCCTGATTTTTAAAAACTTTGAAATATGATTTTTGGTTTTTTAAAACACAGGGAGCACTGGATGTAGATATTCTTGAGATCTACAATCGTGTGAATTTTCAACTCTAAATTCATTTTATTTTGGGCTGTACCAAAAAGACAAATCGGGGGAAGTTTCAAAATTTTGAAATGGTGCACTTTTCACCACTCAGAACCCCACGTTTCTTTTTTGTGCAGCCAAAAATATAACGATTTTGGAGTAAAAAAATTGCACGACTGTAGATCTTGACAATACTACATCCAGGATATTTTTTGTGATTTTTGAAAACTTAAAAATGTCGATTTCGATTTTTCACAAAAACGGGCTCCGTGTAGTCCGGGCTCCATTTAAGGTTTTTGGTTTTAACATGTTTTGAGTTCCTTCCACCACATCATCCCCATTTTGTATGGAATGAATACTATTTTTCTTTTACGACCATTAGCAATACGATGAAAATAGGACGTATTCAAGTCCCCCTCCAAAAGCCACCTGCAATGTGCTCTTTGATACCAATAAATATTTTCTTCATTATATATGTTATATAATTTGATATTAATTTGAGTTCTCAAATGTTGCTCTTTCGGAGATGGCATTTCTTACAGCGAACGTGTTACCAAAACTGAAGGAGTGAGCACGCGTTGTTGGCAGCCGACTCCAACCGTCCTTAGCAGTCGCCATCAACTCCTCCCATTCCTTAGCATACACAAGAGGTGGTGGAAATATTTGATTCAGATGCAAGTATTGTACTCAAGAATACAAATGGATCTAGAGAGTTTAATAGTGGAGAAGCTTGAGGAGGGGGTATTGGCCCCCCACCCCCCCGGTATTGCACTAAGATTTATCATTAGAGTTTAACCATGTGTTTAAACATATCTTATTGCCTCGGGAAATCCTCGAGAAATCCTTCGTCGCCGGCACCGGGACGGCCTCGGGAAATCCTGGGATGCCGGTTCTCCCCACCGGCGGCAGCTGCTGCTGCACAACCACGCAGGCGGCCGGGGCGGGGGGGGGGGTAGAGCTGCGGCGGGCGGGGCGGCAGGTAGGGGTAGGGGTGACAAGGCGACAGGAAGCTGGGCACTGCAGCGCATCGCCGGCGGCCGGCGTTGACACGAGGAGGAGGAAGGAGATCAGGGTGAAGGGTAGGAGGACGGACATCGTGCTCGGCTCGCGGTGGGGAAAGCAGGGGAGGCGAAGAGATGATCGAGCCGGCGGAATGCGTGGTATTTATGGAGCCCGGAGAAGAGAGCAGGGGCAGGTGCGAGTGGTGGGGAGGGAGGACTGACGAGATGATGGCGAACAATTTCTAATTATGCTCGCACTTCACCAAACCAAGCCACCAAAGTCTCTAAACTCTCTCTCGAATCCTCCTCTCCTCCTTCGCACTCTCCACTTCATGAACGAACGCGTGATCGCTCTCCCGTTTTTGGTAACACGCGTGCGATGCATCTGCACTTGATCAGAGATATCTGTTTTTGTCACAAGATAACCAAGCTAGCAAGCATCGTCAAGGCAGTGTCAAAACTTTAGCGCAAAAATGATCAAAGCGTGTAGTTTCTGCTGCACGCTCTGCACTCTCCATGGCGGCAGCTTCTACCGCGACATCCGCCTCCGCGAGGGCCGCGTCCAGATACCGGTACACCTCCTTGTCACGCACGGCGAGGATGGAGTTCATGGCGGCTACCTGCTCTGGCCACAATGATGGTTCGGCTTCGTCCTCCGGCCACTCCACATCGCTTTCCTCCTCGTTGTCATACGGCGTAGGGTTTGGCTCCCCCAACTGGAAACATCAACACGGCCTGGGTGAGGGTGGTTTAGGAAGTGACTAGGCGGCGTGGCATGTTATCGATGACGGGGCGTGGGGCTTGTGTTTTTGTAAGTATGAGGGAGTAAATATTTGGTAGCAAATAACATGGAGTCTAATTAAGGAAAATTGGACCCGAGTCGAGTTAAATTAAATATATTTACACTAAACTTTTATAGTTTTTATAATATCATGGTTTTAACAAATATATAGTATACTAATTCGTTAGCATTGTTCACCATACAATATTTTCTCAATTGTTTTATGTATATAGTCCAAACATATATCACTGAAAATATATCTAAGTTGCTAAATATTTTTTCTGTCTCACATATTGTCCTTACAAAACCAGCATAAATATGACAAAGGACAAAAAAAATGCCGACTTGATTTTTGTTTGTTTTAATTGATGAACTATTAGCTTACTTGTATGTTATTGTGTGTTGACATGATCATTTTTCCTTGGTGGATCGATAATAAGTTGATAATATTTTGATGATTATTGATTTACACTTATAATTAAAGTTGCATTTATTGTAGTAATCACCGATGAACATAAAATATTATGGGTTATACTACTACTTTTGCACACAGTTCAATTATTATATATATATTCACCGCAATGTGTCCCTATATACAATTGATCCTGCTATTTTCTCAAATTAAAAGTTATACATGAAATTAAACATTAAAATATATCTAACAACACTTTTCATATAGCATATTTAAGACATCATAGAGTAGACAAGCAGCCAAATCAAACTTGCCACCACCGATCTAATTGTATTGTTATTATGGGGTAAGTTTTATTGGTCCATCGTGTGCAATTGTTCATGTAAACAAAGTTATATTTCCTATTATCTAGAAATACTCAATAATCTCTTATATGTGACATATAAACAATAGTAAATGAATTAAAAAAACTTTACTATTTGAGACCCTCCTTTTGTATGGGCCCAGGGCGGAGGACCTGTTTGCATGGCATGTAGACCGGCCCTTGTCTTCGATGGTGCCATGAGTGGCTATGTAACCATGTGTCGTTTCCTTCAGTATGTTCTATTCCTTGCATTTGTCCGCCCTCTTGATAGGAGATGTGTTCCTTTCATTGTTTACCTAAATTTATACCACTACTCTAATGTGAATCGATGATGCCTAGCTTAATCGATGTGTTGGCTATTCCCCATAATTATTACCTCCTTTTTTTTTTCAGCCTGGAACATGCATGGCCTTGGCGATCCCAAAAAGTGCGACGATATCTCACGCTGAAACCGAGCATCAACTCTTCTTCAGAAAATGAAATTTCACGATATAACACTATCCAAAGCTAGATCTTTCCTCCATCGCTGCATTTCTGAGTTACACTTCAAACTGGCTAACAATAGTGCATAGGGAATACTCACTGATACCTTGCCCTCGCTTTTCTCTATGATCTCGTCCTATGAAGCGACCTTATCTCTCTTGGCCTCCATAACACTTAACTACTCTCGGTTTGTTGTGCGATCAGCTCCCTGAATCTATGGATCATCTGATGATGCAATGCCCAACAACAAGAACGATTTGGTATCAAATACTCTCGGCCAAAGGACTCACCAGATACACACCAACGCCAGCAAGCAACTTGAGGGACTGGTGGCAAAACTTGGGCACCTGTCGGCCAAAGAAGAACAAGCAGAAACTGATCACTCTAGCCATAGCCTGCTGTCGTTGCTTATGGCTGGAACGAATGACATAAACTTTGAGAGAAAACAGGCTGGCATTGCTGTGATCGTCAGGTTGATTGGAGAAGAGTTCGAGCGGTGGATGCAGGCTAGGAAGAGGTGGGGTATTAGGGAGGAGTAAGTTTGAGTTTTAGCAGGTTTTTCTAGGCTGGCTGCATGTTGCAGCGCGTGTGTTACTCTGTAAAAAACATTGTAACACCCTTCTTATTCTTAATGTCATGACATGTATTCTTGCATGTTCTTGAAAAATAAGACTTTACTACGTGCCAACAGATCATAACCTGAAATCTGACTTCCTTGTGGAAATGGTGCTCATTGCCCCCTGGATCATCCTAGGGGACTTCAACCTCATGCGCTCAGCCTCTATCAACAACAATGTGCCCTTCCACAAAAAACGAAGCAAACACCATCAGCGATAAGATCCGCTCCCTCTCCCTCACGACCTCTCCATATATACTGCAAGATACACCTATGTGCCAAGTATGCGCAAATTTTTCATACTCCCTCCATTTTTATTTAGTTCGTGTTCTAGGTTTTTTCAAAGTCAATTGTTTTAAAGTTTGACCAAGTATATACGAAAAAATATCAATATCTATAATATGAAATATATATGATATGAAAATATATCTTATAAAGATACTAATAATGTTAAATTTTTCTTTAAAATGTTTATATTTTTCCTATATATTTGGTCAAACTTTACAAACTCTGACTTTGACTAAACCCAGAACACAAATTAATTGTAAACGGAGGGAGTAAATTGTACCATGACCTTGGATCATTTATCTTGGTCCAAAATGAATGTTCATATATGATAGCCCATTCGTGGAACACTTTTTAAAAATTGTCATATTCCAAGTTTAGTATTTTTCCTTGCAACTAGTACACATATAAGGACTCCGTGCGTAAGTTTTTCAGTTTTTTTATTTTGTTTTATTGTTTTAAAAACGGGGTCAAAATGGCCAACATGGCTATGTATAGAAAGAGGTTGAGTCTTACAACATTCTGAGTGGTAATTCCATATAATTACCTCTTTTGTATGTTAATTTTTTTTGGTAAATTTTAGGACCAAACTAGAGCACACTTTGTAATTCAAATTTGAACTATTTTTGCAAAATCAGTAAAAAGTCATTTTTAATTGGACGAAAGTAGCTAGAAATCTTGAAAATTCCTAAAAGTTGAGAATTATCCATCAAATAAGATCTCCTTTGGGAAAAAATAGTGTGATGTTATTTTGCATCATATTATTTGTACTTGCTTCACGAAAACCCCATTTTTTGAAAATAAAATGTAAATCAATTATTTGTACTACAAAATAAAACTTACTTTGGCAACATACATTGTTTGCCATGGTATGATTCACCTTTGTGCTAAAAATGGAAAATTGCCATAAACTATGCCATGAATATTAGTAGGGGCCTTAATAATTTTCCTTCAGAGTCGTGAATGTTCATACATGATAGCCCATTTTGAGAACGCTTAAAAAATCATATTCCAAGTTTGATATTTTTCATCGCAACTAGTATACATAAAAATACTTCATTCACAAGTTTTAATTTCTTCATTTTGTTCAATTACTTTCTAAGTAATATTAAAATGGCCGACATGCCTATTCATAGCAAGATGTTGAGTCCTTAAAAAATCATAGTGGTTCTTTTATATAATGACTATTTGTGTAGAATAAAATGATTTTGAAAAAAACTAAGAAGTAAAGTAGAGCACACTTGTAGATCAAATTTACCTACTTTTTAAAAATCGACATAAAGTCATTTAAATGGGCAAACGTTGGTAGAAATTTGAAAACTCTTAAGGTTTAGGAATTATCCATCAGGTTAGATAATGTACTTTCAAATTTTACTCACTTAACTAAAAAACAATTGACATTTAAAAAGGGAAAAACATTATGTTAAAAAAAAATGAAAACTACTTTTGTCAATACTTTTTACCATGGCAAGATACACATGCGTGCAAAAGATGAGCACATTATCATAAGCGAGGGTGGGCAGGAGAGGGAGGACGCGAGAAAAAGGACGGAAAAGAAAAGAGACAGAAAAATGGGGAACGCAAAAAAGAAACACACAACATTCTTTGCCGTGCGACTCTTCCCGGTTTTGCGTTTCTAATTGGTTGTTTAACCATCGGCATAGTATGTGTATAAAAAAACCGGATTGGTTTAGATCCACTCGCAGCAAATGAAAACTCTTTGTTGTGTGCCCATTTTAATAGACACTCGAAAAAGGATAGCCGGAAAGAAGAAATATGATTGGAAAGACAGACGCGGGGAAAATATAAAATCGTGGCTGAGAGTCCAAAAGTTGGGCCCCTAGCGTGAGTCGTTTGCCGTGTGTCTCTTCGTGCGCTCTCGGGAAAGGAAAAATCCTTGTCGTTAGTCGACGCTTGGCAGCACCAACATCACGTGCAGACCTTTTTTTTTGTGTGCGCTCCAGATCATCAGGAGAGGGGATGGTCTGCGGCCGAAGGGCCGTGCACGACGGGACATGCGTCTGCTCGCTTTGCCGTATATATTTTTGTTATTTTACGGCAGAGAAAAAGTTTATTTGAATTCCGAATTCCTAGTGGTTAGCTAAATCAAATCGTAAACTCCGAATCCCTATAATTAGCACAACAAACTTTTAATTCCCGTCTATTCCACACTTTGGATCTATTTTCCATGCAAAAAAGACAACCTCTCACCGACTAACCTGGTCCACTTGTGTGATATCCATTTTTACAGGGATGTCACTATCGGCACCGGCGACACCGTCACCTCCGAGGAACCGGCCCCCCGGTAATGCGACATCGATGAGCGACTTATCTTTGTGCCCGCCGGCTCCGCGCATGTCTACAAACGGCGTCGGCACGCACGCACCGAACCTGCTCGATCCAGCAAAGCTAACCAAATGGTATTGCTCCCCACGCCCTGATTGATATTGCTTCTGGCTAGTAGTCGTGACAAAGAGCTAGCTCTAGTCAACATTTTTTTTTTGAGCTCAAAGCTCTAGTCAACATTTGATTGGAAGAGGTCGAGCAACACCAATTCGACGCACTTGCCGTGCTCATCTGCCCTTTGATCGCGAGGTTTTTTACTGTGCTAATTACTATCCACGGCTGATTATTTTGGGGTAGTTTAGGCAACTCGGGCTTCTTTTTAACTTTAATTATTGTCGGGGTGGTAATAGAATGTATTCATTCCAGCCGCAGCGATTAGGAGGAAACAAAGCCCGGTATGTAAAAAAACGAAACTGGGGCCGTTGCTCTCGAGGCCGCCGTCGCCATAGCTGGCCTTCCTTGGCGCCGTCGTGAGGTCCCTGGCGGTCGTCGACTGGATGCATATAGCCAATGATTTTCCACACAGCCCCGCCGTACCTGGCGTTCCTTGCCGCCATCGTCGATTGGACAGACCAATCGCTCACACACGCACTGCCGCCGTCGCTGGCGTTCCTTGGTGTCGTCGTCGAATGGAGACAGACTGCCAGTGCTATCGCAGGCTGCCCGTCGCCCTTGCACGTGTCCCCATCATAGCTGGAGAGCATGGAGTTCGTTGCCGTCATCGACACAGCCTGTCGCTCTCGCACGCGCCGCCGCCGTCGCTGGCGTTCCTTGGTGTCGTGGTCTACTGGACAGATCATTCCTATTGCACGAGGCTCGTCGCTCCCGCCGTCGGTGGCGTTCGTTGGCGCCGCCGTCAACAGAGAAAGTGCGAACGGAGAGAGTTGAGGGAAACGCCACACCAAGGGCGATCAGCTCGTGTTGATTATATAGCACAAATACAGAGTGCCTTGCAAGGCAAGGAAGCAATCTAAACCTACCAAACCGAGATACACATGATCGGTTGAGGTGATTACCTAACAAACTTGCCTAACAATTATCAGTTGTAAATTGACGAGTAGAAATAAGGTTTTTGATTATGTTGGGAACCACTAACACGTTTGGTAAAGAAAAGGTGCGGTGTGGTGTAGAGAGAGAGGTGTGACCAGTGTAGGAAATAGGTAGGGAGCCCCCGTTGCCAACGGTGACATGGGAGGAGGAACGGGCTGTGGAAGGAGAAGAGAGTATACCGGGGTCGGAAACCATGTGCGAGGTGGCGCCGGAGTCCATGACCCATCCGCCGCCATGCGAGGGTTGTCCAGCAGCGTTGTTCAGCGCCGCCATGAGAGCCGAGCAGTCCCAAGCAGGAGTGGAGCTGCTGCCGGGGGCGCCATGTGGAGTTGCTGGTGCAGGCGGGTTGGTGCCGAAGGCCTGGCCGTGGAGAGGTGCCAGCATCGTGGTGTAGGCCTGCTGGCCCGGCGGCACCCACGTCTGCGGGCGCCATGAAGGCTGCGGCGGCTGGCTGACGGACGGGGCGCCAGGATGCCGGGAGCGCTGCTTGGAGGAGGTGGAGCATGCGGACGCCAGGTGGGCGCCATCTGCTGAGCCTGGCCCGTGTAGGGGTTGAAGCAGATCCACGGGCCGGGAGAGGCAGGGGAGTGTGCAGCGCTACGATCACCAGTTCCCACGTTCCTTTTCTTTTTCTGCCAGCGTCCGTGGCCGCCTCCAGAGCCGGAAGACGAGCCAGAACCAGCACCAGAAGCTTGGCCGTACAGCGCGACCGGCGACGTGGGCATGATGGTGTTGCCGAGCTGCGTCTCGCGGAGAAGGAGAAGCGACCGCGTCTGCAGGAAGGTCGGGAAGGGAACTTGCATGGTGACGAGCGTCGTGATGTCGGCAAAGCGAGAGTTGAGCCCGCGGAGACATGTCAGGACCAGCGTCTGATCGGACACGGGCTGCCCGACGTCGCGCAGAGCATCGGAGAGAGACTTGAGCCGCTGGCAGTAGGCGGTGATGCTGAGGTCGCCTTGGGCGATGGCCCGGAACTCCGCCTCGAGGTAGACAGCGCGGGTCATCTGGTTGTCGAGGAAGAGGTTGCGGATGAGCGCGTAGGCCTCGAACGCGGTCTGCTCCTCCGCCATGATGATGTCGAGGATGTCCTCGCTGATGGAGCCGTAGAGCCACGAGCGGACGACGAAGTCGTGACGATTCCACTCGGCGGTGCGGTCGGCGGCCGGGGTGTTGTGGGCGACATGGCCGGTGAGCTCATACTTGCCGAGGAGGACGCTGATGAGCATGCGCCACTTGGAGAAGTTGGACGCCTTGAGGTCGAGGACGACGGGAACGTGCGTTTTCACGCTGGCGACGTTCACCGCATGGGAGGCCGGCGAGACCGCGGGCACCACGGCGGTAGAGAGGGCCGTGGCGGTGTCGGACTGCAGGGCACCGGAGGTCATGGCTCCTACGGCGGAGGAAGTCTGGCTGGAAGAGCTCATGGCTGGTTGCGGAAGCTAGCTAGGTCAGGATCGAGAGGTTAAGGCAGATGCAATCTGCTCTGATACCATGCGAACGGAGAGAGTTGAGGGAAACGCCACACCAAGGGCGATCAGCTCGTGTTGATTATATAGCACAAATACAGAGTGCCTTGCAAGGCAAGGAAGCAATCTAAACCTACCAAACCGAGATACACATGATCGGTTGAGGTGATTACCTAACAAACTTGCCTAACAACTATATAAGGAAATATATACTCTAACAGAAAGCTCGCCGGGTGGACAAATTTCGATCTTGTGAAAAAGCCCTAGTGGATGTGGAAATTGTTTTTCGGGACGTGTTTTCTCATCTCCCTATTTTAGCATTCGGTGGGAAAATACTGCTAGGTTGGTTGACAAGTATTGGTCAACCTCAACCATTCGATCCGGGGGCTTGGACGGTTGTTGTTTGTCTGTCCGTACCGTAGAAGAGCCAGTCCGCGACGTGCTCTGGAAAGGGCTGCTGCCGGTCTGGGTCTTCCGATCGTGTGCAGATCCACTAAATTAACCCGTCTCAATATTGTTGCCAGGAGTTGAGACTAGGCGAGCGAGATCGTGAGAGGATTGTCCGCATCGGCCGGCAAGACACAACGACGTGGTAGGCCGTACCATGGTGTTCACCGTGGTGAATGGGGGAAATTGAGTAAGGGGATGGATATGACACGTGGGACCGTGTTGTTAGTGAGAGTACCAATTACCCTGCTCGGGGTCGTAACTTTCCGGTACGTCAGACAGGTCAAAATAGACCGGGAATTATAAATTTGGTATGCTAACTTCAAGGATCTAAAGTTCAGGGTTTGACTGACCTAACCACTACGAATTTAAGGTTCAAAATGAACTTTTCTCTTTAACGCGTGTTTTGGGTCGTTATGTTGTAGTCTATTTTCTTTGCCGTGTTTTTTACTTTTTTTTCCCTTCTTTTTGCCGAACGTCGGGCGAAGATTGTCTTTGTCGTGCGTCCTAATAAACTGTTATCAGCAAATACCAAGACACACGGCTAATGCCCAGATTCTCGCAGCGCCGGCCCTTCAGGCCACAACGAACTCGAGAGCTTCAGGCCGTCGTGAACTCGGCGCGGTGGACACTGAACCATGCATGACTCACTTGTTTATCCTTTTTTTATGGGTTGTTTATCTTTTATTTGTAAGGGCTAAATTAAGATTGACCAAAGACCTGGTAGCTTGTTTGGCTCTCACCATACACTCGTGCAACGGCTTTCAGTGAGAACGGAGGACAGTGAGGTGAGGAGTATTTTGTCCATCGCAAATTCGGTTTCCTGCCCGAGCGCTATCTAGCCTTATACAAATTTTCATTCAAAAATATGATAATGTGTTGCTTGTATACAAAAATGATGTGCGAATAGCACATGATACTATTCACTTGAGGCCTTTGGCGACCCGGAAAATAATGGCAATCTCCTTGCCGAACTGATCGCCTGAAACTGAACATCGCTCTCCTACAGGAAAAGACATATTTTGCCGAGTGCATATAAGAAGCACTCGGCAAAAACCTTTTTGAGTTTTGCATTCATATTTATTATTGAATAATTAATCGTCCTATGTGGATGTCGGATATAATTGTACTTGGGTATTTAAAATCATTTAGAAAAATTAGGACCAACAAGTGACACTTTTGAACCAAATTTCAATTCTAATGAGGAATTGACCAAAATTCATTTTAAGTGGGTAGAAGTAGATAGAAAGCGAGAAAAATATTAATATTAATATTAATATTAGGAATTGGGCATCTAATATGGTTTATTTCGTGTGAAAATGGAGACGTGCCATTCTTCACCATATTTTGTACACTTTGTTCACACAAAAAAACATTCTTGACACCTAGAAAATGAAAAACAAACAACTATAACAAAAAGTAGGAAACCCCTTTTGGAAACTATTGTGTAGGATGAAAATATGCACCCCGTGTAAATGATGGACATGTTATCATGAATTATGTCATGGATATGGCCATTACCCTTATCATTTGGCTTACAAGTCATAAATATTAGGCCATTTGTAAAGAAATGTATCTTCACAAGTTGTTACAATACATATTGATCATTTTTTTAGCTAACCACTAATGCACATAAAAAGACTACGCTCCAAAGGATGCAATTTTTTGACGTTTTCACGATGTTCTTTCTTTTTTCTTAAAATGAGGAAAAACCGTCAACATACATAAAAATTACATAGAATCCTCTTCGGGTACTTAGATTTTTTTTAAATTGTAGGAGCAAACTAGAACACACTTCTAAATCAATTTTGAATTACTTCCCAGAAATTGGCTGAAATTTATTTAAATGGGAAATAGTAGCTAAAAAGCGAGAAAAATATCTTCATATTGGTTAATTGGCCATACAATATGGTCTTATTTATGTGAAAAATTGAGAGGTGTTATTTCGAACCATGCTCTTTGCACTTGATTGAAAAACCTCATTGTTTACACTTCGAAAGTGAAGACAATTGCTAAAAAAACCCTCATTGTTTACCCCGCGTGATCGTCCCATAGCCCCCACGCCTGCCAACGATGCACTATCGAATGTTGCTTATTAATTTTAGAAAGTGTTATGTCAAATTATTCTTACATGCTTACCTGGAGAGGGGGGGAGGGGGTCAATTGCCCCCCCCCCCCCCCCACCCCCCAACATTAATTTGTTCGATAAAAAATGTCGCAGACCGCTCCCCTGCTCCTCTATATAGCCACACTATTCTGATCTCACTCCGCTCTCAATTCGAAGCATGTCGACCCCAAGATCTTGTGCTCTCCTCTAGCCTTCGCCCTCGTCACCGCACTTGTAGCCGTCGGCCGCCCGGCATCAGGGTCTTCGTCGTCTCAGGCTTGGCAGCGTGCCTGTGCTGCTGTCGGGTGCGCCGTTGCCTCCGCATCCTCTGAGCCTTCGCCATTGTAGGTATCTAGAAAGTAACAATCCAAGGGGACTCTCAACTAGTTTGCAAGCATTTGAATTAAAAAACAAACATCCGTAAGAACACAACAATCAGAGAATACCCACCAAAAAAACACCTATTCTGTTGTTATTATTGGGCCATCCCACTACATCTAGTAATGATTAAATTTTCTATTACGGAAGGCAGGTAACAAATATTGGCATAACAGAAAGAATATTTGCATAACAAAAAGATATATCTAGTATGCATTAGGAAGGGGGAAAATAATTACAGAGTTTCACGACAATTTACAAGGCACGAAGCCCATCTCCACATTACAGGCCTCATCCACTTTGGTACAACCCACCCACCCGAGATGCAACTCAGCCTATACCTCGTGTCGGTCCAATTCATCCGAGATACGGGTGTGCGGGACTGCGGCGCTGCAAGATTGGCCTTAAAAAACGCGCGAATTGCTACGCGCGCATGACGAGCAGGAGCAGCGAGTTAAGCTCGCGTCCTTGCTTGGCAGGGATGGACTCGGAGGCCTCTGGCCACCCAAGCCGAGATCGAAGCCTTCGCGGACGGAAGCCGAGATCTAAACAGGAGAACCTTAATAATACGTTCATCAGAAGGTCCCTTCCAATCTCTTGATCCAAACTGCAGTCTGAAGCAAACCCATGCTTGCAACCAACCACTTATGGATAGACACTTTAGAGAAGTATCTAACTCTAGTTTTTTATCATCAGAATAAAACCAATATCAACTAAAGATTCCAAATACATCACCGTTCTCTCCGCACCATCTTGTAACTGAAGCCAAGTACATAACAAAGCTGGACTGCTGGAGGCTATACATAAGGAAAGCTGGAGCCGTGTACTGTTAATCTAAGGTCTAATCAGTCAATTAGATTGCAGATACACAAGTAGTAACGGAAGGCTTATAGGTAGATGGAAAATTTACCTGATTCATGTTTGCTGAGTACAGAATTAGCTCAAGTTCACAGCAAAGAACGACGTAAGCTGCACAAATGTTACCTAACTCGCACTGCCACTGACTCGCCCAAGAGACCTCGAGCCACTGTTTTCCAGCAGTCGTACGTGACCCCGAGCCTTTGCTCGGTAACGTCGACACGTTTCACTGAGCTCGCATGCAGCAAGCTAGCACGCACGTAATAACTCGCACTCGCCCGATCGAAAGTGACGTCGCATCCATGAGTTGGATCGATGACGATGATGGTAATGTACTAATGTGTTCGCCTGCCATGCTCCCCGTCCTCGTCCTCCTCCTGCTCGCCGCCGAGCTGTTTCCCAGGACCCCAGGGAAGCGCTCCCGGCCAGTTCCGGCTATCTTCCCGTCGACCTGTCCACCAACACCAATGCGTCCCTCTTCTTCGTGTTCTACGAGGCCACCCACCCGCTCGAGGCGTCGCCGGCCGGCCGACACGCGGCTGATCCTGATCTGGCTCGATCGACGGTAGGCCGGGATGCTCCGGCCAGCTCAGCAACTTCCTTCAGCTTGGCCGCTCCGGGCGCCCTCTACGCCCAACCCCTTCGCCTGGAACAGACGCATCTTCCTCCAAAGCCCGCTCGGCACCAGCTTCAGCGCCTTGCCGTCGCCTCACCCCCACAGGAGGACATCGGGATGCCCACGCTCTTCGACGTGGTGAACGAGGGGCGGTGGCTGGACGCCGGCGCGCTGGAAGAATTTGCCAACCGGGCCAGCGAGAGGGTACATGGTCTTTGAGGCGTGCTCATCGGCGGCGCTTGGTGGCCGCGCTGCGGGAGGACGGGATGAAGAGCGCGAGGCCGGAGATGGAGGCGCTGCGCGCTGCGGACGCCGGGCGAACGCGTGCTGCTGTACGAGGGGGGTCAGGACCTGCGGAACGGGGTGGCGTCGGTGAAGGAGTTGGACGGTATTGCCGCGTTCCGGGAGGGCGAGCACGCCGTGTGGCCGATTGCTCGAGGTGGAGGAGAGGAGGGGGACCTGAGGACCTCGCCGGGTACTGGCAGAACCACGGCGCGCTGGCGCACGTGGTGGTGGTGTACGGGGCGGGGCACTTCGTGCCAGCGGGCAACGTGCGCGCCGCGCAGGAGATGATCGAGGACTGGATATCCTAGACTGGCATCTTGGCCGGCGACGACTACAAGTCAAGGAGTGATGTGAAGACCGTGACGTACAGGCAGGCGCGACTGCATGGACATACGCAATTTTGGATGAGGGCGAGTTGGGATGTACACTATGGTCGACCAGCACCCTGCATGTCACCCCTCCCGTGTTCTATTTCTACTAGCACCCTTCCCTCCTCTTCTTCCAAACAGCAGCCACCCGCACCGCCATGGCGACGGCCACCGTCCTCCTCGTCTTGCTCTCCTTCCTGTGCACTACCAGGAACGTGTGTAGCCTTGGTGACCCCAAAATATGCGACGATGTACTTGCGAACTGATCGCGCTAAATCCGAACATTGCCTTACTTCAGGAAACGAAAACTTAACGATCTAATGCCATCTAAAGCTAGACCAGTAGAAACTGCCGACTGTCCCACAGTCCCAGCGTCCAGCGACCTCAACATGCTCGCTACTTCGCTAGCAAGGACACGACGCGGCGACGAGGTACACTGACGACATGAACCAGGCTGACCCAGACATACACGCACAAGAGTAGCCCTGGCATGGAAGGCAAAATGATGTGTCATGGCAATGGAATGAGTTTTGGTTGAATGATTCAGTTGAATTTTGTTTCTAAGGGTCCGTTTATCCTTCCTATACGTTGTACTAGGTCTACACATTTGCTCGATCTGTACGTAGCAACCAAACATGTTGCACGCACGTTCATTCTCTGAATTCGTTTCTCCTTCCAAGAACCTGAACGAACCCGGCCACGGCGGCGCCGATGACGAACCAGGTCACGCCGGCCAGTACGACCTGGAGCTCGAAGCTGTTGACCACTCCCAGAGCAGCCGCGCCGCCGATGTGGTCCTCGATCACGCCTGATCCGGCCATCTCCTCCCTGCTGTACCCGGCGATCCCCGCGGCAACGATCCCCATCAGCAGCGGCACTGTGAGGTCGATCCTTGCAGCCGCTCTCCTGCCGCCAGGTGCTGGTCTACGCAGGCGCTCTCTCTTTGACGGCGCGGCGGTCTGTGAGTCCGCCGTCGGGAACGAGGCCGAAGACGGCAGGTTCAGCTGCGGGGTCCAGTACTCGTCGCGTTGCCGGGCGTGCACCGCCGAGGCCATCGTGCCTTCCGCCTTGCGCCGCGCGGCCGCCTCCTTGAGTCTCTCCGTCACTTCGTCGGTGGCGTCTGAAGAAGGCGGGGGCGTAGACGGTGGCGGAAGCAGGCGGAGAGGAGCGGGGACTGCTGCCGCGGTGGCGCCGGCCGGAGCTCTGAACGGCCGCCAGTACCACCAGTTGGACATGGACATGATGGTCTGAACCGCGGAGCTCCTCGATTGCCGCGCAACCTCCGACTCCTGCACTCACCAGTGACGAGATTAGCTGAGCCCAGAAACAGAGCAGTGACACTTGACACTTTTTGTCAGTGGTGTATCAGCTGGGCACGAGGCAGCTGGATCAGATTGAATTACCTCGGATTGCCTCGTGGTGGACCTCTGCTCCATCTCCTGGAACCTTGCCTTGAACTTGCGGACCTCGGCGAAGATGTCCGGCGACCCCGCAGCGTTGGCCTCGGAGACCCGGACCCTGCGGCGGGGCAGCTTGGACATCAGAAACTCCAGCGCTGCCAGGTCCGACCTCTCAACCATCCTAGATCGACACACGTACACAGAGATGCCAAATCAACCACAGATTCATGGCGCCGGAGATGAAGAAACAGAGAGCCGAGCTCGAATAGAAATAAAAGGCGTACGAGATGCAGTCGACGGGGCATGTCTGGATGGCGTCGGCGATGCGGTCCTCGGGGTCGGCCCACTGCGCGACGACGCGGGCGCGGCCGTGGACGGACTCGATGGCGAAGGTGCTCCCGGCGTGGAGCGCGCACTTGAGGCAGCCGACGCAGGCCACCTCGTCGACGAACACGGCGCGGGACTCGGCCTCCGCGCCGCGCCACGACGAGTAGAGCGGGCGGCCCGTGTAGCCCTGGAACTCGGACCGCTTCGCCTGCTCCGGTCGTAGGCCTGCCGCTGCGCCGGGTCCGACAGCAGCGCGTACACCTCGTTCAGCACCACCGCCATGTCGTGGTTGGAGGAGGATCCGGCCTCGGTGCCGCCGGCGACGTCCGGGTGGCACCGCTTCTGGAGCGCGCGGTACGCGGCCTTGATCTCCGCGTGCGGCGACGAGGGTTCCACGCCCAGCAGCGAGTACAGGTCGTAGTCCGTCGCCCACGACGACCCACGGCCACCCCCGCTAGAGCCCGACGACGAAGCGGCGGCCTGTCATCTGTGGTGGTGGCGGGAAGAGTAGGAGGGCCTGGAGCCGAAGGCCGGCCTGGGGTTGGCGAGGGAGACGGCGGTGTTGAGGTGAAGCGCGGGCATGGCTGCTCTGCTCTGCTTCGCTTGACTCTAGATTTGCCGCTGCCTCCCGAATGGTGGGAAAAGCTTCAGCAAGGCGATGCGTACACGTTGTGGAGCGAAAGTGAGATTTTTTCGCTGCTGCTTTGGAACTTTTTGCTTCGCCTTTTACTTCTGCCCAAGTAGGGCCGCCTGGGCCCTGATATTTTGGACCAGCGTAGGCTGCGTAGCTAGGCTCCACAAATAAAGACGACTTCCTGTAATCAATCAAATTGATTGAGAAATAAACCTATGCGGTCCATGATTTCGTCAACACGAAAGTGATATGCTCACGAGTTGCAAGCAAACTACTACTCCCTCCGATCCATATTAGTGGGCATAGCTTTGTCTAAATTCATATGTATCTAGTTAAGTATTTAGACTAGATACATGTGTATCTAGACAAAGTTGTGCCCACTAATATGGATCGGAGGTAGTATTATTAAACGCTTTCAGCAGCTAGATACAATGAGCCTGAAAGAAAGAAAACCTGAAATGTCATGCAAGCATCTTGGAAGCTGTATTTCCAGAAGCACTCGGCCATAACCCAGGCCAGCTTGGGGTTTGCATCTCTGATAAGAAGGCTAGTTCGTATCATGTCGGAACAGAGCACTGCTAGACAAGTTGGGAGTGACAGGAGACTTGGCAACGAATCTGCACTAAAATGTGTTGTGGCTATACAAGAGCTATAGTTATTATATTTACACAGAGGGGCGTTGTTTTCCATGCCTGACATGATGACACACCCGTAACATCCAACATATGTCCCTAAGATATTTTCATGGCCTGAATATTTTCATCGCTCTGGATACTTGCGTCCGGCAAAACGGGCATCGTGACACCGAGCTCGAGCATCTATTACAGAGGACATGGCCGCATGGTATTAGAGTCATGTTGACCTCCGCGTTCAGGCAGACGCGGCACGACCATGCCCCCTTGGCAACATCAGCTTCTTTTACCGCCGACTCGGCCTTCTCCTACAGTAAGTAGTTCAAACAACTTTTCAGTGCCACATGCAAATATCATATTAACTAACAAGTGCTTACAATTCCAAGCACTGATTCTACAATGCTAATGACTAGACTTAGGCAGCTTTCACAATATGCCGATGCAGCGCTATAATGAAGTGATTTCCACCAAGATTATGAATAAGGAATTTCCTTAAAAACATGCTACACAAGCACACAACCTGTCTTGGTTGAGGTGCATGACGATATGCAACCAGTAAGAAATGCATTCAAGACAAATACTAGATATTGCAGTGAACAAACCTGCTCCATCAAGAGAGCCACTTGAGATTCTTTAAGCTGGTCTTGCAAGGAAAGAGTAGTCTGCAGCAGTGTTTCCTTCTCGGCATCCATCCTCACCCCTGCGGCTGAAAGCAAATCGTGGACTGCCTGTACCAGCTCCGTGGAAGATACTTTGCCGTATTCAAGCCCAGCAGCCTGTAAACAGCAAACGATTTTACGGCGACAGTCCAGCTTGCAAAGAGTAGATACTGCACAAAAAAGGAAACTAACCATTTCGTCTGTGACGTCAGTTCTAGCACTGATGGACGAGTGGCCCGGTTGTCCAACTTCAGCCACTCTACCACCGTCCAGTTGGAAAGGTGCAGAAGAGAGGTCAGCCATTGAGACGCTCTTGAACGAGTAAACCTGGCTGGAGAGTAGCATGCGAGTCTCCCAGGAGCTGTCTCCACTGGAAACCTGTAAAGTGCTTGGCCGGCTGATGGCCTTACATCTTCAGGGACCCTACCATACCTAAGCTTTTCCCCTTCTTTTCCTGTCTTCCATGCCACAATTTCTCCGCTATAGAATGGTCTTAAAGGAAGGAACTGCACCTGGCGAGCATCTTGTGATAATAGCTCTGCTCCCAGCAGGGAACCGGTGTTGCTTCCTTCGCGTTTTGAAACTCCAATGTCAGTGCCTAGATGGAGTATTTCAAGGACTTGTTTCTCTGAACCATCTGGGCATGCAAATATCGAAGCGATTGGCAAGATCACTGGCGCCCCTAATCTGTGACTAACAACAATTCCAACAACATCATGTATTGTCAAGAAACTTGGGGGCTCTGCAATTAGAATATGACCCATGGATTTGTTGGCAAAATAAATGCTTCGGTGCTTTCCGTTGCTTGACCATTCAGGAACAGAAGGATGCTGAGCAGTCCTTGTAACATCTTGGAGACCGGGAAGCAAAAGAAAGCGAGTATGGACATGTTTAACAAACTGCAGATTCTCTGATATATCCTTCAGTACAGATTCTATCTGCACTATACTGAGTGCTTCAAAAGATGGGAAATGATTGGTTATACCGATCATCACAATCCTTAATGCATCATGCAAAGATTTGCTGAGCAGCTTCTCTTTTATTCTATCCAGAGTAACTGAGCAAATGCTGTCCAGAACCTGAAGTGCTTCTTTTCCATCAAGTTCCTGACAAGGGAAAAAAATAAGTTAATTTGAAAAGCAAAATCAATTAACATTGCTTCCGAGAGATTCTTTATGCTAATTGGCAAAGAAATGTCAGATCCCATTAGAGAAGTATACCTCTACAATGACATCCGAGAGTTTCTTTATGCCCAAGGCCTTGCAAATGTTCTGAGGAAGATCTGGGTGAGCAAACCTTATCCTGGATGTATTTATATTACTCAGCAAATGAGAACCATATGGGTCAATATGCACACATGATGTAGCTGAGACAAGCCTGCAGCCATCATCTGGTATTACAGAATCAAAAAGCCCTTCTGAACCATCTGAGATAGCCTGGTTGACTCCTGAACACATGTAGTCCAAGATTTCCATCACTGCACGTAGTTCGTTTGGGTTCAGGCGCTGGTAACCACATGCCTTTTGGATATCCAAGAGAAGCTCCTTCGCGTAAGAGTTCGAAAGAATTTCCTGCATCCCAAGTTCTCTAAGAATGGAGACGGATGGAAGATACAGACTTGGAAGTTCGAAAGCAAAAGGTGACATGTTGATAGTCAGACGAGCAAAAAGTGATTTCGCTGCTATTAAGCGAGTACCATTTGCAACTGGTATAAATGCCAGATTCTGCAATTCTGTTTTTTCTGCAAAGACCAAACAACAACAAAACAGTTTAGATTAATGGCGGATCTTTTTTTCACAGAGCAGCAAAAACTCATTCCACCTTCCTTATGTGGTTCTCTTTATATAGCATCAAAGAAGAACAGGCTCAAGGGAATGTCTTAGTAAGTTCGTTATTAATGATTTCGCTTACTCGTTATGAGTTATTACTTCTAAGTTCATTATTAGCAGTATTAGCTTTATGGTTATGAGTTATGACTTCTTACTGCCACCATCAAACATGATCATGGTACAGCTGTTCAGTTCATCATGATATCAGCAAGAAGTAAATCTCACACAGCAACAGAATGACTCTGGCAGAAATAAATCAGGATACTGAGTGGGTGCAGAGAACAGACCATTAAGATATTTCACCACATCCTATACAGAACTAGGGAGTATCTACTGTCCTCAAGTTTAGGTGAAAAGAAAATTTAGTTAGATCAAATCTAGATATTTTCAAGTGTGGTCTCGCCATACAGGCCACACAAAAATTTGCATGATTGCACTCAAGTATGAATCCTCACTGAACAGAATCAGGACTGGTTGCAATGTTAAGTATGGCATTAGGTGCCTTGTACTCCCTCCGATCGCTTTTATTTGTCGCGGACGGACAAGTAGTACAGTACAAACGTGGTGTTCAACTTGTGACAGTTAATTCCGATCGGAGGTAGTAGTAAAAAAGGAGAACAAACTCCACAAGTAACTAGAATTGAAGACAGTGCAAAGGTGAGGAACTAAAGATGTTATTACGAATGGCAAACAAATCTATGGCGTATACAGTGAGGTAAGAGGAATTAGTTGTATATATGTTCTACCTGAAGACGATATTGTCCCCCATACTTTATCCAAGTACTGCAAGATCCTGAGAAAGGCATCTTCAACTGTCATTATCCCTGATGAAGATGGCCAGTGCGCCAGTGTGTCCTCACCATTGCCTCTCCCAACAGTCTGTTTAGTTTCACAAAAAGGTAAGGGAAGGGATTAATTTTATATTAACCTGTAAGTGTTTTACGACATTAACCTGCAAGTGCTTCAGAACTGTAGAGAAGGCAGGAGGACTCCGAAGCCGAAATGCTCCCCATGAATAATCAGGGGGAATAATTGCTTGCTTGGTAAGAATTGGAGCAGAACTCCATGCTAATGGCCAGTCTTTTGATAGGATAGCTTCACTATAAGAGGCAAGTACCCTTTTACCCCCCTTCTTGCCACCAATACTTGGAAAACCTTTTTCTGCAGGCACAAATGCAATTTTTCCGATCTTTTGGCAAAAATCACTATTATACAAAGTAGCGAAATTTGCCAAAATCACATTTACAACAGATTCTGCCAAAGACCATAACTCTGAAGGGATTTCATTTTTTCTGTCTGAAAAGTCTGCGTCAAAGTCATCATGGTTTTCTAAAGATGACATCACATCATTTCCCAATGTTTCTATTTTTGTCGCACACTGTACTATCATATCAGCCTCTGTGGATGTTCGAAGACCCGCTTTTCTGAGTATAGCAAGCCAACCATCTGACATGAACCTTTCGGCAGGGAACTTATTTCTCTCCCCAGAAAATACTGAAGCCAGCAAAGCATCCGAAGGGTCAAGTAGTTCCTTTGGTTTGAATAGCTCTGTAGAAAACTCATTTGCATTTGTCACAAAATTAGTCTCCCTCAACGTATTTACTGCATCTGGATTCATTGCAGATCTTTCCAGTTTGCATACAAGTAAGCTAAAATCTCTTCCTGCTCTTGAACTGTTTTACTCCAAAGCCAGGCAAAGCAAACCTCACTAGTATTTCTTGATCATTTAATTGTTCAACCCCAAAGAATGAAGAAACAAATTTCCATCAACTGAGCTAGAAAGACATCGGGAATCACTGGGGTGAAAGAACGCTGTAGGAGAAATAATGCAATGATCAGAGCCTAACAGACTAGTGTATGTTCCTGTAACTGTTTTATACATTGGAAGTTCTCTCAAGACATCCAGTTCGTCTCTCTGATAAAGGTGGCTGCTAGATAATCTGAACTCTGAGACAAATAACGTGAACAGTCTATCACAATCTTCGCTTGATAGACTGAGTGATGAAGGTAAATGAGCAGCATTTTTCAAGGAAACTAACTTAGTAGCAATCGTCTGTCCAAGAGCTCGATCACGTGAAGGAAACAAATGGCATATGGCAGCACACTCTGGGAAAGTCAAATCGAAAATTGGTATGTTCAACTGATTAAGCAGAGCAGGTAACCATGGAAACTTAGAGTTCATTGACTCGAATGCAGTATCAAGTGTGCTCTTCTGTTCAGCTTCACCAGTGTCATCTCCTCGTGGATCAGATGTGTCAACCTCTCTAGCCGCATCATCAGCAACCCCAACATGTAATGCCCGAGTAGTTGAATCATCCACCGGAGGTACAAATATTAGATGGCACTCTTTCACACAGCACAGAACTGGCCTGTTTAGAAAAGCAGGAATCAAGGGCCAATCGGACAAAAGTGACAGGTCACCATTCAAGGAGCTAAATATTTTCCAGAAGCTTCTAATCCATTTAGGAGTTGGCCCAGTGGTTGATGAATCAGCATTACTGTCCCAGGGAACCCATTGTGGCTTCCTCTCGACTGCACGTACCCAATGCTCATCAAAAATGTGCTTCAAATGGCCTGATAATAAGTGAGGAGAAAAACTCTTCAACTTCAGAGGCGCATGAATAACCTGAGTGGAGAGCAGCAGCTTCAGAAGGGTTTTCCTAAACATTGATGATGGATAAAGCGATCCAACAAGGGACGCATCAATAGCTGCTGCTCCTCACTGGCAATCCAAAGTTCGGTAGCTCCCAGCCTTGTTAGACATTTTGTTGACGTCGGAAATGGGACACCTTTGAGTTCAGATATGATAGATGACAACACACTATTCTCACCGGCTTGGACCCTATGGGATGCTGGGCCACTGGTCTTGCTGATATCCTCCACGACTCCCCGACCAAAGTCATATAGGGCCTTTCCGAAGTATGTCATAATTTCAAGTGCGTCACCCCAGAAGTGCCTGGCCTCTGTGTACTTGTGTGGTAAGACGAGGAGCTGCTTGAAGATGGCATAAAATGTGGTACGGAAGAATTCACGGGTTCAGCAAGTTGACTGTTAAGGTGTGACTGCTCAGGTCTATGTAGATCTGAAAACCGGTATGGGTCCATATCTGAGAAGCAATATTCAAGAACATCTATATATGTTTCAATCGATCGAAGTAAAATGGTTGAAGACTCTTTTAGTAGATTTCTAACCATCTTAGGCCTGATCTCTCTTACAGTAACTCCAACTGCTTGAATTTCACTAACCAACTCCCATGGAACAGAAAAAACAGGATAGTGCTCTTTAATGAAACTACAGACAGTAGCAGATGGTAGGTTATCATCATCTCCACTCCCTGAGTGAGACAAGAACATACCCTCACCCACTTTAACAAGATTTCCCCGGTAAAGTTGCCAAACAGGGAGATCAGCCAACCTTAAATAGAATGGTCTTATCACTTGCTCTATCAAGGACTGCCAATCTGCTTTCGATGTTCTTGGTGAATTCAAATTAGTTACAGTAGAACCATGCCCAGTGAGTGCAGCTGTAGGTTGTCTCGATCTTGGCCAAAAGGAATATACTCTATCACCATAAGCCTGTAAAATAATACTCAGAGAGTGGGCACACCTTGGCTCAATAGCAGAAGATAGAGGGTCTTTCCTAAGCTTTTGAAATTCTAAGACCATATCAACGTATGAATCACGCACGCATAGCATAAGTTCCTCATTCCATGCTTCAACCAATCTGTTTCTGTCCATTTCAAGTTCTCGCAAAGATCTATCATGTGTGCTGCCAAAAATGTAGCGTCCGCCGTCATGCCTCACAAGGAAATGGCCTAGAGTCGTGACTGGCATGCTTATTGACCCAGATAGCGGTAGAGGAGATAATATACAACTGGATGCATTTATATTGGTTGGTAATCCATTTCGAGCTATGTGTGCTGCTACTCCAGCAACAGGGGTTAAGTTGTAGGCAAGATACCGTCTGAAACAGAAATAAATCAGCATGATAAGACACTTTCATCAGCAGACAGATTAACAATATGTGTTGAAGTTTCTTTGGAAATGCCGAAATGGTCAAAGTAGGTAAGGCAAATGGAATTTTAATATACAAAAGGTTCACAACTATAGTATGATCTCAAAGAGACAAACCTGTCAAGAGCCATATTCCGTGTCTGCCCTGATCCAAGGCAGAGGGCAACAAACCATTTGTCAATATAACTGCAGCCACTCTCAATCACTTGCACATCTATAGCTTGCATTTTGATAGCTGCACTTGTACTTGCAAATATTCTGGATAACTGAAACTTTCTCCACTTCTTTTCGAAAATGGGTTCCTCAGAGTAGCTACTGATGGGTCAACAAGCACGGAATAGTTCAGGATTGACTGAGAGGCTCCATCCTCCCATGTTGATAAAGATACCTGATCCAAAACACATTGACAGCACTCAATAAATGCAACGGACCATGTTTGAGTTTTACAAATTATGCTGTCAAATCATCTACTGAGGCTTTATCGACACTACGTCTGAAATAGAATGCCATGTCTGTATTGTAACAACGGATTTTTACTAGTTCCAGCACTCCATATTGAAGTACTGTCGAGTGGATGCAGTAAAACCTTTTCAGTTATGACTACTATCTATAGAAAGACTATACATGTTGGCCATGTATAAATAAAAATAGTAACTTTAACTTCATAAAAAAGTAACCATATGGCAATACTGTTTTACAAATTAGTCTACATCCAAAATATCAACAGAGATAGTAAGGCTCTGGCATTTCTGTCATAACATTATAGATCCGATGTTTTAGTCCATAACAAATATTGTCCCTCTGATCCAGCTCTATAACATGTTCACGTCATGCACTGAACAAATCTACTAAAACATTTCCGATCGGAGGGAGTAAAATATAATAGCAGTCCCAAATAATCCCAAGAGAACTTAATAAAACAGAAGAAAATATAATACCAAGCAGCAATACGTCAAACCATTTCCAGTGCTTTATAAGCGCATGTATCAAATAAAGGAAGTGCTTGCTTAGAAATTTTGGAAGAAATAGAATGTTGATTTTGAAATATAAGCTAGGCTCCTAATTAAAGAAAATACAACAATGTAAAACTTCATCTTAAGGGAATAAATAGTGAACTGTAAATGGAAGTGTCTTATTTAAAGTTTAAAGTACATTAACGTGGTCACATCATATGAAATGCAATAGTAGACTGACTAATTCTGAGTGAAGAAACACACAAGCTGTAAAACTTTGCATCAGAAACACTAAACGGAATGTACAGAAAGTATTATGAGTACTACTTCAGTGTGCAAGCCATCCCCAAATAATTCTTACCTGCATGACTGACTTCAGGGACAAGAGAGTACTGGATGGATTCTGTATAAATCGATCAAAAATCTGATTTACTCTGTTGCAACCTGCTTCAAGTTCTTTTAGACATTTTGATGATAAAGGCATCCGAATAACCGTGGAGTTTGCAGAAGACAATGAAGCCTCCTGTGTAACACGCATTGGGAGGAACTGATCACGAAATCTCTCAACCAAGTCATTTCCTGAAAGGCCAGCACTTGTTAAGGGCTTCATCCAAAGTATAAAAAACATGAGTTGATACTAAACGAGGACTTTATCCAAAATATACTAATATAGACAACAATGAACTAATGATGAAAATTCACATGTGCATATAGTTTGCGAAACAGTAATGCAACAGTTCAATTGATGAACTATGTAGTAGCATAAATAATATATCCAGCAGACATGGAATAATACACATCTCAACGTATTTAAAACGGAGGGAGTAAATTTAGCGGATTAATGGGTTTATTAAGTTTTGAACCTCAACAGAGCCCTCTGCCCAAAAGGAGTTGGTGCAGATCAGCAGATGGTGAAATATATTTCTTTAGCTTCTTTTTCGTTTTTTGTCTAATTTCCAATCATGTAAAAACAAATATAAACATAGGATGCTATATCCTATCTAAATTTAAGCTGGTGGCCCCTGTGACTTACAAGTATTGGTGCAGATCAGCAGATGGTGAAATATATTTCTGTTAGCTTCTTTTTCGTTTTTAGTCTAATTTCCAATCATGTAAAAAACAAATATAAACATAGGATGGTATATAAATTTAAGCTGGTGGCCCTTGTGACTTACAAGTATTAATGCAAAAGTTGGTCTATCTAAGGATTAACATCTTGATCAGAATTTAGAAGTTCAAAGTCTTTCAGCAAATTGTGGCACAAATTATTCTCAATGTTCAATGTTTAGTCCATTAATACTGAACATTTTGAATGAAGCATACGCCAGTGATTATACTTTTCAAGTCATAAGAAATTTCCCCACAAAAGCCTAAAAAGTTTCTAGTGGCAGAAAAGTGTCTCCAAGATTTTGTAAGGATCTTATATATGCAGGCCTCATTTGCCTTGGCTCAGAGCTTACTTGGATACTTGAGTATGCTCTAACGATTCCTAACCAACAAGAATGTGAAAATTTATGAATTCAGCGAAAGTAAGAATTGAAGTAATAACTGCACCTATTAAAGAGAAGAATTTGGCCGATGAGTAGCAGTGGAAGTCACACCACCAGTCAAGCCCAAAGGATCGAAAACGTAGAAATAGCCAGCAGAAAGAATAGTCAAGGCATCGCATACAAAATAGCTGCTAAGAAGTCCCAAACCATAGTTAAGAATGTTTCCCCTCAGTTTCCAAGGAGGAGGAAGTTGGAGGCTGCAAACTTCTTCTCGGCTTATCATGGTTCCTTCAAAGACCACGGTCAATGAAGAACCTTGGAGGTCACCTAAAAAAATTCAGAAAAAAATCATTAAACATACATTAAATAGGTCCATATATGAGCAATTAACTTCGCAGTCATAGGATTAAGCGTATAATGATAAGCAGAAGAACAAAATAATAACCACTGATAGCAGACTGTTTTGGGGTAAAGAAAAATATCATTGAAATTGTTGGACAGAGATAGTTTATAGCATACCTAGATTTTGCTGCAACAAGGACTGCTTCGGATGATCTCGTTTATCATATATTAGGTGCACTTTCTTTGCATTGCAAGAGTCAGCTAGCTCTATAAGGTCAAACAAAAGGAAATCACTCTCACCATACAGAGCCAGCAACTCGCTTATCTTAGCATATTCCATGCACGGCAAATCCCTCATTAGCTCATCATCCAGTAATGAAGATCCGCGAAGAGATCGTACCCCTAGTCTATTAGCCAGATCATTACCAATGCTATGATGCACAAAATGCTTTGAACTGGTATCAGTATCCATCCAGGGTGCATCGTTATAGACAAGGTTTCTCGAAGGTGTGAGGACACCAAATGAATCTGGAATCACCAACGAATTCAGTAAAGCATCAGTTGCTTGACTGTCAGGATAACAATCCACAAATGCTTCCAAAACACAATGAACAAAACTCAGTTGCTCTGCAGACAGTTGCTCTCCTTTGGCATCCCCTTGTAAACGACGAAGTACATTGAGATAATCTATTGCATCAAATGTCTGCCTCACACCCAACTTGAAGAGTAAACTTTTATATTCTGACAGTTCAGACGGAACTGCGTAAAGATAAGGATGATATTTCACAGGTGATTCAAAAGCAAGTGCATCTGGAGGCACAAACCTGTCCCCTATATAAACCCATGGAATTCCATCCAGATTCTCTTTTAGAATGTTGACATCACCACTGTCAACGATATCTTGTAATTTCGAGTAGATTAGTTTGATCTCCTTTTGTAGGACAGCATCGATGGCTGTGTCTTCAGAAAACATCTTGAGTTCATCATAAGACTTGGAAAGCTCAACTAACTGGGACAATAGAATGTTCACATTTAGTGTGTCTAACCAACCAAGTTTTCTTTGCAGATACATCGAACAAGAATCAGCACTCAGTATCCGCATTTTTGATGAAACAAGCCACATTTGTGATCTCGGCCTTGTAATGACTGGGGTTGCTACATCATCTTCGGATATGAACCATGGAAGACCTTTGAGTAATGGTGCAACATGGACAGGACACCAGGAAATGTTTTTCAGCTCTGACCAAAACTCATGTTCTGGTAGGTCAAGATCGAAGTTTGAGAACAAAGACATAATAGTTGGGTCTGGGTCACACTATCCCCTTTATTTTCTGCTTCCAAATTTTCATCAGATTTAGAAGCTTCCAGATCGCCATCCTCATTAAAGGTGTCCTTGTTTCCATGTTTGACGTCTTTAATTCAACCACATTTAGATAGGTAAGTAGCATCTGTCCACGTGCAAATGCATCATCGTCTTGTCCTGAATTGTGCACCAGCGAAACTGACCTTGCAATGTCAAGCAAAGTACTGAAACCCATTTTTCTTTTCAGTCCAAAACTTGCCAATAATTCAATCATTTCAGTTGCCATGAACTTTTCCGAAGGAAAGAAGGTTTCTTTGTGCAGCAACTTATGGAACTCTGGCACACGAGGATCATAAAGCCTGAAGAATTACAAGTGTTACTTTATTTATACTGAAGTCTAGAGAGTAAAGGACAAAAGAAAAGGAAATGGAAATCAATGTTTAAGTTATTGACACCTCATCTAGTGGAAATGCAAATAAAAAAGCTATTGGAGCATACAAGAAAATCAAATAAGGTCTACCAACATAAATAACATTCTCACATCAGAGAGAGAGAGAGACCTGGAAGGATGCAGCCATGCTCCACTAGCTGTTAAGACAAAAGGGGTTTCAGACAATACAGCTCTCACAGAACTATGTTTTCTATCAACAGCTTCACATCACGAACAATTGCTGAAAGAACAGCTGGCTGTGATAGAAACTCTGACATCCGAGGAAGCACATGGTCCTTGTAAAATTCAGCCTTTTCAGGTTCCCTGATACCAAAGTATGATACTAAAATCGACTTCTCCTTTTCAGATTCGGTTCTTATAAAGCTTCCATTCAACAGATCCTCATGTACGCCATCAGGTTTAAGCCACTTTCTAGGATTTGTCAAACTAACAAGCTCCCTAGATTTATAAGATTCAAATATAGGGAGGTTCCTGATTGTATTCATATGTGATGTGTTTATCTGATTTCCTGTAAACCACTTTGACTGGAAATAAACTGCGGAGCTCATGTGTTTCTGCCAATGAAGTACTCTCGAACAGTTCTTTAATATCCTGGACATTAGAAGCAACAGAATGCAGAGCATTAAGAACACCAGCTGCAGTGGATTCCTGAACAAAATTAGCTAACTGTGGATGCTCTATCTGCAGATCAGGTCTCAGAAAGAAACAGCCCAGTTTCTGAAGCAGCGAGTGCATATTTTCACTCCACCCATCATCTCTTATTACATTTGAAGCACTGCCAAGTTGCATAAGCTTGCTATCTACAAGAGGTAGTATAGGCCATTTTGCAAATATTGAAAGATCTTCACATGAATGAAGCAAGAAATTCCAAAGTGACATCATCCATTCCACGCTTGGGTGGCCTTGTTGTTCAGGAAACCAAGATAACTGCTTGGCGTGCTGCCATTCAGGCGGCAAAATTCTGGGCAACAGCTCAACTAGGAAATTGCAAGTAAATAAGTAAATGTTTGACCGTGCAGAAGAAGCTATGTCAAACAACTTCTTCAAAACGCCATCTGGTAAAGAGTTGTCAATAATAAGATGTGGTATGGAATCCTTAAGAAAGTCAAATTCCATTTGTGAAGTGAAGAATACTCTTTCACCCTCCCCTCGGTTATTAAATGTTGTGAATGATCCATTTGCCAAAGGAAGAAGAGCCAATCCGTGCAATTTATCAGAAAGGGAAGGCTCATCGATATCACTCAAGCAATACTCCAGAGCAAGTAAGGCCTCTTCTCTGCTTCTGAACCCACGCTTCCGTCGGATCAACAAATTCCTTAGCAAATGAGGATTCAAGAGATGAACTGATGGACATGCATTCACGAAACTGTCTACTATCGGCTTGGATACAGATACCAAAGGCAAACCAGCTTGCGAGAGAACTTCTGTCAGCTCAGTTGCCTTTGAGAAACTGAAATCAGGGAAAATCGCTTGCCTTGTTGACACCCAATGGCCACCTCGAGCTTTTGTATACAAAACATGAAGTCCAAGTTCTGCAATTGATACATACAGCTTCCTAACCATGGAAGACCATGGCTCCACACTTACAGCAGTAGGCCAAAATGAGAGAAACAGGTCAGAGGGACCAAGCTCTTCTGCCATGGCTGCAAGGAGGTGGCCATAAGCAGGAGCGGCTACATCTTCAAGCAGTGCAAGATTCCATTCGATCGCACTCTTCCTCCCCCAGCCATGTCATTTCCTGTCCAGATATCCCTCCGATTTGAAGATAGTTCAAAATAAGCATTTACATGCACTGGTATGCTAGTATTAATTGGTAGAGGCAGAAAGCAAAAGGCCCGACCCTCAAATAAATTCCTGCCCTGAGAAGATCGAAGAGCTAAATGCTTGAGAACAAAATCGTCACGGTTGACTTCAGCTTCACCAGACAGTTCTTTGGTATCGTCCACACTCACAGAATGTAGATATGCAGCAACAGATGCCCAAGGAACAAAGAAATGAGACTTACTATCAGAGGCAGTTGACAGCTTTCTAGCATGACCCCCACCTATACACTCGGTTAAGATCCATGAATGCACAAAGTGGGCAGTAGGGCTTTGCTCAAGAATAGCAACTTTTTGAGAACTCCAGGGTAAATCGCTGTCTTTTGTCTTATTCAACTTATTGAAAAAAGTATTCTTATCCATTCCTGATGATTGATTTCCATGTACATATGCAAGCATCGTATTAAGTGAATGTGGCTCTTTGGACACCTCACAACTGTTATGCTTCGAGGCACGATGAACAAGTCGCATCTCCTGGGAGTCGTGTTCCTTGACATACAAAGTTATCTTTTTAACGTTGCGGAGAAAAAGTAGAGCCTCAGATACAACTTCAGAGAATGAAGAGAAAAGCATCTCTACATCTTGGGTTGCATATTGTTCACGCTTTATTTGACTTCTAGAAGCAGCGGCTTCATTCCTAAGAGGAAACCGGAAAAGTGTACCTGGAAATGACTGTTGCAGGTCACAACCGAAGTGTAAGAATGGTGTGAACTGATCAGGGAACTGTTCTAAGATCCTCCGTCCTACAAACTTTATCCTTAAACCTGGATGAGAAGGAGATATTCCTGGTAAATAACAGGCATGTGGATCAAACATGACAATATTCTCACCAGAAACAAACCCAGGCATGTCAGTGAAGTGATATACACAATTGAAGCCCAGACCGAACCTTCCTATGGCAAAAGGTTTCTCAAGTTTGCTGTCTTGACCAATTCGTGAGATGGAATAAAGGTCTTGTGGACTAAAAACTGAATCATTAAAGCAGTAGAGAGCAGGCCCCTGCCATTCAGCCATTTCAGGTGAAAGAATGGATGAAGTACCATACTGGGTTTTATCCAATAGAAACACAACCTCAGAAGCTTTAGCATCTTCAGCGTTCTGTACCAGCTCAAAGAGAATCCCAGGACCATCTGCATACATCTCAACAATATGCTTGAGTCTTGTAGTCAAATCTTCATGTTGTCCAAAAGCCTCAGCAACCCCTGATAAACTCAAATTCATTGAATCGGAACTCTCAGCAAGCAAGAGACGGCGAAGAGAGCGAACACCGAGCCTTTCTGCCACATCATTAGAAATATTACCATGCACAAAGTTGTGAACATACTTCTTGAGCTGAAAGCAATGCTCGATGCATTACCGATGATGTCATGACCAGAGTCAAGAAGCCAAGGGCATCATTAAATACAAGTTCAGAAGATAGACAGAGCCTAGCCGAAGAATCAGGTAAATATATCAGTGTTTGCTGATCCTGAAACCGGAACTCAGCTAGATGCTGCACCACCAAGACAGCTGTTCTTAGTTCTTCAGCTTCTAGGGAGCCGTGGCTTTCCTCATGGCCATTCTGGTGAGAATACTAGCATAATCCACAGGGTCGAGACGCTCTTTTATGCCAAGATCCAAGAACAAGTCCTTGAAAACTGCTAAATCAATTGGAATGACACGAATGTAAGGTGCGAGGTGAAGGTGGCCACTTAGAACAACTTCCTCAACTTCCGCAAATCCATCACCCACCCAAATCCATCTGCAGCCCTCTAGAACCACTTTGACAATATCCATTTCATCAGAACCAATCAAATTAGTCAGCAACGAATAAATCTTAGGCATCACCAAAGCTAATTCTTGCCGAAGGACTTGATCAGTCACAATTTCATTGTTCTTACCCAGCTCAAGCAACTGAGCCGCGATTACATTTCCAGAAGGAGGAGATGACCAGCCTAAGCTGTAAGACAAAGCTGAGGAAGTGCATTCACCATCAAGTATACGTGAGCTAGCAGAAACAATCCACATATCTTCCTGCAGCCTTACTTGCTTAGGTGGAGCAATCATTGAGGATACTGAAGGCCATGGCAGCACTGGGCTTGGTGCAGTGACCAAAACAGGACACCAACAAATCATTCTCAAGTCACTCCAGAACTTATCTAGATCAGATCCTCCAGACGTATCACGAGGCCTCAGAGCAGTAGTAACTTTCACAAGCATATTTAACTTCTTCCGGACATCAAATGCCTTATGTACATGCCACTTTTGAGCATGAATTTCAAGATATGAAAGAAGCACTTTACCCCTTGAATGAGCCTTCTCCTGATCTTTGTGCACGAGTGAATCAATTTGCCGGGCACTTTCTATTATAGTATCAGTAGAAACAGAGGTTCTAAGCCCCAAACAGAGCAACATATCAAGAACTTCTGGGTTTTCAAATAAGCCACTGGGAAAGCAGTCTGATTCCTGGAGAAGAGCATAGAGTTCTTCCACCCGAGGATCATAAAGAGATTGAGGACTTCTCAAGGTCCCATTAATAGTTGGGACGAATCTAAGGACTTTCAAACCTTCCTTAAACCTTGGATCCTCCAAGGACAGCTGGGGCAGATCTTGTAAGATGGTTAGTAGAACTGAATCACGAACCTCTGTTTGCAACTGATCTAACTTGTTCAGAACATACCTCTGGTAGAAGATTGATTTTGACATGCGCTCAACACCATAGTACCTCATTATGATATCTTCGTTGCTTGGGGATATACAGAACAAGAAATCAGAGTTGAGTAGGTGCTCAGGAACACCAAGGGTGGCATATACTTTCTTGAATGGGACAAATTGGAGAAGCCATAAGAACTGGAGATCCTCCATCAAATACTCTGAAGATGGGCAACTCTTTGCATAGCTTTATGTTCATGTCAGAAAGACAGACTCCTAAGTACCATTTTGGATCCAAAAGAAACTGGTACAGTTCATTTTTCTCACCAGGCGTGATGCGTTGAAACAGCGCATGCAAATCGACTCCCCTAGTGAAACAATCCCAAAGATTGAATGAAGAACTCCGGCGGCATCGCCACATACACGTAATGAGACAGTTGTTGATATGCACTTAATACTTGGTGTCTAGTATCTTGCAACCTAACTTGGCCAAGAGTTCCTTCATCAAACTAGATAGCGACTCTGTTTCAATTAACTTTGATACTGTAGATGCTCTGTAAAGGTGTCCAGAAATAGAAGGCAGTATAGGCCAGTCACTAAACAAATCAAGGTCATAAGAGTGTTCCCCATATACTGCCAAAAAAGTTTAAACCAGTCTACCGTAGGAGATGATTCACCCGATAATTGATCCCAAGGAACTTGGTTTCTACACTTCCATCCAGGAGGAAATAGCCTGGGGAAGAACTGAAGAAAGATTGGACCGTCAATGAGTGAAATGTTTGCCTGAGAACTTTTTGCTATCTGATACAGCCTTTCTAGTAGCAAAGGGGGATGCTTCTGTCAATTATTCTGTCACCAACTGCAGAAAGAAGCTCAAATTCTGTCTTACTGCAGACATAGTAGTGGTTCTCTTGTGAAATGTCAGAAAAAATCCCATACTGCTTATTTGCTAGTGGAATCAGTGGGAGGCCATTCATGCATTTACCAATATCAGCACTATCCAGATCATCAAGGCAATATTCCAGTAATATTAGCTTATGAGATTTTTCCAACATACCAAGGTTTGCAAAATCTTGGAGGTAATGTCTGACTGTAGCAGGAGTGACACGTTTTAGCATAGACTTCACATAGAATTTCGAAAACATATCAACAATTCCACTTGGTACACGAACAACGGGCATGCCTAACAACACAAGAGCTTCACTAAGATCATTGCTTCTTGAGAACCCCTCATCATGAAGCAAAGCCTCAGCCGGTGATATCCATGTCCCACCTTTGATCTCTGAGTGCAAAACTGGAGAGGTGCAGATACCTTTATAAATTTGTTCCACAAGAATACTCCAGGGTTCCTCGTATACACCAGTTGGCCATAAGGAATAATACAATATTGTGGAGTCTGAAAGTGTCCGCAACGACAGCAACAGTTCTCTGAATAATGGAGCAAGAACATCTTCCAGCAATAGCCTATTCCAATCAGAGCGAAGCTTACCACCCCTGTCCATGTCAGCTCCATACCAAATGTCACGCCGGTTGGAAGAAACTTCAAAATAACCATTCACATGCACAGATAACCCTGTCCTTACTGGCAAAGGAAGAAACAGAATGCATGACCTTGTCTGAGATTACTATCCTGTAAAATTCAGTAATTACCATAAAGCATAAAAACAGAAAACGCTAACAAACAAAAACCAAACACTGAAATAATGCGTCATGTCTCAGAAAAAAATGGCTATCGTGCCAGACCATGATATTCATTCTGCAATATAAATCAAACAAATAATTTGTAGCTCTAGAAACTATGACTCACTATTGAAGTTTTTAGTCTACAGGTTTCAGTGAACTTAAAACAAAAAAGAGTTACATAAACCCTCTTTTAGAAAAGGCATTGCTGTTAATGTGATTTTTAATTAAGCAACAGCAGATAACAACAGCCTAATATACCAAACAAATAACCATGAAAGAATGGTCATTACAATTACCTACAACTCTATGTGGTCTAGTCACGTACCCATGTTGCTAGTTTAACTGCAAAATCAGATGAAAACTAACAAGCTTTACAGTCCACAACCACTCACAAGTTCCATTCCATAGACAAACAAAAACAAACAATTATTGACATGCATGAATGAAAACTAATATAATCACGAATCAACAGCAGAAAACATGCCTAAAGGTAAAAATAATGTCAGTGGTTCGTAAACTGAACAAAGAACAATTCCAAGATAGTTACAGGGGCATATCTAATCTAGGTTAGTACAGTGAAAATGAATTTGTCCATTACCTCAGGTCCCACATTGGAGATGCAAGCAGCAACAGAAGCCCAAGGCAGTAGATGAAGATCATATTCCTTGGCAGCACCAGTTGCAAAAATACCTATTTTACTTAATGCGGATGCCATTCCCTGTACAATAAAATAGGTATGGCTCTTTTTCTCAAACTTGTCTCCCAGGAATGCCTCCGATACAAAATCCATAGAAAAGGAATCTATGTTTTGCTCAAAGGATCCAGTAGAAGCGCCAGATAACCTGATTAGAGCTTGGCGATGCCATGACAAGTTGTCATCCTGTGATCGCAAGGAGCAAGAGTACACTAGTTTCGGCTCACTCATATCAGACTCCCACACGTACATTTCAAGCGCGAGGACATTCTTAAGAAAAAGCAAATTGTATACAGCTTCTTCGTACAGCTGACCAAAAAGAAACAAGACATCATCTTCCGTGTACACTTGTCTCGATAACCGACTAGAGATGCCTGCTCGGCATTCCTCAAAGGGAAACGAAACAGGGTTCCTTGAAACGGCGCTTTCATGTCGCAGCCGAATGCTCGATAGGTGAGAGCTGGTCACTGTACAATGCAACTGCTGTGGAACTGACATAGTCTATGCGCTTTCCAGGATTGCCGCCGACACGTTCGGGAGGTAAGCGCCCTGGGGATCAAACATGACGACATACTTGCCACTCACGAACGATGGCAAGTCAGTCAAGTGGTACACTGAGTTGAAACCAACCCTGCAGAAACATAAATCATGGGCTATTACAGGGGTGAACATTGATAAAACAGTTACAAGCCACAAGCTACAAATGACATGCTTCAAAAATTTCCAGATAGTAACAACTTGCTAAACGCATGGGGCTGAGTTCTAGAACTAGAATAATGAACATTCTCTTCCCTGTGTGTGCTTGAGTAAAAAGGCAAATAGTATTGCAAAACGAATGGGAAGGGCAGAACTCAAATCAGAGAACAAAGGAACATCTGTAGGGCCAAAATAACACTATCCTTACTAACTATGCTGATAAATTCCTTTTTAAACCATCAATGATCATGCATGCCGATCACACTATCCTTACTAAGTATTGCAGAACGAATGACACGGCAGAACTCAAACTGAACCCAGTTATAGAACAAAGGAGCATCTATCTGCAGGGTCATAATCACACTATCCTTACTGAGCATGTGATATACATACATTCCCTAATAAAATCACTAGTGATCACGCCCATCAAACACATTGCAACAGTCATGGCATCAGAACACAAACCAGCAGCATCATAGATGATTATATGCCACACGACTTGGAAAATGAACAGCCTATGCACACTAGTTCAATTCCACTAGTCTGGAAGCTTGGATTGCAGGTGACAGCTCCGAGCAAGCTTGGCATTGACTTCTGAGAGACAGAGAGCGTGGGGGGAAGGGCGGAGGAGGGAGCGTACCCGAAGCGGCCGGTCTTCCAGGCCTGCGAGACCTTCTTGCTGTCCCCGATGCGGGAGATGCTGGCGAAGTCGTCGTCGGTGAAGACGGCGTCGTTGTGGGCGAGCAGGGCGGGGCCCTGCCACTGGGCGAGGGCCGGGGCGAGCAGGGAGTCGGCCCCGTGGGAGCGGCGGTCGAGGCAGAGGCGGACGCGGGAGGCCCCCGCGTCGTCCGCGTTCTGGATGAGCTCCGCAGCGCGGTGGTGCCCTCCGGGTAGTTGGCCAGCACCTCGCGGATGCGCCGCGTCAGGTCCACCCGCTGCCCGAAGTCCTCCAGCAGCATGCCGCCCGGATCCATGGCGGGCGGACGGGCGATCGGGGAGCTTAGCGGGGCATTGGCGCTAGGGTTTGGGAGGCGGGGCGTGGGGATTTTGCCGATTTTGGGCGTGGTCGTTGCTGCGCCGTGGAGGAGGGAGGAGGAGGGTGGTTTGGTTGGTTGGTTCGTTGGTCTCTCCGAGATTTTGACTCTTCGCCGGCTCTCGCCTGTTTTCCTTCCTTGAAGGGAAGCGAGAAGAAAGGGATTGCGGGCCGGGTCGCCGGGCAGCGGCTTCTGGCTGATCGGAGGGACCCACGTTCCGGTGAGACATATAGAAAGTTGTTTCTGTTTTTTTTTCTTGACAGTTATAGGAGTTTTTTCTCAAGGAGGAAGAGGAACGTGTCGTGGGCCGTAGATACGATCTTTTTTATCTCTTTTTTGCGGGCTTTGGTTAGTGTTACAGATTTTTTTTTTTGGGTAAAGGAGTGTTTCTTAATATGGGTGTGACTAATTTTCAACCGAATGAAAACTAAAGTGCAGAGTAGTTCTCAATCAGGTCATGTCAAGAAATCTTAATTGCAAGTCATATTGTTATGACTAGCACGAATCACAAAATAAATCCAGCGTGCTGGGTAGTTTCCTCGTTTGTGACCCCGCTTTCAACTAAAAAAATCCTAGTGATAACCCAAATTGTAATTCTTATGGTGCATGCATCATGATCCAAATCTGACGATTCTGAATCTGAATGAGCTCTAACTTAACTCTCATTTAAAGCGTGAATTAGTAAAACCAAAATAAATATTTCTACAAAGTTGGTTCTAACAGTATAACGGGTTTCCCTAGGAGGTTAACAAGATTTTCAACTATGTGTGAGTGTGACAGTGCCCAGATCTCAAGCCCTGACTCCAAAGATGACATGTCGATGTTGAGTTTTGCCTACCCATTCGATGGCCCATTGTAGTGCTCCACAATATGATGAAAAGTTTGCATTTATCCCCTATTTGCCTTTGACACCCCATGCATGGCAGCATGGTTGCTTCCCTTTTGAGCATCACCACCCCCATCATTTTAGACATTTATCCATGAATCCTACCTTGCAGAGTCCAATAATTCAACCAAGGATTCTACCTTAGTTGTATATGTCTCCAAAGATTGCACCATTTTCGGTGGTGCCATAAATGGTCGGAGCTAGATCAAGACATGTGTGCATTAATGCACGGCCATAATTTTTGGTAAAAGTTCACGGACATATTATCACCACATATAGAAATGTATATCAATAAATTAGGAGAAACCGAAGTAAAATGTGATTTTTAGTGGACTTTGTACACCCAATGTTTAGAAGTTTGCTTTGCCAATGCAAACATGAGAGCAACATTTTTTCCTTCTATCATGGCATGTCCATATAGCACAGACAATTCCTGATCTAGCGGGAGTAGCCTCTAGTGGTAAAACCCACACGAAGACCAGCAAGTAATTCTTGTGCCTTGGTGCATTCCAGGACCATGTAAAAAAATCGTCATCATCTACATTTCCACGACTGATACATGTTGGCTCTATCATCATCACAAATATTCATATGTAACTTCTTCATATCCACTTGTGTTGCAAGGCCTCTAGGCAAAACTGGCAAGCAAACGCCCACTGATATGCCAGATACTCTTCCCAGAGTCGTGAGGCCTAATGAATTGTGTTTGTATTACTGTTACACATGCTTACGCTTGCAAACCAGGTCGACGGCGACTCTAGAACTTTGATTTCGCGGAATGGTGGCTCTTAACGAAAGTTTTTTTTCTCGTATCCATGGTCTTTGCACCATCTAAAGAGGCTTCATTTTGACGTCACTTCATAAAAATAGTTTACTTTGGTTATTATCTCAAATGTTATTTTTATTTTTCTGTTATGGTGTTGGGTTGGGTTTGACGAATTTCTTCTTGAGTTTTGTGGATCGTGCGCATGTCATTGCAGAGGCTCAGAGTTGTACGTACTCGTTGGACCATTGTGATGTGATTGTAGTAAAACGAAGTGCTTCATATCAAAAAATTCTTCCCAACCACATTCTATACAATGCGACACGAAACCACCCAAATAATCGGCTTTAAGTTGTGCTCTCGCACGTATTCTCGTAATCTCAAGATTTGCACTGTATCGTGGCTTGGATAATTCGTTTTGAAGCCTTGAAGACACGTACGAGTTGACCAACCATTATATATCTAACCCAACAAATAGAAGCAAACAACTCATTGTATTGGTCAACCCATTTATGTGAGGTTTCTCAATAAAGCATTTAGAAACGCCGGACAGACGTGATCCCACATCTTCGATGCTTTTGTACGGGCAGAAGAGTCCACGCTCCAATCCCACGTTCAGATGACACCACAATGCACCTCAAACAAATGATCAATTAATGTAATGCCTGAGAATCAAATTAATGAACTATTAACCATAGTAACAGTATGTCATGTACCAGGCCGTGTTGGTCCACAAAGACCAGGTTTAGTGGTTATTCTGCACTTGTGGGTCCAGCTTGTAAGGGAGTCGAGGGAGAAAAGGGCTATATAAGCCAATACCGTGTACCGACCCAAGGAGTCAATTGATATCTAATCTAAACAGAAGTCCCTGATGGACATCGATCTCTCTTCTTCCTCCATCGCTAGCCTCGTGCTGGACGATTTCTCCTTCTCGATGTGACATCGAGGCCCCTTGTATCCTTTGTATCCTGTGTATTTGGGTGTGTGAGAGTGTAGGATCGTGACATTTGGTATCAGAAGCCAGTCGATCCCCGGGTGTGCTTCCACAAAATTTCCCCAAATTCCAATCGAGAGAGTGAGATTCAATTTTGGGGGCGGATCTGAGAAAATTCGCCATGGAGAAGGTGCAGTCTGATCTATCGCAGCTGCGGAAACAAGGGGAAGATGCATCTGCGACCATCAAGCTCCTCAACGAGAGTTTGGCTCGTCTTGACCAAATTTTGGAGGGGATGGAGCGCCGGCGAGCTGCCCAAACCCCAACGCCAACGGCGACCACTCCAACGCCTCCGTCAGACCGCGTCGTGGCGGTGATGAGTGCACCTGCAGTTGATGCAGACGGATCTGTTGCAGCCACCACCAAAATCAAGGAGACATGGATCGGGACCGGCCATGGGGAGGATCATGGACCGGCCACGGCGGGGGTCGCGTCCGTTCCGCCACCAGCGGCAACAACGAAGGCTCCAGCCTCACCCTCCGTGCCTGTAGCGCCTGCTGCAGCGTCTGACGCGCCCGGTGACCTTCCACTGCCACTGCCACCGTCGGACCGCGTCGTGGCTGGTCTCACCCTAGCAGCGGCACATACGTCACCCACTACCACCGTCGACTTCACCTCCATGCCCGCTGCCCCTGCTGCAGGCCACGGAACGCTCGACTGCAGGCCCGTCATTGGTGCTGCATCTGCGGCTGAGCGGTCACTGGTCACTAGTGTTGTTACCAATGACACCACCGCAGTGGTGCACGAGCTCTGTTCGGCAGAAGTCGTCACCATGCTGCCGCCCATGACTGCAACCATGGCGCCGACCCTGTTGTGGACATCTCCATCGGAACGCGTCACCAACTTGAGGTGCCATGGACAGCTGCTACGACCCATGCCGTGGCCATCGTTTCGGCCTGGTCAGCTTACTGCTACTGTAAACCGACCCAGGCCCTGGCCATGGTTCAGGGAGATCAATTGCTGCGAGTCTCCAAGTAGTACTATGGAGAAGGCGTTCCGGCAGTGCAGTTCCGGCAGTTTCCGGCCACAAGGTTGTGCTGCTATAGAGTTACAAATTTCAGACTTCTCTGATCATACTACTCTTGTTTGGTTTTCTTGCACTATCTCTCGGTTCCATTTGCGAGCCATGGTCAGAAACCCTGAACTGAAGTTTTTGTCCACTGGTCCTACACCTGAAGCTTTTGTCAGCTGTGCTATTCATGGTGCTACTTATGGGTCGCTGGCTGATTGGCATCTTCAGAACCAGATCATATGGACTCGCGCACCTACTGCTTCTATAACTGAATGGATATTGACACCATGGGATCCCGGACAGGAATTAGCTCTCTCTGACTTCACCAAAGTTTCATGTTCCCAAGCTGTTCATGATACTTATCTCAAGGAACTGATGTTGCAAAATCTGAATGTATCTACGTCCAAGAAGCTAAAGTTTCAGAGTATATATTTTGACCATGCCTTGCTTACAACTCACAAGCCACGCCCAGCAGCTCAAGGTATGTGTACGAAGTTGCCCATTTGTGAGTCACCTGATGGACCTTGCTGCTGTGTTCTGTCCGGTCTACACTTGCATAGCACCATCTCTTTGGCTGGCAGTGGTAGTCTGGAGTGGGGTTGTCATCAAGCAGTTTTATGTAGGGTTTTATCAGAGCTCCTATTACACCTAGGCTGGACATGCTATACTACCCGCCACCAATCTGGTCATGAGACGTTGTACAACAAGCAAGTATGGGAATTAGCAATGGACACTTACCTCAGGGGACATGTACGAGAAAAGAATTCAGTGACATGGCTGTTTGTGGTGTGGACCAGACTCGGCATATCCAGCTGCATCAGTATTGTTCTATTGCTGAGTTCTTATGGACCAAATGGAATTGGATATCGCTTGCTGGGAAGCACAAAGGTTGACATAGCATTCTGGCCTGAATACGTCCTCATCAGAAGTAACGAGATGTCTGCAACTAGGAAGTTTCCACATGCTCATTACCTTGCAGGGTTACCTATTATCACTTCTCCGACGTTCCAGAATGCTTTTAATTGCAGTCTGGCCAATTGCAAGGTTTGTCGACGAAACCAGTTTGTTATACTGATACATATCTCTGCCCTGCCTCGACTGGAATTCAGTGGATTAATTTCCGGGCGAACCTTGGCACCTTCGTTTGTATCTAGTCAGATCTTGATGACAGTGCAGATTGGGTGGCTACCTAGCTTTCCTGCATATTTCGTCACTAATGAGCTGTCAAATGAAGATAATTCGGACTGTTGTTTCTCATGTTGGTATCGTGGAGAGCCTGCACTGTTCTTGTTCTGGGCATTTGATAGACATGCTGTCTTTCAAGGAAGGAGGTGTGCAATGATCTCCATTATCTGCTGCCTTGTCTACCAGAGCGACATCGACAACCTCGTCTATCTGCACTCTAATGGCCTCAAGGTACTACAGGTTATAGGGGACCCTGGTGTGTGTAATGTTCCATCTTCTGTTGGTACCCAAGAAGTTCAGCTTTGCATTCCTTGGGACCCCGGTGGCTACTACGGCTTGAAGATACTAAAATCCCACGGCGAAGCTATTGATGACCCTTGGGGTCAAGGGTCACAAAAGGAGGGGGTAATGTCATGTACCAGGCCGTGTTGGTCCACAAAGACCAGGTTTAGTGGTTATTCTGCACTTGTGGGTCCAGCTTGTAAGGGAGTTGAGGGAGAAAAGGGCTATATAAGCCAATACCGTGTACCGACCCAAGGAGTCAATTGATATCTAATCTAAACAGAAGTCCCTGATGGACATCGATCTCTCTTCTTCCTCCATCGCTAGCCTCGTGCTGGACGATTTCTCCTTCTCGATGTGACATCGAGGCCCCTTGTATCCTTTGTATCCTGTGTATTTGGGTGTGTGAGAGTGTAGGATCGTGACACAGTATTGTGATTATTCCAGGTTGTTGTGATTATCGCAAACAAGAAGAATTAATGGTCAGCTGTTTTTAAATGATCCACGGAAATCCCAGCAAGATCCCAGCCCTACCGATCGGTGTCTGACACGGCGACCCCACTAGATCCCAGCCCTCTCCGTTGTGCGTGCGACCATTTCTGGCTTGAAGACGTGCATGGCGCAAACAGCATAGTTCGTCTCCCCTCTGCCCCCTACGTGCCAGGCACCACGCACCACCATGTCGGTCGCGGCCGGCCACTCCTGGATCCACGAGCCCCGTATAAATCCCCGCCCGCCGCGCCGGACACTTACAGCATTACCACGACGGCCACGACGGCATTGCCCCTGACAAGAACGAGATAATAGCCATGGCGCGACTGAAGATGGCATCAGCGGCGGTGGCGCTGCTCATCCTCGCGGCATCGACGGCGTCGGCGTCGCCGATGGACTACGGCGGCGCGTTCGACAAGTGCCTGCAGTTCTTCGAGGCGCAGCGGTCCGGCAAGCTCCCCGCCGACCGCACCGTGCACTGGCGCGGCGACTCCGGCCTCACCGACGGCTACTTACAGGGGGTACGCACGCACGCCGATCTGATCGGAGCTCTCTGCACCCGCGTACATACATACATTTGCTTATATATGGATGTACATGTATCCAGGTTGATCTTGTCGGCGGGTACTACGACGCCGGCGACCACGTGAAGTTCGGGTTCCCTATGGCCTACGCGGTGACGATGCTGTCGTGGGGCGTGCTGGAGTTCGAGAAGGAGATGATCGCCGCCGACGACCTCAACCGCGCCCTCGACGCCATCCGCTGGGGCACAAACTACTTCCTCAAGGCCCACACCGAGCCCAACGTCCTATGGGTCCAGGTACCTCCCAATCAAGCCCAACTAAGCCGTCTCTACCTAAGCCCACAAGCAGCCCAGTCTCACACACGTTGTTTTTTGTTTTAATTAATCAAAGGTGGGGGACGGGGACAGCGACCATCTGTGCTGGGAGCGCGCGGAGGACATGTCGACGCCGAGGACGGCGTTCAAGATCGACTGCAGCAACCCGGGCTCGGAGGTCGCCGGCGAGACAGCCGCCGCGCTCGCCGCCGCCGCCAAGGCCTTCAGGCACTACGACTCCATGTACGCCGACCTGCTGCTCATGCACGCCAAGCAGCTCTTCTCCTTCGCCGACACGTTCAGGGGCAGGTACGACGACACCCTGTCGTGCGCCAAGAAGTTCTACCCTTCCGCCTCCGGGTACCAGGACGAGCTCCTGTGGGCCGCGGTGTGGCTGTACGAGGCCACCGGCGACAACAACTACCTCGACTACGTCGTCCGGAACGCGGAGAGCCTCGGCGGGACCGGGTGGGCCGTGCGCGAGTTCTCCTGGGACAACAAGTACGCCGGTGTCCAGGTGTTGCTCTCCAAGGTGCTCCTCGCCGGCGGCGGCGGCGAGGACGCCGACACGCTGAAGCAGTTCCAGGCCAAGGCCGAGTTCTTCATGTGCGCCTGCCTCCAGAAGAACGGCGGCAACAACGTTAAGATCACCCCGGGCGGCCTCCTCTACGTCGCAGAATGGAACAACATGCAGTACGTTTCCTCCTCCGCCTTCCTCCTCACCGTCTACGGCGACTACCTCGCCGAGTCCGGCGACACGCTCAAGTGCCCCGACGGCGAGGTCAAGCCGGCGGACATTGTCGGGTTCGCGAGGAAACAGGCGGACTACGTCCTGGGCAAGAACCCGCTGTCCATGAGCTACATGGTCGGGTACGGCGACAAGTTCCCGTCGCACGTGCACCACCGCGGCGCGTCCATCCCGTCGATCTACGCCGTGAACGACACCGTGGGGTGCATGGACGGCTTCGACGCGTACTACAACAGCCCGAGCGCCGACCCCAACGTCCTCACCGGCGCGCTCTTGGGCGGGCCCGACGTCAACGACGCCTTCGTCGACGACCGGTGCAACTACCAGAGCGCCGAGCCCACCCTCGTCTCCGCCGCGCCCATGTGCGGCGTCTTCGCCCGCCTATCCGGCGAACCCGCCGCCTCCGGAGCGGGCGACAGCACCCCAGGATACCAGCCGCCGGCGTCGCACGAAGGAGGCGCGCCGCTGGAGTACGTGCACACGGTGACCGACACGTGGACGAAAAACGGCGTGGAGTACTACCGGCACGCCGTGACGGCGAAGAACACGTGCGGGCAGGCCATCATGGACCTGAAGCTGCGGATCGAGGAGCTGACGGGAGACATCTACGGCGTCTCCGGCACGCAGGAGAAGGAGATATACGGGTTCCCGTCGTGGATCAAAACGCTCGAGGCCGGCGCGAAGCTCGACATCGTGTACGTCCAGGGCGGCCCTCCGGCAAAGATCTCCATCGCCGAGTACAAGACGGTCTGAGAACCTCATGGAGGTGTACCATAGGAAACATCGTGACATGTTCTTTTTGTTTCTTCCTTTTCTTCTTTTTCCTTTTTCTTTTATGATTTTTGCACCTGCTTTTTTCTATGTGTTTGTACTTTATACTGTTATTATCTGAGGTTGAAATTGAGAAGAACATCTTCGAATTGTTTATTTTACTGTTCATTATAATAAGTGCGAATGATTTTTTGTGTGTGTCGAGAAGACAAGAGAAATGGAGGTGATATGGTCAACAAAGTCTGCAAAGTGAAGTGGTCATTGGTCAATAGCGACGTGGCCGCGTGGCCTGATCAAGCGGGCAATGACCGGATACATAACACCAGCCGTCTTGTATTACTAGACTGAAATTCAGCACTGACGCTGCGAGGAAAAGCTTATGCGTTTTAGAAATATAAACTGAAGACCGCGAGAGAAGCTGCTAAGTTACATTAATATTCTTTATATATAATGATGATGTCGCCAAAGTTGATCCTGCAAAGTGCGGCGAGAACCTTTCGTTTTCGAGGACAAAATGGCCGGAAAACTGATGAGAGAAAAGTCACATCTAATAATTGACGCCCCCGCAGAAAGCTTCTAGAACAGAGTCGAATACAGCAGTAAAAGGGAACTGTCGTAACATTAGTATACCTCAGAATGAATGAATGAATGATCTCCCCAAACACGAAAGTAATCAGAGAAAATCAAGTGCGTCAACTGTGGTCCCGAGCTCCATGGGACCCCCATATTTTGGGAAAAACGAAAAATAAAATCATATTTAGAGGTTTTTCCAGTTTTAAAACTTTAAACCATAATATATTAAACTAGAAGGCCGCCTCATTAAAAACCTTCTCGTCCCCTTAAATACCCTGGTAAGGAAAATAGTGCATCTGAAACTTGCTGCTTTAGGCATCCACAATAGTTACATCGTTTACAAGTTTGTTAAAAAAAAAGTTAGGGGGTTCATCGACGCAACTACAAGAAAGATCATTTAAAAAGCTAAACCTAGCTATCTCATGTGCTGCCTGATTTGCTTCCCTAGGACAATGCTTGAACTCAACTTTTCCAATCGCCGTGACAAAATCTACACAATCTGCAAAATTAGCCGCCGATGCATTCCATCATCTAGACTCCCCATTTAGAGCCTCCACTGTTTCAAGTGAATCTGATTCTGCAATAATATTATTGTATCCCATCATATTAGCCAGGGAAAGGCCCTCATTCATAGCAATTGCCTCGGCCAAATTTGCTGAGGGAATATGTTGGAGGAAAAGGAAAGACGCCGCTATGAAAGCACCCTGGAAATCTCGCAATATCGTCCCAACAGCTCCTGTACATGTATCAGGAAAAAAAGATGCATCAACATTTAGTTTTACGCACCTAGGTTCAGGCCTGCTCCACTTCTCCTCTCTTGATGGTCTAGCACGGCCTGTAGCTTTGGCCGGATTAGCCGTAATTCCCAGTATCGAGATTTACATTTGTACAGAGGGGACACATCTTCATTGCGTGTTCGCCGGCGACGAATCCACCATAAATACCAGCAGGTAACAGAAATTGTTTCCTTTAAACCTACAATATTCAGTCCCGGCATTGAATTGTCTGATCGCCTCAGCAAAACTCCAGGACTGCTGATCCCAAACGATCTGCCATCATCGCCTCACGTATGATATTGCTAAGACCCAGACTCATCCACATCTCCTGGGCTGTTGTACACTGAAAATAAGTGTCATATATCTTCAGCACTCTGAACACAAATAGGACACTGACCGTTGGTGCCTATATGCCGATTCACTAGGATACTCTTTAGAGGAATAATTCCATGTAGGGCTCTCCAAATAAATATTTTAACTTTGCTTGGAGTTTTTAATTTCCAGATGCTCTTCCACATTGGATTAGTCACTGATCCTCCTGGTAAAGAAAGCTGACCAGCAGATGGTCCGCACTGGTGTCTCCACTGGCTATGATAGCCCGACCTCACTGTGTATTGACCATGTTTAGTAAGTCCCCAAGCGATAAAATCCTCAAATCCTTGACTGTTTAAAGGTATTTGCAGTATCCTCTGAATATCTACTGCGTTAAAAATAGAACGCACACGCTGCTCATTCCACTGACCTGTGTTTGGGTTAATTAATTCAGAAACTTTGTTATAAACAACATCACCTCGGTTAGATAAAACCTTTCTATTCGGGCTAGAAGGTATCCAGGGGTCGCTCCAAATATTAATGCTTTCACCATTGCCCACACGCCAAATATATCCTCTTTTGAAAGTAGTCAATCCTACCAGAATACTTTGCCACGTGAAAGAAGATCCAGCTTTTGGACCCGCTGATAAAATGTCTCCCTGCGGAAAATACTTAGAAGGAAGGACTTTAGCACATAAAGAATCTGGAGCAGTAATTAACCTCCAACCTTGTTTGGCCAACATAGCAAGGTTAAAGGAATGAAAATCTCTAAAGCCCATCCCCCTTCATTCTTTGGATAGCATAACTTCCACCAAGCATACCAGTGCATCTTATTACTGTTCTCGTCATCACCCCACCAGAACTGAGCAATAGCATCCATCATACTTTTACAAACACCTTTAGGAATTTGAAACACCGACATAGCATAAACCGGGATCGCCTGTGCTACAGCCTTCAACAATATTTCTTTACCTCCCAAAGAGAGATTCTTTTCCTTCCATCCATTAATCCGTTGGATTATTCTTTCAACAAAGTGCTTGAAGCAATCACTTCTGTCCGCTCCAACCAAAGCGGGAAGGCCCAAATATTTGTCAGACAACGCTTCACTATTTATATGTAGAGTCTCACAAATCTCTGTACGTAGGATAATGTAGCTCTAACAAAGAAAAAGAAAAACTCATTTGTTTTATCTCCCCGTTTGTCTTTTTTTGTGTGTAGATCACATATACATATATATATTTTGACGAAATTTGTGGTGTATATGCTAGAAGTATAGATTTGTCTGTATTTTTTTTTAGAAAAGGAAATTTTATTAATCCCAGCCTCTGCAAGTATAGATTTGTCTGTATGTTTTTTCATTCTGAATTTTTTGAGATTTCAAAAACACAAGAATATAGCAACGAAAATGTAGCTTAGAGGAATCTAAGATGCATGAGAGTGTTTATACTAGTCCGTCTGGATCAAAGGAAAATATAGGAACTGAAATTTCTTAGGATAACATATCGTTTTATTGTGCCGGAATGAAAAGCTTCTAGAACAGAAACGAGGGCCGCGCGCGGCGCAGGGAACTGAAGCCACACTTGCGTTCTTCAGGCCGATCTGTCCAGAGTCCAGAGTGAACACTGGTGTCCAGGTCGTGGTCGATCAACACAAAAACTTTCGCTGTCGGTCTGAACTACGCGCTGCTGGTCGGTCAAGCACAAGTTCGCAACAGTGGTATCCTCCGTCCGCATCACTCCTGCCCGCCCTGGCAACAACGCACGCACGCCAACGAGGACGACGGTACGACGATGACGTCACGGCTGACCTCGTGGATTTTTACACCTCCAAGCTACACACATGAAAAAAAATAAAGAAACACGGCGGGATTAGACAGACAGCCGGTGGTTATTCACTTATTCATGAGAACCCCCAGCTACGTACACGGAACTCCGAGAGCAACACTTCCGTGCATCACGTGCTTCCTTCCGATAGACATGGCACGTCGCACGTACGTGGCAGCAACGTGGTTGGTTGATCCTAAGTAGATAGATATAGAGCTCATCTCTTAGGCTGGCAACTACCTGTCTTGTCATGATCATCTGCTGAAAAGAGTAATACAAATACGCCTGTGGATTATGTTTGCACTTTCTGCGTGCGTCAACATATATAGAACATGTGGATTTGCAATTTCGTTATGCTTCTTCTAGAAACAAGTACGTATTACCCAAAAAGTGTGAGCTGCAAATTTCACTAAGCTCAAAAAATCGACTTCTTCTGAATCGAGAAGAGCTCGATAAAACCGTAGATTTAAGTGTGGAAAAACTCCACGAGAAACCCGTACAATATCGATCCTTAAACACCTATATATGGAGTCCATGTTGGCCGTCAATCAATCAGTCAGTCATGCAATCCCCACTCAACGAAAAAGAAATGCACTTATAATATAGTTGTATTTTTGTCTAAACAAAACTTATGCTCATATGTATCTAGGCCATTACTTTTTTTTACATCTATAAAATTGAAAATTAAAACATTTTATTTCTGAAATAAAATGATGACAAACTACTCTCACCTTATAAATCTTTTTTTTTTTGAGGAATCATCTACCTGTTTATCCATATACCAACTGTCAAACTTAGTAATATATTGCCCGCATTCCGTAACATGTACTACTATTTACTAACGGAGGTGGTAACATGTTGATGCCAAAAGTGTATACGAGTCAAAAAAAAATGTTGGTTAAATGTTGAAATGTTCCGAAGGGAAATACTCCCTCCGTAACGAATTATAAGACATTGTCATACCTACATGCATGCATTGCCAGCTTCTTATAATATGTTACAGGGGGAGTAACAACTTTAGTTTGGCATATCAGACAAAATGGAACTTCATGAGCTCCGACAATCTTATACTAGTGGCATATATTCATTGACTAAGCTAGGTCTTGAAAACAATGTGACAAGAGAAGAATTTATATTAAAGTTTTTTTGATTGGAACAATATTTTTAGTGCTATGGTGTTTCTATGGTTTAACCAGATAGTACAAATGTTTTTGAATATATGAATTCTTGGATCGACTCGAAATTGTTACATGACAAGCACGAGCCAATGTTTACAGCTTGATCTTTAACTCGACCCTGTCTAAGCTCGCTCAAAACTGATGTATGAGCCGAGACGAGCCTAGTCTGATTCGATCAAACTCAGACTGGCAGGATGTTTGGTGTCAAAATTTGTACTCCGTACTAGTCAAAACAAATGTTGGTCAATCATAAATGTTGAAACATGGTCACGAAACAAAAAGTCCAGTTTGGCATCTCAGACGAAAATGCAAGAGAGGAATCAAACTATCCATGACGTTGACTAAGCCACGTCAAAAAATTCAGAGATCGAAAAAATGTGGCTATTTTATTCGAAATAGTTGACTTGATTGTGGCCGTCGGTTCCCATCGAGCGGGCCCCATACCGTCTCGCTCGCCCTTCTTGTATCGTGGGAAAACCAAGCCTCACCCCTCTCGCGTCGCCCCCGTGAGGCGATGAGGAGGGAAACCCTAGCCGCTGCCGCCTCCCCTCCCCACACCCCTTCCTCCTCCCTCCCCGCCGCCGCCTGGGGCTCGACCGGGCAAAGCTTGGTCGACGCCGACGACGGGGGGATCTCTCGCCTCCGCGCGCGCAGGGTTGTCGGCTCGGGACGGCACCCTCGGGCCTGGACTTGGTGCGCGTCGGGCACCACGGCGGCAAGGCTCTCCGGCATGCAGGCGGCATGTCCGGAGCAGTGGCGTCGCGGCGGACGGCGATCTGGTGGGATGCGATATGGGTTTCCAGTCGGCAAGGGGGCGGTTGGCGCGCGGCAACGACGACGGTCTGTGCGGCGACGAGGATCGCTCGATCTGGGTCCCTTGGGGCTCAATCTAGCACCTCCGGTCTGCACATCCGTCGGCGGCGGCTGTATCGCTGTCCAATCAGCACCGGGCTTGGACTTGCGCGACTGCCGGTGAAAATCGAGGCGGATGATGGCAGCGCATCTTGGCGTCGTTCCCTAGCGAAGGCATCATTTTTGCAGCTACAACTTCTTTTCTCGGGATCTTCGGGGAAATCCTTGATCCGGGCTTCGGATCGGATGCTTGCGACACCTTCGGTGCCGTTCTCCCTCTTGAGGGCGGCGTTTTTGGAGATCATACTGACTGGAGTGGTCTAGAATCCATCTGCCGTTAGGTGGGTGTTGTGGAGCGCTGGCCAAAACCCTGGATGCAGCGGTTAAGTCTGCATTTGGGATTGTTTAGGTCCAGTTTCCTTTCCGCATCAAGCAAAAGATCAGTAGATCTTAGTTTGCCTGGTGTTTTGTTTTTAGCTTCTGCATCTCTGGGGCGACATCTCTGTCGTCTTATTCCCCGAAAGCTGTAAAATGGTTGTCTGTAAGTTTCGTTTCGCGTTGAAATGGAACTGGGGCGAGGAGCCCTTTATTTCTAAAAAAACCAAGCCTCGGGTCACTCGCCCTGATCCGCTGAGCCTGCTCTGTCCTCCCAACAACATCCAGCCACGAGTAGTAAGTGCCCGTGCAGCTCGCAGCTGACGTCGTCGTCGTCGCTCCGGATCCGGCGGCCATGGACAAGCTCGGCGCGAACCCGGCCAACTCGTGCCCGCACACGCCGCTGGGGTTCCTGGAGCGCGCCGCCACCGTGTACGGGGACTGCCCCTCAGTCGTCTACCACTCCACCGTCTTCACCTGGTCCCAGACCTACCGCCGCTGCCTCCGCCTCGCCTCCGCCCTCGTCTCCCTCGGAGTTTCCCGCCGCGATGTCGTAAGAACACGCCCATCCCCTACTCCGTTGATTCGGCCACCATGTTAATTGAATTTGAATTGAGCTGATCTGTGCGCCTTCGATCGATGGCGCGAATTGATTTTGCCAGGTGTCCGTGCTGCTGCCGAACGTGCCGGCGATGTACGAGGCGCACTTTGGGGTGCCGATGAGCGGCGCGGTGCTCAACAGCATCAACACGCCCCTCGACGCGCGCACGGTTTCCGTCCTGCTCCGCACTCCGGCTCCAAGATCGTCCTCGTCGACCAGGCTCTGCTCCCGGTCCTCGATGATGCGCTCCGCCTCCTCCCGCCAGGCCACCCGGCCCCGCGCGTCGTGCTCGTGGAGGACCCTCACGAGGAGGAGCAGTTCCCTCCGGCGCCCGCCGCGGTCCTGACGACGTACGAGAAGCTTCTAGAGACGGGGGACCCGGAGTTCGCGTGGCTGCGGCCGGAGAGTGAGTGGGACCCGATGATTCTTAACTACACCTCCGGCACCACGTCAGCGCCCAAGGGCGTCGTGCACTGCCACCGCGGGATCTTTGTGGTGACCTTCGACTCGCTTGTGTCGTGGGCGGTGCCGGAGCGGCCGACGTACCTGTGGACGCTGCCCATGTTCCACGCCAACGGTTGGAGCTTCCCCTGGGGGATGGCCGTGGTGGGCGGCACCAACGTCTGCCTCCGCCGCGTCGACGCCGCCGAGGTGTACGACACCATCGCCTCCCGCGGGGTCACGCACCTCTGCGGGGCGCCGGTGGTACTGAACATGCTGGCGAACGCGCCTGAGGGAGTGCGGAAGCCGCTGCCAGGGAAGGTGCGGATCCTGACGGCCGGCGCGCCCCCGCCTGCCGCCGTGCTGCACCGCACGGAGGCTATCGGGTTCGACGTGAGCCACGGGTACGGGCTAACGGAGACGGGTGGGCTGGTGCTGTCATGCGCGTGGAAGGGGGAGTGGAACAGGCTGGCCGCGTCGGACCCGATAGCCTCCGTGCGGTGCGTGCGCACCCCGGGCATGGCGGAGGTGGACATCGTGGACGGCGAGACCGGCCGCGGCGTGCCGCGGGACGGCGCGACGATGGGCGAGATTATGCTCCGCGGCGGGTGCGTGACGATGGGGTACTTCAGGGACGAGGAGGCGACGAGGGCGGCGATCCGTGACGACGGGTGGTTCTACACGGGGGACGTGGGCGTGATGCACCCGGACGGGTACCTGGAGATCCGGGACCGGTCCAAGGACTTGATCATCAGCGGCGGGGAGAACATCAGCAGCGTGGAGGTGGAGTCGGTGCTGTACGGCCACCCAGCGGTGAACGAGGCGGCGGTGGTGGCGCGGCCCGACGAGTTCTGGGGCGAGACGCCGTGCGCGTTCGTGAGCCTCAAGGAAGGCGCCGCGGTGAGCGCGGCAGAGGTGATGGCGTGGAGCCGGGACCGCATGGCCGGGTACATGGTGCCCAAGACGGTGGTGTTCCGCGCCGAGCTGCCCAAGACGTCCACCGGCAAGATTCAGAAGTACGTGCTCCGGAACCTCGCGAGGGAGATGGGGCCAACACGCCGGGGCGTCAGCAGCAGCAGCAAGATGTAGTTGTACTATGAGTTGGTCGTCGTCTTAAATTGCTGGAAAATCCAGGGTTGTTGTCGTTGGCATTGGCGTTGGCATTGTCTGTTTTGGAGATCCGCGAGACTGCTGCAACTGAATAGATTCTACTTTGTACTTTGTGCGTGATGCCTGTCTCCCTCCCGATTATAGAAAATAGAATACTGTTGTGATAAACATGTTCTGGAATATGTGTAAGTAACCTCTTAAGAGAATCGACGGTATTAGGAGAAGAAAGTCTGAATGTGTGATGTGATAAAAGTCAGCCATAAGCCTAGCAAACAATCCATTTAAGCATGGTGGAACTAAGCATTTGGAAATAGACATATCGTTTATCAAAGAGAAACTAGATGTTGGCATCATAAAATGAGTATGTGAGTTCTAGACGACAGATTGCAGACTGCTTAACAAAATGACAGATTGCTGACTGCTTAACAAAACGATTAGGGACTAAGGAAGTAAGGAATGTCAATCTGGTTGTGACAAGATAGGAATGATAAACATATATCACCTTTAGGCCCGGTAGAGACTTTTTGCTCCCGGGCTCCAGTGAACCCTCCAAATTAAAAAATTTGAAAATCATATTTATGAGTTTCAAAAAAATTTGAAAAAAATCCGGGAGTAGCCAATAATATATTCCACGAACGTATAAAATATCAACTCCAAATACATTGTATTTTGAGCTATACAAAAATGACAAATTCTGGATCTAAATATGCCTATTTCCAAATCTCTAAGTTTTACCATATTTTGTTATTTTTGTATAGCCCATAATATAAAGTATTTCAAACTGAAATTTTACACGTTTATGGGATTCACCATTACCTATGATTTTTTTCAGAATTTTTTGAAACTCATAAATATAATTTTCACATTTTTTTAACTGGAGGGAGCACTGGAGTTCGGGAGCAAATAACACTTACAGCTTTAGGCCTCGATTGGTTGGTCGTATATTAGCCAAACCGATCGAAATTTACACAGACCTACCGAGGCCCTCCTAAAAATCTAGCGCTGGCTGGTAGAATATTACGGAGCTGTTTTCTCAAGCGGCCATCCAAGCGAGCCCTTACGGGTAGTAGTATTGGATACCTACATGTAGGGATGAAAACGGAGCGAAAACTTTCCGACTTTTCTGCGGAAAAACGGAAACGGAACAAAAATACGGAAGTGAAAACGGAATTTTGCAAAACGGAAATGGAAACGGAAACTTTTATGCGGAAACGGAAATGGAAACGGAACAGCGTATTCCGGCGGAACGACCACGAAAACGGAAATTCCGTTTCCGGCAATACGGAACTTTCCGTTTTTTGCTAAGTGCTGCTATCTGAATGCAGCAGGGCTAACAATTTTAGTGAGAACACCGAGACAGAACCAAAGATCTAAATAAAAAAAGTAAAATAATGAAGTGACCATGTTTAGCCCCTACGTACTTGCATTTTATCTCCCTCTCAAGGCATTCCCGGTTCGGCATTTCAGTGTTGCACTAGGTTTAGGGACAAAGTAGATATTTTTTTGCCAAAGTTGATAACTTAGAAATACATATTATACTTTAATTTATTTCATCTTATTAAATTGATAAGTTTGTTGGTTTGCTTGAGTTTTCCTGCATTATTCAAGGGGTTGCTTGGTTCCGGCAAACATCTGCTTTTGTTCCGTGTCTGCACCGTATTCGGTCTGTATCTGTTTTCGACAATATTTGTTTCTGTATTTGTTTCCGGGGTTTCTGTATTCGTTTCTGCTTCCGCAAAAAAATATGAAAACAAATGTGGCACCACCCAGTTCCGTCCGTATCCGCTCCGTTTTCATCCCGGCTACAAGGCATATGACTGTGCAGCCCATGAAGGCCCATCAGGTCATAGCCTTCTTGAGAAGCAACGCAGCAACTGCATAACAGCATAAGAATAATTTCTCTCAAAAAAAAACTGGATAAGAATAATGTGTGTGTGGCTGCTGGTGTACGGCAAGCTTCCACGGCGGCTGACAGTCCGATCCTAGAAGCCAACAGTTTCTTATCGGGGTCTCTCATAACTCTAGTTCGAGAATCTTTCTTTAAAGAAGTTCTCTTTGCTTACATCTGAGCTCGCGGTTCCTATGTTACTGATACCGTTTCTAGCTCATCATTCTCTCTGTCCGACCCAAATTATTATTACAGCCAAATTAGGAGCCAAACAAGGTTTAAGGTGAAAACCGAAGAGAACCCATAGACCGCTTGTCCACCATAGCACGGGTGAAAATGGTACCGGAGTATGGCGGAGCGGGGGAGCATCTGGAAACTGGAATAAGAAGCAGCAGCTCCAGGGCCTGGGAGATGAGCTGGACGCTCCTTCGGAGGAGAAGCTTCATCGGCGGCCAGAAGTTAAGATCATCAACACATACGCGGTCCTCGTGGTGCTGGCCCGAATTGGCCTGCAAGGCATCGGCGCCCTGACGCTCTTGTGGGCTACTGTTGTCCTCCTTGGCGGCTTCGTCACCGATCTGAAGGGGGTCGACTTTCGGAATCTGACCACCATCGCATTCGAAAACCCAAGGTCTGGCCTTAATTGGTTGTGCCTGGCACTGTTCTTCTTGAAGGCGTTGCTTTTGAAGAATGGGACATCAGGTGTTGTTTTGGTGGTGGTTGTGCGGCTGCTGCAAGGACTGTAACTCTTTAGCGGGACTTTTCTTTTTATTTCTTTTTTTATTATTGTCTTTCGGCTGTGTGCATTCGTAATAGCTCTGGTTATTGCGTTGTTGCAGAGGCTGTGTGTAATTTGTATCTTCTCGATATTAATAAACACTCTTTATCTAAAAAAAATCGCATTCGTGCAGGCTGCCGGGTTAGTGCTTGCCATTCAGTTCCTGATTAACAAGATAGATTAAGAAATATTCAGAGGTTAATTATCTATGGTACCAGATCATCCCTAGAAGCTAAAAAATTGAAATGTGATATTGATCGACGAATATATGTATATGGATAAATCAGCTTTACTAGAATCTGTCAAATTTAGTGGCCGCAAACGTATGAGCACAACAACGGAGATACAGAACACTGAAT